>CP135559.1:3029436-3180769 GCA_032401905.1 Swietenia macrophylla | reverse complement strand
TACATTTTTAATAAATAAATTTGATATTCATATGAAACTGAATTTATGAATTCATAAAAAAATTAATACATTCAAAATATAAAATATTTTTAAATTAACAAATATAGTTATAGAGTATAAATTTAGATATTTGTTATTAAATTACCTATTAAAATTATAAGATTTAATTATTTTATATTTAAAAATAAATTTTGAAGTTAATTTATTTTTTTAATTATAAAATGCATAAATTATTTCAATAAAAGTAAGTATTTTTATTTAGATAAAAATAATTAATGAACATAAAGTGTATTTATATTTAAGAATGTTAAAAAATATATTTGTTAAATATTTATTATAATAATTATTTTTAGTAAATATAATAATTAATATTAATATTAAAAATAATTAAAAATGTCAATCTATTAATTAGTGTTAATGAATTTAAAATAAAAGATATTTAAAAAATAATAATTTTTTTTCCATGAATGATTCTATGATACAAATAAACAAAGTAAAACTTATTTATTTTCTTTCTCCATTTCTTTTCTTTTCTTTTCTTTTCTTTTTTTTCCTTTGCTTTCGTTATTTCTTTCCATTCTTAAAAATGTACACATCCTAAGCACCTTAAAGTTGTAAGTAATAACAAGTATAAAATTTTCTAGTCAACATTAAATTTAAATAAAAGAACATTTGTTTTTGGTGTTAAAAAAAATTTATGGCATTCAATTTAAATTTTTAATTTGTATGTTTAAACGTTTAAAGCTGGTTATTTAATTATTAATTAGTTGAATATTTAAATGAATAATATTTTTTATTTTTAAATGAATCAACAAATTACTTAATTGTAAAAAGTATCTGTTATTATTTTTCAAATCAATTTTTTAATATAAAAATTTTATGTTGATAAAGAGTTTCCACAAAAAGAAGATAATGTTTTCTTTTATTTAGTGTTGATTAGAAAACTCTAAAATCACTAGTGTTTACAATCTTAACGTATCAACATCCATTTATTATTTTTTAGGTTATATAATAGAATTTAATTATAATTCATAGCAAACCTTCAACCTTGAAGAGCATGAGTATAATTCCTTTGGACTTGCTATTTCTTTTAAAATTTAAATAAATAGATCCCAATCCAGTCCATCTAAAGAATTGTGATATTTTCTTCTCACAATTTGGCAGTGACACACTAATTTTAATACTATTAATTACAATTTTACCCTAAATGAAATAATCACAAATATATATATTAAAGTATTATTTATTTTAATTCTAAAAATATTTTATACCATATAAATCGTATTATTTTATACTATTTAATTTTTTTCTTAATTTAAAATGACATGAAAAATGAATATTCGAGTAAAATAGTTTCAAAAGAAAAAAAAAGTAAGTTTCTAATAATTTTTGAATTTTTTCATGAAAAGCTTTTGTTAATAAAAGTTCGTGTTATGAAATATTCTGAAAACTAAACAATCATAAAAAATTTTATTTTAAAATTGAATGTTGAATAAGTATGAAAAAGATAAATTTAATTTATGATAAAATATTATACAGTATTAATTTATAAAATATTTTAATTTTTATAATGATAATGAGGAGTGTTAATAAGTTGGGTGTAATTACAAAATAATAATAATAATAATAATACTAAGAATGATTTGGGGAAACAAAACATTCTTGATAGCCTGCATGCAAAGTTTAATTCAAGTTTAGAAAACATGATATACAAAAGCTGCATTCCATAAATTCAAAAAACAAGACGTTCGCAATGCCACTCATGGACTGCTAAAACTGCTGTACAGAAAACCACCGCAGCGACCCAGATTGAAACAGAGCATTCAAAATGCTAATCCCATGGACCTAATAAGATTTTTAACATACAGGCAAAATGTTGTACAGACTCTTCTGTGATTGCCTTTCAAAAGCCACCAACCTGTTGCCTAGGAGAAACCCCCATATCTGGCCGAGGAAATGCCAATGCTGCTGTTCCCATAAACTGGAGCAGCGGCATTCATCCCAGGACAATCTCTTGCCCAATGTCCGGTCCTGTGGCATTTATAGCATTCACCAGAGGCAGTGACGCCCGCTCCAGGGTATACCCTATTCACATAGCCTTCTACGGCAGGCTGTGCAGGCCCATTCATGATACTTGGACAATTCACAAAGCTATGACCAGAAGCCCCACAACTGCCACAGCACTGCTGCATAGTGGGAGTTCCAGCTGCAGGAAGCCTTGAACCATTGTAATGATATCCATACTGATCCATTTGATTTGCCAGTGATCCACATTCTGTACCAGCATTGCTCTTATTTCCCCCATAGGTTGCATCTACTGATGCAGTTTGTCTGATTCCACCGCATTTAAGCCTATCCATCAAACCAAAAAGAAACCTAGTTTCAGATGAATGATTATACCTTTCTGCCTTGACTACTGTTGACTTTACACGTTGCTCATCGCTGAACATTTCCTCCTTTACTTTCAACTTGAACAAATATTTGGTAAAGGTAGCACTACGAATGATTTCTGAAAATTTCTCATCATTTTGATTAATATATTTCAAGTAGTACAAATCTTTTGCAGATACACCAAGGATTTCCTCACCACACTCTTGGAATGCAGTTACCCATGTTAAGCCAGTATGATCTTGTATCTGGAACTGAAGTATGTATCTATAGTCACATTCAACAGTAGATTGATCACATCTATCACAATGCCACCTCCCATCTCCATTATTCATAACCTTTTTGTTGCATGGTCGATCCCCAATCGTGGCCGGACAAGCTGTATAGCAAAAATTGTCAAATTTTATGTATACAATAGTTGCACCAACTGTTATCCAATCTGGTTTCTCCTTGGTCCCCAGTCCCTCCTCTTTGATTTGAGATATAGTCTTTCTGATATCCATCCTACCCACACTCAGTGATTCCTTGGAAATGGAGACTGACTGGGTGCTCTTCCCTTCCTTGTCAAACCATTCCTTTAGCCTGTGAGCCTCGGGAAAATCAGGTTGTATAAATAGCTGACTTGTAGAGATAGTCCCCACTGCCTTCCCATTAAAATCACTAACCCTACCTGCTTTCACAGCAAGAACTGGAAAGACACCAGAATCACACAGATGTTGCAGTCTTTGTCCATCATCATTGCAGAAGTTTCCCCATAAGGTTAATTCAACACTTCGGCCAGACATGTCATTCAAAAGGAGGGTTCTCTTCTGAGTTTCAGTACCATTTTTCCTCATTACTGAAGCAGCCGGACTAATAAATGATACCACACCAATTATATCAACAATACCATTGTTCTCCATGCCTTCAACATCACTTATGGGACGAAAATGAAATTGCTGCCGCGGAATTGAATTGTCATCCTCAAAGCAAGGCTGTATCATTGACGTAGTATCTAGAAAAATTTCCAGATCATTATGAAGGTGGTTAAAGTTCTTTTGGGCAGGTTTTAAAGTTCCCTTGGATATCAAATAAATTTTACCTGCTTCAACTTGGTGGTAGAATTGGTCAGCCACCGCATTAAAGCAGGTCACCCTGATTTCTCCGCCATCAGAGTCAAGAAGATCAAAATGGAATACTTTCCCATCACCACGTTGGTTGTTATAGTGCCGAAGCTCTCCCTTAGATGTCACCCTCGCCTTGATAGTCCACTTGCCCTGGTAGGGATTCAGAGCAGCAATTGGAATTATTCTTGAAGGAGCATCATTCTTAGCCACTGGTCCTCTGTTAGTGTACATTGAAGATGGCTGCAGATAAGCAGCTTGAGGTGTGTGAGCATATTTGCTTCCATAAGGCCGGGGAAATCCTGGTCTAGAGTTGGAAAAGCTCATGCCCTGATCGGTGAAGGACTCTGACCCAGAGCCAAACTCAGGTTTAAAGTATTTGGGAGGTGTGTTTGCTCCAATACATTTTCCCAAATCAGCGCTGCTAGGATAAGAAGTACCATGCAAATGATTCATTCTAGTGTTATGGTGTTGTAGAGATGTTTCTCTGACATTCGATTTATCAACCAGCCCACCAAAAGATTGAGGATTCCCTGCAACTGACCCTGATTGGTCATTGGAGGTTTGTGCAGGTACCGGGGGTCTCTGCGCTGGAACAGGTTTTCCAATTGGGTCACATTTATCAACCATCACCTCCAAATCCATAACAATAACAATCCTGCTACCAGTGAACAAATGGCCAAGTATTTAACATGAAAAGCTATCACAATTGAAGTCAGTGTTTAAGCAAATCACGCAACTACATTAAGAAAAGACTTGCATTAGCAGGGAATGGAGAAACTAGGGCAAAAGGATCTTTATGAGCGATATTATATGCACACAGTTAGTTCCATTGTCCCTTGAGATCAAAAAAATCAAACAAATAAATGAAAATCTCATTCTTACATGCGGTTTTGGATGACGTTACAGGTGAATTTTGTTAATCTAACAACGGAACCAATCTGCAAAAGTCCAGATGTAACCAATTCATTCCTCTGAGTGGCAAGCATGCCTTGCTGAGTCAGGGACCCATCTGATAACACCATTCTGAACCTCTGCTGCTGCTGCTGCTGCTGTTGCTGCTTGGAAACAACTTGCTTTAATTCCATAACTTGAAGCACCGGCATCAAATGATTGTCCGTTGTCACATCTCCTTTGCATATGGAGGATATTGCTCCTTCCGTCAAATTTATAGCCATTTCAGTAATTGATATTCTAGTCTTAAAGCTGCAATTTTAGCGGAAAATGAGTTGATTTCAAACCATGGGAAAGTTGAAATCTTTTTAAAAATAACAAACCCTAGGGCAAGCAGAGAGACGCCAGTTTGCGGATTTTTGAGAGGGAAACTAGTTGGTCTAGGTTTTAGTAAGATTTATTTATATCTTTATTTTGTTACAATAAATAAATAAATAAACAAACTCTCTACATCTGTCAGTGTGATCGGCACTATAACTCTAGACTAACTGCTGAATTCAAATAAATTTCATGGCAATAATTGGAGGTTCACCAATATAAGGACTCACGGGTTGGGCCAAACTGATCCATATGACAAAGTAAAATTTAAGTTCGAGTCTATTCATGGGCCGGCCCACCAACTACAATTATTTAACAAAAATTCTACTTAACGGCGTATTCTGTGACGGACTCTTATCTTTTCGTCCGACTGGACTCTTGAATGGGGGGCTGTTGCCCAGCCTTTCTGTCACTACCAGTGGTAAATTTTTGATTTTTTTCTTTGAAATATAAATATAAGTATTAAGTTATTTTTTAAAATAAAAAATTTTAAAATTAATACTCCTACATTTATACTCTTATAATTTTTAAATTTAAATATAATATTTTGACTCTTACATAAAAATAAAAAAAAAAATTGAATTTCTTTTATAGTTCATGGTGTTGTGTGAAACATATGTATAAATAATTTTTAATTTGTAAAATAACTTTAATAAATGTAAATTACTAGTACGTCAAAATTTTAGGATTACAGAAATACACAAAAATTTGAGTGAGAGAAAGAGTATGGCAATAAAGATAAATATGTTTCTAAAAGAAGAAAAAAGTGATAGATTTTATACAAGAAGAGATTTAATGAAATTATCAAGACTCTTTTACAATTTTACCCAGAAAAAAAATTAAAAAACATTTTCTTTTTATTCAACTAAAACCATCTACAAAATCTAACAAGTTAAGCATACAATTTTTCTTAATTACTCATAATAAAAAAATTAAACTAATTAAACATTTCATAAAAAAATTTCATTCTTGAATGAATGAATTTATAAAAAAAAAAAAAAAAAACTAAAATTGACACTTTATTGATCGTATTGGTAATTCTCTTTTATGAATTTACCTAACTTTGGTCCACTCAGTAAAAAATACAATAAATATTCATAGTATGTTTACTTTATTATATAATAATCTTTATTTTTCATATGATATGATCTCTCAATCTTATCCCTCAATTTAATATGTGGATTTACGTTGGATAAGTTTGAATTGAGTAAAACATAATAAAATTAGGAGTGGATTAATTTTAATACTATATTTATTATATTCAGGATAGCACAAATTGTATTGAATTTATTGAAATTCATATTAATATTTTATAATATTTTACTTATTAAATTAATATATATGCACTTTCATACTATAAATTAGATACTTAAATTATTAATTAATTAAAAATATTTAACTAAAAGTTATTTTAATATAAAAATAAAATGAATTAATTTATGTTAATTAATTAATTTATATATATATATATTTAAGATTTTAAATGTAGAACTCATATTTAATCTTTAAAACTCTTTTAAATGCATTACATATACATTTGTGCTACGTTATATTATTTTATGCATATAAAAATATTATATTAACTATATGCATATTTAGTTGACATAGAATCAATGCATAGGAGATGTAGTATTTATATATATATACTTAAGTATGAAATTTCATGATTTTAGATTATATTTTATGTTATATAAGTGTTAAAATCTTAAAAATGTAATAATATAATTTGATAAGGATATTTTTGTAAATTAGTGAATAAATTAGTCATTAAAGGTAAGAAAAAAATATAAATTTTTTGTTAAGATTATTTTCGATTTTTCACCCTTGGTTATGGATAACTTTTATGGTGGGTTAAATATATTTTGAACCAATTAATTTAGTTTAGGCCTAAGCCTATTTTTTACCATTTTTCTATAACATTCTCTACTTTTTTTACTAGCTTTTTCTCTTGCTATCTAGATGAATTTTCGCTCTTGAAGAACCATTTTGTAGTTACAAAGAATGTAGGAAGTTTCTTGGCCAAGAAAAAATTAAAGAAAAGCAAGCAAAACACCAAAAGATTGCCTTGATTCAACTTAGACTTCATTAAAAAAGAAATTTAAGGAGAAATATTATAAGAAGGTATATTTTTGTTTAGGAAAATCTTGGTAAGGTTCTTGAACTCTATTTTAAACTTATAATCATGTTAAAACTATGTAATAAGTATGATTTAAACGTAGAATTAAGAAACCTTAGGTTGTTGAAATTAGTATATATGTATATGTTTATGTATTATTTTTATAGATAATAAAATTAATGATTTGATGATTTTATTTTGATGTTTAATTAATATTAAGGGTGTATATATATAGTTGAATATATGTTTCTATCAAATAAGAATTTATTTATGTAACATGGTAATTAAGGTAAAATTTTGATGGTGAAGTATGTATAGTTATTATTAAAATACAATTGAATTTTTGGGAGAAAACTAGAGATGAATTTTAGTATAGAAAACATTGATTTATAAGCTTATTTGGTGTATTTAATGATAATTTTTTAAGTTAAATATTAAATATTTAGTAATGATTAAAGGAGAATTAAAATATTATATCGGTATAAATTATCTTACGGCAATTTTATTATTTTTGGGTAAATTTAGTATTATATTAGTTTATATTTTGAGCATAGAAAATTTGTGTTAGAAACTTAACATGGTGGTCATTATAGAGTATTTATTTGGGTAAGAATTAATACCTATTGACTCTGTAGAAGTAACAAGAATATGGGGAACAAATATAAGTCAATGTGGATTATTTTTTTGTAACCTTCAATAATTGAATTTGCTGAAATATATTCTATGGATAAGCACAATAATATTAAGTATTTTATGATATGAATGTGATATAGTTTTGACATAATAAATAAATTTATGACTAAATGTCTCGATAAATATCAACTAGAAGTATAGGCATTTCACATATTTCGTCAAGATTGCATACATAGAATAAACATAGTATATTAATTATTTGTGTGTGAATAAATTTTATATAGATGATAATATAGCAGTATAAAATTTGGCTCCATGAGGAGATTAAATTTGAGAGTGCTAATTTTTCTACAAATTGTGAGTAGATGAATATATTTTTAAATATTTTTTAATTATATGAATTTAAATATTTTATAACTATAAATTTATTTTCAATGCTTTTTAGTAAAATAAATTTAAATATTTAATTATATTATGTAATTTAGATTTATAAATTGTTTTATGAATATAAATTTACAATACTGGAGTAAAAATAAATTTATAAGAAAATATAATTTGAGAATTATGTGTGTTATTTGTAAATATATGATTTAATGAATATGATATAAAAATATGTTTGTGATTTTATGATCTGTGACTTGGTGTAAGTGGCTGATTATAGGAGGGTTTACATATAGATATTGATATATGATGTATTGATATATACTATTTCCTCCTTTACTAAAAATAAAGTATGAGATTAACTATTTCCTCCTTATCACTTACAAGAGAATTAAAGACTGAACGTTGAATATGATAAATGTTTGAAACTACAATTTCTCTCTAAATTAACGCTAATAGCTGAACTCAATGATTTGATTTGTATGATTATATAAACTAACTTATTAGCTAGTCTTGATATGTCTCCTAGAGACGTATTAGAAAATGTCTCAAGAGATAGTTTTTTAGCAAGTTTAAATTATATTGAAATATTCATGGATTTTCATGAGAGAATATTTTTCTATAACTTATTTGAATATGAATAAATGTATTGAAATTTTACGAATAGTATATTTTTAAATATAATACTCTTATTCTTATAAATTATATATTAGCTACTGTTATCCATTTATTAGCTGAGTTTCATCCTCACATTATTTTTTCTTAAAAATATTTTAGATTTAATATGTTCATAAAAAGTCTTTAGTCCATAGCCCAGGCATTATAAATTTTATTATATATGAAAACAAACACAAGCATACACATATATACCAATTTCAGTCACAGAATTTCTTAAACTCAACATTAAATTCATGCTTCCTACACATTTCAAACATAATTTGATGCTTAAAACAAAATTTAAGAGACTCATCATAAACTTCTAAACTCAATATCTCACTTTTTCAATTTTCCTTAAATATTTTTTCTCCAATAAAATTAATTAAAATCAATTATTTTTCCTAAGTGATTATGGCATGATTCTTGGTTGTTTATGTTTATAGAATTTTTTTATAATTTTTCTAAATTGTTTTAGTGGTTCATTAATGGTAAAAGATGAGAGAAATTGTAGAGGAAGATACGAGAAAATTATAAAAGTTAAAATTTGGAAAAGTGAAAAAAAAAATGAGCAAAAAATATCTTAAATACACTTTTTTCACTATCAATCATAACATTTGGATCTATATGTCAATATAAAATTTAGTTATTAATATAAATTACACTTGATTTAATTGTAAAAAAATAAAAATTTATAAAATGTGCCGTCAATAAATTAGTTGTCAATGGTTTAAGATACGTGATAATAAAAGACTAGTTAAAATCAACATAAATTTTTGAACAATATTACGGACCCATCTAATGCATTGTGGAGGAACTATAGAAGTATATATAATATAATCATGAGTACATAGGTGAAAATATCGTCTTGATAACTAAGTATAAGTTGCAATAGAAAATATTGATGTTAGACAATAGGTTTATGATAAATTAATATCATAATATGTAAATTAACTTATTCTCATGCAAAAATTGTTAATTCAATTCGTAATAGTAAGTTTTAAATAATTATCTAGAGTCTTTTAATGAGTCATTTAAATAATCTTTTTTGCACAGGGCATGTGGAAAAAATGCTTAATATTAATTCTTATTGACATATAAATATCATCAAATATCTTGAAAGTAAACTCATTAGTACTATTTTGACGTATAAACTTAGTTAGATAATTATAAAATTATGTCTTTAATTTAATAATCAGTGAAAACAACATGTAAATATAATATTACAAGTAGACAATAAACAAAATGTGACCAATAAATATATGTATTAGTTAAGACCATAAAATAGTGAAATGGTCAATTTGCTAGATGAATGGACTTACAAATGTTTCCTTGAATTTTCTATAAGAATAACAAAGACTCAAAATTAATTTTAAAAAGGGATAGTCTAGTAACTAGTTTTTTTTTATGAGAAAGCAGCGAAGTATTGTTATTTGATAATAGAATTTTCTAGTTCTTTAATGAGTGTTCATGAGAATTTTCAATAATTGTACACATTATCATAGATCATGGATAACTAAGAAGATTTTGCCATAAAAATAAATATTTTTAGATCAACAAACTTCTAGTTCATTACTTTGTAACTCTTAATCATATTTATGATTGTATTATGCAATCTAGATAATAAAGCTTGAAGATTTTTTAATATGTATTTCTAAGAAGTAATGCACATATATTCTACATTATTCTTATATAAAGTTTCAATATAATATTCATTTTGGCAAATATCTTCAAAACTTAGCATTTTTTTTTCTAAATTTAGTTGAATATAAGGTATTATGAATGCTTAATATAGTTTCACTTGTTAACAAAATATAGCTCTTTTAAAAAGAACTGGATATGTTAATACCTTAGTTTCAATCTCTTTGACATTTGAAAAATATTTCTTATATCAAAGAATAGTATGTATAATAGTATGTATAATTATATTATTAGCTAAACATATATTCATAATTTTCTAATAAAAGAGGAACAATACATTCTTATTCATATTTTTCATTAAAGAAGATATTCATATCAATGATTAGAAAAAAATATATAATATAATATATTTGCATGATGATAAGAGTTAAGATGAACAATATATTTAAAAGAGCTAATAATCAAATTGTAAGTATGATTAATTACCTTTTCTTTGATCAACAACATTAAAATAAGGAAGATTTATTTAATTTTTGTTATTAATAAAATTTCTCTCATTTTTTTTTTCCTACACTTTCATGAATGCTAGATAAGTCTTTATTTGATGTTTTCTCGTGCAATAGTTAAGTGATCAATACCATTTCATACCATAACAATGACAAAGATAGTCATAAGCATAAAATTTCACTTCTTAAGTTTTGTCATCAAAAAGACTAATGACCATTGCATAAACAAAAGTAAGTCTTTTCTTTCACCATTTTGAATATATTTATTTACATTCGCTAATGGTAATGCTAAACAAATAATGAACATAATTCATAGTAAGCAGCAAACATAAAATTAATTCTAAATAATTTTGAATATATGCTCACAAAATTATTATGTTAGTACCATATTAGTTGTATAAAAATAGATATGTATTGTCTAATATATCCTTTTATAATAAAAATTTTTCGCACAATTTTAGTTATATGGTATTTGATAAATAAAGTAAGTTATATTCCACAATAGTTTTGCAAACTTGCAAAATGTTTCATACCTTTTAGTTTAAAAGAATATATCTCTTTAGTAGTCATAATTAAATTTAAATAAATACAAAAAATTATAGCGTTCAATTTTATTATGTATAAATGTGTGTTTTCTTTTTAAATAGTGCCTTTGAGATCCGTGGTATTGATAATGTATTTTAACATCTAAAAACCATGAAAGGATAATGAGAGCATATAAGTATACTTAAAATTTCAGGTTCATTGTATTTTATAGATGTAGAACTCCAAGTTTTATTTTAGTAGTTAATATTCATAATTTCAAGTTTGAAAACATATAAACATATTTAAATTTCAAGTTCTAATTTAAGGAATTTATGTTTAGAAATTTTCAAAACTTTAAGTTCTAATTTATAAAATAAGGAGTTTAAGTTTTAATTTAAAAATTCCATATTAGAAATTCCAATTTTGGCTAGAGATTATATTTTAAAATTTTATATTTAATTAATAAGATCAATTTTTAAAACATTATATTCTAATTACTTTCTTTGTTTTCGAAATCCAAGTTGCGTAGCAATATTTATACATTGATAACAATGTAACTTGAAAAGAATAACTATCAAAATAAGAACTTAAAATAATTAATCAAGAAATATTATATCAACATTATAGCTAAAAATAAAATACAACAAAGAATATGTATAAGCATATATAATATGCTATTTTTAATTTTTTGTTATAGAAGATTCAATTTAATGACAATTGCAGAGCATACTTAAAGGACAATTGCATAAAAATACAAGCATATACAAGCAATATAAAAATATAAAAGCAATATATTGTTAAATATTTCACTAGAAATTGCTAGAAATATAAAGAAATTAAATATTGACATATTGGCCTTTATACTAATAACACACGTGAATATTAAGTTAAAGTACAAATTAAAGAGAGTAAAGAGATATAATTGATATTAAACTATTAGTTAAATAAGTGAATAAAATATATTAGAGGGACATAATTTGATAGCATTAGACCATTAGGCAAAACAAAGAAATGAGTACCTTAGACTTGTTTCATTGTCTGTTTGTTCACAAATGGACTTTTTTTATAATAGAAGAAGGTATATATATATGAATTTATGCTATCACATACGACTAATATAACTCTCTTAATCCTTGACATGTAGGGGATACTCGTCAGTATTTTAAGGGGTGAAAATCCACTAATAAAAACAAGTAATAATAGTAATAATTGAGAATAGGATTATAAGACTAAAAGAGGAATTCATTTAAATAAGAGCGTGGATAAACGAATTCCCTTAACCTATCAAGTAATGCATGCAACTATCGATTATTAGAGTTGATTGAAATAAAAGCCTAGGGCGAACTAGACAATGAAAAAAAGAATTGGACTTTTCTTCATAAAATACATGAAAGTAAGCATAAACAATATTTAGCAAATCCACAAGGTTCCTGTAGGGTTTAAGATCATTTCAAAAGTCAAAATAGGTTAAGAAAAAGTAAGAGATTGAATCCATAATTGTCTTTTGACTTAATTGAACTAGTTAGTTTGCTTAATCGAAAAGGCCCCTAATGTCAACCTTACCTTACTTATTCACCATAATAAGCCTTTATATCATATGTATAAGGAGTTTGTTTGTGCTCTCACTAAAGTATAACTAATACATCATGATTTATGATGTGTATGAAATAAATTAAACAATATGAAAAGACAAAACAATTTAACTTGATGCATCCCCAATTAAGCTAGGTCCACAAATGAGAGTAAAATTCATTATAATTGATTTACATATATTATTATAATACAAATACTAAAAAAATATTATTATGATACTTGGTTATTTCCCTCGAGATATCATAGTTAACTTGGCATTTATAAACCACTTTTCTCATATATCCATGGAAAGCACAAATTTTGTAACACCTCACATCTTCTCTTTCATACTTTTAATTGATTATCTAGCATTCAAATTATAGGGTGTGATATAACATATATTATCTAAATCTAGTGATATTATTGCTTCTTTAAATTGAACTCCTCTTTGAACATGTTAACTCTTTTTCTAATTTAACTTCAATTCTTCCTTGAATAAGTTCAAATCTTTTAAGAAAATAATATTACAAAATAGAGTTAAAAATCTTCTTAAATAAAATACAAATTTTCATTTAAAAATGAGCCATGCTTTTCAATAACCTTTACTTTAGTGAGTTTTTTGATCAATGAAAAACTACAACAAAAATAATACCGATTACATTGCATTTTTGAAAGATTGAAATATATATTAAGATGCATTAAACATAAATTTAGGTTTATTCAAGTATTTTATCAAATACTTAAAATGCTAAGTGTGCATACATCACATTTAAGCCATGCATATAAATAAAGTGTGCATACATCACATTTATGTTTAAAGTATTTATCAACGCTTAATAAGAAACTCGAACCTAGATTGAGTCAATTATCAAATTTCAATCTTAAATATCAAACTAACAAATCCCATCTTAACCATTAATTATTTTCAAATATAAATAATATATGATTAAATTAGTTTTATCATACAACACGTGATCTCGTACTTATACACCATATGAACGACATGCATTTACACCAGATTTTAACCACATTATCCCAAGTCAAAGGATAACATCATACATTAGTACAATTATACGATAAATCATTAATTACATCCAATATCGCGTTATTTATTATTATATAGGCATGTTTGAAAAAAATAATTTTTTAACTATTTAATCTATACTAATGTTCTAATAGCATGATTGTTATGTTACTCGCACTAATATTATCTAATGATATTCACTGAAAACATTCAATATATTTACTATGTAATATTATTGTCTATTCAATATCACTTTTGTATAAAACGACTTTAATAATTTTATTTAATTGTTAAATGAATTATTAAAATAATTCATAAATATATTTTATTTATATGCATGGTTAAATAAAAAAAATGTATATTCATAAATAAAGAACTATTTCTTACATTAATAAATAATGTGTACACAAGACAAAATATATTTCTGAAGTTGATAACATGAATGACTTAATATATATCCTAATAAACTCTCACTTACACTAAAACTATTTATTGTTATATCTTATACCTATCTTCTCAAGATGATAGTCCAACTATTTCTATATTATCACTTTAATTAGTGAGTTAGCAACATTATTCGCTGAAAATACTTTCTGGATCAATATTTTTTTAACTTCAATGAACTCTCTTGACATATGATATTTATGCTAAATATGTTTAGACTTCTCGGTTCTTTAGCTTATGCAATAGTTTCAATATTGTCACAAAACATAATTATTGCATAATCCATGTTAGAAACTACACCAAGTTTAGACACGTGTTTTTGCATCCAAAAAGCCTCTTTTGGTGTTTCTGAAGTGGTAAGATATTTAACATCTATTGTGGAGTTTGTTGTTGTAATTTGTTTGGAACTATTCTAATTAGTAGCTCCTCCATTACATACAAAAGTAATGCTAAGATAAATTTTTTATCATCAATATCAGATTAGATATTAGAATCTAAGTATTCCTAAATATTCAACTCTTGACATCTATAACTCATAACTAAATCTTTAGTTAGCTGTGAATTTATTTTGAACTTTTTGGGTTTTAAATCATTTAAAAATTCAATAACTATGGTTAACTAGCAATGTGTTATAACTTTAAACTACAATGAAGTCGTGCTTCATCGAGCCTTATCCCCATTATACATATCATGTAGGTAAAATTTTTTCGTTGTCTAATTTTAATTGTATAAGAATTTATGGTATATCAAAACTTTATACCAATAGAAATATGAACCATCGATTAGTATGAATTAAACTTGCTATTTTAAACTCTTTCATATGATATTTAATTATTCTGATAAGATATTTACTATTTTAATTATTTATTGATACTTGTTAAAGAACTTGAATTTAGATCGAATTAGTAAAAACTATAATCTTATATATTGGATAAATAAATCCCATCTTAATTATGATTTATTTTCAAATTTAAATAACATATAACCAAATTAGTTTTATTATATAAAATATGATTAATCTCATACTTATTCATCATATGAATCATGTGTATTTATACCATATTCAACTATAATATCTCAGGTTAAAAGATAACATTGCACATTATTATAATTATATGATGAATAATTAACTATATACAATAACATGTGATTTATTATTATATAATTATAATCGAAAAATAGTTCTTTAACTATTTAATTTATATTAATATTCTAATAACTTGATTGTCATGTTACTTGTACTAATATCATCTTATGACATTCATTGCAGGTATTTAGTATGTTTGCAATGCAATAGCGTTGTTCATTCAATATCACCTTTGTAAGGGATAACTTTAATAATTTTATTTAACAGTTAAGTGAATTATTAAAGCAATTCACAAATATAATTTATTTATATGTATAACTAAAAAAAAGGAAACAATCTATATTTATAAATAAAAATATCTTTCTTTTATTAATAAATAATATACATACAAAACAAAGTATATCTTCAAAGCCAACAACACAAATAATTTTTAAGATATATCTTAAATATTTTTCCAACCATGTCCCTACTTTAGCGAAACCTTTCATGCTTTAGTAACCAATTATGTCTCCATCTTGGTATAAATAAGCTTTATCGACCTTTAGCAAAATGCTTTGCCTCTTATAATAATTACATAATAAATTATTGACTATGCATTATCGAAAATAGTTTTTTTTAACTGTTTATCTATACTAATGTCTTAATAACATAATTTTCATTATTACTCTTACTAATATTATTTCATGATATTTATCAAAGATATTAAGTATGGCTACTAGACAATATTGTTACTTTTTTAATATCACTTCTGTAAGAAATGACTTTAGTAATATCATTCAAATACATGATAAAATAAAAAAAGCAATAGATGTACATGAATTAAGAACACTTTTTTATTAATAATTAATGATAAATATATATAAGACAAAAAATCTCTAAAATTAACAACACGAAATAGCTTTTATGGCATATTCTAACAAAAATTATAGTCATTTCAAAAGTTTTGTAATACTTAAATACTTTAGATGTTTATTTCAGAACTTACTAGAAATATTTGCTTTCAATTACTACTTAATAGGTCTTCATTTATTACTTATAAATAATTGTAATAATGTCACCAGTCGATGACTTACTATACATGAAATAAGCATAAGTAAAATATATATTTTTTTAAAAAAAAATGCTCATGCCTAGAGTAAGAGCCATTCCTTCACCTTAATAAATAATGAGTTCTGTGACATGTACAAATATATTATCACACGAATTTGAAAATATACTATATATAAAGGTACTTTGAAAGTCTTTCTCGTGTCAAACAAAACACTAAATCATGCCTAACAATAATACCAAATACAAAAAAATAATCATATTTATAAAAGCTCTTTGTATATTTATAATTGGCTACCAAGTAATGAAGTTTAATATTCTAGTACACAAATCTTAATTTTTATAAATATTTTTCTTACAAAATCATTTTTTTATTATTTAAAACTCAATGCATATGTTTATGCTTTAATATCACATTTTCTTGTACACATTTTTCTTATAAACATAACTTATAAGTAATCAAATATATAATCACATCATTATGAACAACCATATAATTTATAATCATGTGAAAATCAATTGTCACAACCTAAAAAATTAGGGTTCGTAAATTAAAATTTTATAAAATAATTTAAAACGAAAGAATGAGGATATGGACATTTTGGTAGAATTTTTACTATATATAAATAGTATCAATCTATGCCTACAAGTATTAAAATTTCTATAATACTCCTAATATTTTTCATAAAATTTTAAACTATTACTACAACAAAATTTATTATGTCAAAATTTAATATATTTATTTAATTAAATATGAATAATCTCTTTACAACGTTCTAAAAAACATGATGTACACATATAACTAAGATTTTTTAAATAAATTTAATAATAATTGTATTTCTAATTAATCAAGGCCAAATAGACGTAAGTAAGTAGAAATAAGCATAATTGATGATCATAAAATAACAATATAATTTAATAATTACTATGTGTGTAATGCATAGTTTTAGAGCATTATTTTTAGAGACTGTCGTTCAAAAAATGTATTGCCTGCATGCTTTAAGAGTTTTATACCTAGGAATCACCACCCATAATTTTAAGTTTATAAATTTTTAATGTAAGATTGAAATCAAGTTTACAGTCAGTAGTACTGAACAAAAAATTATACACTAATCACGTACAGTAATAATAAAATAATTTACTCATATTATTTTACAATATTGCAAACATCAAAAATATAATTTAACAATAATAATATTACTAAATTCTTAAACAATTTATTCAAAATAGAACAAAACAATAATCATATCATTAAAAGATAATTTTTATAAAAATTTGATATAAAACCTTATTTTTTAGTTTTTAAAATATTAAAATATTTAATTATATATAAATTATCTACTTGAATCAAGAGATGTTTGTTCCTTTATAGCTCATTTACTCTTTCTTTTTCTTCTCTATTACTATCTAACATCACTTTTCAAATCAATATATAATCATTAAAATGACTAATAATTTATACTGCTTATAATAAAATACAAATAAAATCTTAAACTAAAATCTAGTTAAGATCTAGTTCATAAAATTTTATAATTTTAAATTTCTAAAATAAAAATATTAATAATAAAAAATTACAAAAAAATCTTTATGATATAAATATTACAAAAATATTCTAAAAATATTTACATTTAAAACTCATAGTTTTTAAAATTTACTAACTTACCCTAAAATTATAATAATTTTTATTTTGATCCCAAAATTGTAGATCATTTGCATATAATATTTTTAATTTATAAAATATGATAAAATTATTATAATTTTTATAATTTCACCCCCAATCAAAATTTTATAATTTTTCACCTAATTTTTAATAATTTCAGAGAAATTTATTAATAAAACTACTAAATTTAACTCAAAATCTATTGTTCTAAAATTCAAAAATTTAAAATAGTATTAATTTTAACTATTAAATTATTAAAATCAAATCTATCTATTTTTTTAATTTTTAATAATTTTTATACTAAAATAAATTATTTTTTTATTAAAATAAAAAAATAAAATTATTACCTTCACTTGCTTACTTTTCTTCTCCTATTCTTGTTCTTCTTCTTCTCATTCTTCCTTTTTTTTTCTTTTACTTTCTTTTCTTCTTCTTTTTCTTTTTCTCTTTCTTTTTCTTTCTTTCTTTCTTCTCTCTTCCTAGGGGTTCTACAATTGTCCTTCAATTTATCTACTATTCATCCATATTTATCTTAAAACTATGGCCTAAAAAATAAAAAATTTGGGCTTGATTTTTTTTTTTCTTTTGAGTCAGGTATGACATCAATACTTTCATAAAAAATGTATGAAACACTTTATTCTTTTTAAAAAATCTAGAATACTTACTCTTTGATGATAACAATTAATGCTTACTCAAGCACTTTAATAATTTATCCCTCATTTTTCTTTTTTTCTCTTTGTTCTTTATTTGTTTTGTCTCTTCTTTCTCCCAAATTGGCAAAATTTCTAAACACACTTTGTCTAATCAATTTATACTTAATGTGAAATTTCAATTTAGTTTCTAGTTTTTATTTTTTAGCTTATTTTATCTAAAATTATATCTTATTATTAAAACATCTTATTATTTACTATATTATAGGTTTATCCCCATGAAAACATAACATTCATTATATATACATAATTATATAATATATACTTAGAAAAAGTAAGTAAGATTTTTTTTAACTTATAAAATTTAAATTATGCATAAATATTAAAATTTAACTAGTATAGCTTTATAAATTTTTTTGATAGTAAAAACTCTATGAGCAATTTACAAATTTTAATAAAATCAAACGTTATGAATCCAAAGAAATTATAAAATAATAAAAGATTAACCAAATTTATCCACTATGCATTTAAACCTTTAATCATTTATAAATTACAATAAATTATAATAAATTTTAAATTCAGTAAGTATATTAATTTTTTATATGTGTAAAATGCATATAAACTTATAGACAATATATGTACCTGATGCAGCATAAAATAAAATCATGATTGTTTTAAAAGTTTTAGAACACTTACAACTTTAGAGTTTCTTTCAAAATTTAATAAAATTATCTATTTTAAATTATTACTTAGTAGGACTTTCCTCGTCAGTTATTACTGATTGGACTAATGTTATTTGTTGATAATATATCGTACGTAGAGTAAGTACAAATGAGATATATAATTTTAAAAAATAATAATAAATGCTTATATTTGAAAACAAGAGATACTCTCTCACTTGATTATTGGTGAATTCTCTCACACGTATGTATATGTTCTCACACATATACGAAGACATTTATACACAAAGGTACTCATAAAAATCTCTCTCATGTAAATAAAAAGTTGAAATTAAATTAAATTTTAGTATTTTAAATTTTTATATAAAATATTACAAATTATGTGTAATAAAAGATAAATATATCTTATATTTAATAGATTATAGAGCTTGATAGTAAAATTCTAGATCTCTATTCTAAATAATTTACTAAATAAGAATGATACAAAGTTTAGATCTCTGTTCTAATTAATTTACTAAATCAGGCAAGGCAAGGCAAGGCAAAGCAAAGCACTCACATTCGTCAGCATATTGACTCCACAAACTCTTCTTAAATTTAGTATTTTTTTTTCTTTTTTGAAAAAAAAAAAAGTCTTTCATACGCGATTCATAAATCCAAGTGTAAGGCGCACACAAATTCATTCCCGCAATTAGCGCGTGGAGAGGAAGAATTCTTGATTCAGATTTTTGAAACCCTTAACCAGCACATGGCCTGCTTCTAAGTAGCAGTACAGTAGTAGCAAATACAAATGAAATATTTGACGTAATGACAACAGGGCTCGTGTAGCAACGTACGAACGAGAAAAAATCTCCGCTAAATTTGATTATACTCTTGCTAATTTTAGCAGGACCTCCCGTCCTCTCCTTCGTTTCACACTCAAATACTACGAAACAGAATTCTCACACCACCCAGAAACAAAAATTCAAAAAACAACGAGAACAAATCAAATCAAATACCTTTATTTCTTTTCTTTTCTTTTCTTTTCTTTTTTTGCTATCTATTAGGTAATATTCAGATTCAGTCGCATTTCTCCTATGCCGCGACCACCGAACTATGAATTTCAAGAATGGTGGAACAAACAACGGGAGAATAGCCACGAGCTCTCTCAAGATAAATACGATATTACCAATCATGGCAGCGCCTTCTTCACCGTCGAAATTCAGAACCCGAGTTCGGATCCGACGTTGGAGAAGGAAGGAAGAACTCGGAGCGCCCGACAGCTCTCTTGGATCTATTTGCTTAAATTTCAGCAAATCACCAACTCTATCGCGTGGATCACAAACTCATTAATTTATATCCTTCGCACTGCGAATCGAAGAGTCCAATCCTCCGATTCTTCACCTTCCGATTCAGCGCACTCAAAACTGTATCGTGTAATAAAAGTGTTTTTGTTTTTGGTTATCCTGTTACTTTGTTTCGAGTTAGTAGCTTATTTCAAAGGATGGCATTTCAGTCCGCCGTCCGTAGGCTCAGCAGAGTTACTGGCAGAATTGGTGTATGCAACATGGTTGCAGATTAGGGCCGATTATTTAGCACCACCGTTGCAGAGTTTGGCGAATATGTGTATCGTGTTGTTTTTGATACAATCGGTGGATCGTGTGGCGTTGGTGTTGGGATGTGCTTGGATCAAGCTTAGGAGACTGAAACCGACCGCATTGATCGAGTACACGGTTCGAGATGTGGAGGCAGAGAATTATCCCATGGTTTTGGTGCAGATTCCTATGTGCAATGAGAGGGAGGTAAGCAGATGTAGGTTTCAAATCTCTGGCAACAGATTTAGTTTGATATCGAATTTATTTGGAGTGATTCAATTAGAAATATATGCATTCCAAGTTAAGTTACCACATACTTGAGGAGGAAAGGGAGGTGAGGACCACTAGGCTATGCAGTGGGTTGTCCTCTAATGCTAATGCAAGTTGAGTTAGTTAACATGTTAACATAATGCTCATTTAATTGTTAATGATTTTCAATTAATCTTACTTTCATAAATATATTACCAGTTCATATATAGTTGTTTTTATACTCAAGAGTGTAAACTTTATATACAGTGAAATTCCTTTTTAGATCTTTATGGTTAGCATTTGGCAAGCTCAAGCAAAGGCTAAATAAAATTTTGAATCAACATTTTTTTCCTAACTATTCAGTATTCTCTTAGGAGTAAACCCCAAATAGGACATTATGCATGCTTTCACGCTATTATTGGAAACTAATTATTTATAAATGTATGTAACCCTGAATTAAGAAAGGATTCGGTTATGGTTGCATATTTAATCAAGTTATCTGAGGCTTAGAAATATGCAACTTACAGAAATTAACAGTGAGCATGATCGTTTAAATAGCTATGCAATTCTTTCATTTTTTATGAACTTCAGTTTTAACAAATATGTAGCAGCTTGCAAGCATTGTTGGAATTGGGTGATGGAGGCCCAATTTAACCAAACAACCGAATCCTTTCTTAATTGCCTCACAAATTAAGTAGACTGTTTTCTTTCTTCCTTTAAAATCATCCACTGCACATTGGTGATCAATTCGTTTGTAGCCTGCTGCAACTATGCATGTTTTTGTAGTTTATTTTATTCTTATTTTTCAAATAGTGAATCTCAAAGCTAACTCAGTATTGCTACACAGGTTTATCAACAATCTATTGCAGCACTTTGTATCCAAGATTGGCCGAGGGAGAGACTGCTTGTACAAGTTCTTGATGATTCTGATGATTTAGACCTGCAGCTCCTTATTAAGGCAGAAGTACATAAATGGCAACAAAGGGGTGTTCGCATAATATATAGACATCGTCTAATACGCACTGGCTATAAGGCAGGGAATCTCAAATCTGCAATGGGCTGTGATTATGTGAAGGATTATGAATTTGTGGCGATCTTTGATGCTGATTTTCAGCCAGCACCGGATTTCTTGAAGAAAACAATTCCATACTTCAAGGTAATTCTGGCTATTTATTTTTTTTATTTTGCTCAATTACTTATTAATGTTTGATATTTCAAATTTAATGTTTATTTGGCTATAATTTGTGTACCATTAAACAAATAAAAATAGAATCATTAAATAAAACATAATTTAAAATTGAATAGTTGTTTAAAATTTTATTTGTTATAATAAGTAATAATTATATATATTTTTATGTTATTAGTTATTTATGCTATTGATTGTTATTATAAGAATTACACAATTTGTTATATCAATTATTATTAATTGCTACTAAGTCATGGATTTTGTCCTATGAGTCTGTGATAAGTTATTCCCTTGGTTCCCATAAGATTGGTTGTACCATAAGCATGTGATTACTGTATGGTCTAGTCTTGAGTTTCTTTGATGCCCCAACCATGGGACAAGATGAAATTTTTGTGAAATAGAGACATCTCAAGTCCTTATCCCACATACCAAATGCAATTCAGGTGCTCGTGCATGTTGTAAAGAATGGAATTTGTTTAGATGCTTGGGTATATTTAACTTATTTCCATGTGATATTGGCATCAATATGCAAGGGTGCTTTCTGTATTGTCTTTCCATTGGTGTTTTCATTTAACAAAAACAAAAAAGAAAATGATGTTTTTGTTTAAGTATGCATCTTTTGAAATTTGTATTATGACAATGTGAATTCTTAAATGCGTCTGGTAGTACTATTTTGAAGAATTGAATTTCAATGATATTCTCACAAAATATCAAGTAATAGTTAATATTATAAGGACATATTAGTTTTATTAATCTTTAATTGTATAAAGAAGAAACATTAATAATATTTGTGTTATTTTTATTTTTAAAAATTTATCCTAATTTTCATATATTTATTTATATCAAATAAAAACCAATATAGTATTTTTCCTCAAAATGATTTCCAGTATATAATTTTTTTAGTTAAAATTAAATATAATAAAAATAAATAATATCACAAGTTCAAATAATTGATAACTATTGCTTAATTTATAAAAAGATAGATTTAGAGAGAGAGAGAGAGTGAGAGAGAGAGTCATTTTCCTAAAATAAGAAAATATCAAAGAGCTGTTTTACACCATAACTAAAAAGGGAAAGTTATTTTTGATTTTATGAATATTGTTTTTGGAAAATGCCTAACAAACATATCCTGCACCTTTTTTTCCAAAACAAAACTAATAACACCTTTTGTAATTCAGTATCGAACAACTTCTAAATTTCTACGTAAGTCTGTGCTTTGTGGTGCTAACAAAGTTATGGAACTATTTATGATGCGGACATCCAATAGTTGCCTATAGGCAAGTGTAGACCATTTGTTTTTTATATAGTTCTTTGATTGGCCAATGCACAGCCATGTGTTTTTTTTATAAGAATCAAAGTGAAGATATTCTCAAGATAATAAGAATTAGAGTAAAGATCTTTTCAAGGTTTATTAACTGAATTACTACATGCATATATGGCAATAATCGCAATCAAATATGTCACTATTTGTCATAATTAGTGAAATGGTTTTATGGAAAGTGTATCACAAAATCATGACATGATTCATTTTTGTTTGGTATTCCATTTTTGACCATAAATAGTGTCTTGAAAATTTTGAATTTTATATATATATATATATTGCTTTGTTCATTTATTATTATTATTATTATTATTATTATTATTATTATTATTATTAATAAAGAAGGTTTTGGAGTATAGGGTTATAGTTTAGAATAATTCCATGACGCTGATGTGCCACTAGGAAAAGCGATTATTGAGCTTGGTAATTGTATGAGAGTATTATATATAAAAGAATATGTAAAATTAAATGAAGCTTTCTCATGCTCTTTCTTTGTATCGAGTCTTAGAGGGTTCTAAAACCGAGTTAAGGTCTATCTTAGAGTTTAAAATATAAACAAATAAAGTGACGTGTTGATTAGGGAATAATGACACAAACCAATGACTTAACATCTTTAAATAAACTCCAATCCACCAAAATTTTCTTGCCAGTTTGAGGGAGGTTGATAAGAATCAAAGTGGAGATCTCCTCAGGATATAGAAGCAGAGTAAAAATCTTGTCAAGGTTTATTGACTGAATTATTGTATACAAGTGTGACAATTATTGCAATTAAATTTATCATAATCAGTAAGATGTTCTTATGGATAGTGTATCCTCAAAATCATGACATGATTTATTTTCTTTTAATATTTTAATTTCAACTATAAATTAAACTATAATGCACACTTTGAATAAGAGTAGACGCACAATATTTTCTCCAATTGTGTTTTTCTTCAATTGTTAATATAGCTAATCCAGCGTAGTTGGCTTCAGTACCAATAAGAGAGCTTCCTCCCCCTTCAGTTGCTCATGTAAGAATACAGATTCTGTTACTCAAGTAGTAGCAATGGCATTCACGTCAAAAGTTGAATTTGGCTTTTGGCGGCCATGTGGATGTAATTTTAGAAATAGAATTCTCATTTAAAGTTATTATTTATTGGCAATGCAACAGTGTGTGAAGGAAGAAATTTACCTTTAGTTTGGCAGACTTCAAATTCCCAGTAAAGTTCACATTCTTCAGCAATGCTAGCACTTTATGTTGTTTATAATTCACTTGGGCGGTTTTATTGAGAGGCTTGCAGTGACTATATTGTGTTTTTAAAACTCTGTTTGATTTCTGTGCATATAATACGATGCTTTACTTGAAGGCATTGTTTGTCGACTTGACTCTTGAAATATTGTTCCATTTCATTAAGGTAATCCAGTTGCAATTTTTATGATGAAGTTTAGAAATTTGTTTAAATTAAATTATGGGTTGATATTTATTTTTGGGATGAGGGGGGTCAATAAGCAAATTTGTTACTTTTGGGGTTACTTTAACTTTCTTTGGTTGAGCTTAGTGTTTTGGTAGTGTTGAACTTTCAAAGGTACTGAGCTCCAACTGATGTCTACTCTCCTTGTTGTGTGCTTGAAATAATCAACAAAGGCAGACTTGCTCAAGATGTATTTCTGAGGATAGCTCGGACTTGCTCTAGTTCTCCTAATCTGCATTCACAGAAAAATGTTGGGGTGCTAGATTTGTTACTGGTGAGATAATTTAGTGGTTTTTTTTTTATAGTTTTTGGTAACAATATTGAAAAATAGTTTAGAGAGATTGAGAGAGCATTTTGGCTTTATGATGACATCGTATGGAAGTTCAAAGAACCCTTTTCACTTTAGTTTGCCTTCTTGTATAGTAACCGTTGTAGAGCAATTACTGTATCCATGACATACATTGTCTTGTATTTCCCAGCTGCTAAGATCAAGACCACTCTAGTAGCTTTTGGCCCACATGTCCACTTCCTTTAAGATAAGCCATGTAAAGATTACTAACTCCTGATTTCTTGTAAAGGATGAGCTGAGTTGAGGAGCGTTGTGATAAGTATAACCACAGGAATGAACTCATCCTCCTGACCAGCGTTTTTTTTTGTTTTGAGTAACTGAGTTGTGTGTGAGCCTAACTCAGGCTTGGCATAATGTGGGATGGCTATATGTTGAACTGGTAAGATGAGACCTGGGCATGGCGTAAGCCTTAAGATGACCTGAGTTGAGCATGAGCTGTTCTAGAATTGCAAGACCTGGGTTGTTTAAGATCACCTGGTCTAGGTATGAGCTGAGTTTGCATTAGCAGACTTGGTATGATCAGGGCAGGGTATAACCAAAGGCTGAGCATTAGCTGGTAAGGGTATGAGCTGACCTGAGCTTGACTAAAACATAGCGAGGATGATCATATGCCTGATGATGGAAGCAAAATGCCATTTTAGTCTTGTCTTCAAACCCTGATCAAGCTTTGTAAGGATGAACTCAATAGGGTATATTAAGCTGCTTTGTATATGGAAAAATCTGGTACTACCTTCTGTACTGTTTGGTTTTGTACTGTTTGGTTTTAGTTATTCTTTTCATGTGAGGTACCAATTTGTGATTGGGTTTGGTTCCAATGCTTACTATCTTTTTTTATTCCTAGTTTAGCTTTTTAATTCCTCTAGAAGTTGGGGGCATAAAGGTTTCTGGCTCAAGTGTTTGACTAACATCACCACCAACTGTATGTTCCCAGGTTCACGTTGGGTATCATAGAATCTAGGTGCATTAAGTTATTAGTTATTTGCCTTTGTTTTATTTTTTTTCTTTTGCTCAAACTGATTATAATATTTAGTTGATTTATTCATTCCTATTTTACCTCAATAAATCTCATTCTCCCTTTTTCTTATAAAGGGGAATGATGATCTAGCACTGGTCCAAACAAGGTGGGCTTTCGTAAACAAGGATGAGAACTTGCTTACAAGGTTGCAGAACATAAACTTATCATTCCATTTTGAGGTGGAACAACAGGTCAATGGTGTGTTCATCAATTTTTTTGGTTTTAATGGAACTGCCGGAGTATGGAGAGCTAAAGCCCTTGAGGAATGTGGTGGGTGGTTGGAAAGAACAACAGTGGAGGACATGGATATTGCTGTACGTGCTCACCTTTGTGGATGGAAGTTTATATATCTGAATGATGTCAAGGTATGTGATTCACCACCAGTGGAGTTCTACGTGAGACCAGATGGTAACATCTACTAACCTTGCTCCTCTTGCAGTGCCTTTGTGAACTTCCAGAATCATATGAGGCCTACAAGAAACAGCAACATCGCTGGCATTCAGGTCCAATGCAATTGTTTCGATTGTGCTTTCTTGACATACTCAGGTCGAAGGTATGTAGTTATTTATAAATTTCCTTATTTCTTTATTTATTTTTTAAGATGCTATGAAAATTATTTTCAAGTATGAGAAAAGTGATACATGGAATCAGGAGAGGACAATATTGTTTTATGGGATATACTTTGCTAATTTGCTCCGGCTTTGGGCTTCGGCTTCTTAGGAGTTCCAAAATATCTCTTTCTTGGTCACTGGCCTTAGTTTGGAGGGGGCTTTTGTGAACCTAATTATATAGATTTGCTCAATTGTGTAGAAGGGTTAGAGTGATTTTTTGGTATTCAAAACGGATTTTTTGCTGTTTTGGGATTTGAGGTTCTGTATAATTTTTTAAATTTAAGCGAGTTAACAATTCATTTGCAGTCTAGGGAACCTAGATTATGAGAAAAATAAAAAAAAAAAAGTTGTGTAAAGAGGTAGGATCTTCTGTTTAGCTCTGAGAAATAAACCAGGAATGTTACGTATGTCCACTTTACAGTTTTGACAAAGGCTTCGTTTGGTATTGATGTGTCTGGGCTTTTAAGCCACAGCTACTGTAGGATAGAAGCATTAGGTGTCAAATATTATTATAAAAATGGATGGTCCCGCTAAAAGTTTGTGTTATTAAACACATTTTTAGCTTTCACTTCAAAGTTAAGTGAAATCACCACAGTCCCAAATAAAGCTTATCAGCACTGAAGCAAAAGTTTATACATGAACATGAAAAGGAAAAATTGCCTACAAATTAAAGATCAGTTTGGTGGTGTTTTGCTAAACTGTTTCTGGCTTCTTTTTTATTTTTATTTTTATTTTTATTTTTTTTGTAAAATCAGAATAATAAATTCAAATTTGTATTCCTTAAACTGCGTGTGAAGAACAAATAAAATGGAAATGCATACACTATTATTTTGGAGAAATTAGAGAAGATTATCTATTTTCTGATCACTGTTAAGAAGTAAATGAATTTTGTGCTTTTGAAATCCTGTTTTCAAATTTGTTGATCAAGGAAATTGTCAATCAGTTTGTGCATCTTCTTTTGACTATACAATGGAAAGCAATTCCAAAAAAGGTACTGTACAAGGCCTAAGGAAGTTGAGTGCCCAGGCCATGTATGAAAATGCTGTTCAATAGAACTTGTTCTATTGATCTTATATTTCCTGGTGGTAAAAAATGACTAAATGAATGCGTGACTTGTTTCTTACCATTAGTTGAGTTTATTTAAAGTCATGAATAAAAAAACTACTTACATTATCCTGTAAAGGAGCCTGGCTTGGACAAGTTAATCTAATCATGTGTTGTGATCTTTATTGTTTTGCATACTTTTGTGAAGTTTCATGTATGTGGCATCCCTTGTTGATAAATACTTT
This sequence comes from Swietenia macrophylla, assembly GCA_032401905.1. Lineage (NCBI taxonomy): Eukaryota > Viridiplantae > Streptophyta > Magnoliopsida > Sapindales > Meliaceae > Swietenia > Swietenia macrophylla. The sequence continues at coordinate 3,152,344 of CP135559.1, read as the reverse complement.
CCTTCTTTGCAGGTGAGTTGGGCGAAGAAAGCTAATCTCATCTTTCTTTTCTTTCTCCTACGGAAGCTTATCTTGCCTTTCTACTCATTTACCCTCTTCTGTATCATTCTTCCGCTGACCATGTTCATACCAGAAGCTGAATTACCGGTTTGGGTTGTTTCATATGTCCCCGGAATCATGTCTGTCTTGAATATTCTTCCAGCACCACGGTCATTCCCCTTCATCGTACCCTATCTTCTATTTGAAAATACCATGTCAGTGACCAAGTTCAATGCCATGATTTCAGGGTTGTTTCGTTTTGGAAGTTCTTATGAGTGGGTAGTTACAAAAAAGTCAGGAAGAGCATCAGAAACTGACCTTGTTGCTTTTGCTGAAAAGGATTCTGATCCTCTAATTGAAACCTCTGGTTTTCACAGGTCCAACTCAGAATCATGCATTGCTGAGCTGGACAAACTAGAGGCAACCAAGAAAAAGGGAACAAGAAGAAATCGATTGTATAGAAAGGAACTCACTCTTGCATTTATTTTATTAACAGCCTCAGTGAGAAGTTTGATGTCTGCCCAAGGGATACACTTCTACTTCCTGTTATTTCAAGGAATCACTTTCCTTGTTGTTGGTCTTGATTTGATTGGAGAACAGGTAAGTTGACCACCCTAGGGTTGTTGAAAGCTCTTGCCTGGATACTGACAGAGGTTTGCTGCTATTGCTAATATCCATTTCGATGTCATTGATGGTAAAATCAAACATTATTAAAAAGGTTGTTAGGCTCTCGCTGAAGTAAAAATTCGTTTGTGGTTGGCTCGGATTTGATTCAGAATTGCTGTGATGAAGATTAGAAAAATATAACTCTGTATTTTTGCGGAGGAATGGATCCTTCGATTTGTTCAGGGATGTACCAATGTGCACTAGCTTGCCTTGCCTGGGTGCAAGTGTGCTGTGGCAAGCAGGCAGGTAGGCTCTGTCAAAGTCAATTTAATTATTTGCATTTTTTATTCTATGTTATTTTTGTTAGACAAGAGTACTTGAACCAGTAACCGTAAGATATTGTTCGAGTAACATCAAATCAAATGTACAGCTGAAACTGCTGCTTTTGGATGAATGACATTCTTCATCATTGAGATTAATTTTAACTTTAGTATGCGTTTGGCTCCGGATATAAGCTAAGCCTATAGGTTAGAGCGGGCGCAATAGCTTGCAGAAGTCGTTGTTTCGGTTCCCATCAGAGTTATCTTAAATTACAAAGTGAATGATATTTATACACCGTTATTAAGTCAATTCAAGTGTTTGGACCATAACGAGTTATATTCAGTTGTCATTACTCTATTTGATTATTTTATACAACAATTTTTAAATACATAATGAAATATATTTATTTGTCACCACCGTCCTAAGTTTGAACCTATAGTGAATCATAGTTATATGTCCTTGCCATGGATGTTCATATATAGTCTATTACAAAATGTATAGACAAAAATAAATAGTATCTATTCCCAAAATAATTTGAAGAAGATATGCAGATTGCCTTCATTTACAAGATTGAGGGTCTTAGCCTTGTGTTACCAGTCTAATACTTTTCATCAACTTAAAAAGGCTAGTTGCTAGATAATATTTTTGTCATTAATATAAAAGATTAATATGTTAGATAGTGCTATTTATTTGTCTTTATAAACTCAAAAATAATTCATATTATATCTAATGTAATATGTGATATTCTCACTGATCCAAGTATATGATATTCTTGTCACAATCAAGTTTATTAGTCACGGGCCTATTTGACTAATATTGTTCATATCTGCAATTTTTGAAGAGTCCATATCTCACATAATAATCACTTATTAAAGTGTAAAGTACAAATATTTTAGGTCTTACTTACGAATTAGGGTCTACTTTAATACTAGTTGTTGCAGGTTGAACGTTTGCCATCAATTCAAAAAACTAACATATTAAGTGTTGCTGTTTACTCTCCTTTTTAAACTCAAGACTAATCCATATTTTATAATATATAGGACGTAATATTCTCACTCACCCAATTATTTAACTCTCCCGTTATAGACAAATTTATCTTGCTCATATTGCTCATTTACACAACCTTTAATCTATGATATTATCACCCACCCAATTATATGACACTCTTATTACAGATAAGTTCATCTTACTTGTATTACTTATACTAACAAACTTTAGGGATCTACATTCTACATAATAAAAATTTAAATTTACTTCAATAGTACTTGTCACAGTCTAAACATTTACCATCAAGTTAAAAAACTAGCATGTTAGATTACTTACTTGCCCTTATAAATTCAAATTGACTTATGTTTTGTATAATGTGAGACGTGACATTCTTACTTATTCAATTACATAACGTTTTTATAACTGTTAAATTTATCAATTATGAGCCTATTTAACCCATATTGCCTATGACCACAATCTTTGAAAAAAAAATCATCCCATATAATAATTATTTACGGAAGCACAATGTATAAATATTTAGAAACTTATTTGAGAATGATATGATTTATCGTAGGTTAAGCACTAGTTATCAATTTAAAAAACTAATTTGGTAGGTAATATTGTTTACTTACCTTTGTGAATCTAAAATAGACTAATATTTTATTGAACGTGGCTATATCTTGACCCAAAACAATGTTGAAATTTATTTTGAAAGGGAAACAAACACTCAATGCATGATGGGGACACAAAATTTCTTCTCAAGTGGGATTTGATGCCGTGAAGCTTTGAAATGCAGAAAATCACAAACACGCTAACAGTTGGAGAGCATCAGATGAAATAATAATCATAGCAATAATGCATTTGGTTGGTGAAACAAATGATGGAAAGAAAACATATCAAACAAAGTTCGAAATTAATTGGGGGTGAAAACGAAGCTTACTAAGGTGAAAGAGAAAATGAACCAAAAATTGAATGAGAGAGACAGGGATCTGACCTTTATTGATAGGACACCTACCCCAATCATAAGTGATCATATATAGTTGTTAAGATGTATCAACAATTTCATATATATATATATATATATATATTTGTATGTTATGGTTTTGATTTTGGTGAGATAGGGATATTTTAACAACAAAAAATAATTCCCTACCAGAAGTAGCTTCCTTGAAGCATCATTCCTTCATGCATTATATTATATTGCATTACATCAGGTCATTTCCAATTATTAATTTCATTCTTCAAATTCTATGATGATGATGATGATGATGATATCATACGTATATGATTAATTTTAGACTTAAACACAGGAGGTGTGGACGGACGGATGGATAGTCACAGGATAATGGAGTTATATGAAATTAGAATAATTATTTGCGTAGAATGAATTAATTCATACCTAAAGATGAATAATGTAGTAATAAAATAATTGAAGGAAATTAGAAAAACATTCATGATTTGACTCTACAAATGATAAAAGCCGGGCCAATAATATCAATTCTTATAATAGATGACGCGTCTTGAAATGATTGGGGTTTACCACAAGACAAGACTGTCATTGATATATTATATTGTTCTGTATGCAACTCCTACAAATACAACGAATCTTTCCGCTAATTAGATTACACTAATAATACAGCCCAGACAAGAATTAAAAATAATAACAATAAAGGCTGCAATGCAGAAACTAGAATGAATTTTACTCGTGAAAAAGATTAAATCTTTTTTCTTTATGTTAACAAGAGGTGTCTTTCCATACCTGAACTCCACTACAATAAGCTCTTTTTATATTGAAAACTGTATTAAAAAGTCGGGAGAGTTGTATGATTCGTTAATCGGTCCTAGTCAGAATCTCACCACTGCCTGCCAACCTGGGATTCTTTTTAATTTGATGCTTTTTTTAAATTAAAAAAATTTAAAATATTTGTAAAACAGTAATGCACAAGAAAAAATTATTTACAAAGTAGTAGTTGTAGTATTTCATTGATTGACAGACAGTGAAAAAGGGAACAGAACAGAAGCTTCTGCTGTTTCTGGTTAATCAGCTTCCTTCCGTAAAATGAATATTACGGGAGAGAAAGAGGCCCACTCCCGCCGAAGAAGATAATCTTGTGTCTTAGTCACTCGAAACAGACGTCATAATCAATGAAGTTAAAAGACTTTTTAGATTGCGGAAAGAAAGGAAAGAAAAGGACCCCGCCCCAACATATACAGCTGGTTAACACTAGTAATAATCAAATCCCACCAGATTACGCGATCTACCAATCTTGAATTGATGTTGACACAATTAAGATCAATATGTAAATTGTTTAAAATGTTCAACAAAAGTGGATATGTAGTGAAAGAAACCTTTCTTAATCACCCATTTATCAGATTATGATATCTAATATGTAGAACTGCAAGTTTAGCGGTAAGAATTTCCAGTAAAATACATAAACCATTTCTAGGATTTTACAGTGTAATCTGATAAGAAAACTCCACAATCAAAAAATAAACTAAAAACAAAAAAATTCGTCTTCATGGTTGTTGTGCCGGTCCATATTAGATTAGATGGTCTTGTATATACAGCTGCTCTCATTGTGGACCCAAGAACAAGCTCAGTTTTCTTGGTGGATGCTTGATCGGAACCTGCATTCCAATATGTGCACACATATTATTATCATGAATCAAATATCAGTTATTGAATACTTGTTGGTTAGTTAAGCACCCGATTTTATTTCTAGGGAAATGGATTAATCTTCTTACCATGAAATCAATGTGACTGCGTCGATGCTTCGCCGTTTGGATTATGTCCAAAACCCATTTGAACAATGCTTTGCAGCTCATCCTCACAGAAATTTGGATACTGCACAAAACACACAAAGTTTAGATAACTGATGTTGAACTAAAAAAATTTTTCTTTGCTGTGATGGTTCAAATTAATTAATTACCTGAGGAATACTTCCAGTAAATTGGTCAATTTGAGGTAAATTCATGTTAAGATTATTTCGGCATGTTGCATTATACGATGGGTCCTCTGGCACAGAGCATCGAGGCATTGTCCCATTAGAAATGTTGCCATGCAGTGCTGGATTTTGCTGGGGCTGGTGGCCGAAAAAGGCTGATGCCGAGGAATCCAATTGGAATATTGGACGTGGCAAAGGTTTGTTTGGTTGGTATACCTGAAAAAACAAAATGAACAAACAAACAAAAATTCAACCGATACTGATTGAGAAAAGTTAAAAAGAAAATTATAAATTACGTCTGCCAGACCAGAGGAGCTTAGAACTCACATCCTTTGACATTAAGGCATCCACGTTAAAATCCAGCCTGGTATTCACAGAAGCCAACTTCATTGAAAGAAACTGCCATGGAAAACCAAATCAATTAAGAAATTAAGGAAACTCGAATCTGAATACACTTGTTAAAAACTAAATACTCATTTTACCTCAACCTGACGTTGCAATGATTGCACATAATTAATAATCTCATCAAGCATTAGGGCTTTTCCGGTAACCTGAAAATGGAAATCCAGGGCGGCCACATTTGATTTGTAAGAAAAATATATCCCATAATTTTCTGCAGTGTGTTGAAATATAACATTTTCCACAGTGCAGTGCTCACCTTGCTGCAACCGGGCACAAGGTCTTGGAGAAGTTTCATTCGTTCGCTTATCTTCTCTCTTCGGACCTGGAAAAAATAAAATTGACATTAACTAACTAATGCAGAGACTTCCGTTAGGTAATTAAAATGTTAAGTTGTTGTTGACATTGTTAGTTTTCTTGGAAATGTAATTCTCACTCTTTCAGCTAGACTGTGGCTATCAGTTGCTTGACCCCTTCTAGCTCTAACATGAATGTAGTCCTTAGGAGGCTCTGGAGGCTTTGTATTATTCTTGGCTTGTTTGTCATCCCCTTCATTTTTGGCTTCTTCCTCTGCCTTAACACTACTATTCCCTTCATCTTCATTTGGTTTGCTTCGCTTGTTGCTAGAATTATAATTATCATGAGCTTCAATCACCTGAAAAATAGGACAATCTTTACAATTATAACATTCAAAAAAACACTTAAAAGATTCTAAATGTGAAATAACTGGGCAAGTTTATTATATACCTTTGTATTATTGGGTGATAGGGATGGAGGAGGAGCAGCAGATTCTTTCCCTTTTCCTTTGGAAACAGCTTTTCTTTTCTTTGGATTGAAGTCATTTGAAGATTTTAAACCAACATCTCCGTTCTGATGTTCAGAAACTGAGGATCCCTCTTGAGAATTGGCCACTTCAGATCTGTCCTGATTGTTTCCCTGAACGCCATTAGCTTGAGATCCATGTACCTTGAGAGAAGGACTACTTGAAACCCGCGGCAATTTCTCATTTGGCATCAAAGGATTAGATCTAATACCAAATTCAGGATAATTTTGTGCAAAATGACTCGTTCTGCCATTGAAACTCCTGCTACCAAAGCGAGAAAACCTGGCAGCTCTTTCAGCAAATCCAGGATCAGCAGAGAATTCAGCCACACTAGAATTCAAAGTCATTGAATTTCCCAAACTGGGTAACTTTTCTTTAACCAAATGATCCATAATTGGCAAATTTAGCTTAGGAGGGGAATTCAAAGGAGTGGTATAACATGAAGTTGTAGCAGTGTTGGCACTGTTATTCATATAAGAAGCTAAAGAATGAGGTGAGATCTCACCAGAGTTTCCAATGTTACCTAATTTTCCTATCAATTCCCTGATAACAAAGCTCTCATTTGAGATGTTTGAGTTGGATGCAGCTGGTGAAGAAACCATTGAACTCAGGGCTGAGTCAAAATGTAGACTGTGATCCGTTGACTTTTCCCAGTTGGGATTGAAAAGGCAATCTGAGGACTGCACGGATGAGCAATTAAGTTCCATGGCTGAACGGAAAGAATGCCAGGCAGGCATTTGGGAATCTGATGTTTGTTCAAGCTGAATTGGTGGCGCGGGGATTCCAGCATTCAGAAACAAGTCATTGTCCATGGCTCAGCTTTGCTTTAAGAACAAAAAGAATTTAGAGAAAGTGATTTATGTTTTGGGTGGAAACAGAAATGAATCGATTTCAATATGATTTCATTTGTATTGAATTGAGAAAGAAAATGAAGCAAAGGAGGGGAGATGAGTTGGGGTTGTGATGGGAGTTAAATAGCAGAAAATAAATAAAAATAAAAAGAAAAGAAAAGGGGTTAGTTTGACTTTTTTTTTTTTTTTTTTTTTAAATTTCTTCCTTTTAACATTTAATTTTCTACAATTTTTTTAACATATACGAGTAATCGTTCCCTGGTGTCCTCTTTCTCCGTAAAAGGCGGATAGACATAAAAAGATGTCACTGTTGCCAGCCTTTGATGTTTTAAAAATGGTATGATTCGTCGGACGAGGCAAGGCAGGGCAGGGCAGGGCAAGGCGAGGCAAGGCAAGCTAATTCTTCCAATTCATTTAACAGAACAAAAGATGCATGGCTAGTTCTGCATCTTCCTCCCGTAACGTTCCAAAATCAGATAAAAAAAAAAAAAAAATCAATTAGATTTAGTTTATGACTGCTAACAGACGGTAGATAATATTATTTAATATAATATGGATTGGTTTTAAAATTTTAAAAATGAATAGATATTATTTATATTAAAGATAAAAAATTTAATTTATGACAATATATATATCAAAATAAATTTAATTTTTATTTTAAAAAATGTATAGTATATTTTAATAGAAGATTGTTATGTTGAATGTGAATTTTTTTAATAGTATCATAGATGCACAATATAAATAAGAGAAATTCATAATAAGGAAATTTTAATATGATAATAGTGTCACATAATTAGGATGATTAATAACAGTACCTTTCACGTTTTTAGAGTTAGAGATAGCAAATGGACGAATCTAACCAACAAAAATAGGGCTTAGACAAGCTTGCAGGGTGAAATGAGTTCAAGTGAAAAAGAATTAAAACCTGACACAATTCATAAACTTGACTGATGCAGTTCGCTCACAAACTTTAACTATTTCAAGGTAATTTAAAACATTTAATATGCGCGCGCGCGTACATATATATATATATATATATATATATATAGTACCCGCAGCGTTTATGGTCTGTTCTTATTTTTCGATTCAATTGAGGTCTTGAAAAGTTTCAAATTGAATTGGAGGTATATTGTTTATAGATCAAACTGAGTCAAATCTTATCTGAATCGACTCTTTGCCACCTCTCAGTAGACTATGATCCCAGCCCAATCCTTTTGTCACTTTTACATAAATTATGATAAATAAACACCGTAAATTAATAAATTAATTTTTTTAAGTGAATGACAAGCACAGGTCTGTGAGACCCTGCAGCTTAATTTTCTCGTATGGTTTGGGCAACACTATCTAGTCATTGCCATGGAGTTCAAGCCAAGTAGTTGGGCCTGTTCACCACAGAAAATGTTTAAAATGTTATTTATTAAGGAACCAACATTAATTTTAATTTATTTTAATGAATCTATGTATTCTGTCACTTTCTTATTTCGTGGGCAGTTTTTATTAGGAGTTGCTGCCTGCCATCTTGGGTTTTGTACTAGTATCTTAGCATTCAGTAGATTTGGTAGTCCCGCATTAACTAATTCCATAGCTATTAACTTACTCTCTATTCTCTTTTTTTTTTTTTTTTATAGTAAACATATTCAATATAAATATTTACTATCAATATTCTTAAAAATCTTCTTTTTTTTTTTTTTTTTTTTACAAAAATACTAATTTTATCTATATCAATCACACACTACAATTTATATAAAACTAAATAATTTTTTTTAAAAAAAGCTGATTTTTTTCATGACACCATTATTATTAATAAACATAAAAAATTTTCTTTTTTTTTTTTTAAAAAAAAATTTTTCAGTTAAAATTTCATTCAACATCAAAATGCTTCCCTACCATGTTGATATTAGTAACTATGTGTAATTAGATTTTATTTTATTAATTATTATCGCCATCATTATCAGGTTTAATGACACTTAGCTAACCTCCAATATGAGTTAATAATCCTCTAGTCTAAATTGTTTAAAAAATACTATTTGTAGCTCATGTTGGCAGTTGTTGCAGTTAAATTTAAAGATTTGACTGTTGTTAATCCCTTAGAAAAGATTAAAAAAATTTATGGCAATATTAATTTTACATAAATAATAATAATAATAATAATAACAACAACAAAGAAATAAATATTTTAGATTTAATAGATTACAAAATAAGAGAAATTATACACAAAATAATTTAAAAATAAAATATTAACAAAAAATTAACATTTTTAAATATATAAGGATGCCAAAAAAAATAATATTTTTATTAAAGTAAATTAATAGAATAATTATCTATGTTTAAATTTACTATTTATTTTATTTAAAATATATTTTTTTCTTTCACGCTTACAATATACTAAAATATATGATTAGTAGAGTAAGAATAACATATTAAGTTATTAGTTTTTTTTTTGTATTTTTTTAAAAGATAATATTATATTAAACATATTTTTTTTTGTTTATTTCTAAGAATAATATTGTGTGTTTTTTTTTTTAAAATTAACAAATTTTTAGACTAAACTGTTATTAACATATATTGAAAAGTAATTGCATGTCATTGATTTAATTATAATACAAAATTTTACATGAAAAATATTTAATATCAATTAAAATATTCAATGTATTAGAAACATAAATTTCAATGTAATGCGGCTTACAAGTGGGGAGCATGGATTAATTGAAATGTAAATTTGTTATCCTATTCTTCTTCTTACCTTATCTTTATATTTACACATGGGCATGATTTTAGTCAAACTATTTGGGTTAAAAGTCAAAGTGAAATTAAATATATGGGCATGATCTTTGATTGGACGGCTAATTTGATATGTTTCTTGGAAAAATTGGATTCTTAAACGCCCTAGAGTTCGGTCAATCATTTCATTAAATTCTCATCTCGCCGGTTTGCTCGGCTTTGGTCGGGTTCACATACCAGACCGACTAACGATTATTTTTATAATTTTTTTTAATAAAAAAATTGTTATAAACAACTGATTTAATATTGTTATGCTCGTTGCAGGGCAAGCTCAGTTTTCCAGAAATTCGTAAAAGCAATAAATAATTAATTGCTGTATTTATAATTTTATGCTTTATATATGTTTTATACAAAAATGTAAATTGTCTGGTCATGACTAGATTCCAAGAAATCTTGACTAATTTTTCTAATTAATTTTCAGTCCCTTCCGTTTTATTGTAAAGCATATCAGAATTGGTTTATTTTCTTGATCTAGAGATTTAATACTAATCCAATTATGAAATATCTAATTAGTTAAATTAGTTATTAGATAATAAAATATTTTTTAATCAAATGTTTAAATAAATAAAAATATTTATTGTCAGTATATAGTGTCTCTTTGCATTCAGGTCATCAAAAGAGCTCACGCATAATCCCAAAGTTAATAAACCAAGCACTCACGGGGTGTTAAGAATTCTTTAAAATATGTTTCCTAATAACACTCTTGTTATCAGACTCCTAAAATCATTTGAGGAATAGAAAAAAGTTTAGGATGCGGTTAACAGAAACAAGTCTTATTAGAATGTAAAGAAGCAAGCTTCCTAAAACATGAACAAGTCATCAATACTATAAAGGAAGGTCAATCAAAGAAAAGAGATGAGAAAAAAAAATCCCTAAAAGTACAAGCTATCACCATGTCAAAGTAATTTTAGAAAACCCTCACACTAACTTAAGCATGAGTTCGTCGATTTAAGTATGGGAGAGTTTTTGCTAGGAATCTAACACCTCTAATCACTGTTTAGATTTACATGCATTTATAAATTGACTGAAAGAATGCGAAGTCATCAAATCGTCCATGTCCGCAACCCACGTTCTGAAAAATGCAAGTCACGTATTGACATCTAGGAGCAAAAAACAAATATCAACAACTACATTCGAATAATCCAAAAAATATTTTTGAATTGGGCTAAGTCAATAATATTTTTAGAATAAATTTCAATAAATAAACTGCAAATTGTTGATTCAAATAATTTTAATTATTACTATTACGCCCCAATCTACTGATCTGAGTACATAAAAATTGTCATACCTGTGAGGTATATCTACCATTAGTATTCTACAAGAATGTGTATGATTTTTAATATTTTATATAATCAACTCACATAATATATACATACTAAATTATAAAGTATATAATATATGCGAATATAATATTCTACAAAACTAATATCACCACAAAATTCCTTTCTATTCATTTTATAGTATATTTACATATTAATAAAGAGCACTATATATCTAGAAAAGTCTTCAAAGATAAAATGCAAGCCACGAACTTTTTACCGGAGAGTATGGATAGATGATCTCTTTGAAGCATATCCAATTTAAAAATATTTTTTTTTAAACAAAGATATGAGTATGTATTGAGTGAATAGATGAACGACAATGAACTAAAATTTCAATACATAAGTAAGAATATATAATACACACACACACACACACACACATAATTCATAATTAGTCATTTATTCATATTCAAATGAGTTATTGAAAAATATTATCATATCATATCTGTGAATAATCCAGTGAAAATCTAGACTCGTCTAAAAATTATCCTTCAAATATCTATTAGTGGCCTTCTAGTTAACATCTCGAGACTTATTAATGAGAATTTTTACATATTTATACATAATAAAATCAATGCGCCCATTTGTTAGCGTTAGCACAGATAGGGACTGTTGTGTCAGATATTTTACTATTTAGTTTCCACTCTTTTATTCTCTCATGGGCAAAAAAAAAAAAAGAAAAAAAGAAAATAATCACTCCCATACTTTTTTTCTAATAAGAAAAGAAAGTGTATGTATTAATACATCATAAATCAATATTTGTGCACAAATGCACCTGCAATCTGGCACTTATACCAAATTATAAAAAATTATAAACATATTTTCATATCGTACTCATTAATATATATATCCATAGATAACATGCATAATTTTTAAATTATAATTTCTTATAAATTCACTCTTACTCAGATATTTCAAATTTATATTCATAAAGTGGTTTATAAATTCAAATTTGCATAATAAAATTAATTGTTTAAATTTATTTTATCAAAAAGTATTAAAAAAAATTTAAATTTATAAAATATTAATTTTATATCATTGAAAATATTTAAAAACTCATTCATTTATCCACAATTCGTAGGAGGGTTAACACTTCTAAATTTAGTCCCCTCACTGTATAAGATTTCTTGCCGTTGTATCCTTATCTAGATAAAATTTATTTACGTACGAACTATTAATATACTATGTTCATTCTAAATATACGATCTTAATGAAATACATGTAATACATATGCTTCTAGTTGACATTTATCAAGAAATCTAGCCATAATTCTATTTAACAAACAAAAATTATATTATATTCATATCACTTATTTTTAACTTTATTATGTTGATTCTTATCTAAATAACTTACTGTACATTTGAACCCATATCAAAGTTCTAATACTATTCAATATTCAAAATATATACTAATGTAATATTAAAATTTATCCTAAAACATAAATTTTTTGTAGGAAAATTTTATGCCGACATAATACTTTAATGGCCTTTTTTCTAATACTACACTTAAAATATTTAATTCAAGGAAAATATTCTTATCAAATACATCACATGTACTCATAAATTTAATATTGTCTCACATTAATTTTCTTTTTGATTCTTCTCTAACAATTTAACCATTTCAAAAATTTTAAATAGTATCACTCATTTCACCATAATCATTCCACCTTCTCACCACCTCATATTCATATACATACCTTACCTAATTCATCTTTTAACACATATTCACAAATTTATTTAATCACCATAAAATCAAACTAATATATATATATATATATGTGTGTGTGTGTGTGTGTGTGTGTGTGTACACACTATTATTACACTAAAAATTTAAATTTTTATTATTCAAGTTTAAATTAACAATATATATATATATATAAAACTACATAAACCCTACATAAATTAAGCACAATTATATACATATATAAACCCTAATTTCTTCATAAACATAATTCAAGTTCAACCACACATATATACACATCAATTTTAGTTCCTAAGGTTTCTTAATATCTATCCCTAATTCATGCTTTTTAAATGACCTTTATCATAATTCTAAACTTAAAATAGAATTCAAGAAATTTACTAAAATTTTTTCCAAGCTCAAGTATGGCCTCTTGAAGTTTTATCCTTGAATTTGTCCCTTTAATGAAATCTAGGTTGAATCAAGACAATGTTTTAGTGTTTTACTTGCTTCTTTTCGATTTTTCTTGCCCAAGAGATTTCCTACAACCATTTTAAACTACAAAATGGTTCTTCAATGGTAAAAATCCATCCAAGTGAGAGAAAAGGAGAAGAAAGTGGTAGAAAAGTGTGGAATGATGTAGAAAAATGGTAAAAAATGAGCTTGAACTTAAACTAAACTAATTAGGCCAAAATATATTTAGTCTACTATAAAAATTATCCTTAACCAAAATTATATTTAACCTATTTAAATATTATCTTTATTCAAAAGTAAAATTTGAAAAATAATCTTTATAAAAATTTACATTTTTATTTTTATCCTTAAAAAAATCTATTCACTAATTTACAAAAATAGTCTTGTAAAAATTATATTATTACTTTTTTAAGGTTTTAACAATTATATAACATAAAATATAACTTAAAATCATGAAAATTAGTACTTAAATATATATAAAGAATTACTATTTATCCTATACCTTGATTTAATGTTAACTAGGTATGCATATACTCAATATAATATTTTTATATGTGTAAAATATTATAATATGTCATAAATATATATGTATTGTATCTAAAAAGAATTTTTAAAATTAAATATGAGTTCTACAATTATTGGGTATTTTATATAAAAAATTTGAAAAGAATTTATAGTGAAAAAATAATTTGATGCGATATTTTTACTCAACAAAAGAAAGAAAAATTTAGAATATATAGTAAAAGGTCATAAATTATTAGTTTAATTTAAACAATAAAAATAAATTTTTATTCTTTATCCAAGAGTTTGTTGTAGGTAGTGATTTTACTACCTCGAGATTAATGAGTTGTGATATGTGTTTATATATTATATTTTTATTAAGATTCACCAATGGCCCTTGGACAACCACCCACACAAGCAGTTGGCGGGCTCCGAAATTCTACCTAAATTAAAGCTCTCCAGTTTAAGACAACTTGTACACTACTATTTCTTTTTAGGAATAATAATAGGCTCTAATTGTGGCTTAAGCAATAATACCAAAATAAAAAAAAAAGTCAAATATTTTTTTTTCGTAAACTTAAGCCCAGCTAGCCCATTTTATGACATAAGTAATTTATTTTGTCTCATTTTTAATTATTATTTTGTTTATTGTTTGCAAAGGTTATAAATTAATTTTTGTTGTTTGTTTTTAAAAAAGCAAAACCAGCCCATTTGGTTACATTTTTTTATAACTTTACTTATCAAAAATAAAAGTCAAAAGAGTGATGTGAGGAAAAGAGGTGTAGAGTGAAAATTACCAGGGGAGAAATAAAAAATAGAGAAAAAAAAAAGAGGAGGAGAAATTGTGTGGGAGAGACAATAGAGAGAAGAAAAGGTAGAGAAAAGAGAATGAAACTTTATTTATTGATGAAAAATTAATTTTTATTAAGAGAGAAAATTAAGTATAAAAATTGGCTTTTGGCTTAAGAATATTTGTAAGTCTTTGATTCTCGTCACTTTCTAATTTTTATACCTTATAAAGATAGATTTTCAAGTCATGCATGTCTTAATTTAGTTCATAAACTATATATAATACATGAGTTTTAAGAATTGAATATAAGTTCTACAAATTTGGAAAACTTAAAATCCAAATATATACATAGTTTGAAGGCGACTTGCAATAACCTTGAAAGATTTTTAGAACATGATGGTATTGTCGATATTGACAAGATTGATTTATTTTTAAAGTTAAGTATCTTGAGAAATTTTTACCAGATAACATAAAGAAAACAATCGATATACTAAATCTTTTAAGTTGACTATACTAGTTACCATTGAATATGTAAAAAAAATCTTTTCAAGATTTAAATCGATCAAATTTTACCTTCAATCGACTATATCTAAAGAAAGATTAAATAGATTAACTATTTTATTTGTTAACAATTGTAAAACCTGTATAAAATTTCTTAAAATTACGTAATTACATTATATTTTTATTTATGATATATTTACAATATATTATTTATATAAAAGTATTTAATTGAGTATATGTTCATTTAGTCAACATTAAATCGAGGTATATAATGTTATGTGTATTTTATGTATTATATATTTAATTTTTTGATTTAATTTTTTTGAATTAAAAATTTATTTTTCTTTAGCAATGGCATAAATAAAAAATATTATAAATTTCAAGGTTATTTTGAAAAATTTTCATTAAAGTAAGGGCAAAATTATAATTTTTTTACTTTATTAAATTAGGCAATAAATCAAATATTTTCATATATATTCTAATTGATATGATTAGATGAGAAAAAATGAAATTAAGACTTTTTGCCTTTGAATTCTATCCTCAGCAGGATTTGCTTCAATTTCATTTTCTCTAAATTTCTCCAAGTTTCCACCATTCTCATCTTCTTCTTCGTTCATACCTTCCATCATCCACCATTGATGAACCATCAAAATAACTTAGAAAAATTTGTAGAGAAATTCTATAGCCATAAACAACCAAGTATCAAATCATAAAATTTAAGAAAATACTTAATTTTCAATTAGCTTTATTGGAGAAAAAATTCAAGGAGAAAAATTTTGAGTTTAGGAAACTTGTGATGAGTTTCTTAAACATTATTTATGCTTAAAATCATATTAGAAGTCCATTGAAAGTAAGCTACAATTTTTTATTTAGGAAAGCCTAGGTAGCCAAAATTTAGTATATATGTGTATATGTTTTTTTGGCTTGAATATATGATAAAATTGATGCTTATATGAATGTATATTAAAAGGTAATTCATGTTAAAGGTGTGCATATGAATATGTTCTAATGTTTAATAAATATGATCTTATGTTTGATTGTATAAATTAATGAATTTTAATAATAAGTAAATATATGTGACATGTGTGGGTTATATTTGGTTAAATTAGTTCACATGATTCTTAAGCCATCTTGAATAATTTTAATGCATGAAAATGAAATTGAAGGAGTTTTATAAGTGTAGGGAAAAGTGTGGTGTGAATTGGTGTTGAATTTCATAATTTATAAATTTTAGAAATTTATAATTACATGTGGTCAAAATTTAAAATTTGTGATTATTTTTTATACTAAGATTTAATATTTAAATTTCTATATCTTTAATTTAAAATAATATATATTTAGTTGTTAATGTATGTTTAAAATGTTAATATATTATGTGTAAGAGTTTAAAATTAATTGAAAAAATTTAGAAAGAAATGAAATTCAAAATATTAAAAGTAAAAATGGGTTTATATTTATATGTATGTGTGTGTGTATTAGTATAAAAATTTATAAATTAATATTAATACCTTGATAAGCATTGACCAGGGACATATACATCATATGCATTATTTTAGGTTATGCTTTCATATTTTTAGTATATTAATATCATGCATATATAAAATCTTGTTAGAGATCATCAGAGGAGATCTTTCTTAGCACAAAAATTGATTTTAGGAGTGATTATCCTCTCATAAACTATGAATAAATAGACATATTTTTAAATATTTTTTAATAATATGAATTAAAATATTTTATGAATATAAAATTATTTTCGATGCTTTATTATAAAATAAATTTAAATGTTTGATTGTTTTGTAAATTTAAATTTATGCATTTTTTTATGAATATGAATTTGAGATGTTTGAGTAAGAGTGGATTTATAATAAATTACGATTTAGAATTTACAAATTACTTGTAGATGTATATATTGATGAATATGATGTAAACTTATGCTTATGATTTTTTAATTTATGATTTAGTATAAGTGTTCAATTGTGGATACTTTTGTGCACAAATATTAATATCTTATGCATTGATATATGCACTTTCATCTCTTACTAAAGATAAAGTATAAGAGTGATTATTTACTTCTTATTGCCTGAGGGGATAAAGAAATGGGTATCAGATAGTAAAAAATTTGACATCGCATTTTCTATCTGAACTAACGTTAACGAGTGAATTTAATAATTTTATGATATATAAATATGTAAAACCTTTTAATAACGAGTTTCAAGATATCAATTAAAGAGCTATTAGTAGATGTATCAGGAGATAGTTTTCAGGCAAACTCATATTTGATTTAAACATTTACAGAAGTAGATGTGAGAATATTTTCTATAAATTGTTTATTATAAATGATTGATTTAATTTTAAGAAATACATATATATATTTTTTTATATAATACTTTTACTTCAATATTAAAATTTTAGTTCGTAACCATTCATTTGTTCACTGAGTGATTACTATTTAATTTTTATTTTCAAAATATTTTCAAATAAGATAGTTTTTAAGAGATTATGGCTCCCATATTGAATAATTAGCTAGTGGCGAGCATTTTATTGGAGAATCATTATATATATAATATTTTCTGTGACTATGTATAGAAATGTTGAAGAAAAAATCTGAAATATTTATAAATACTATTAAATTGTTCAAATTATTTTACTTATAAATATTATATATACCATGCAATATATGTATTTACGATATTGTAGACCTTACACCTTCGTATGAGTTATTAGTAAAAAATAATTTTTACAAATACATGATAGTTATTATATGCTCGGATTTACAACCTAGGGTGTGACAAAAATACGATAGTAGAAAAACTTTATTATGAAAACTTAATTGATAATTTTATAGCCAAAAATTTGAGAAAGATTTATTTTTTATAGTACTTAGTTTTTTTAATCTAATTTTGGTAAATTCATTAGTGATATAAGATTATGTCAGAGTAGGTAAACAGTTTGGTTTTGATTTTTAATTAAATAATAACATAGCATTGCTTTTTATATTTTGTATCTTTTATCGTGCATGCCATACGTTAGAAATTCATCTAAGTCATCCCATACTTAGAGTCATCCCTGCTAAAATTTAGATTTGAACAAGTAAATTATAAATTTTTTAAAATTTAATTAGACCACTTCGAAATAGTTAAGAATGTTAGATAAATTAAATGAATTTGTCATAGAGACCATAAATTATTCTAAAATAGAAATATAAAATTAAAGAAAATAAAATATTAGTAATTAAAAAAGTAACAATAATTGTTCAATATATGATTTTTTTATAGTTTTTTAGATCATAATATAACTTGTTCATTTGTATTAAGCAGGTCACTTACTCTTGATCAAATGATTAAATAACTTTAATAATATTGAATGTAACTGAATATTAACAAATATTTTAATTTTAATATATATTAGAGATTTATTTAATATATTTGAATATAGTATGTTCATATGTAAAAAAGAGTAATACTAGACATCTCATTTATTTCAATTTGTATTTCTAGTGATGATGATACATCCTTTATTGGATGATAAATTTTACACCATACGAAATAACTAATTATCTTATTTCATTATCCAATCGAAAAAGTTAACATTATCACTTAAAGATGAAAATTGGAATAAAATATAAGGATTAAATTGATATTATTCATAAAATTTGTTTTTAGAAGCTATCTTTGCCCAGCGGTATGTTTCGTCGGTTTATGATATGAATGCATATATTAATTTTTTTCTTAATATATGAATATAATTCTTAAATATTTATTTTGTCACACAAAATACTAAATTATAATTAGTAAATAAACATTAAATATATTGAAGAAAACTAAGAAAAAGTTACTCATACATTGTAATGAAATTCATATACAAGTATATTTTTAAATTGATCAAAGTATATGTCAAATGCAAGTGATTGAAAATTCTTTAATCTTAATTAATGAAGTTAACAAAAGGATTTCCAAACAAGTACCTACTTCTTTAAAAAGTAAGAAATGTTATACTAGATTTTACCATATAAACATTAAAATTATCGTTTAATAAAAATTTTGCTCTCAAAATTATCCCTAATTAATCTCTTTACATCAAAATTTTTTTTCTCAAAGTTATTCCTAATTATCTCTTTACATCCTTATCTAAATTTATTACTTTTCTACATTTCAAATATGTATGTATTTATTTGGTAATTTCTCTCTTTCCAACTTTACTCATCAAGATTTAAACAGTCGAGTTTAATTAATTTTTAAATCAATTCAAATTTTAGATTTAAAAAATAAAAAAAGAAGAAAAGGCCACTTTAAACTAGTACAGTAATGTTATCGCTTTTAGAATAATCATTGTTACTTGTGCAGCAGAAATAATCAACTATGTAGAACCCAGTTATTTATTTGATAAAATTAAGTTTTAAAAAATTTGTAAGGTTTAAAACCAAGTAAATGTATTTGGTTAATCTCATGGATAAAATATTGTGAGATTATCTTATGACTAAACTAGAAAAGTAAGTGTATATCACAAACTTCTGGTAAAATTGAATAATTTGTGCAAGTTGTCCTATATTCTCAAACTTGAGCTTAGAAGACGATGTCCTGGAGATATACATTCTGTAGCCAACTTACAAATGTATGGGTTAAAATTTTTGTTATCATAATATGTGGCTTGAATTGCGCTACAACCTCAACACTACAGTCTAAGCATCGTATTATAACAAAATCCTACCTTAGTGCACCACTAGTTAGTTTATCCGCAGCCCAATCTTGTCCAATCTTGTATTTCCTTTCATAATTTGCTAGGATTAACTCTCTTTTACTCAATAACTCTTAAATAGTTTAAGGCTCAATTTAACATTGATTCAAAGGCTCAAGAGCTAAACAAATTTGCAGCACTACATCTCTTAGGCCTAAAAACCTTCAGTGAGGTGAGTTTTACTTCTTATA
Organism: Swietenia macrophylla; assembly: GCA_032401905.1. Classification (NCBI taxonomy): domain Eukaryota; kingdom Viridiplantae; phylum Streptophyta; class Magnoliopsida; order Sapindales; family Meliaceae; genus Swietenia; species Swietenia macrophylla. The sequence continues at coordinate 3,132,399 of CP135559.1, read as the reverse complement.
CTTGCGTGCTTGCACCATTCGCTCTAAACCATAATGATAAACGATTATTTGTCCTAGTATTTTCTTATAATATATTTTTATCTTAGGATTATGTTGCTTCGAGGGATTTTTTTTCCTGTTTTTGTACTTGTCGGAGTAGAAAAGCCAAAAACATGCCTAAAAAGAAGAGAAAGGAATCAATCTTCTGTTGTCTTAAATATTCTTTCTTGAAAGTTGTTGATCATGTTTGATATTTTTTCGATATGATTTTCTTCAATAATTTGATTTGAACGATTCGACTGGCGTTGGAAAGGAAATTAAAAGATGCACAATTTTGTATTTTACAGAAAAAAATCAAATTCGAACATTTTGAAGGTTAAAATCAAACTAAAAAATGGCACTATATGAAGAAACCTTTTCCTTGGCATGCTGGAGTATTTTTGACATAACTTTCTCATTAAATACGGAAAGGAGATAATTGTTGCCTGGGGAGTAAGAGAGGAGACAACCCTATAACTTTTGTGCCAGAGATTTTTCCAAAGAGATCAATTTGATAGAGAAAATAGGGTTTGTTGGGAGAGGAGGCGGCAACCTGATTTCTCATCCTTCATTGAGCAATCTTCATTGAGGATTGAGAATGAAGATCAATCATTTCGACACCTTTGGGTAAACCTTCGATAAAAGAAAATTTTCTTTTAATATTCGTTTGTCTTTCAATATATTTGGAACTTTTGTATTTGAGTTTATTTTTGTTTGAAATTGATAATGAGAGGATAAATGGACTATGAGAGTTAAGTTTAGCTACCAAGACTGTATTGGATATTTTAGTGAATTCAGTTTGCTGAAAGTTTGAGATTATTTCTTGTTCATTGTTCTTCACACTTTTGATTATGAATTGTGGGTGGACAATCTATACTTTGTGATTGAAATTGATAATTGAGAATTAAGGTTTAAGAAACATCATTTTTGCTTAGTTAATGACCTTTAATTAAGAAATTTAATTAGTTTGATTATGAGCGAGAATTAACCATGATCACTGGAATTCTCTAACTTTAGTGGAAAAAAACAAATAATCTAAATTTAGGAATAATTATGTAATTCACCTAATAGTTCAATATAAGATTGGATAGTTTTTCTAGCTCTCATTCAATTTCATTGGACTCAAAATAACTTTATTGTTTTCACAATCTTTTAGTTTAGTCAGCTAAGTAATTTATTTGAAATTGCTTCAAACCACCATTTGATTATAAGGTGTAAGATTTTATTATTTGTTAAATTATTAATTTAAAAGAAACAAGTAAGAGTTTAAACTATTGCAATTCCATAAAAGATCAACCTCCAGGTGAATTTGTCATTAGCCACTAGTGATTCGTGCATTTGTGAGCTTATTAAAATTTGCGTATCACATAGCAAATATGACCTCAAGTGGCACATTAACTTTCTCTCCCATTCTTTCAAAGTCTACCATGACAACAATTTATTTATCTACTATTGTAATATTTTGGCTACTCTCAAGATTGGCTGAGATTTTGTTAATTGATAGATTTGTTTATGATAATTTTTATCAATTTTAATTAATTTTAATCAATTAATTAAGTCAAATAAGTATAATGCAAATTAAATAAAAAAGATAGCCAATTTTTAATGTGGTTCGAACTTCTTAATTCTACATTTTATATAATAAAGTTTTGAGTATGACTTTAATTGTTGTTTCACCTAAAAACTTCAAAAAAATATCCATGTATAGGATTGCCAAAAATACTTGGGATATTTTTGAAACTACTTATAAGGGACTAAGACCATTAAGAACTCAAAACTTTAAATTTTGATATCTAAATTTGAAGAAATAAAAATAAAAGCTTATGAAATTTTTAATTAGTTTTATGCCATATTGAATGATGTAATAAACTTTAATTCAACCTAGGTAAAAAGATTCTTAAAAGTTAAGTAGTTGAAAGTCCTTAGAAGTTTACTTAATAGATTTCAATTTAAGGTTACTTTTATAGAAGAAAGCAAAGATTTAAACTCAATTAGGATAGAAGAGTTAGTTGGATCACTTCAAATATATGAATTTAATCTTTTTCCTTCTAAGAGATCTAAGTTGATAGCTCCTAAGGCTAGCAAGTGAAAAATTAAGTTAGATTCAAACGAAGAGTCATATGATGATAAGAAGATGGCTTTATTTGTTAAGAAATTTAAGAAGTTTTCTCATGGTAAAAGAAAATCACCTAGTAATAGTTAGAACCTTTCTAAGAAAAAATGCTTTCCTAAAAGGGTTAGAAAAGATTTAAAAAAAAAACAACTCAACCTTTTTAATGCCACGAGTATAAGGGTTTTGGACTTATTAGAACTGAATGTCCTAATTTTCTAAAAAGGAAGAAAGCTATAAATGCCTCTTTGAGTGATGATGAGTTTAGTAAATAGGATAGCTATTATAATGCGATCCAAATACTGACACGTGACAACTGCCAGGCACCTTCGAGATACGCTCCGTTAGCATGAAATATTCCTTGAGAGCCCATTAAACTTTTAAGAATCATGCACATTATTTAAATAACTGAAACACATATGTATCATTACACTTAAAAATCACTTATAGTAGAGGTACTTATAAAAGTCTAGGAGAAGAGAATAAATAATATATTTGAATTTTAAATAATGTCAAATGTATGCATTATAAAATATTAAAGTATTCTATGAAAATATTTTGCCAATGGACCACTAGGAATATAGGACGAGTCGAGGAGCTTATACTAGAGAAAATGCAATGTTAATTTTATCCACTCTTATAACGATGTTGTAAGACTTAACCTAAAAGATAGAAAGTGAGGGGAGTAAGTATAAAATATATTAAGTTTGTGAATCATTAGCAATATACAACTCAAAAGATTTGAAGATATTAAAATGCTAAAGAAATTTATAAACTATGCTTATTTTCTTGGCAATTTCACATTATTTTCAAAATTAGTTATGCAACTAAAACTATTATAAAATAAGTGTCTAAGCCGGTGTTTATTTCCTTTATTAAAGATTGGGTTTGCCTATTCTTTCTCAAGTTATCATCTTGATTAAGATAGACACTTAAGACCACAAGTAAATTTATTAGATTAAAAATTATGCAACTGTTAAATTATATAAAATCTATTTAAAAAAATTATCCAAATTTTAATTTTTAAACTTAGTTGTAAAATATTAAATCATAATACGGCTCACTAACATTGATTTGAGTAGCCATATGGTATTAGTCATGACTGTTTTCATATTACCTTTCTCTAGGTGGGCTCCATAACTAAAGTTTTCCTTATTCTAGCCTTACTTAATGCCCAATTACCTATATGGCCTCAACAATAGGTTTGTCCATATATAACTTTCTATAGTACTATAGTAATGCCAATATCAATACCAGTCTGTTGGCCTCTTTACCCATAAATTAATATATAGATTAAATCATTTCAAATATATATATATATATATAATGCCTCAAGGGATATTTCATAAATTATAGTCATAAGTATGCAAAACAACATAAATATGTTAACCTAATTTGGTATTAATTCACTTATGTATACTAGCCTAGCATCTTAATAGTTAAAAAATAATTTCAAATAATTTATAAAAAAAGGATGTCATTCAAAATAATTTTCAAATAAATCAAACATTTTATACAATTCACTCACATTTTAAAGGACGGTATACACTCTTCTGCTAATCCTTACATTGACTTAGGCCTTCTTCCAAAACATTTAAGCCTAAAGAATACAATATGTATTTCTATTAGAAATCAAAATCTAATAAAATGGTTGCGTATCCCTAATATGACATATGTATACATAATAAGCATAGATCTCTAAGTTAACCTATAGATTAGGGCTCGAATTAATATATAATCAAATCCCTCAAATACTGAGGTAACAGTCTACTAGAAGAAACCCCGTGATTTCCCTTCAAAGAATTAGTGCAAGAACTTCTAGCATATGAACTTTCTTACATATCTGACCTAATCAACTCTCATGAGACTAGTACAGGTCTGTGATGTGCTAATATAAATGGATCACTTGTACAACTTTGTGGATCATTTATTTGTGACAAAAAGTAAACATACTAGACCGAACAATAACATATCCAAAAAATTGACAAAAATAATGCAATTTAACTATGATTATCTGAATGGGTGCAATAGTAGGTGCCATCTATAGAAAAGAGAAGGCTAGCATCTATTCTCAAAAGTTTGCTCTTAGCGCATTAATATGGTCCATCACATTATGTTCAACCTGCTGCATACCCTCTCTCATCTTATTAAAGTCCGTTGCTAATGCATTGAATTAGTCTATCACATGATGTTTAACTCGCTAGATATCCTTTCTAATCTCATGGTAATCTGAATTTAATGTCTCGAATCAATCCATCACATTCTTTCAAAACTCATCGTCATAATAAGGCAGTAATGAGGACGAATAAGGATGTAATAATGCAAGAGAATAATATGGTAGAGGCAAAAGTGAATAATGATATAGCAGTGCAGGAGAATAATATGGGAGAGGTGTGAATGAATAATACTATAATGATGTAAAAAAAGAATATAGCAATGGCATTAAAAAGTAATATGGTGTGAGGACGTGCGAATAACGCAACGAAGGTGTAAGAAAATAATGCTATAAGAGTACAGGCAAATAATGCGTCAATGGTATCGGAGAGTAATGTGATATAGGCATGTGCTATGGTGGTAACACAAGCAAATAATATGGGTATGTCTATTACAACAAATGGTCATATATATTTGAGTGAGATGTCAATGTATTCCATATTACTTAAAAAAAAAAGAAGAAAAATATAAGTCGTATTGCATTTTTAACTTCTACTTGTATCAAGCATAGTCTAGGATCATCCATACTCGTGTGAAAGTCTTTGGCTCAAATGTGTGCCTCAAAAGTCTTACCTATAAGTAAATTACACCTATATGTACCCTTTGGCTAAATAATTTAAAGTAAATGTGCTACATATAATGAATTATTCTTGTAGGAATTATGCTAAAGCACATCAAACATTAGTGATTTTTGAAAAGTATATATTGATAAATTTTAATATTTTAGACCACGTAATATTTGAAAGTATTTGCTTACAGTAGATTTTACAAACAAGTGCTTATATACGATCTTCTGACAAAGAAATCGTTAAAAATTCTTCCATCATAAGATTCATGAAATGTCGTTACTCACACGTGTTGTAATATAGTTTTGCAAGCTATGTATAGACTTGTAAATTCATACCTACTTAACAAAAAAGTGTGAGTTCAACAAAGTACTATAGAATAAACAAGAAATACAACTTTAATAGAACTATCTTTTATAAGTTCTGAAATACAATAGATATTCTAATAATATTATACTTTCCTATAAAACTCTTACTACATGTCTCAAAATATGGTGTATCCCTCTTATATTTGTTATATTGCATAAACATTAATCATCATAATAATTAGATTGTATAAAGAAAGATGGCAGATCCTCGTAAATACCTATTAAACTGATCAGCATTCTCCAACATATCTAATAACCATAAATTTGCATAGGCTCATCTACTCTTACTAAACGAAAACCTTTTAAATAGGTTAAAAAACACTAATCACATTGTGACAATGTCTAGTATAGTAGAAAAATTAAATTCATCAAAAACTATCTCTATATCATCTAGAGTAAATGATGTCTAAATTATTAAAGAAAATGTCCCTCAATTGTGTACTTTGAGGCTTATGTAAATCAAAAAAATGCTCACTGTTAAGGCTAATCATAAGACCAAACTTAATCAAAGAAAAACGAATGGCTTATTCGCCTATGAGACACCACATCTCATTATTATCGTCATTTGTATACATCTCGTGTAATAACATATAATAAATGAAGACAAGTGAAAGATGTAATTTTTCAATAAACAAGAAGCATCTAAAATAAATCTGCCTAAATATCTCGACTTGTCTCTCAAGCAATCTCTTTTTAATATGGTTTAGCACTGTAAAATGTGCTAAACAACTCGTCTTTATATGAAAGTGCACTTTTACAGCAACTTTTAACAGTAGTCGGCATGTTATGTATACTTGTACAATTACACAAATAATTACCTATTAATAAACATAGCATAAAAAATTTAAAATTTTAATTGATATATTTATAACATTTTAATTAATTAAAAATAAATTACTAAAAAAATAAATGCATTACAAAAATTTTTAATGAATTTAGGTTTCAATAATTATTTTATATTTATTTTCTAATAGAAATAAAAAAGATTCAAAATTTTTAAATGACGTTTATAATATTTTTCTTTAATTTGTATTGAATTTTAAATAAATTGAAAAGTAAATGTCTTCAAAATTTAAATTAAATTTGTATACTAGTAATTATTTTAATTAATTTATATTTATTTATTTTTAAATAAAATTTAAAATATTAAAAATTGACATTTATAATATTTTAATTAATTTCTAATGAATTCTAAATAAATTAAAAAAATAAATATCTTAGAAAAATTAATTAAATTTAGGTTTTAATAATTATTTTCATTAATTTTTATTTCTTTTTTAAATAATCATTTTGATTAGATTATATTTATTTATCTTTTAAATAGAAATAAAAAACTATTAAAAGTTGACATTTATAATATTTTAATTAATTTCTAATGAATTAAATAAATTATCACATTAATTATCTTAGAAAAATTAAATAAATTTAGGTTACTTATAATTGCTTTTATTAATTTCTATTTATTTATTACATTTAGAAAATATTAAAAATTTAATTGACATAATTATAATTATTTTAATAATTTGTACTGAACTTTAAATTAAATGAAAAAAAATAAATGCCTTACAAAAATTTATTAAATATGGGTTTCGAAAATTATTCTCATTATTTTTTTATTTATTTTTTAAATAAAAATAAAAAATATTAAAATATTTTAATTGACAGTTATGATAATTTTAATTAAAAATATAAATTAAAAAGATATAATATTTTTTTCGCCATGGTGCGTGCACCTCCATGCACTCGCACCATATGGGCATAGAGGAGATTCCTCCTTTCTCTCGTGCATGGGTGCATGGGATGCACATGCTGAGGGCATGCATGCCATGAGCTAGCCACTCTCCTTTCAATCACGTTTTTTTTTTTATTTTTCAGTTTTTTTGCTCACATCTTTTGCAATAACTGGCCAAAATCTTTCCCCTCCTTAACTTTTGTCAACAATTTTTATTGTTAACTTGTAAATCTACATATTTTAGCTATTAATTTGTACAATTATCTTGAAAAATAACATCCAAAAACTAACAACAAATTAACTAACTAGCAACTAATTAATTACTAGCATTTTTTTAACAATAATAAAAAAAATTTACAATGCAAATAAAATTAGACTAACCTCTTTTTTTTTTTCTTGCCAGAATTGTCTACAAGTTGAAAGTACAAAAATGTGTTTTGTTGTTAAATGTGAAGGCAAATGTAATGTTGTCCAACGAAGTGTGTTTTGTTGTTGAATGTGAAGGTAAAGGTAGTAGTGTCCAACATGCTTGAACTAGTGGGTTCGAGCCGGTCTTGTTCGGGCTTGAGAATCATGAAACCATGACCCAAATCAAACCAATTATTATTACAAATCTATCTCAGCTAAGTTATGGTTCCATAAATTTTGATTTGAATTGCTCGTGTGATTGAACAAGAATAGAAACTAAGACAGGCCAATTTTAATTCATTAATGAGCTGATCCAGGTCAGTTCATACAGTTTATAGAATTTTTTAATTAAAATTAAAAAAATATTTTTAAAACACAAAAAAATTAAAAATCACCTCTCACAGTGTTATTTTTTATTAATTAAATAAAAAAAATAGAATCAGAAGCATAATTCAACTTTAACCTCATAATTTTCTTTTTTTTTACATTCAATCATACTTTCTGATAATAAATAAAGAAAAATAAAACAAGTTAATTAAAAAAACATTACAATAAGGGGAACGTTGAACCTTACTTCATTAAATATTATTAAATTTAACTCTGAGTTCTAATTACCTTTTGGTCGATAGATATCATTCTTCCTTTTCCCCTCCTCATTTTATTCATTGCTAAAATCGACTGTTTAAGATGATTGGTACTGTAAATATTGTTTTCTTTCTTCATTGACCTAATCCTTAAAGTATATTCACATCTTTAAAATTTTCGTGGCCATTCTACTTCTACAAAATTTTAACGTTTGTCTACTTAAACTAAATGCATATTTCGAGAAAACTGTAGATACTAGCAGTACTCAAATTTTTGCGCTATTCTTTTTTATATAAGATAAATTTTACAATTTTTCTTCTACCATTTTAAGATGTCAAAATCTACTTCATTTTCAATTAGTGGACCTTGCATGTAGTATAAGAGCTCATTGAATGACGATAGTGTTATTCTTGGTATTTTAATGATAGCGTATAGATTCCAACAACTACTGAAAATTATAGAAATAAAGGAAGAAGAAGAAGAGTTTTCACAACTAGTAGATGTTGAAGTGTATGTAGAAAACTTAATCTCATACAATTGATTAATATTTAAAAGAGTTAAAAGATAAAATTTTCTTACATTATTAGATACATGTTAGAGATTCGTTGGGCAAATGTCAAAATTATTTGAATCTAAAAAAGTGTAAAAGTTTCCGTATAATCACTACTAGAAGCTTTGATGTGTGGATTTAAATATAATGCAATGCAATATAAAAAAGGCATGTCATCGTAATATTCATTAAATTTTTCAGCCATAGTTAACATTATTGTGGCAAATGTAGGATGTTTCATGTATTTTTTAAAAACATAAGCAACACTATATAATGTTAGAATTATATGATGTGTTGTTGAATAAAATTGACTTGATAAAAGTTCAGTGGCTTCTTTAAATATTTGTAAAATGCTTAGAATAATATTAATAGCTTCAAATTGTTTGTTTGTTATTTCATGACTTTATTATTCCAAAATTTTATTATTGAAACTTGGTAAGGGAAAACACTTTTAATCATATTATAAGTGGAGTTCCACCTAATTGGCTCATTTATAATTAATTTTTTTAGCCTTAATCTATGTTGACATCACAATTCCTTAAATTTTAGTGTTTTGCAAAAACCATTTTCAAATGTTTCACTATACTCCTAATTGCTATAACTACATGTTTTATTACTTCACAACCATCCTGCACATATAAGTTCAATATATAGCAAGCACATCTATTGTAAAAAAATTTACCTTCTAAAAATGGTTTTATTATATTTTTTACAATAGAAATTACACTATTGTTATTAGATACATTATCCAATGAAACGCAAAAAATTTTCTCTATAATCCTAAAATTTTGTGTAACGGACGTAATTGTTTTTATAATAACCTTTACATTATTATCCATTGTCATTAATCCAATAATAAGTAACACAATTATAATACAAATCATTGACATCTTTTTAATTGTCACATATTAATGAAAATGAATAGTTACTAGATTCAAAAATGACAGTTAAATTTTGTTTCATCCCATCAAATTTTTTTAATGAATATGTTCTTAATATTATCCTAGGTATTTTTTTAAAATGCAAGTTGATGATGTTGTATCATTTATACAAAATGAAGAGATTCACTTTTTATAAATGGTTGATCATCTAAAATTAATCATTTATAAATCATGTCTCTCGACTTGGTAGAGTAAAAAAAAATGCCAGTTGCTAACTAAAGTTAAATATTAATTAAATTAAATACTAAAGCAATTTAAAAATTAATAACAAAATTAGATACTAAATGAAATATACTAATACAATTGCTAACTTCAAACTGACAAAAAATTACAGTGCTTACAGTTTGTTTCCATTAAAACTTTTAAACGACTGAAAATAAAGATAAATATTTAAAATATAGAATAAAAAGAATTAATTGATTATAAGGGTTGTGTTAAGATGAAAAAAATTGAGTTGAGAGAAATTGAGAATGTGAAAGAAATGGATTAGGGGAAGAAAATAAATAGGAATGAAAATTTATAAAAAGTTTTAGAAGAAGATGAGATGATCATTGAAAAATTGTAACATTAGAATTTTGTAACGTTGAAATTTTGTAACTTTATAGAATCGTTGCAATCAACATTGCTAGCAAGTTTGTAGGGATTCCCTGCAAACTTTGTAAGCTCTCTTTTTTTGTTTGAACCAACAATTCATATATAAAATAGACTCAAACGGTTTTAAGTCCATTGTGGGTTAGGCTTTCAGATCAATATTTGTTGAACTGGCACGGTCTAAAGGACTAATATGAAATTGGATGATCCAGAATTATTATTTATATATACTGATTTAGTTTCAATTTTTGACGAGTTGGTTAGGTCCAATTCATGGGTTAAATTGGCCTGACATTCACTTAGTAAAGGTAAAAAAGTGAAAGTAAATATTAAAAATAAAAATAATTTATAAAAATAAAATTATCAAAATAATTTATTTAAAAGAGTAAAATTATTAAAAATAATTATTTTAGTAAGAATATTTTAGAATTGATCATAAATATAAAGGGGTTAAAATAGGATTATTTTGAAAAAAATTTTAAATAGTTCTGCATGCCTATTTTCCTTTTTGTACTACAATGAAAAAGACTGTTTTGTCACTTAAATTTCAGAAACGCAATTTTGAGCTCATCATCGTATAAACTATTGCTCGGTTATGAATCTAACTTAGTCTAAATGATTGATTTGATCCCTCAACTGTAATTCTATGTGGGTTTTTTTTTAAACTATTTCTAAAATCACTTTGTATTTATTCATTATTATTTGGTTGACCTAACTACAACAACATTGATATGACGTTCATCAATGATCTGTTGAAAGTTATCAGTGTTTAACGGGGTGAATTTTTTTGCTGTCATTTTTGCCATTAAAAGGAATACCCGATAAGATAGATGTTATCCGCTTTTATTTTAACAATTATTCTCCAAAAGTAACTTTATGCACATACATAATTTTGCTGTGATAGTTTAGATAATGGAATATTATTACCCTTAATTTTATTTTTCAAAACAAAAAATAATGTTTTGGTTTCCATTTAGATCGTTGTTACATTTAAATAATTTCGTTTTCATTGCATTTTGCATTTTCATCCATTGTTCTAGTAAAAGTGAATATATATATATATATAAGAATTATATTGCAAAAGAATTTCTAATACAAAATTGCTGAATTGAACATGAAAATTGATGAAATAATTTGAAGAACAAAGAAACTTATTCTTTCTTAAGTGATATTTAAAAAAAAAAAATTTAAAAAAAAAAAAAATCTTTTTGTCAATCTAATAAAAATCATTCAAGTTGTTTTGTGGCCAGATTTTTCCTTAACTGATTGACTTAATTGATATGGTTTTGAAAATAAATTGCTTTTGACTAACGAATTTTTATTTGTAATGACATGGTAATCACATTGCATTGATTTAACGATGAGTGTTTTAATTGATTTACTTCCCAAGCTTTTGATCAAGATCCATCATTGTCAATTTTTAATTTGCAATTATTCGTAATAAAATATTCAGGGAGACTTCCCCTTGAAGCCAACGACCAGGGCATCAGGAAGTGCAGGCCAGCTTGCTGGATGACAAGAAGTCATTTTAATTACTATTAAATTAAATCTCTTCCTGTTGGTCTGTGCCTTGTCTGTAACTTTGCACTAACGGCATCAATTATACTATTCCATAATATGACACAATGCAGAGAGAAGAGTTTTAATTCTTGTTAATTAATTTTTACATCACACAGTGCCTTTTCTTTTTATTAGCCATTTTAAATTTATTTCTGTTTATTTTATTATAAAATAAAGCAATTCCCTCTTTGTTTATTAATTAAATTAGTTAATAAAAGAGTTTCTTTAACCAAACCGGTCTGTTCCAAGTCGGTGCGTTGTCCAAAACCACTAGTGTACAAAACTAGCGGCCAATAGCATCTAAGAAAGACAGTAAATTAAATAAATTAATATATGTCACTTCGACTCCTTAAATTAGCATGAATTTAATATAAATTTATATTAATATAAAATAATATAATTATTAAATAAATAATATAAAATATTATAATTAATAATATTATCGAATTTGAATTTAAAATTTTTGACCTGTAAATTTGTTTATAATAGACTTAATTATTTAAAAATTATAATGTACTAATTTATTTATAATTTAATAAATTTATTTTATATTTCATAAAAATTAAATATATTTATTATATTTTAAAAATATTTAGTTATATTTAGAATAAAATTAATTAACATTTAAGTATGTAATAATAAGTATTATAAAAATATAATAAATATACAAAAATATATATTTTAAAAAGATAACATAATTATAACTCATTTAATAATTTAATAATAATGTTGGGTTACATTTTTTAATTATTGAAATAATTATTAAACAAACTATGTTTTGGTTGATCCCTAAATGACAAGATCTATCTCACTTTCCATAACACTTTTTTTATTGATAGAAAGTCGGTTAATTAGATTTTAGTTAGGGTATTTGGTATAAGATGGATTACTTTTAAGTTATGGGATAAAATTTTACTATTTTTAGTTGCTTAATTTTTTTTTGGGCAATTAGAGCTACATTTTGATGTATATATCATTTTAAATTTTTATATTTTGGGAGGCTGTTTATACCTTAAAAAGTATTTTGAACACTCATTTAATCAACACATTAATTACTAAAATTTAGGATATAAAATTTCATCCAAAAAACCCAATAAAATTTCAAATTTGTCCTTAAATTAAACTTTTTTAATATGATACTACTCTTCATCTATACACTCATGACATCAAAGAACCAACATTTATCAATGAACTTTGTCAACACTTCAGAGTTGAAAATAATTTCTTTCTCAAATTTACTTGCTATTTAAGATTTTTTTTGTTTTCTCTTGTCAGGCTATAACATTATTAATGTGAAAACTAGTTTTATATTATTGCTGCTCCTTCCAAAGTTCACATCTCAAGAGTGATCTTGGATGAGATCGATGAGAATTATTTTATCATAAAAGTCAAGCAATAGAAGAATATGACAAAAGGTAGTATTTTAAAAGTTTTAGGATTGTATGGTTTTTTCACTTACCATATTTAATTTGAATTTCAATTTAATTATTATGGATTATTAGAGTTTTATTATCATTAAATATTACACACACACACACACACACACACACACACACACACACACACATATATGAGATAAGATCAAAAAATTTTTAACTTTACATAATTTTTTACACTAATCTTTAACTATTAAATTAATGCATTATCAATGGTTGAAATAAAATCTAACATATGTAATTAATGCACATATGCAATATAATTTCAACTGTTTAATTAGAATTAATTCAATAATAAATAAATAGTATAAAAATTAAGAACTTTTAATCTTAACCTTAGATAGATAGATAGATAGATAGATGAATAGATATAAGCGTGAAGAGCAACAACAAGTTAATTTATTTATATTAAATATCCTAAATATTAAATTAAATAAAAAGTAATTTAATCATATAAAATTTTAATATAGTATGAATGTTTAAAGTCTTATTTAGGGTTCAAATAACTTCATTATGATTATTATTATTATTATTATTATTATTATTGTTGTTGTTGTTGTTGTTGTTGTTGTTGTTGTTGTTGTTAAAGTAAGAATAAAAATACAATTTGGCTCGCGAAAATGGATATCATACCCTAATGACATGGGTTTGATAGATATATTAATGACTCACTAAGCAATCAAAAAATTCGGAACAAGTTTGGTGTGAATGCAAGTTTGATTTTACAGATGTTGAAACAATTTATCTATGAGCATTTAGCATTTGAAATCTTATAAATTTTATACTTCTTTATTCACCATTTGTGGATTAGAAGTTATTGAAAATCACGTTTATGAAGATTTGTAGTTAGATAAATTTGGGTGAGACGGTATGAAAAACAAACTTACTCTCTTACAAAATGAAATCCAAAATTAAATGCGAAAGTTGTCTAACAGGTGAATGCATATAGTGACAAATATTTTATATTTATTGTATTAATTTAAGAACAAAGAATCTACATCACAAATAATTGGAGTTTTAAATATTTCAATACTAATTATAATACTCGCATGAATATAAATATTTGTACAGAAACCAGTAGCCCTCCAACCCGCGAACCCCAAACACAAAATCTAACCAAGTCCAATCCATTCGCACCCATTGTCATTGTCCACTACCGCCATGCTTCCGTTGCTTTCCATCGTTGCCATTGTGTTCCTTGTATATGGGTACCTAGAGGAGATTTCTGAGGATAGGGTACAACTATGCTGAAATAACAATAATAATAATAATAATAATAATACCAATATCACAAAGTGACAATATATATAGGATTGAACTGCTTACTTTTATAATAGAATCATACCTTGAACGTCAATCAATTTTGAAAAAAAAAAAAAACACTATTTTATAATGTAAATGCTCTTCTCTTTCTTACTCTATCTTCTCTGCATGTCTTCTATTTATTTTATACATTTTTATTGCCTATCTTGCTTTCTTTTAAAAAAAAAAAAAAAACGTCTCTTACCAATTAACCAATTCCAAGGATTTTGTTTTTTAACGCCAAAGAGGACAGCTGTTTGATTAATTCTAAAGTGCAGCTGCTTCTAATAATTTTATTCTCATGGACTAGGCAGGGTCATTGGACAGCCCATCATGAAGACAAGTCCAACACAAAGACTATATAAATGGCAACCAAAATATTGAAAATGGTACCATAACAAGTAAAATTGATAATAATAAGGGCTTTTATTAGATAATTTTTTTTTTTATATTTGTAGTAATTATATTTTGTAGTAAATTTTGTGCAAAAATATATTTATCTTCTGTGTAACTCTAAATTGGTTAATTAAAGATAAATATATACCTAATTTATTTATTCTTTATAATTAAAATTAAAATTTATTTTTTTATTTAATTTTTTCATTCTTAAATTTATTTATATTAGATACTAATTTATATTGTAAACTTTTAGTAATATAAAATTTTAATCAACTTAACATAAATATTATTAATATGTTATTATATTATTTAAAAAATAATTTACATTAAACTCTTAATATTTTACAATACAATTATTGTAGTATAAAAATGCACTATATACTAAAAATTAGAATATTTTATTATTATTAATTAATACTATTTAAATATTTATATAATAAAATTATTTTCTTAATATAGATTATGAATTTTATATAAAATAGTAAGTAATTTAAAATTAATTTGTTACAAAATTAATATGTATATATATGTAAATAATTTTTCTTAGAAAAATATTATTTTATTTGTTTTAAAAATATATCTAATAAACTTTAAAATTTAAGTAAGATTAATTATGTGATTTTGTTTATAAAAAATAAATAAATTAAGAGTGCATTTATCTTTCAATCAATTTAAAGTTAGAGAGGAAATAAAACGTATATTTTTATAAAATTTATTATAAAATAAAATTATCATAAACTTTAAAAAAAATATATAATAAAATATCGTAATAATAATAATATATTATCACTGTTGATTCATCCAACCATTAATAGTTCCCATCAAAATCTCAAAAATTATAATTTTTTATAAATCAATCCTATATAATATTAAAAATAACCATATAATTTATTACGTTTATATTTTTTTATTATTTTTTAGCATAAAACTTTTGGTAAAAAATAAGATATTTGATGATTGTCAACCAACTTTTCTTAAATATTTTAAATAGATAAAAAAATGTCATATTTAGAACTTATGTTGTTAGGGGGCAAAATGTAAGTATAAAAAATATGAACGGATTAAATTTAAAAAGAAAAAATTATGTTTTAAGAGATAAATAGATAAAAATAAACTGTGTATATCAATTTTTTTATTGGAACTTGCCAAAGCCACCACTACATACAAACATCTATCAACTTTCTTTCTATAAAAACAAAATAAAAAACTTACATGTTGCATCATTTATTTTATCTTTTAAGTAAATAGTTTAATTAATTTGATCTCTTATAATGGTGATCAATTCTCTCTGGTACAAATTTTGGAATAGAAATTCCTTTTAATTTATATTTGTACATGATATGAAGTGAAATTAGGGTGCATGGATACCTAAAATACTAAAATATAAAATATATTATTTATTTTTAATTATACATATCAAAAAAAATTAATCAATAAAAAAATTATATTGCTTGTAAAAATTGAGTGATGCTATTGGAAATCTTTAAAGTTCTCTTAAAATTCATTTCTTTATTCACCCCACTAAAATAGCCTTAGTTATCTCCATTTCTTATTAAACTCTGTTATTTTTAGTATTTTTATTTTTAAAATATTTTTAGTTAAAATATGTTCTTTGCTGTAAATTTTCTAAGCCCATTTAAAGTAAAACAATTATATTTTAATTTTCAATTAAAAAACATTCATTTCTCTAAATTTTCTAACACCATTAAAAGTATAACAATTATGTTTTAATTTTCAACAATAATGGATGAAAAAAAATTTATAATTGTTTCTTATTGCCTATGAAAAGAAAAAGATCAAAAAATAAAAAGTTTACTTTTATCTCTATGATTGGTGTTAGAAAATCAATTCTTAAATTTTAATTTTATTTGTCTCTTTTTTTTAAAAAAAAAATTATTTTTGTTGTATATCCCTTCTTCATGTTTTTATATATTGAAGTAAGAATTTTATTAAATAAGTCCCTTGACTATTATGGCAATTTTGTTTTGTGAAAAATGATGTAAAGAGACATACTTACCTTTCTTTCGTAGAGTTACCATTTTCTTTGAATGTGTATAGGTTAACTTAAGTTTGAGAAAGACTAAAATGTCTCTAATTTATTTATTTGTTCTAAATGAAACTCTAATTTACACCAAAGGTCTTAGCCCCCTGTAAATTAGTAATCAAAACAGTTACACCAATCACTAATCAACATTTACAATGAAGATGTCTTGCCCACCCTATAAATCATAAATCAAAACAATTAACATCAAGTAAAATGAATAAATGTTAAATCATATACAATCCCCTTTCCATAACTATAACTCGAACTCTTAAAAATTTAAGAAAAAATATACAAAAATTAAAAAAAATAAATAGATAACATGAAGAGCTAAGTTAGTTAGAACTAATACAATTTAATTCCTCTACTAGGTCCATTTGATGTTGGCTCATTACGTGTCAAAATAATTAAAGTTGATAAATAGTAAGATAAACAATAATTAATAAGCAATGCAATATAAATAGTAGTTAATAAATAGTGAATAAGTAGTAATTAATAAATAGCACTTAATAATTGAGAGACAAAAAATTGGCGTTTGTCATTTGCTTGATTTTTACTCAAGTGAGGTGAACAATATTATAAATAGCATACGTGAACAGTTATTAATAGCACAACAATACCTCAATGCTTAACTTTCGCTTGATCAACCATATACTTTGGGCAGTCTGTTCGAGTTGCACTTAAATAATATTTAATCGGTAAACAATAATCCGTGAATAGCGCCGTATATAAACAATACCATTAAAAAATAGAAAAAAAAATATATAAATACTGACAAGTATAGCCTAATGTTAGTGATGCCTGCTTTATTTTTTTTAGACCTTTTTGAACAAAAATTTCATTCTTGAAGTTTCTTGAGAGCATTACCTATTTTTTTTTTTTTAATAAAAAATACAAATTACATTATTATAAGTGAGATTTATATAGGTTCTAATGTAGAATCCATATAAAATTTTTTAGAACTATGTAAGTACATTATACTTTCATTCATGATATATTTACTATATATTATACATGTAAAAGCATTAAACTGAACATATGTTTATTTAATTAACTTTAAATCGAGACACGTAATATTTTGAATATTTTTATGTATTATTTATTTAATTTTTTGATTTTATTGTTTTATATAAATTTAGCAAATCATTAAAATCTTAAGGAATGGCATAATTGATATTTTCATGAACTAGTAAGGTTATTTTAGAAATTTTTTTCATTAAATTAAGGGTAAATTAGTTATTTTATTAATAAGATAATTATAAAAAAATTCAAGATTTACATATATGTCCAAATGGCTATACTTGGTGGATAAAAAGTTGAAATTAAAACTTTTGCCTTTAAATCTCCATTTGGCCGAATCTTGCACCATTTTCATTTCTTCTCCAAGTTTCTTCAAGTTTCCACTAAATTCTATCATCTTCCTCCATTTCTCTCATCTCTCACTGTTGATAAACTATCAAAATACTTAGAAAAATTTGTAAAAAAGTCCTATAGCCATAACCAAATTTAGATCAAGCCATAAACACTTAAAAAAAAACCCTTTATTTTCAATTAGTTTTTATAGTGAAAAAATTGAAAGAAAATTTAGGAAAGGGGCGTTTAAGTTCAAAAAGTTTTTGATGAGTTTTTTGACCTTTATTTATGTATAGAGATATGTTAGAAATTTTTTATTTTGAACATTAAGAAACTGAAAATCTAATATGTTTATGTACATGTTTTTAGTTCAATTTATGATGAAATTGATGCTTATATGAATATATGTTAGAAAGTGAATTATGTTAAGCTGTATATATGATGTATTTTAATGTTTTGAATGAGTGTAGATTTAAAGATTGTTGTAGAAAGAATTGAAATTTAAAATATGTATATGTGTAGAACATGTGTGTGAATTGAATTTAGTTGAATTATTTCTAATGATTTTAGGCTATATTAAACAATTTTAATGCATGAGAATAAGATTAATGAAGATTTAAAGGGGTAAAAAAAAATGTGGTGCAAATTAACATTAAATTGCATAAGTTATAAATTTTAGAAAATGATGCTTATGTGTGATTGAAAATTTGAAATTTAAATTATTTTATGATAAGATGTAATATATAAATTTGTATGCTTTTAATTTATAAAATGTGCATATTTGGTTATTATTGTGTGATTAAAAAAGGTTGACATATTATGTATAAGGGTTTAGAATTTAATTGATAAAAATAAATTTGGTAAGAAATAATAATAATAATAAATATAGTATAAATTATTGTAATATATATTTTGGGTGTAATGAATAAATTTATAAATTAATGTTAATATCTCGATAAGCGTCGATTAGGGATATATATACATCACATGCATTATATTCAAGTCACATTTTCATATTTTTGGTATATTAATATCATGTATATATACAAAATATTATTTAGGACGTAAAAATATTAAAGAAAATCTTGCTCAACAAGGGAACTGATTTTGAAAATTGTTACTTTTCTGTGAATTATAAATATATGGGTTGTTTTTAAATATTTTTTTTGGATGATGTAAATTTATATGTTTTATAAATATTGATGTGCTTTTAATATTTTTTTAATTAAATAAGTTTAAACATTTGATTGTTTTATAAAATTAGATTTATAAATTATTTTATGAATATGATTTTAATATGACAGAATAAGAATGGATTTGTATGAAAAGATGGTTGAGAATTGAATAAATTATTTGTAAATATGTGTTCTAACGAATATGATGTAGGAATTAGTTTATGATCTTACAATTTGATGAGTATAATATGAAGAGAAAATTATACTTTTATAATTGACTTTAGTGTAAGTTACTAATTGCGGGAGTAGCTGTCCACTGATATAGATATGATATATTGATTTACACATTTTTCTCCCTTACTAGAAATAGAGTATGAAAGTAGTTAATTTTTTATTTATTACTTATGAAGGGATAAACTATGAAGGGATAAAAGAGTAGGTACTAGATAGCAAAGTGTTTGATCGCACTTTATATTCATGTTAATACTGATGAGTGAGTTTAATAATTTTATTATATATAAATATATAAAAACTATTATTAGCGAGTCTCGAAATGTCAATCAGAAGACTACTGGTTGATGTTTTGAGAAATAACTTTAAGGTGAGTTCAAATTTAATTGAAATATCCACAAAAAAACAAATAAAAGAACACTTTTTATGAATTGTTTGAATGTAGATGATTGATTAAATTTATGAATTATATACTTTTTTAATATGATATTCTTACTTTACTGTTGATATTTTAATTCACTACCATCTATCTATTCACTTAGTGATTATTCAACCTTTTATTTTTATTTTTTAAAATAATTTTAAATTAAATAATTTTCAAGAGGTAGTGGCTCCTATCTTGAATAATTAGTTGGTGACAAGTATTTCGTTGGAGAATCATTAGGTATATAACATTCTCCATGATTATATATAAAATATTATAAAAGGGATATAAATACTATTAGGTTATTCGAAATATTTTGGTTGTAAAAATTATATATGTCAAGAATTTTTATACATATAAGATATTATAAAACTTACACATTCATGTCAGTTGTCAATAGAAAATAATTCTTACGGGTATATGATAGTTATTATATGTTCGAATTTATGATTTGAAGTATGACATCTAGCCTTGTGAATATATCATTTAAAGATTTTATTAATGAAGTAAGATTTTTCTTCGATAATAAATTCTTATATCTAATTTACTTTTATTATTTTATTAATTATTAATTGAATTTATTATTAGGACTTGTTTGTAATAAATTTAAGTTGATTAGTTAGAGATTTATTTATTTTTTAGTCCATCTATAGCACAGTAAATCGTAATGTATTTTAATTTATTAATTTTAAATTTTAATTTTTCTCATAAATACCTTTCACCCCTTTGGGCATTATAAGATTTAAATGTAGGTAAATTTTCATCCTCAATTAAGCATAATTACGTGTTTTCCTATAAAGAAGAAATGAAAACAATATCTATTAATGAAATAAGATTTGCCATAAGGTGAACCTATCAAGTTATACTAAGAAATTCAAGACTATTCATTAGAACATATTTGGTTCCTAAGTTCTACTTATTCACTATAAAAAACTTAAACAACTATAAAAACAAAAAAACAAAATCCTCATTTTGGAATGTAAGTAACTATACATATAGCCAAGAATTCATGTAAACTAATTATGATCTATAAATTGTCAATTACTATAAAGAAAAAGATGATTAGCCTTACTAGAAGGAAGTAATTTAAGCAAAATTTACTTACTTTGTCAAATAGAAAATATTTGTAAGGAAAATTAATGAAAATAATAAGATTATACGATACAAAGCAAGACTTGTTACTTAAGGTTTCTTTCAAAAACTTGCAATTAACTTTGATAGAACTTATTCTCTTATAAAGTATATATATTAATGTTTTGATTTTTGATAAGTTTAACAATCTTAAAAAGACTTAATATAAGTCTTATAAATGTAGTGACAACTTACTTATATGACTTACTTGATAATTGCTTTTGTGGGAAAATTCATAAAGGATTCTAAATATGTTACGGTGATTTTTGTATGAGTTGAAATAATCTAAGTGCATGTGGTGCAATTACTTGAGTAAATACTTTGTGAAAGAATGATATAGTAATAGTCTTACATGTTCCTTCATATAAATATACAAATAAAACTCTATATATGTAATTGTAGCAATAAATGTCAATGACATAAATATAATTGAAACTCTTGAATCGCTTATAATTAAAAACTAATATATATTTGAAAAACAACTATGAAATGAAAGATTTGGTGAAAAACAAATATTTTCTTAGGCTACATACTGAGTGCAAGTCAAATAAAATATTTATCCACTAATTTACTTATGTTGGAAACACTTTGAAATATTTTAATATGGATAAAGATCATTCTTCAAATACTTTTACGGTTATTCGCTCTTTAGATCCCAAAAAAGATCTCTTTTGGGCTAGAAAAAAAGATGATGAAGAGATGTTTGGTCTAGAAGAACCATATCTCAATATAATTAGTGCTTGGTTGTATTTTATGTAATGTACTGCATTAGATATCATTTGTGAACTTATTGGCCAAATTCAATTAAACATATACTCGATGTCATTGGAATAATATCAAATATTTTTGTTGTTACCTTCATGAAATGATAAATCTAGGACTACTTTATTCAAATGGATCAAGATGAAATTTAAGACCTGTTGGTTATGCAAATGTTGGATAACTTTTTGATTTTCATAAAATTCATTTACAAATGTGAGATAGATTAATTTTTGAATTAAAAATAATATCATATTAAATAAATAATAAGTTTACCGCATTCATCCTTCATTATTTAAATTATGATTATGAAATACAATTATATATGCAAATATAAAAAAAAGGGGAGGTGATATTTCAATTCAAATTTTGTGTAATGACACCACAATTGCTAGCACACACCCTTCAAATTTTAAAAATTATAATATTTCATTTATTAACTCCATATAATAAAGAATGTAATCCTATCATAAATGAAGGTATATTATATTTTTTGTCCTCTGATTGTCTATAGTCATCTTTTCTAAATATTTCATCACATGCAAAAATTTTAGATGAAATAAATAATTTTTTAAATTTAATTCTTATTTATTTAGTTTTAGTCATTTCACTTTGGAATAAAATTGTAATAATAAAGCTTTAAAAAGTGGGTTCTATTACAAGAATAATGCGATGAAAATATGACCACCCATATACTTAAATATAATAAATTAACAACGTATCTAAATGTAAAATAATAAATTATAACACGATGTTTTTATTACAAAGTGAATAATTACTAATTTATTATTATTAGTGGTAAAATTAATATGTTAAAGGTTAACATTTAACATTAACTAATTTCACAAGTTTACTTGTACAAAAAAATGTTAAACAATTAAATATCTAAATTTTAAAATATGATAAATATGAAATTCATTACACTAGAACTGAATTTAAAGAAACCAAAAAAAAACTTTATTTTAAATGTTATATTCAAATTAATAAACGGATTGTGGGATTACCCAGTTTGGAGAGCTGATGATTCGGGGTAGGTATTGCAGAACAGTCCACATAACCCATTGGCCCAGTTTGGCAGGTATTGCAACTCGTGCTGGCCCAGCGCGCAATTATCCCCTATAATTTCCAAGCAAATTATATATATATAAAAAAGGTTTGAACTTTTTCTTTTTCTTTTTCCTTCCTTTTTTTTTTTTTTTTTTTTTTTTTTGTGTCTTACCATGCATTTTAATTGATTGACAAAGGGGTGACACTTTTGAAAATTACACTAAATTAGTTTAATGTTGTATGTAAAAATATTAATACTATTCAAGTGTATTATCTCCATCTTATTAATGTCTTTATTGAAACTTTTGTACCTTCATATATCTAATTAATTGTTTGGTTCTTTTTCTCAAATATGTTTTTATCGAATCTTTTTTTTTTCAAAATTTTTGAAAATTTACTTTCTTTGTTTGTTATGAAAAGCCTTTGCTATCTATATTCTTTTATGTACCTTGAGAAAGAATTTGCTTGCAAAAACACCACAACCATTAAAATTAGTGATAATATTATTCTTATTTTTTTATTTTTAAATTTTAATCTGTACAATCCACCAATATATAGATAATTATGGTGTTAGAAGTGACTTCAAATATCTTCCGATGTGATTTGTTGTTCAAATTCATAAAAAATGTAATGTGATTTGTTTAATTGATTTCTTTGATAATGAAACATTTGTTTTTGCAAATATTTATCAATTTTAATTAATTAAATTAATTAATTAAAATATTACATCACAAGGTAAGTAAATAAAAAGTTAACAATCTAATATGCTTTAAATTATTTAATTTTACATTCACGAGGCCGCATTTAGAAAAATTAATACGTTTAGAGAAAACAATCAACTAAGAAATCAAATAATTACAAATACCATAGATTTAAATAAAATTAAAGACTCCCCCTTTTTTATATTATTATTGCTGTGTTGATGGTCTTATTTGGCAAGATTTTCTTATCTTAAAACATTAAAATCTCTTTGACAAATTCATGAAAATTTCCTTATTTGATGTCATTGAACTCTTTTCAACTAATACAAATTCTTTTTCAAAAAATATTTTATTCATTTCTCAAAAAACAATATTAAAACATCTTAATAAAAGTTTAAAGATATGATTTTCTAAGTTTATCAAAATAAAAATTATAGACTAATAATTTTCACAAAATTATTTTCATTTTAAAATTTAGAAGAAAACATGAACAACTTGAAGTATAAGAACAAAAATAAAAACTCACAAGGCTCTTTCTATTTTGGTATGAAAGAGAGTAGTTATACAACTGAAAGTGTTATATATTTATAGTGATACCCTAATCTTTATTTTATGCAAAAAAAATTTTCTTTAAACCTAAAAGGAATAGATTCTTTTAAATAAAAAGGACTCTCTCCCATTAAAACTCTTGTTTTCAAATAACTCTTCTTCATTTGTGTTGTAAAATTGTCAACATAAGTTTTTTAATTATGTTTACCTTAGCTAAAATAACTAGTAAACTTGAATGGCTTATATGTAAAGAATAAAATTTAGATGTATAGTAAACTGTCCAATTTATTGTAATAGAAATGTGTAAATAAAATATATTTTTAAAATAATGCCAACTCATACATCTCTATAAACAGTAACCACTAAATGTTAAGGTATTGATGCCACATGACGTTCATGATTTCTTAAAATTATGCTATGTGTATTTGCTCATGTATAAGAGTAAGTGTAGATTTATTGGGTTCCCATCTCTCTATTATAGGTGGTCCGGCTTTTCCCTTGGGGAGCAGTGGGTGCTTGATTGTTCTTTTCCCATTTTTATGGTCAAATCTTACTTTGAAGGGTAACGATGGCCTCCAACTAAGAAAGCCGCTTACATTTTTCACGATAATACCGCGGATTTAAATACAAAGCCTCATGGAGAGTTCATATATCTCTTGCCTGAAGAAGTCACCCAATTTTTTTTCCCTAAATTCTCTTGCGCACCAAAGTGCAATGTCAAAGTAAGAATTGATAAACCTCATGCTTAAGAAAAGTTTCATTCTTTTACGAGTATCCACACATTTAAGTAAAAGATCCTATCAGGAAGTAATGATTTGCTTCAGAACTAAAGAAGCTTCTTCCTTTCCAAAGGTACCCTCTTATCTTTTGGTACTAAAATCTCTTTAAAATTTATTTTACAGTCGTCGTTCTTTACAACGGTGGAATTCCCATCCCTTTAGGTATTAGGTCTCCACTTAAAGTTATTTAGTAGTAGTCATCTCTCTATAATTGAAGTTGGGCTCATTCACGTGAAAACAATATTAATCTTTTTAAGTAGTTGAATAGCTAGTCTTTTAGTCCTAGAATCCCTTTGTAATTTTGCTATGGACTTGAACATTTTAGTGGAGAAATTTGACTATAACAATATCTTTATTCATATAGTTAAATTATATTTAATTATCAATATATATATATATATCACTGGTTATGAATTGAAATTCGAACAGTCCAATTTGCCAATCATTTTGCTTGCTTCAATACTAGTTAAAACGTGGCTTTTTATTAAGGGACTGTAAAGTTGTAATTATTAGGAATTTATTCCTTAAACATTAGAAACTAATTGTAAGTAAGTTTGCTAACTAAAGGTTTGCCTAAAAACTTCTAGTGCATCTATCATTTAATGAGTGACTAAATATAATATACTCTATATTTGTGATGATTTATTCTCAATGATAAATTAGAGATGATAATTTTTGATACGACTTGTTTAACTTACACAAATTTGATATGAATTTATAAATTTAAGTTGACATAAAATAATATAATTATTAAATAAGTAAACACGATGCGACATAATTAATAATTAAGTTAAATTTAGATTTAAAGTCTTTGATACATGAATCTAATTATAATATGATTAATTATCGAAGTAATTATAATGTATTAATTTATTTATAATTTAATAACTTTATTTTATATTTTTTAAATAATTTAATTATATTTATCACATTTTAATAAAGTATTTAGTTATATTTAAAATAAAATTAATTAGTATTTGTATATCTAATATCATAAATATTATAAAAATATATTGTAATATATAAAAAAAATATAGAGTATTACGATTATAATTTATTTAACTATTTATTAATTATATCAAATTAAAATTTTTAATTTTTAATTTTTAATACAATTAATAAATAGATCGAGTTCGAATTAATTTTATTTGATATGACATGATTATAATCCAATACGAATACAATAAAATAATTCGAATTACTACCTCTATTGTAAAATCTATTAGAAATATATTAATCCAGATAATCCAAAAATAACAAATTCTGGAAGAAGTGATATAGAATCTGAAAAGCTCTACACACTAGTTGTAAAAGATAAAATTGAAAGATAATAATAATAATAATAATAATAAATAAATAATTACCTCACTCATATTTGATTAATAGCACACTTTAATTTTGTTAATTTAAAAATATTTACATAAATATCCGTATGAGAGTTTAAGGACTAAAATTAAAGAAATTTTTTTTTTTTGTAAATTTTATGGTGTATATGTGTCTGCTATTATTATTATTATTCACTAGGCCGTTGATTATATTTCACACATTAATTGTACAATGATCCACAAATTCCTTTTATTTAAAAAATAAATAAAAACATTTTGATCACATCGTTAATCACATGCACTGAATCATGAGCCGAGATCACAATTGAGTATACTGCGAGTACGAAGTGAAATTAATACAATGAATTCAAAAGCATCAAACCCTCTCTTGTTCAAAGGAATCGAAACACACCGGAAAGGGTACCAGCCGGGTCCTTCATGATAGATGCATTTGGCAGAGATATATCTCCTAAAAAGATTATTAATGCAGAATAAATGGGCAATAGGTCGGCGGCGAGCAGAAGCAAGTTTATAATTAGATACCTCTGCACGTTATTTTGATGCTAATCTAAATCCAATTGAAATCACGAAATTTTCTACATGACATGGCATAACACAAGTAAATTAAAAATCGCTGGCAGTCGCCTGAGGCCGGGCTTTCCCTTCCCACGAAGATTCAGCCTCTAACTTCAAACTAGTACTATGTTTGACGAGCAGGAGTATTCACCTTTATCCGATTGTCCACTCAAACCGCAAATCATATCTGTCCACATCATAAATTGTACAAACGGAATACAGCCTCAGGTGCCATTGGATATGCTGCCACGTCTGCACACTCAGTAGGGCATTGTACTATATCCCGGCATAT
This sequence comes from Swietenia macrophylla, assembly GCA_032401905.1. Lineage (NCBI taxonomy): Eukaryota > Viridiplantae > Streptophyta > Magnoliopsida > Sapindales > Meliaceae > Swietenia > Swietenia macrophylla. Next base: position 3,105,236 of record CP135559.1, on the reverse strand, counting down.
CCCATTCATTCCCGCCCCATAACTCTCCACTTTTTATCTCAAAGTCCAACTCCAACAGAATCAACACTAAACAACAACAACAGCAACTAATCAAATAAAAAACTAAACACTTTAAACGAATATTCCGAAGTAAATTCCCTAAAATAATTTTGTTTGTAAACAAATCTGTTCCTTTATAATTCTCTAAGATATTCCTTTCTTTTGTTCTTCCACATAGAACTCTTTCTTAGTTGGCTCAATTAACCCTCCCCAGACACACAACACAACAAAGCACAACTGAAGCCAACATTTGTAAACACCTTTGAAAACATAAAAATTGTACCTTTTCTTTTACTTGGATTTTTGGAAGCAGAAAAAATAATGTCTGCGTTTGTGAGATCAAAACAAGTCACTGGTCCGCTTAATGAGAAGGTCAAGGCTCAACTCATTGGCCATCAGCTCGGTTACGTTAGCAGCGGAAGCGAACACTCTGCCGATGCCACCGCTGACGACTCTCCTTCTTTGTCGGAACTCGTTCTGGATTTTCTGGAACACAAGTCCCTGAATCAGCCGCCCGGTTACGATTCCGATTCTGATTCAGATGGAGTCGATTCAGTCGTCGACTTTAGTGATAAGATCGAGGACATTATTAAAACAACAGCCAACGGCGATGTCGATTTATACCGTAACCTACTTCTAACTCTTGTTTTGGAAGGACTGCAAGCGTTTTCGTGTTTGCGACAGCAGAAAACTGTTTTAAGACGCAAAGTCATGACATTTCTTCGTGAACGTGGCCACAATGCGGCTATCTGCAAGACCAAATGGAACTCCTTGGGCGGACTCAACGCCGGCAACTATGAGTTCATCGACGTCATCCAATCAAACTTTTACACGCCGCAGACCCGATATTTCGTCGACCTGGACTTCGCAGCGGAATTCGAGATCGCGAGGCCGACAAATGCGTATACAACGTTGTTAGAGTCACTGCCCAGGGTTTTTGTTGGCAAGGGTGAAGAGTTGAAGAGGATCGTGAAAATCACGTGCGATGCCGCCAAAAGATCGCTCATGGGTAAAGGGTTATCTCTGCCTCCTTGGAGAAAGAACCGTTACATGCAAAACAAATGGTTCGGTCCCCACAAACGGACCGTTAATCAAATTCCGGCCAGCTCGTTGACTGCCGTTGTACCATCTGTTAGCAGCGGCGTTAAATGTCGGTGGGTTGGGTTCGACAACAGCGTAAACGGCCGCTTGTTTGTACGAACGAGATGATGACAAAGTTAAATATGGAAAAAAAAAATGGAGAATAAATTATGAAGTCTTTCTTTAGTTGAGGTTATTATTATTATTATTATTTTCTGATTGTTAGATTTAGAATAGAGGAGTATAGCTAAAGCATATGCCACGCAGTTGTAACGCGGCAAATGCACGTCGTGTAACATGATCCGATGGTGCAAGTCACGTGAAACAGAGTGTTTATCTTCTTAAAATTCACGACACAAATTGACCGACTTTGGACCGTTGGATTGCATATATATCAAAGTCACCTCCAGAAAAAATTCACATTTTATAAAAATATAATTTTATTATATTAATATTATTAATATAATAAAATTATTTAATTAATAAAATAAAAATATATTTATTAATAATAAATAAAAAATTAAAATTTTATAAATTTTTTATTATATTAATTAAATAATAAAATTTTTTATTTATTATTAATAAGTAATAAAATAATTTTATTTAAAATTTTATAATAAAATAATATAGTTACTTATTACACTTTAACATGAATTATGAGATGACATACGTGGCGGAGTGATGTGCAGTTGTTTGTTTTGAAGTGATCCTGTAATTTGTGAGTTGGGAAAAGCGTGGGGGTACAGAATAGTTGTTGGAGCATATTGATGTGCATAGACGAGGCACAGAGGTGGAAAAAGTGGATTGTTTCATGATAAAATATTTTATTTTAGGGCCTCCCTCTCTTTCGTACGTTTAACATTACATTTAAGTTCATATGTTTGTTCGATTAAAGGACATTTGATCTAACGGTTGAAAGTAATTTTGAATTTTAAAATGGAGGAAATTGACTGTGAGTTAGAAGGAAATTGACTATAGAGTTATAATGGTAACAAAAAACCCATTTTCGATTCTTATTCTTCTTCATTGAATTTTTTCTCCATCTTCTTGTATACCTTTTTGTTCTGTATTTTTAATTTATTCTCTTCTGTATTACTAGTAATAAACTCACACTTAATGAATAAATAAATCCTAATCTTCATTTGAAACTTAGCATTTTTGTCCAAACCTGTGCCACATGTTCACTCCTGCACCGAGTTCTATTGTTGCACCGCGATATCTAGTCAACATCGCAATACCCTATCTTGTCTGCAGCATTAGGCAAGTTCATTTCATTGAAGCAGGTGAAAATGCGAAATTTTAAACTGTCATTAATATGTTTGTATGGTAATGTTTGTATGGAAATCGGTGTTTTAAATGTTACTAATGTATGCAAGAGCTTGAAACTTTGTGTGTTATTTGAAATGAATTGCCAAAATATATGAATGTGTCTATCCAAACCAAACTATAACCCGAAACCTAAACCAAACTATAACCCGAAACCTAATCTAACTTTGAATCTAAGCATCGTGGAAATGTGGTTTTGAAATTTAGCATTTGTATCCTAATTATAAATTGGAACCAGCATCATAAAATGCAATGTGAAATTTATCTTGAAGCGGTATCTTGGAACTGTAATAGTTATATTTGTATCCTAATTGGTGATTTCTATGAAATTAATTATCAATTTATGAAATTTAGTATTAAATTATATCTTAATTCTATGATTTATTAGTTTGTTTTTCATGGGTTTGAACGTATTTACTGACATTTTGATGTAAAGCTCTGGTATTGTAGTTATATATTTTACTTAGAGAGTGATTTTTTGATTCTAAATTGAAATAAATTGGAGGGAAAACAGTTCCTTTGCTGATCATGGTTGCAGAGGTATTTTTGAATGTTAATTGTGAAACTGTAGATATTGTTGCGACAACTAAAAAGTTTGTTTACTTAGTAAGTGAGTCTTCATTGGATTTTATTAGATTCAATTACAAGTTAGTTTATGTTCTATAATTATTGATAGGTTTTAGTAATGTATGCAATGGACAAATAGTTGATATTATAGAGGTTGACAATTGTTCCCTGTTTATTTTTATGTTGTTTGTCTCATGTGACCTTGCTTTCAGGAAGTGAAACCATGGGATCAACTACTACTAACCATCAATGGCATCATCTCGCAAAAGAAAGAAGATAGTTAGGGAGAACCCTAGCTAGGTTGAGGTAAAAGAACACAATGCATAAATTTTAGAAAACCAACATGACCCTGCCTGGGAACATTTTATGCAAGGAAATATGCCTCCACTTATTTTTTAATATTAATATTATATCATAATATCCTTATGCACTGATGCCATAATTTTGAATTGCCAAGCAATACAGTTTTCATAAGAAGGAAAAGAATAAAGAAGAAAAGGAAGCATCATGCAAAATAAAGATTGATAGAATTGTGAGTGTATTTTACTCATTATGTGCAATGTGTAGACTTGAACATAATTGTATATTTTATTTTGCAATTTTGAAAACATGTATGAGAGGAATTTACTAACCTATCTACAGAAGAAAAGACCAAATATAGAAAAATACAACAACCAACAGTAATACCTATTGACACGAGCAGTTATCTTGATGATGAAGTGATAATAGATGGATAAAATATCTTGTCTTGATATGTCCAGAACAATTCTACAAAAGTGTAGCAATATTTACTGTTGAACAAAGAAATGCAATCTAAGAACTTGGGTTTAGTATCCTTCTTCAGCTCAATTGTAGGGGATTACAATGATAACTATACAGATAGTTAATTAAGCAATTTGATATAAGAAATAAAACCATAACACTGCATGAAAAAAAAAATGCAAGTTAAGCCTAGCTGATTTTACTCGTGTTATGGGCATTTAGGACAATGACAATCCCATTCAACTGAGCGAGAAAGATGAAGATGTTGTAGAATTGTGCTATCAATTCTACACATTCTTTTAGAGCATTTCAATTGCACATGTGATTCATTTCTTACAAAGTTGCCATAATGCTAATGAAATTTTCAAAATCACTTTTACCTTTTTCTTGATAGGAACACTTCTTTACCCTACAACAATCTTATATATTAATCCTATGTGTCTTTACACGATAAAAAATATTGATACCATAAGCAACCAAAATTACACTGTATGGTTTTTCAACCTCTTGGTTGATGACATTGACAAATACAAGACTGTTTAATGCAATTTTTGAGTAGCTGTGTTTTATTTCTCTAGGTGTAATATTGAAATCTTTTTTTTTCTTTTATTATTTGTAATTTAAAATTTTCCTAATCATATTTGTCTATTAACATGTATACAGTTGTTCTACATATCTTGCGTGGCATACTATATTTCAAATGTGGACAATAACATGCTTCTTACCATTGTTTGGACTAAGCAAAAGGTGAAGCATTTTAACAAGTGGCTATGAGAACTTTATGGTATTGGAAGCGCGAAGATATTGTGTTGCTAAAACTTGTACATATCATTTAATATCAATCATTACAGTCACTATAAGAAACATATTAAGTTTTTATTACCATGTAAATAAAATTTATATACAGATATGTAATATCCATTGGTCAATTAATTAAGGTATGCGTTATGAATTATTTATGAGTTATAGAATAACTTCTTATTTACTTTTGTTTTACAATGTAGGTTTCGCTTCATGAAGTGGCAGAAGATTGCACCCAAGATGAATGCAAGTCTGAACCTTTTGGTGTTAAGCAAGAATTAAAGGCAATTGTAGAACAGCTTTAGTGTCATTGTTTATAAAATGCTGAGTCTATTAAGCTTGTACTGAAGAAAATTGACATATCAAAGGATAAAGTGACAACATTGGATAGTACTCTCGAAGAATTAAAGGCATGTATGGCTTCTAACCTTTCAAAGCAAGTAAACAAGCCTTTAATAAGGGACCATTCTATACCACTTGGTAACAAAGCTATTGCAAATGATGCAAAAGATGTTTCTCCTATTGTCGATGTTTCCATAAAGGAGGCTGTAGTGAAGGACAAAGACTTTGTTGCCTTTAACACAATAGCTTCATTATAGACCATTGAGGCTATGTTGAAGGATAATGAGCTTGCTACGGCCAAGGCAAAAATCATAGTTTAGAGCACTAATAAGGATATCATTGACTACAAGTGGTTAAGTTTAATCAGTAGTTGGGTTTGAAATGCCAAATGTTTGGAGTGAAAGGTACAAAATATGAAAATGTCGATGACATTAGTAACTTGCCACAACATTTAGTCGAGACTCCAATACTTGTTAAAAAGGTATTGTCTTTGCCATATAATAATTAGTTGATATATTTTGGTCTATAATTTTCAAACTAAATATTTATTCCATGTAACAAAATGATTTTAGCATGCAAGGCTAAGATGTATTCCCCCAACATTTTCAACTTAGAACCCTCTAAGATTACACCCTACTTGAATACGGAGGCCTAACTAATATCAACTATCACTGTACAATTTCTTATTTCGTCGAGGTGGGAAATATGTTTATAGGGTTGAGGTGTTTAAAGTGTGTGAATTTGTAACTGATGATAACCTTAAAATAATTTAGTGTGTTTTTAATGAGAATGGAGAGCAATAGTAAGTTTTCTGATTTTTGTCCTATTTGGTGTGACATCTAAGTTGTTTGCCCTTCCATCCTTGATCTTGGTTATATCTTCTATGTTTGATAAAATTCAATTACTAACAACATGGTCTTTTTATTATTATTATTATTTTTTACTTCTCTTGGTCAAGGAGGTGGTTGTGCGTTCAAAGTATTAATAATTGAATCAATCTTAACTTATGATGCTAATGTTAAAAAGGGATTGATTGAGATGTAAGTGTAAACCACATATATGTTTTATTGTTATGATATAAGTATGAATTATTATGAATTATGTTGAATTATGTTTTACATAGATTATTGGCTTTTTCTCAAAGGCGCTCATATTTAAAGATTAGCAAAAGGGCTTGGATGAGCAAATTGATTATTTCCTACTTGCCAAATATGAGATTAGTGTTCATTATAAAGAAATATCTCATAGATAAATGTTATCTACTATTTTATTAATATAAAATATATATTCACAAAATCCCTTGAGTGAAAATGGGTTCGCATAGAAATGATTGACTATTGAAAAATAGATAACATTTCAAGACTAATAATGGCTAAAAGATGTATAAGATATATTTATGTGGTTAAAAGTAGAATAAATATATTTGAAATGCATAAGAAATGTAGTAAACATTGCATATCAGATCACAAATATTACCATTAAAAGGTTAAATAGAACTCCATGTGAAAAGAAGAACAAATATTAAAATTAAGGCAAGAACTGCTAAAACTTTATTTTGTAATATATTAAAGCCATAATTACTATGTAAAGTAAAAATCTAAATAAAAATTATTTAAAACTCGTATTCTTAACAATAGAATCTTTATATAGATTTTGCCTCCATAAAACGTTAAATATGGACAAAAGCAAGAAATTTTTCATGTGCAAAGTAATAGCTATTTCACTATCATGAGTTGATTTTTGAAATCCCAAAAAGCAATTCAAATGGTAACCAAAGAGAACCATGTGCCCTCTTAAGGATCTTTATGAAAAATTGAACTTGAGCTATTAGATAATGAAAAAAACATAGCAGTATGAAGCAATCATTATCATCGAATTACAATAACATATACAGTAAGATAAATAACTTTCACTATAGATAGTAAATACACATCTTACCTAGTAAGGCGACATTAATTTCATTTGCCAAGCCATCCTCACTCTCATATCTTGTAATATCCAAACCAAAAGAGAAAAGAAATCTAAACCAATTTGCTTGTCAAAGAGTTCAAACATAATCAACACTAAAAAAATATCACAAATATTCAGTCCCTAAAAGCTAAAATACACAAAGTGTAAAAAACATTAAATAAGAACATACAAAGGAATGATTTATGCTATCATAGTTGATCATAAAGAAGAATACAAGGTACTCAGCTGTGATACACAAAGGCATTTAACAAAAGAATAAAATACATATTTCATGAAAATGATAAAACATAAAGTTAAGTGGTATATTATAATCCTGAACCTAAATATATAACAATGCAGAGATAATAGCGACAAAGTAAAATAAAAATTTCCCAAAACCACCCATTCATATGCTAGCTACAAAAGAATTATTGAATGCATTGTGAAAACAAAATATCGTATTTGTAAATCTTAGTTTAATCTAATATATTATCTCTAAAAAAACATATGATTTTCAAAGATCTAGTATGTCGAGTAATATAACTATAACCATAAACATATAAACACGTATATAGTAGAGGATTAGTTATGGCACATTATAGTACCATTGCATCTCAAAAAATTTTTAGTTATGAAACTTGAAACACCTTTGTAAGTTTAAAACAAAATAAAATAATGTTGGAACATGTAAAAAAATGACAAATAATATTTAAAATATGTAATAGAAAACTTAAAATATGTCAATAAAAACTTGAAACTAAAAATATGAAAGTTGCAAAAAATGAATGTACCATAAACAAACCCATGCAGTTATGTTTAATTAATATAATAAGTTGTTTCAAGTACAAGACCACTTGGTCAAAGAAGCTTTAATACCATTTTGGGTAACCACTTGAGTTAAAAAGTTTAAAACATATGTAAGAGTCCAATAAGAAGATTTAAGCTCTCTTATGAAATAGGATACAAGTTATGTCAATTGAAAGTATGTAAATGTAACTTTTTCTAAATTTTAATTTTTTCCCTTTCTAAGTCACAAATCTTAAATGTTAATTAAGGGTTTAATGCTAAATTCTCAAGAAATAAATATTCCACTAAAATAGAACAAAATAAATGCACTTCCAACGGAGATGTCTTAAGTTCTTTTAACAATTTATTTTGATTTCTTACAATGATAAATTGTTGGTATATATTCTAAATCTAATAGTGTTTTAGATATTTGATATATTGATATTATGATATTTTTTATTTATATGTATTATTTGATTACTTTCTTATTACATATCTATATCTTTAATAAATATAATAATGTCCTTAAAATAGTAAGTTTAATTTATTGAACACTATTTTTAAATGTCATTAGTTTTTTGACTTAGATATATTAGTATTGTAATACTTGTTGTCATCCCTGTCAATTGTGACATTGGGATACAAATATGAATTTTTTTTCTCATATTCACACTCTCAGCAATTAACATGACATGAGAAAAGTATATTTTTATAAACAGTTAAAGGTCTAATATATTCAAATTATATTCTTGACATTTTTCCTAATGCTGTAATTAACAATAGTTATGCGTGATAACTGATGGAAACTTTGAAACTTTAGCTATACTGTAATGTTTGATAATTATTATCATTATCAATTGCTTACATACATGCATATACAAGTTACAAACACATTTATCATTCCCCACAAATTACGAGCTTTCCTATGCTAAAAAAATCAAGAGTATCACATGGACATATCCCTAATAATAACAAAATGTTATACAACTTTTTGTAACATTTGTATGCAAATTATAAACATAGTTGGCATTCTTCATCATTTACAAGCTTTTGTAACACCTAAAAAAAAATCAAGGTCACTATATAGACCTTCAACATATTGTTTCATTTTAAATTACAAGAACAAGTGGTATTTAGTTTACTTACAATTTAACATGACACCATCAGTTTGTAGAACTGGATATAGGTATGTCCGTCGCTAATTTTTTCAAACATGTTTGCAGATGTTGGCTTTGACATGGTATAGTCTGCTTATAACTTTGTTGGTTAAAAGGTGCAAATGAGTTTGATGCTTGTGAACATGTAGCCGATAAAATGTTTTTGTACTATTACAATGGTTGTCAAAATTTTATGAGGCACTAAGGCTAAATTCATAGTGTCTAATGCATTTTCTTGTTTCATGTGAATTAGTTGGCATTATTTTGCTCCATTCCTTTACATGTGTCAGATAAATACACTTTGTATGACTAACCTTATTGCACATGCTACAATATAAGCCATCAATGTAATGCTTTTCAAGTTTTCTTTTGGTCCCCTTGGTCTTGTCAATTACTGGATCAATGATAACCACACGTTATTGTTTCTTTGGTTGGCCTCATTCCCTCGCTCATTATTGTCATGTATCGATGTAATGGTCTGTCTCATTGGACTTTGAAGTCCATTGGCTATAAACTTGCATTTTTGTTCACTTTTAGATGCGTGATGACATAATCAATTGCATGTCATCAGTAATATCTCAATTCGGGTAATTATTAGGTAAAGTATGACACTAATTAGCTAGATGGATATTTAATAAAAAGTTTGTCATCTTTAGTATATCATGAGAGTATACTTTATGTGAATAATAAAAAATATGACTAAAGAAATCATTGACCAAGAAAAAGTGTAGGATTGAGAATTAGTTCTCAATGATAATACATTTTATAAGTTACAATCTCAAGATTCATCATACACAGTATTAGATATAAACGTTCATCAGTTTATTATGATTTTGATCTAATTAAAATATAAAATAACAAAAAAATTGAATTGCACGCTAATTAATTATGAAAAAGTTCATTTTAAAACTTATTACTTTATTATCATCTAGGTGGTCATGATACATTGTTAGACGTTAATCTTGATTTGTAGGCATATTTAATTAATCATAACATAAATTTATTAAATATTAAATAAATTAAAAAATTTGATTTAAAATTTTAATACAAGTTTATAACTAACTCTATAGTAAACCTATTGAGTCACACTTAAATTGATAAGTACCTTGTTTGAGATCATTTCTAATTGTTGGAGAAAATTTTCTTATGTTAGATCATTTAAATATAACATATTTCTTAAAATGGTATTAAAGTAATTTTTAAATAAATTAATATATAGTGACATTATAATTAATTTATGAATTGCAATATATGTATATATATATAATCTGATTATATATTTTACCAAATAGTTAATATATAATATGATTATAAATTAATTACTAAAGTAAATATGTGTAATTTATTAAGTGTAATTTGAGATAAAGTCAAATTATTTCAATGAAGGCTTGTGACTTCACATGAGATGTGTTAATATAACATATAAATGGAAAAAAAAATGGAGAAAAACATAGAGGTTTCCAAATTCAAATGTCACACCCTAATTTATAGATTCGAGAATATAACAATTACTGCACACTTGTAAGAATTAGTTTCCACGAGTAACTGATATGAATATGTAAGGCTTACAGTATCATATATACTCAAAATTACATAACATATATACAATATTTACAAATAAAATATTTTAAACAATCAAGTGACTTTGCAAAATTTGATCCATCTATAACACTTATGTATATAATTACAGATAATACTATGAATCTAAATGATTTTCTAACAAACTGTCAATCACAAAATTAACTATCCGGGGTGTAAACCATAACCTCTTTAAAACTATTTAATTAAGTTATTAAGCTTATTCATTAGCATTAGTTTGAATAAAAGGTACAGTGTCAGACACTAACTATTTATAATAGTAACCTATCATTTATCACATATCAGGCAATGAAGGTAAAAAATGGATAATTTTTCTCTTATTTCTAGTTGATGTTTATTGAGACATTTAGTTATAGTTTTTATTTAATTGACAGACACCATATTATTTTTATATGACCAATACTTAACTTCCTTATATCAATATATAGAACATATCTCACCAAATTCAATTATAAAAAATTATATAAAATAATTTACTTTTATCAACAATTGCTTACTAAAATTCATGCCATTTTTACAAAGTTGATAGATACTAATTCTTTTCTAAATAAAATATCTCATATTCATCACCATATCAAACTTCCAACATAAATTTTTCATACACAAAATATACACTAACATAATACTAAAATTCACCCTAAATAATGAAATAACCTTAGAATAATTTATATTAATATAATACTCCTTTAACCATTACTAAACATTTAATATTTAACCTAAAAAAATATCATCACTAAATATACCAAATAAATACATAAAATCAATATTTCCTGCATCATAATTCATTTACAATTTCCTCCCAAAAAATCAACCATTTAAGTATTCCAATAATAACTATACATTCTTCACCACCTTCACTATTTCACCTTAATCACCATATTACAATATTATATGAATAATTTTCATTTGATATAAACGTATAGCCATCTACATATCTTTAACAAAATTTAAATACCAATATTCATAATTCTTCTACTATATATGCAAATAATACAGAAGCACACACATACACCAAATTTCAGTCATCCTAAGTTTCTTTAACTTAATATTCATTTAATGCTTACTAAATATTTCTAACATAATTCTAAGTTTAAAATAAAGTTCAAGAAATTCACCAAAATCTTCCTAAGTAAAAGTATGTTTCTTTGAAATTTTTCTCCAATAGAACTAATTAGAATCAAGAATATCAATAATAATTGCTAAATCAACTATCTAAAATTGATTATCAAAAATAATATTAATTTTATAATTAATCATATCACAACTATACATATATCTTTTAGTCTTTTTAATACTTTCAAGGTGCAGAGAACAATTCTTCTTCCAATGTCTTTACTTCCATTATTGGAAACAATTTTTTTTTCCTTTGCCTTTTTTTGCCTTGGTTTGAATTTTCTTAAAGTTCTTATTTTTCTAACCAACTTTTAATCCTTTTTTCTGTGTTTTTTATGACTTCTTGCTAATCCCACTAGCTGAAGTCATGTGTATATCTTTATGTCCTTTTTTTTTATTATTTTGTTTTTAAAATTCTTAAAACTCATTAAGCAACTCAAAAAAAAACTATTCAATCTTGTTTAAATTAAAATTAGTTATAAATGATTTATAATTAGTTGAGATAGATTGAAGATTCAAATTTAACTTAAAGCAATTTAGTATGATCACCTCATTTACATTCAATCATCTTAAAAGATTAATTTTCTCAATAACATGATTATTTGATGGCAATCCCTCTTTAAGCTTCATACTAAAGAACGAAGTACACATCTCATATTTCACTATCTTAGAATTCTCACCATACAACTATTATAAAGCGATAAGGATATCATAAGCACTATAGACATTTCCATGCTTTGTTTAGAGTTCTCTATTTATTGAGATTAACATGTAGCCTTGAGCTCTACTATTATCCTCTTGCCATCTACCAAATACTTCATATTTATCTTGTGAAGCATTCTCATCAATCTAGAATGGTAAAGCTGCTCCAAGACATAGGTAATCTTTTCAAAATCACAAATTATTCTTTGTTTTTCAATCAATCCTTAAAATTTTACCCCATCAAAATATTGTTATCCAATATTCTTAGAAAAACATTCTTTGACATTTTTTTTGCATGTTTTTGATAATATCACAAGAATAAGAAACTACAAGAAATAAAATATTTGTTATCTTGTATATTTTAAATAATTTAAATTATAACAATCAAGTACTTTGAATGTTATTTTCAAAACCAATCATATTAGTTTTTACTATTTAATTTGAATCATATACTTCCCCAGTCAAGACTCAAAAGTTTTTTGATGAATTTTAATAATTTAAATTTTAGTGAAGAATCAATATTTTATTGAAATTAATTAACGTCAGATATTGAATTAATAAACATTTTTATTTTACATGTTATATATGGCTTCATTAGTTTATTTTGCATTAACCTCAGATATCTCATATAATAAAATATTCGTACCTTAAGTAAGTTAAATCCATATTATTATGCTTTCTTAAATGTAATTATTACCTATTCCTCACATAATAGAAATCCTAGTCTAAGTGAAAATACGCATCCAATAATCAAATAACCAAACTCTATAACATTAATATTATATCCCTTACATAATATAACTCTTAGGATACAATATCAAGTGACAAAATTACTTGTTATCCAACCATGGAAAGCATGGATTTAACAATTTTATTATGGAGTTAATATAATGTTATTCTTATATATATCATATACATACCACAAAGTATTATTATTATTAACTATTTATTCATCTCATGAATAAATATTATCACTAACCAATATACATATGTATATCTTATATAAATTAGAACATTTTTGTTAAAATTTTGTTGTCTGTAATTATTAATAATTCTTTAATTGTTAATGCACATGTAATATTTAAATGCTATTAATATATTTTTTTAATTGATTTGCTTGTACATTACAAATTCTTGTCTTAAAGAAAATTTTTTGATATTTGTTGAGTTGGTTTGTCATTTTAAGGTAATCAGTCAAACTAGAAACCATAGTATTGCTTGCTTGAGTTGGTGAATTGACCTAATGTTTTGTTTTTATTTGGCAATTCATTTCTACACATGCATAAATACATATATCAAATATATATAGATATAGATATAGATATAGATAGATATTAAATCATGCATATAATTAAATTAAATGTATAAACAAAACATTACCACATATATATGTATTTAGACACTTTAAACATCTAACACATGCAATAAGTCAATTATACCAACAAGCAAAATCAATTAATTATTACATAAACACACACACACACACACACACAAAACTCGTTACATATATGTGTGTGTGTATATAATGCATTAACTATTTGATACATTTACATGTTTAACACATTTAAACACATATCTAAGACCATAATGAAAGCATTTTTCATCATCAACTCATAATGGTTAAAATGTGAAATTAAGAAAACAAAAAGCACCTTTTATTTTTAAGCATCCCTTTTCATCAATTATTTGAACTTGATGAAAAATAATTTTCCACCAAAATTCATGCTTGGCCAAAAATCATAATATTCTAATTCCATGATTTTATATTCATTTAAACCATTATAACATCAAAAGGAACTTAAATTAATGAACATATTTACATCTCATGCAAATTTACTCATTAATTTTCAAAATCTCATCTTTACCACTTCTAATCATATTAAAACATCAAAATACATGTTGATAATTTAACCAAGGGTTCATAACATCGTCATTAATCATCTAATCATATTAGATTCAATGGCCAATATACGCATGTGTATTCTTTTTCGTTTTCACTTAAATGCAAGCAAATCATGGCCATTTAATCATCCTAATCATACTTTGATATCATCTGAAAGGATTCTATGGCCTAACAAGTAACAAATTTAAGAATATTTTGCCAACAACATAAATATCTCATGCTTATTTTGTAGCATATATTAAATATATGTATAAAATATCAACCAAGAATGAGTTTTTTATCTTGCTAAGTTAATAAATTGATGAAAAATAATCTCAAATTTATGAAACCCCAACAATCTACAATATTCAAATTATATAAAGAGAAAAAGTGACAAATTTAAAGAGAGAGAAAGAGAGAGAAAGCTTTTTTTTTCCTTATGTTCTTCTCTTTCTAAAAGAGTAAAGTAATTTTTCCTTATGTTCTTCTCTTTCTAAAAGAGTAAAGTAATTTTTCCTTAATTTTTATTTAAATAAGTAAAACATTTATCCAATAAATATCCTTTATTTATCATTTAATTTTTATACTTATCCACAATTGTAAACTTAATAATTAAGTAAATTAATAGATAAGTATAAATTAAGGACAAAATGATAATTATTCTATAATTATCATCTATTGTACTTTGGTTCTCATGCTGATGTAAATTCAGCACAAGACAAGTTAACTATGAATTTGCTCCAACATAAATCAAGCTTTAATTCAGCTCCACAAGGTAATTTGCTGCAAAATGAGATAAAAGAAGCCCAAATTCGTGCAGCCCATGCCCATATCTTTCCAGCCCTTGATTTTCAAAGTCCATGCACCTCATTTGGCCTTAATTTGATTAATAAGAGTCAAAGTCATTAAACAGCCTATTTTGGAAGCATAAACTTAGAGTATTATGTAGTTATTTAATGATGTTTTTAATGCTTGTATTTCCTATGCAACTTTTGATTTCTTTTATGTTGAACAATTATCTAATGCCTTTAAAAGGCTTATTTGCTCCATTTTGAAAGTGTTAGTTGGCTGTTTGAATGAAATTATCTCCTTTGGAGTGTTAACCTAAATTCTTCCTTTATCCAAATTCTAGCCCAATTTGGTGGTGGATTTTCCTTGGCTAGTGGCATTGCCTTTAGGCCTTGGATACTTGGTTGCAATCTTTAATTTCTCTTTTGTTATTCTTATTTAAAGAGTTTGAAAATTCAAAATACTATTCCATGAACAGTAACGTTAAACCCTAATCCGTGAACAGTGACGAACTTGAAGAACACACTCACTCTTAGCTTCCGCAAGTTGCATCAAGTGGTATCAGAGCACCGGGTTGTGAAGAGTGAGTAACTTTCATCTTATTTTCGCTTTCTTCTTTGTTGATTCCTTTTACTCTCTTCTGAAATTTCTCTTTAGCCAAAATACTACCTAAACACATAAGCCAAATCAAGCCAAAACAGCACACTTAACACCATGAGTAGATCATCTACACCACCCGCACCATGGGAGTTAGCAACTATGAGACTTGAAGAGCAACTAAACGAACTTAGAGAACAAATCTTCCAGCTCTTAAAAAATGAAAATCAAAACCAGAGCCAAAACCGACCAAATCATAGAAATACCTCTCCAAACCAACACCAACCAAATCGTAGAAACACCTCTCCAAACCAACACCACCAAAGACCAACACTTCACCCAAGACACGGTTATTATGAAGAATTTCATAATAATAGTGAATCTAGTGATTTCGAAGTGGAAAGGAGGAGGAGGCGGAGGGAGAGTGATGATGATAGAGGGCTGAGAATTGACATTCCAGAATTTGAAGGGGGATTAAATCCAGATGACTTCTTGGATTGGCTTAAGGAGATTGAGAGGTTCTTTGAATTCAAGGGGTACTCGGATGAGAGAAAATGTAAGGTAGCGATTCTGAAGTTCAAAGATTATGCTTCTCTATGGTGGGAGAATGTTAAGAAACAGAGAGATAGAGAAGGAAAAGAAAAAATGAGGTCATGGGAAAAATTAAAGAAGCTCATGAAGAGGAGGTTCTTACCTGAAAACTATAGACAAGATCTCTACCTTAGGCTACACACTCTCAAGCAAGGAGATAAGAGTATAGAGGAGTACATCCGTGAGTTTGAACGATTATTGATGCGAAGTGATGTACCAGAACTTAAGGAGCAAACCATTGCAAGATTCTTAGGAGGGTTAAATAAGGAGATTGCTGATATGGTGGAATTACATCAGTTTTGTTCTTTTGCGGATGTATGCAAGCTATCCATCAAAGTGGAGAAGCAAAAGAAGGCCGTGAAGGCTTCAGCACCGAAGAATTTCAGTAAGGGGAATTCATTTTACAAGGGTTCTTCATCCTTCAGCAAACAGGAAACTACATCCAAGGACAAAGGAAAAGAAAAGGTGGCCGAAGCATCTAAGGGGAAGTCGAATTTTGTCAAGACAGACCATGGAAACAAGAAATGCTTTAAATGTCAAGGGTATGGACATTTTCAAGCAAATTGTCCTAACAATCGGGTTATGATTTTAAAGGAAATTGAGGAGATTGAGGAATCTTTACAAGAAAAAGACAATGAAGCCGTTGAATCTGATGATGGAGAAGAGATTAAAGAAGAAGCTGATAGTGGAAACATGCTCGTATTGAAAAGGGTTTTGCATGCTCAAATCTGCACCAATGAAGATCAAAGGGAAAACTTGTTTCAAACTCGGTGTACCATCAATGAAAGAGTTTGTTCAGTGATAATTGATAGTGGGAGTTGCACCAATGTCGCTTCTACAATACTTATGGAGAAATTGAACCTTCCAACCATAGCTCATGGTCAACCATACAAGCTTCAATGGCTCAGCAATGGGAGTACCATAAAAGTTACAAAACAGGTTCTAATTTCTTTTTTTATTGGTAGAAATTATGTTGATGAAGTATTATGTGATGTTATACCTATGGATGCATGTCATTTGTTGTTAGGAAGACCATGGCAATTTGATAGAGAAGTTAGGCATGATGGTAAAAGGAATACTTATACATTTAAATTGAAGGAAAAGAATATAACCCTAATGCCCTTGAAACCATCCCAAATACACAAACCCACATCCATAACAGAAAATCCAAAAGAGAACCTATTCCTAAGTGAGAGCCAAGTTGAGGAAGCCATCCTTAAACACCAACCCGTCCTTGCCTTGCTTGTAACTGAGAGGAAAAATGAAAAAAAAGAGAATGAACCACACCCACTAGTCCAAAACCTACTTAAAGAATACTTTGATGTCTTTCCAAATGACCTACCACCCGGATTACCACCCTTGAAAGGCATAGAGCACCAAATTGACCTTATACTTGGAGCACCCTTACCAAATAGGCCAGCCTATAGATGTAACCCGGAAGAGTCCAAAGAGTTGCAAAGACAAGTGGATGAGCTGATTGATCGTGGTTTTGTGAAAGAAAGTATAAGTCCATGTTCAGTGCCAGCGTTGTTAGTACCAAAGAAAGATAGGACTTATAGGATGTGTGTGGATAGTAGAGCTATAAATAACATCACTGTCAAGTATAGGTACCCCATTCCTAGACTTGATGATATGTTGGATCAATTACACGGCTCTAAAATATTCTCAAAGATTGATCTTAGGAGCCGATATCACCAAATTAGAATGAAGGAGGGAGATGAGTGGAAAACAGCATTCAAAACTAAAGGAGGATTGTATGAATGGTTAGTTATGCCATTTGATTTATCTAATGCTCCTAGTACTTTCATGCGACTTATGAATGGTGTGTTGAAGCCATTCTTGGAGAAATTTGTTGTAGTATACTTTGATGATATCTTGGTTTACAGCAAAAGTGAAGAGGAGCATATTAATCATTTACAGCAAGTTTTTGATGTCTTAAGGGAGAAAAAGTTGTTTGCAAAATTGGAGAAGTGTGAGTTTTTGTCACCTAGTGTTGTGTTCCTTGGATATGTTGTTTCTACAGATGGCGTCATGGTTGATCAATCCAAGATTGAAGCAATCAGAAGTTGGCCCCAACCTAAATCCATCACGGAAGTCAGAAGCTTTCATGGATTAGCATCTTTCTACCGTCGATTTGTTCCAAATTTTAGCACTGTTATGGCACCCATCACCGAGTGCATGAAAAAGGGTAACTTTAAGTGGACTAAGGCAGCAAATGAAGCTTTTGAAGTAATTAAGAAGAAATTATGTGAAGCTCCAATCTTAGCCTTACCTGATTTTGAGCAAGTGTTTGAAGTAGAATGTGATGCAAGCGGAGTTGGGATAGGTGCTGTTCTGACTCAAGCCAAGCGTCCCATAGCTTATTTTAGTGAGAAGCTAAATGAATCAAGGAGAAGGTACAGCACATATGACAAGGAATTTTATGCAATTATAAGGGCTTTGGATCATTGGAGTCATTATTTGAGAGCCAAACTATTTGTTCTTCATTCAGACCACCAAGCCTTGAAGTTCATCAATGGGCAACACAAGTTGAACCCCAGACATGCTGAATGGGTTGAATTTCTCCAGTCATTCTCTTTTGTGTTAAATTACAAGAAAGGAGTAAGCAATGTGGTCGCGGATGCCTTGTCTCAAAGGTATGCATTACTTGCTGTTTTAGATGCTCGAGTCCTTGGTTTTAAATTGATGCAGGAATGTTATGCTACTGATGAAAATATGAGTATGATCATGGCTAAATGTAAGAAAGGGAGTTTCGAGGATTACTCTGTCCAAGATGGGTTTCTCTTCAAGGGAAACAAGTTTTGTGTGCCAAAAGGGAACTATAGGGAATTGATTATAAAGGGGACTCATGGAGGAGGACTTGCTGGTCACTTTGGAGTTAATAAAACCTTGGAGATTCTCAAAGAGCACTTCTATTGGCCAAAGATGCAGGGAGACGTGCAAGCAATAATAGCAAGATGTGGCACATGTCAACGAGCTAAGAGTCACTTCAAACCAGGCCTTTATACTCCATTACCAATTCCAGAGCAGCCTTGGGAAGATTTAAGCATGGATTTCATTGTTGCATTGCCAAGAACACAAAGGGGAAAAGATGCAATTACGGTGGTTGTAGATCGGTTTTCTAAAATGGAACATTTCATCCCTTGCCATAAAACTGATGATGCTTCTCATGTAGCTGATTTGTTCTTCAAAGAAATTATTCGTTTGCATGGGATTCCAAGGAGTATCGTGTCAGATCGGGATACTAAATTCCTTAGTCATTTTTGGAGGACACTTTGGAGAAAATTTGGTACCAAGCTTCTGTTTAGCACTTCACACCATCCTCAAACCGATGGGCAGACCGAGGTCACAAACCGCACTTTGGGAACAATTCTAAGAACTTTGGTGAGCAAGAACTTGAAGGATTGGGATAGCAAATTAGCACATGCCGAATTTGCTTACAATCGGTCTCCAAGTTCTACAACAGGCCACTCTCCATTTGAGGTAATGTATGGCATCAATCCTATCACTCCTATTGAATTAAGTTCTTTGCCAATTGATATTCAAGCAAGTGTGGATGCAATGGAGAAAGCAAAAGCAATGAAGAAACTACATGAGTCTGTTCGGGTCCAAATTCAGAAGTCAAATGAAGCCTACAAGAAACGAGCCAACAAAAATAGAAAACCAGCTAGCTTTCAACCTGGAGACATGGTTTGGGTTCATTTAAGGAAGGAAAGGTTTCCATCCAAGAGAAAGAGTAAGCTTGCACCAAGAGCTGATGGTCCATTTGAGGTACTTGAACGAGTTGGAGAGAATGCTTACAAGATAAACTTGCCAAGTGAATTTGGAGGAGTTTCGGCTACATTTAATGTGGGAGATCTGTCTCTATACTTGGAAGATGATAACCTTACAGATTTGAGGGCAAATCCTCTTCAACCCCGGGAGGATGATGTAAATTCAGCACAAGACAAGTTAACTATGAATTTGCTCCAACATAAATCAAGCTTTAATTCAGCTCCACAAGGTAATTTGCTGCAAAATGAGATAAAAGAAGCCCAAATTCGTGCAGCTCATGCCCATATCTTTCCAACCCTTGATTTTCAAAGTCCATGCACCTCATTTGGCCTTAATTTGATTAATAAGAGTCAAAGTCATTAAACAGCCCATTTTGGAAGCATAAACTTAGAGTCTTGTGTAGTTATTTAATGATGTTTTTAATGCTTGTATTTCCTATGCAACTTTTGATTTCTTTTATGTTGAACAATTATCTAATGCCTTTAAAAGGCTTATTTGCTCCATTTTGAAAGTGTTAGTTGGCTGTTTGAATGAAATTATCTCCTTTGGAGTGTTAACCTAAATTCTTCCTTTATCCAAATTCTAGCCCAATTTGGTGGTGGATTTTTCTTGGCTGGTGACATTGCTTTTAGGCCTTGAATACTTGGCTGCAATCTTTAATTTCTCTTTTGTTATTCTTATTTAAAGAGTTTGAGAATTCAAAATACTATTTCATGAACAATAACGTTAAACCCTAATCCGTGAACAGTGACGAACTTGAAGAACACACTCACTCTTAGCTTCCGCAAGTCGCATCACATGCTTGTTCATAATTATATTTATCTAATCATTAAGTAACTAATTAAATATATTTTCAAGGACTTAATGATAATTATCAAATAATTATCAATCGTTAAAGTAACTTTCAAAAATTTTTATTTACATTTTTTAATAATTTTTATTATTAATATGTCATATAATTTATACTAAATTACATGAAAAAGTAAAATTATATAAAATTTTCAAACACTTTAAAGAATTTAAAATATATATAACACTTAAATATATTTTTTTTGACTATTGTATTATTTCAAAATGTACTAGCTTGTTATAGATAATATTTTCTTTCTCGAGTATCTTTCAACACATTGAATTATTGGTATAACAATGTAGATTCATTATGGATCAGTTATGAGTTTATTTTAAACTTTTTGGATTCAAACTATTCAAAAATTCATTGACTATGATCAATATTTAATAATGTGTTATAGACTATAAATCATAATAAAGAAGTATTTTATCGAACTCATCTAAATTGTAAGTGCCATGTGAATGATATCCTTCTATTATTCAATCCTAATTAAATAAGAGTTCATAAAATATCAAAACCCTTAATTAATATAAATATGAATTATCAATCAATATGTTTTGAACTTGTCATCACAAATTCTTTTATATTAATTTAATTTATTATAATCAGAAATTTACTTCTCAAGCATTTATTGATGTCTATTTAGGAACTCGATTCTAAATTGAATCAACATATGCTTTAATTTTCTATTTATATCGAGTTAATAGATCTCATCTTAATCATAATTCATTTTCAATATAAATAACACATAACTAAACTGGCTTGAATATACAAGATGTGATTAGTCTTGCACTTATATACCATATGAACTGTGTGCATTCACATTAGATTCGACAATAATATATCAGGTCAAAGAATTACATTACATATTAGTACAATTAATTTTATTATATGATTTATTGTTATTTGGTCATATTTGAAAAATAATTCTCTAACTATTAATTTATACTAATGTTCTAATAACATAACTTTTATCATTTCCAGCATTAATATCATATCATGATATTTACAAAAAATATTTAATATATCTACTATACAATATTGTTGCCCATTCAATATCACATACGTAGAGAATAATTTTAATAATATTTTTAATAATTAAATAAATTATTCGAGTAATTCATAAATATATTTTATTTAAATGCATAATAAAATTAAAACATACATATGTAAATAAAGAACAAGAATGACTTCTAGAGTATATTCTAACATTTTGGTGCTTATTCAATGGTGAAAGATAATGAAAATGATAAAGGCGGATAAAAGAAAGTTAGAGAAAGTTGTAGTAAGTCCAAATTTGGCCAAATGAACAAATAGGTAAAAAATACATTAAATCCACCATTTTTACATCCAAATCATTATATTTAGACCTAAATGTCAATATAGGACTTAATTACTAGCATAATGGTTATTAAATTATAATTTATCCTTGATTAAAGGTAGAAAAATGAAAAAGTTTATAGAAATTTATAAAATTTGATGGAAAATGGGATTGGGCTTAAACTAATTAAATTGAGCTTATAATATATTTAGCCATATTTTAAAACTTGTTTTTATTAAAAAATAAAATTTTAAAAATAGTATTAACAAAATTTGTGTTTTTATTTTTATCCCTCACAATTAATTTATTTGTAAATTTATAAAAATATCATTGTAAAGTTATATTACTACATTTTTAATATTTTTAACAATTGTAAAACATAAATATATCTTAAAATTATGAAATTTAGTACTTAAATATATATAAAGAAATACTATATATCATATACCTCGATTTGTTATCAACTAAATAGGCATATACACGATGTAATATTTTTATATAAATAAAATATCATAACGTATTATAAACATATATATAATGTATATAAAAGAGTTTTAAAAATTAAATATGAGTTCTATATCAAAAATGGGGGTTTTTGCTCTTTTTTGATGTTTTGAACATAAAAAACCTTCATTTTTATCTCAAATAAAATCATTTAAACTTAATTAAATTCAATTAAAGGTGGACAAAATATAAAGGAAGGTTTTTATAGCACTTATAAAGTTTTAAAGAGCTAAACCTTTCAAGAAGAGTTCAAGAAACAAGTAAGTTATTTTAACTTTCAAGTTTTAAAGTTTTTAACTATTAACTTATTCAACATAAGATCCTTAGTAATAAGCATGCTAAAAATTCTTACATCCATATCAAATGAGGCTTACTGAACTATGATATTTCATAACTGGTAAGCATTGCTAGAATTTTTACATTTGTTTACAATTAATAAAGGTTCCTATTGCATCTTATTGTGAACCTAATTGAAAACTTGGTGTATGGAAATAGCTATTTTATAGCATTCAAGGTCATAAAAATGTGTAGCCATCATTGGGTTGGTATATGCATTCAAATTCATCTTTTGCCTCTGTGTTATGAGCACAGGCCAAAGCCTAATCTACTTGTCGCAAAAACTCAAAAAGTTTGTGTTTAATCTGAATAAACCAATTAAGGTAAGTATTCATACTCTTACATCTTTAACTGCTTCTCATTCTAATCAAGAAATTTCCCTGTAGGAATATCTTTGCTCATTTCCTAAGCTTGTTATAAGTTTTCTTCACTCTATCATTTTCCTGCAAATTGAACTTGTCAATTAGTATAAACTATTATCAATCAATCTCTAGTATTGACATAATGTTGAATATGCAATTTCTAAATCCCTTAATGAGTTTGAATTCTTTTACATTATTCTATGAATTTTGCTTTAAATGCCAACAGCATAAATGATGAACACTATTAGACATAATTCATTCAACAGCTTTTGCCACTACTTTATCACTATCAGTAATAACCGATTTAGCATTCTTAACATTCATAGCTATCAAGAATAATTATAATAACCATGTGTATATGTCAACCATCTTATCATATAGCAAGACAAACTTAAAATTTATTGTCACACAATGATGATTAGCTCTAACAAGGACTATAAAGGATTTATGGTAAATATTGGTTTGGCAAGTTACATCGAATGCTAGCACATCTCAAAAATAATTGTAGTCATATCACAAAAGTAGTTACTCTAGAACAAGTTTTGTAGTTTATTGGTTTCATCTAATGTATAATAGAAAAACAAAATAGAATTGGTGTTTAATTTGCTAGTAGGTAACCAATAATTGTCTCCATAATGAGTAACATTAAGTTTATTTTATAAATTCTTCCTCGTGTAATCGATAATATCATAACTTTCACATTGGTCAATAGTATAACCATGAACTAAAAAGGTCTTACTCCCACTTAGTGAAGTGATTGCGCATGAGTAATGCTAGACTTCTTCACATCACAATGTGAATGGAGAAATTGAATGTGATTTAGAGAAGTTAAAAGGTGAGTATGTTCCACGAAAAAAAGTTTGACTAGCATTTATTTAGAAATTTTTTATAACAAAGAGTAGTCTGGACATCATACTCAAAACATATAAAATGAAATTTAACTACAAAAAATTGAGACTACAAAAATTTAATCCATTAAATGAAAATCAAAACTCTATAAGAAAAGTTTACCAAGACTTAAAACCCTTTTGAAATATCTTATAAAATATTTACTTAGAACTTTCTATAATAAAAAGGAGTTTGAACATTAACATTAGAACATTTAAACGAAAATTTGACTATGATAGATTGAAAACTTATAAATAAAAATTCAATCTACTAAATAAAAATCAAAACTCAACAATAAAAGTCTACTAAACCTTGAAAATTTTTGAAACATTTTTTCAAATTTGTATTTATAATAAATTCATCCAATTACCATTTAGTAGGGCTTCCTACATACAAAATTACTAATCATACATAATACACTACACAAAAATATGTGTACATATAATATGCTTATGGTGATTCATTCAAAATAGAAAGTCTAATTTATTTAAATTAATATCCATGCCCCTAAAATCATGTCAATAAGCCTCTCATAGGTCCATTTATATAAATTATATCTAAAACCTTAACCTAAATTATTTTATAGTTAGTTCCAAAACTGAACAATCCTTACTCAATTATTTTTTATAATTTATTTCCTAAATGAAATACTCTATAATTCTCATAAATACATTCATATAAAATTATATCTAAAACCTAAACCTCAAGTTATATTATAATAGGTTACAAAACTAAACATTCCTTACTCAATGATTTTTCATAATTTATTTCCTAAATGAAATACTCTATTATTTTTAGAGGCTATGCTAACACATAGGGGTACTAAACTTTAAAGTTTTAAAGCATTATAAAATATTTGTTTTAGTCCTTATAAAATATGCAAAACAGTTTTTGATAATAAACCTACACACTTTAAAAAATCATAAAAAATTATTTATAACTTATTAAATCATAAAACTTTAGAGAATTCTATTATACATGTATAGGGATGGCAACAGTGCAGGTTTAAGACAAATATCTCCAAACTCTCATCCACATCTACTAAGAAAATTTAATTCTAAACTTCTAAATTTAGCATTTTATTATCAAATCTACTTAAATAGATTTTTAATAATTGTCAAACTGCTCAAATATCTGTGAATTTTTTTATATATTTAAACTATATTTTTACTATTATTAAATATCAAATTTAAATTTACTTATTTAAGTAAAATTATAAATTTTTAGCATTGATTCAAAATAACATACATTATTCACATAAAATATCAAATACATTTAACATAAAATTAAAAAAACACATAATTTTTTTACAAATTCATACATAAATTTGATGCAATCTTTAACTAGAGAACATGTTGCATGTATATATGTATATACCCACAAGATAAAGTTGGTTCTAAGATAACATGCCTCCAAACTACAATAAAAATTTATCTTTTAATGCAATACAATCCCAAAATATTCTGGTGCAAATAAAAATTGTTACTAATTCTAATACAAAATGCCATACAAGTCCTTGAGGAAGAGAAAGAATAAATTTCCTCCTGTATGCAAGAGTAGTTAATGTAAATGTAATGCAATACAATCCCAGAATATTCTGGCGCAAAGACAAATATATCTTTGTAACTTTTCCAATGGCTTTCTTCTTATTTTCTATTTCAAAAAAATTGCCTTTATAAGCAAAAATTTATAAGAAAGTTAATGGTGTCACACGAAGATAAACAGATATAATCTTTTGATTCCAATTAACACAATTTATTTAGTTGCATCTACTTTGAGTATTTCTCTTACTACATCTTTGCTTGTAACTCAATCATTATAATCCCAACTAATAGGTGTAATCAAATAATAAAAGAACAAAAAGAAAAGAAAATGTTCCTTATTTAAAAATCAAATGGGATTTATTACAAAAGTACAAAAGATTTCATTTTAAATATCCTCAAATCAAAAGCTAACAAATTGAACACTAAAAAAAGAAACCAACGTTAACCCATCAAATCAATCACTCTAAATAACCAAAAAAACAATAAATTTTGAAATGAAATCAAAGATAATTAGCTAAAAATGGCAGTTTTTGTAGGTGTTAATGGTCCAAGAATAAGAAAAGAGAATTCAGATCAATAGGAAAACCAAGTACAAAGATGAAAATGGGCAAAACGATTCGTCTGCGTTGATTTAGAAGTTTAGGGTATAATCAAGATGATAAACATCAAAACAACTTCATTTCATGCTTTCAAAAAAAAAATTTTAAAAATACAAAAGTTAAATATCTATTAGTAACTATTACGAATATATGTGGATATCTATTTGTATCCATATTCATTTCAAATTTGTTATAAATTTTAAATTTTTTTTTCAAATTTGTCCCAAACTTATTAAAAGACATACCAAATCTATCCTATAACGAGAAAGTACTAATGGGTTTGGGGTAAATTTGCCATCTCTGTACATGCATCCAAAGTAGCATATCAATTTCATCCTTAAGGAATTCTAATTATTGTAAAATTCATATAAATGAATTATTGTCAAACTCTTAAATTAAAAGTCCTTATTACTTGATAATTCTTATTATAAATAAATATGATTTGAGCCTTTTTCTTAATCATCAAATTAAACCCATAAAATAGGTCTATAATAAATGCCGCTTAATCAAATACAATAATATATTCTAAGATAATTTCTTTCACAGATATCATAAATTTTACATTTAATACTAATAAGTAAATTCAGATAATAATCTTAAATTAACTTTTAATATTTGTAGGCTTAAATCATAAGATAGTCATAACTTATATTCGGATTGTTACAAATATAATACTGTTAGTTGATGCTTTCACTGCAAGATTAAATGACTCTAATAAGTCTATGCATCATGGGTTAACAAAGGAAACCTTTCGCAACAAGCATAACCTTGTAATTTTGAACACTCATTTGGTTTTGCTATTTCATTCCAAAACTTATTTATTTCTCACAGTTCTTCCTGCATTGTTTTCTTCCACTTAGGTTTATGGAGGACCATTTTGTACTGATTGGTACTTCTAGTGATTCTTAATCAGTGATAACAACTAAGTAATTTTTAGGCTTAAATATTCTAGCTTTAACTCTTATGGTCATCGAGAATGTAGGTAGAAGTTCTTCAGTACGTGGCTGTATTTCTGGCTCAAATGGAATGCTTGTGACGTATTGTAGAGAAATTTGCAATTGTGTATTTGGTGGCGAGGAGGCCAGTGTTAGTAATTGGGCTGGTGAGTTTGAGTGAGTTTGTTGTTTGTTGTGTTTGAGTTGTAGAAGGTGACTATTTTGATGATGGAGTGGTTGTTCGCTTAAGTTGTTATTTGCTGATGAAGTATTTTGCATGTCTGGTCAGTAAACCTAAATGATGTTGTATGGAATTCTAACGGAAGTGAGGAAACTTCAATGTTATTTTATTGAAAGGTAAGCACTAACTGGTCAGTAATGATTCTTTGTTGAAAATTAATCAATGAATACTTAAAATTGCATATTTATTAAGAGTTTATATTTTCATTTTACATTCTCCTTTACTTCCTTCAAAATATATGTATATATATATATATATATATTTTTTATAATCTTGAGTTTTAAAATTTGTAGTATTCCTAATTTTCTAAAAATTTTGATAGAATATTTCCTTACAAAATGAACATTTCCTAATAATTAAAACCTTCTAATAAGATATTTATACTTGATTTTCAAGATTAACTTTCTCTCAACATCAAAATATTAAATGCTTATAACTTAAATATTCATCTATTAATTTAAAACTGTACAAGTTTATATTTTCCATGTTTCTGGGTATAAAAACAAAACAAAAAATTTCTCTAGATCAAAAACCTCTTGCTTGTTTCAATGCCTATCTCCCACATTACCCAGAACTTAAAAAATAGGGCTGAGTTATAGATATTTATATATCATAAAAGTTCAAAAAAATTTAACAAAATATGATTAATTTCTTCAAATTCTAATAACATTACAATAAATAATATATGAGAGGTTTCAAAATTAAATTCAAAACAGGATGAACCAAAATAAGTATAATTTTAACATAAACAAACTTTATTTAATTAATTTCATGTGTACATGTTGAGTTTTATTCCTAGGAACTGCAATTTCAAAATAATCATACCTATTTTAGGGATATTATTTTTTGAGATTGTCACTTCAGTAATTACCAATGTATTTTGAAACATTATTGACTATAGTCTTACATGATTTTTTATTTATGAACTTTCACTACAGAACAAAAATCTCATTCATGTCTCAAGTGTTTAATCAATCACAATCATAATAAATCTGTATTCAATAAATTTGGTTAATTATTGAAAGCAAAAACATTAAAATTTTTCAATAAAATTACAAAAAATTATTTTTATTTATATACAATACATGCTATGAAAATTTTATTGCTAACTTTATGCATGTGAAACACTCAGATTTAACATATTTGAATTTAGTTCAACAACAAGTAATTAGATCAACACAAATACATACAGAAAAATGTATATGCATGTGTTTAGATTTTAAATAAACAAACACTCTATTTTTCAATTATAAAAACTAAAACCATTCCAATTACATATAAATACATACCTCAAAATTCAATGGCCACTTTATCCCTTCTCTAATTTATCTTCTTCCTTAGAATCACCTTCTAAATAAATTTAATGAGAATATTTGCTAACCCTGTTGATAACAATTTGATCTTTCCCTACTAAAATAACTTTATAACCTATATTTAAGGAATTTGGGCCTAATAATTGAAAAAACCTATGTAAAGAAAAAAAATTAATCAATAACTATGACATTGTAATTAGTAATATTGTAAAATAATAATAACAAAAATAAAACAAAAAAATGCATATACAGACATGTATACATACATACATATACATGAATATACATCCATAAGTACATACATATACATACATGAATATATATATATATATATATTCATGGATGGTTCAATTTTAATCCATAGAATGGCTCAATTTATTATCAAATTACTCTTATGACTCATTTTTGGCCAAATGGAACAAATAAATCTTAACTAATTACAACTTTTTACTAATATGAACTAATATAACAAACAAACTCACATATAATATTTAATACCAAAATTATTTTATTTTAATTACAAAAATCAAACACATATCTACCTTAAAAAACTTCAATATATATATATATATAGATCAAATAAACTCCCACAAAATAATCAATTGTCAATTTATTATACAAAAATACACTGCATAATTTAAATTACTAATACATTTAAAACTTATTGTGACAATCTTATCACAATATGATAATTTTATCTATTACTTTTTAATTAAATAATTAAAAATAAAAATTAAAACAATATTAAAATTTTTATAACATTATTAACATGTAATTGTAAGTGTACCTATATATATTGTAGGATAATTTTATGTATAAAATAAAATTAAGTAAAACAAACTTACAATTTAGCTTGAAATATTTAATGAAAATTGAGTCTCTCTCTTCTCCCCCTTATCTCTTCTCATTAGTTTACAAAACGAAAATGAAACTCTTTCACTTTTTATTTCATTTTCAATAGGCTTACAAACCATGGCTGCATGTCAAAAACCTGCTCTATGAAAGACACCTAATTTAATTGCATGTGAGCATTAAGCTTTACTATTGATACATGGATTGACAACAAGGAGCTATTAAAAGTAGGTCTTATGTAGCAAAGGTTAAGGAGACCACAATAAACCAAAATTAACAAGTTTTAGGTATTTCGGCCCAACATTTCATAGTTGGCCTAATGTATGGAAGAATTAACGAGCTTTAGGCTCTTATGATTTGGATAAATAGTTTGCTTAATTTATGAAAAATGATAGTTTTTATCCAAATTTCATATAATGAGTGTATATATCAATATGCATAAAAGTAGAAAGAGACAAATTTGTGCCAAAATTATCATAAACTATGCCATAGGATAGGACAGTAGCTCAAGCTCTTGCTCACCATTGTCAAAGCCGTCGCATCAATCTCAAAGATAAAACCTATTAAAACTCTAAGCTGTTGGAGTTCTGAATTCATTCATGTACAACGGATATCAGACTGTCCCTTAATACATGATTTTTATCCCCTGATACCGGTACATGAGTTTCTTCTCTTCAGTTTTCTTGTTATTAGTTTTTTTTTATTAATTTTTTAACTGGAGACTTCTAAAACTCACTAAAATATCACGGTGAACATGGAAACGGGAAGGCAGAAAAGACGCAGGTAGAAATCGAGAAAGATATCCACGACTATTTGTGATATAATAAAAATGTTCATTTAGGAGCCTGCAATACCCGACATCGGTACTCGCCCAGTGCCCAAATAGGGAAAATGTTCCTGTATGCAGCGTAAGTGATCATACAATTCCTATTGAACACTCCCATTATTTCCTGCAATAAGATCGCGTTTTAAACAATTAATAACATCAGAGATGAGCACACTGTATAATTTTTTTACATATATTGTATCTATCTTTTATTTTCTTTTCTCTTTTTCAATGGGATTTGAAGGCACTCGTTAATATTGGCAAATTAAAACAACAAAATAATAGTACTTCAATATCATGTTCATATAATCGTTCACCGTGAAAACCCTAAAAATTTCTTACTTGCACCATTTTGCACAATGTATGCGCATTTAAGTGTCTACGTATGAAACAAGGACACATAAAACAATGCAGCTATTCTTCCCACATACCATCTAATAGATGCTTTTTTAATTTTTTTTCCCTATTTTAAGTATTAAATGAAATAAACCTAACTTGTCAATGTGTTTGGTTTGAGAAGCGTTTGAAATCCCAAAACTCCCAAATGCCAAACCAACTAGCAACCAAAACATCTAATAGAGATACAGATATCAGGAAAAAAAAAATAAAAAAATAAAAGCTCTTCAGCCCTCACGATACTTTGATACTTTCTTTAGTATTTTAAATAGATTTTCAAACACATACTTTTTTATTGGGACATGAAAAATTAATGAAATGCCAAATAAAGTTTTGCTTCAGTTGTTCACTCCATTAATCAAATAAATCATATGATTAAACACGTTCAAATGTCATATAATTCCGTAAAATCCCAAAATCTAGTTCTCCCTAAAGGTTTGCGATGTGAAGACCTACAACATGAAGATTTACATTGGTTTTGAGTGGAAAAAACAAGAATTCTTCATTATTCTACAAAAGGTTATTACATATTATAAGAATCATTTCAAATGAGAAAATACTATAACGGGTTCATTGTATGTTAAGATTTTGTTTTTTTTATGTTAGATATGTTTACACGGAAAAACTGAAGAATAAGAAAAAGAAAGACAACATTGTAATACAATACCTTGTCATTTATCTGTCAATGGTCTATATTTTTTATCCTACTTTCAAATTTATATTACTGAATACGTATTAATTTAAACCACTAGTGTATGTGCATATCTGTAGGCATGGTTCTGTGTGCTTAATACTGGGAAAAGAATACCTACCGTGCAAAGAATTATATAAACCATTAGTCATGAGACAAGTGTCACAAATTACCTCCTGAGGAAAATCTCCATTCTCCATTTGCGAATTTATCAAATATCTTGCAGCAAGGTGCAGTGGTGTGGGATCTCTCTCAGCCTGCTCCAATAAATTTATAAGTACGGAAAAAGAAGATTGTAACCACAAGTATATAAAAGCAACAAATCTCATGAATGATGGTATCATAAAAATACAGGCAATCTCACTGTTGCATTTAAAACATTGCTACATAAGTTGATGTGTACCTGCCCAGCATCAATCAGAGCCAACATAGCCCATCCAGTATTTGCTACATGAGACCTGTCCCCTTCAAGATTTGAATAAACCTGTAAAAATAATAATAATAATCATTAAAAGTGTTATGCACGGAAAACGTATAAAAATATTAGGTACCAAATTTTTGCTTATAAATCCAGTATTTTCATCCTAGCAGTATTCTGGTATTTAAAGCGTCCAACATCAAATCATTTAAGTTAGTTTACATGGCAAAACCTTCTGGTTGATAAATGTATAAACCATTATAAGAAAAATACAGCTGTGATAACATTGCACTCATTTACAAATGTATAAGATATTTTAGTGCCAATTTACATATAAACAAAAGAAATTTTTACAAGCAAACAAAATGAAGAAATTTTGTTTCTTAAATAGGTAAAAGATTATAGGCTCCTGTATCTTTCCACATCTTCATCTATTGCAGGTGAACCCTTATGGCTATTTGATATCACACCACCTTCTAGGGATATAATTTCAAAGCAAATAACAAAATCTGACATCTACTATTCCATTGTCAATTGCCTTACCTTTTTCAAAAGAATTATCTCAGATGGAAATTATAATCCCTTCATATCTTCTAACAATTTCATGGCATAAAAATAAATGCTGATATATATAAGAGATAACCTTAGACTTCGTTTACTATTGAAGTGTGGAGACTTTTAACTTAGTTGTCAGACAAAAGTATTAGATGTCAAATATTAATGAAAAATTGGTGAATCCCACTAGAAATTGGTGTTACGAAACACCTTTTTTGCTTTAGTTTCAAAGTTAAGTGGAATCACTATACTCCCAAACAAAGCCTTACTAGGTTTGTAAAGAATCAAAATTGAAGTCATGGAGAGTTTGAGCATCCATGGTATTTTCTTTAGTATTAGGAATCTGCAGTTGACCATCTTATACAGGCCTGGGCAGATAACAATAATAACAATACAAATTAGGCTCAATCTCCACATGTTTGCATCATTCTGAAAAGGACGAGGGAAGCATACAAACAACAGTTATGAAAGTCTCACTGACATTTTACAAAGGAAAGACTCAATTCGATGTGCTAAATGGAGCTAAAAGCTTGAAACTCACCAATATGGCAACTTCAAAGTTTTAGCTCTCTGTAGTAGAAAGATGTTTCATACATATCACTGACAAGAATTGTGAGAAAGAAATGAAAAATGATGTAAATTCAGTAAGTCCAACCTTATTTTGACATGAAAGATAACTCTCTCCCCAGCCACCAGAAGGATGCTGTTTTGACAGCAAAAATTCACAAGCTTTACGTATGCAAGAACAACTGCTGTAGCTCATTCCAGCAGCCACCAAACCTTTCACCCCAAACCATGTCCCATAAGTAAAGCACACACCCCATGAGCCATACCTATTCAGCAATGCAAGTCATTAAAGGAATATCTTAACAGTAACCACAAAATGTTAGGTGGAAGCCAAAAGAAAACACAGATCCTCTGCACTTGAAAAGCTTGTAGGAATTCCTCAAGCAAATCTTGAAAACCTATAAGTTCAAAGCAAGATACAGGAGAGTTGCAGCTAATGGACTAGTAAATTAAATCTATTTTCAAAATAAAGCTCTTTAGGGAAGAGGCAAACCATGAACCATCTGATTGTTGAATCTTTTTGAGGAACATGACACCTTTTTTGATACAATGATCTATTTCATCTCGCCGATGCCCAGGATGTAATTTCTTAAAGGATACCAAAGCTTGAATTGCAGCTGAAGTACATTCCACATAACTACACAATCGAAGTAGTCAATGTGAAAGTATTATATCAAACAAACGACAGCAAGAGATTCAACTCAAGGTAATGATATCTTACGGATAATCAATCACGATGTCACCGAAGGTTTCAGCAGGATTGATCAACTGCAACAGAAAAGGTAAAATAAGAATAAGGATATTCTAATGGTCTGCTGAGAAGTTTAATATTAATAAAAAATTCAAAGATGGAACTAGTTACAAGAAGTTCCCCAGTGAAGGGTGAAACATGCACTGAGATTTGTTTTACACAGTACATGTTTGCTAACAGATGACTTATTTTATTGCCTAGCTTCCACTAAATCAGCCATCAGTGACTAAAAATACTGTTTTGTTCCCATTTAAAGAAAATTACTGATTTCCAATCACAGACCTTAATCAGCATTCAAATTTACAAAATTCATGGCTTTGAGATGGAAGCATTGTAGACATTAAACAAAATAGACAACCAGATCAACTGAACTACTTGATTCTCACTTACATAAAGCCAGGGGTGCAGCAAATGGTGATAAAATGGGAGAGCCCTTGACTCTAAACAACATCCACTAAATTGTTATACAACCCCCCATGTAACTACTAGCTGTTGCATTTTCATCTTCCCTCTCCCAGGTTTCCAAATATTAAGAAACAAAGTAGCAGAATAGGAAAGAGTAACAACCAATGCAAGTCTAAAATGTTATCTACTCTCTTTTTCCAAATTACAGGAAACATCAAAGACCTCCCTCTGTACTTTGCCTACATAGACCAATGTCCTGGTTACTTAAGCCAATGAAGATTCATTTAAGGTCACAGGGAATAAAATGAACCAGGAAACACATACAATCAGGAGTAAAAATAAAAAAAAAAAAGAGAAAAAAAAAAGAAAAACAAAGGAAAAGGGATCGATCCTCCAATTTCAAGGAACAAATGCATCTAAGATACCGGCCAGTTAGGTAAAAAAGGTCAGTTTCACAGAAATGATATCAATAAGACAAAAGGGAATACAGACATTTATAGTCAGAATTTAAGTAATAAGCAGACTAATTATAAAGACACATTTGTTCCAACTGATATATTCTTTAATTCAAACAGTATTACAGAAGCTGCCAGCAGTACATTGATTATCATTGTCACCTCTCTATAAACAAAGAAGCCAGTGCACAGCTAGACTAGTTAGGCTATGCATTGAAATGCCAGAAAAGAAAAAGAGAGATTTGTTAGATGAATAATTTTCTTTATTTTTATTTTTCTTTCTACTTGGTAAGATCAATGACAAAGAACCTGCAACTTCTAGAAACAAAAGAACAGTTTAAAGGTTGTTTTTCTATTCTTATGTTAATGCTCTAACCAAAAAAGAAATATGAATGCCCAATTGCCTGAGGAAGGATATCAGAGTTGGTGAATGCTATTCAGGCATGTTTCAATCACATTTTGGGACTATATACATGCATGGGCTTTGAGCCAAGACCAAAGATGATTACTGGATGATTAGTGGGTGAGCGCACTTGATTTTCTGTTGAAGAGGAAACCGTTTCCTATTGTCTTTCTTGGTGCCCAAAATTTCAGAAATGAGAAAAAAAAATTACAGAAAGTTATTCTTACTGAAACAAAAAATAGAGCCAGAGTGATAAAGCAAGAGGCAAAAACATAAAATGTGAGCTACCTCCAACCAAGGATAGGATCTTGTAAGCTCATATGTCGCAAAGCCTCCATCTGCATTCTGCAAATATAAAAAGAAAGCCAATCAATAAATAGGAAATTCCTAACCTTAAATAACACTTGAGTAAGAGTTAGCTCTGGAAACACCAAAAATAAAAGAATGGATCTCTGTTCTAATCCATGTTTAGTAAAACCATGATAACAGAGAAAGAGAGAACCACATAGGTAAAGGAAACATAAAAAGATTACATTGTTATTGTATAGTATTTTAGTAATAAACTAGTACCAACTTATATAGTGCTAAATCCAGAACAAATAAGCAAAGGTAACTCATGACAATAGGACTCAAGTAAGCACAAGCTAATGACATCCATACAATCCTTAATACCTCATGTATTCCCAAGAAATGATAAGTCATATTCCAACACACACATGATGATTCCTCTAAGCATAAACATGCCTAGAAGAAGAAACACATGCCTTTTCTGAGTTATTTACCATAGACGTGTGTGCAAGTCTATCTGTGTGGTTGTGGGTGTTCACATGCACAAAACAGTGTGTCAATGTTTGCCTGTTGGGCAAAAGCATTTTGCTCTGGTATACCATGTGATTTCATTACAGAACATGTGCTGAATTATAATCATCAACAATATGATATATTTCACAATATGATTGATTTATGTGTTCGATCCAAAAGATTAAGGGAGATTAGCCAACGGTTTCAGTTGACAAGATAAGAAATGGTTTCAATGGCCATATGGGAAAAAAATTCAAACAAAAAAACGAATATAATTTCTACATAAGGTATTTCCTATTTCCTGCAACACTGTTACCATCTCATATTTACCTCTTTCAATAGATACTGTGTGGAGTCTTAAGGTGTATTCATCCTTCACTGACATTAAGAAATTTTGTAACTAGTATTCCATTGAAAAAATGCTGAATCATTCTTCCACACATTATAAAGAAATTCAGAATAATCTCTCTGTCGCAATAACCATTTTGGTCTATTATTTTTTCTCACATCAGTCTCCCAGATGTTGATAAACAATTAGACAATGAATCTCAGCCATTGGATAATTTCAGTGGCTAAGATTCATGAACACTTAATAATTCTAACATAGTTTAAGGACTTAAATTGAAAAGTTATTGTGCAACCAAAGACCCTCTAAAATTTGTATTTTTTAATAATTCGCTTTCTCTTCTGAATGTAACTCTCGATCTCTCCACATCTCTCATGGATACTTAATAATTTAGAAGAGAAAAAGATTTAAAAGGAAGTATTATTGAAGAAGACAAATTTTGGAGGGACTTTAACCGGGCAAAACTGAAAAGAAACAAATTATTATAAGGGTAACAAGATCAACAATTCCAAATATTAAGAAATCCAAAATTTAGACCAGTTAATACAAATGTACAAGCTTTATATTACTTATTCAAGAAAACAACTTAGATAATACATGGCTGCTGATGCATTTGTTATACAATAGAATACTTATTTTTCGTCAGAGACCCAGAATCTGAGTTACCTGTAATGAAAGAATGACATTCACAGCATCATATAACCGTTTTGTCTCTAATGGTTCACCGACAACCTCTGAGGGTAATTGTGATAACAACAAAGCAGCCTGGAAAAAATTAAAATTGAGAAATTTGGATGGATAAAAAAACCACAAGAGTACTTGCTATTTGATTAACCATTACCTTCAAACCCTCTGCTGTGCAGTCTGAGATGGGCCATCCATGATCGGCAGTTGAGAAAGGCCAAGCACCTTTTGAAATGTGGCGATACCAAAAATCAAGATTACCCGGGCAATCTTCCAAAACCTTCAAAGCAAAGAAAAATCAAATTAGAAAGGTAATCGTTTTGGGAGTAAAATTATCAAAGTGTGTAAAAATGCTGTTTAAAATATAAATTTGATGAAATTTAGAAATAAACCTGTGAATCCTTTATGTACATATGTGCTTTCTTCAGAGTTGTACCATATTCTTCAACAAGATTGGTTGAAATTATCGCTTGAAGAGCAAAAGCAGTATCCCATAATTGACTTCCATTATAACCCTGCAAAAGTTTTTATTATGTCTAGTCTAGATGGTCGATTCGATCCCTACATTCAACAGTTATAACTTATAGATCCTTAATGTAGATGTCAATGCAGTTATATTTTCTAAATGGTTGTCCATACTACCAATTACCACTTGTTCATGGTTATCAAGTAAAACCATATTATACTTTATCAACCTCTATCCAGCATTACTCAAAATGCTGATACATTTCTGTCCCATTCAAATCAGTGGATAAAACAAGTCAACCCAATAATAATGAAAATAGGATCACATTACTGTCCCACCTGCATTTTCATGCCATCTTCAGCAATCCACAGATAATCATATATTCTTGGAATATGTAACTTGAAAGCCTCTGAGTTCGGGTCTTCCACCCAACAGCAAAGCATGTTTAAAACCTGCACATCACCGAAAAGAAAAGAAGAAAGAAGCACACCTTGTTATCTAACACCTACAGTTCTCAAGTAGAACTAATAAGAAAAAGTTTGAGGGAAGAGGACTACTATGCACTAACCACATCACACATCACATGTTTGGAAAACTAGATAAGTAACATGAAAGATCAAGGGACAGTGCAAGTCCGTTATACCAAGTCGGAAGGTATCTGGCATGGCAAGGATTTCAGAGCTCAATTTTACCACTATCTAACAAAATCTATATGTGTCATTGATGATCGCATTTTCACATAACCAAGTGAAGTGCCATCAAATTTTCATTATATTTCTACCCTCCAGCTCAAAAGACAGAAAGGTCTATTCAAAGAAAAAGCAACATTGCAAACCTTTGGATTCCCACCTTGTTCACAGGACCTATGCATATATAACGAGTATTCTCATCTTCATAGTGTATGTGTTCGATTGCAGTGCGAAGAGCCTTTTCTCTCAACTTCTTTCCTGGCCAATGCATTAGGATGGGTTCCACAACCTTTTTGAGTGATGCCCAAAGTATATCCTGGATCAGCGGGTGAGGGTAGTACAAATCTTCCTGCAAAATGGACCACAATTCTTGTCAAAGCACAAGGTAGAAAACCTTATAAAATGTATTTTTTAAAAAGTAATAACTGAAAGAAGACACAACTCATATAAATGCATGGTCAGTTGCAGAGTTCTTTTCTTCTTCCCTTTTTTTTTCTAACTTCTTTTTCACCTTAAGTTTAGGATAGGAATCTAGAATAAAAGCACATGGCTTCTTCCTATTTTATAATTTACTCAAAGCTTTCAGGTATCAGAAACTCATTAATTACTACAGATTCTGAAACTTATTCGAGGAATAAGAATACATGACCTCTTTCTCTTTAAAAGCCAATTTAATTTGACACAAATTATCATAACTATAACCAATTTAAAAAATGACTCAACTGTTTCACCAAGGGAACCAACCATATATCTCCAACCTAACGAACAGAAACAGCAAATTATCTAATATTCTCAACCAGCGTTATAAGTTACCAATGTATCTTGCAGTAAATTTACTTGGCTAAGTAGATTGACAAACTACAGAGCCTTGTCCATTATGTGCCTATGTCAGACACCTGAAGAAAATTCACTTGGACAGAATTCCCTCAGAAAAGAAAAGGAAAAAAGCTTCCCAACACCAAAATAAGAGAAAAATACATGCTAGAAACACACTTTTTTTATTAGGACTAATATCAATTTTACTGACCTTTGCACATAGGTTGCGCGCTTCATTCCAATCTATTTCATGATATGGGACAGTATAGAGTTCCCTTCTTAAAGACAAAACTGTTGGGGTGATTGGACCAACAAACCTCTTTCCATACAAGTAAGACATAGGCAAATAGACCATGCGGCAGTGACACCACATCCTTCCTGCAGCACAGTGGGAATCAGACATTTTCCTTTAAGTTTTCACGACTGAGTATGTTGAAACTTTTAACAGCTTTACAAAAGGAGAATAAGAAATGAGATAAGCAGAAAAGTGCTAATCATATTTGTCAACATAGTATCACTTGGACCTCTCCTTACATCACATAATTCAAAATATTGTAACTAGAGAAGATAAAATAAAATAATCAAGCAGGTCCCTAAAATTGACCTAGCATTTCATATACTTTCCCTAGTTGTTACTGAGCACAAAGTACTTACAGAAAATGCTACAAGGAAATGGCCTATATAAAACTCAACTATAAAAGACAAAAGAGAGGACAGTTCTAATTTTGCAGCCCCTGCACAGTGAGGTTAAGCAGTAGTCACTTGAAGAAGTATTTCAGCACTCTTCATCCAATGCATAAATTGCAATAATTCTAGTCAAATAACTGCTTAAAGGACTTACAGAAAATGCTACAAGTAAATGGCTTGTAGAAAACTCAACCATAGAGGACAAAAGTCATCAGAGTTCTAACTTTGCAATCCTCGAACTGTGAGGTTAAGCAACGGTCACTTGCAAAGTATTTCAGCATTCTTAATCTAATATGTAAATTGCAATCATTCTAGTCAAATATTTTCTCTTTCAAAGCAGTATAATCCAAATGGCAGCATGATTTATTAGTTTGGTGAATTGTTGTAATATATTTCTACACAAAGATAATATTTATCCAGGTGGTAAATCAACTTTCCAAAAAACAAGCATCACAAGGTTTAAAACTAGGTACCAATTACTTTGCATGTTACAACTTCACTACTATGTACTTATGTAGCTGGTTCTTATCAAATAAAATAGTTGCTTCTTCAGGACAACCTGTTATCAACTATGATTTGTCATCTTTGGTTGGGTACAATTGCACACAAAGACACCAACAAAGGGCCCACAAAGAACATGACACTAAAAGATGCTCAACTATCAAGTGTTCGATCAATTAACAAGTTCTATTATTCTCTGCAGCCAAATACTACGTATGATTTTGCATGCATATATCCCACAGCAAACTGAGATTATCCTACAACAAAGATGCACATTTGTGCAACAACCTGGATGGATTGGAAGCATATAAGGAAGAAGCCATATCTCAGGGGGCAGAGGATTATTGCCAGACCATTCAAATGCTCCAAGCACCTATTTGCATCCAGAAATACAGAAAGAATCAAACATGCAGCAATAAAAGATGAAACAATCAAATCCATAATTCAAAACCAACAAGACATAAGGTAAATACGAAACTGAGAGCCACAATTTTCCCCATGATGTTATTGCAGTTGCACCACCATGATCCAGAATCCATTTACGCCCTCTCTCCATTGCTCCTTGCCCATCATTAGCCCCTTCACCAAGCAACCTTAAAGTGATGTAGCTCAAAACTGTACCAAACATGGTACTTGGGCCCTCAATGTGTAAACCCCACCCGCCATCTTTGTTCTGCAATTGCAAATTACAACATATTAGAATGTCTTCTCACCATGTCCTAGAACCAAATTAAGTAAAAGAAAAACTCTCAACCAAAAATAATCAAAATAATGAGGAGGCACGATAAAAATTGCAACTCTAGAACGGCTGAAAAGCATCCTTGCCTGGTGATTATAGAGATAACGACACATCTCCTTTTTATGCTCCTCAGATAGAACGACATTTAGGGCCCCTGTTATAGACAAAGTAATCACCTAATGCAGCATATGAGCAAAGAGAATCAGGACTTGCAACTTATTTTTGGGCCAAGATGTAAAGGCAAAAATCCAAACAGTTGACTTCCAGCTGCAGAGTACTTTAACAACCCTCACACATGCATAATGCAACTGCAGTTATGAAGAATTCCAATATTCATTAGGTGGTAAATTAATACTTACTAAACCAGGCATTAGAAACATGGGACCTCCATAATCCCCGGGCCAATGCCCATCATGGGCCTGGAGAGTTGAATGGTAACTTATAGCCCTTCGCAATGTGTCTGCCACCATCTTATCCGTAACATCTTCGGCATTTTTTACTTTGACTTGAGGTAAAACTGCAACACCAGGATTCTCCTTGGAAAACTACAGTATGAAAAAGAAAAGCAAACAGTTGACACTAAGGAACTGCAAAATAAGACTTGCAACCTCATACATCATGTCCAACTACAGGAGCTAGAAAAGATCCAACTGTATGAGATGCAACGGGGTGATTTTTTGCGGTCAGAATGGATCTCTCTCTCTCTCTCTCTCTCTCTCTCTATATATATATATATATATATATATTTGTAAGTGTGTGTGTACATGTTATCAAATCTCATATATAAGTGTATGCATGTGCATGCATGCGTATAGCCTTCTTTAGTAAGGATATTTTTGTCTTTGCAAAATGAGGATAACAACAATGAGAGCCATTGGATTGATCTAATATCTCTTAATTGATTGTCTTTAGCAAATCAACTGATGATGTTGACAAAAAAATGTCTACGCAAAAGAGAATGAATCGATTCAATGGCTCTCACTATCTCATCCATTGTTTAAAACATAAGGACTTCCTTCCTAGGGAAGGAATGTGTATACATACATGTAGCTCATTCTCTAAAATTGTAGTAAGTAGTCATATGACTGCAGGACAAACAAAGAGAATAGTATCAAATCACAATTACAGTAACCGATTTAAAATTAGAGTGACTTAAACAGAAAAAAATGATATTGACAGCTCCAATGCCAAGGGAAGATTGATGTCTTGCTCATCCAAGATAATTGAAAAATCAACAAAAAAGGTGTTCTAAGATTATGATGAGTGTTTTTTAAGGCTAAGAGAGCACATCAAAAATGTTGTGTAGTGATGCTACTGGTAAGCTTAAAAGGGAAAAAATATATAAAACTTAAAAATTTCACAAAGTTGAGCGGAGACATCGGCCCCCGCTCACCCTTAGCTGCCTACATCTGCTAATTCTTTCAGTTCTCAAAGAGCCACTTGCTAAAAAGGGATGCGCGCGCGCGCACACAATACAAACTAAGAGCAGCGCCTTTTATATACAAATTTGAACATAGAAGTATGATTCTGCAGGCATCAATACAACATAAAAAGTCAGTACATAAATCGAACTAGGCTCACTAGTACAAAGGGTACAAGAAAGGAGTTTCAGGAGGCAGAACAAGGTAGAGAAATTAAATTATCATGGGATGAAGAACCAGTCTGTGGAGCTAGGAATGATGTAAATACATATGGTTGAGATGCATTGATAAATAACAAAAAGTCAGTAGGTAAATGAAAATCTACAATAAAAATAATGGTTGGAAGTTGTAGGAATAAAATGGCTTAGTAAGCTTTGTATTTTAAGTAATGGCCATGCCCTCAATGTGTTAGTACTTCTATCAAACATGAGACGGAACTCTTTGTTTGAATATCGTGTAGGTAGTATTGTTACCCCAAACCAATATGAAAATCATCATGTAAATTTTACGAAAGCTGATTCTCAAGAATAGTAAATATCTGTCTAGCAATTACCATATCCATTGTTAGCAACTCATTTGATTCTATCTTTCTCTCCCATTATTAATGTAACTCAATCTCCAATTAAAAAATGATTCTGAGCGTACCCAAAGCTTCTTTTTCTCCTTATAAACAAAGTTATGCCATAAACAAATAGAGTCAGGAAATGCTTGAAAGCTCAACATAGGGAGAGTCATTCCATTCTATGTAACTTGATATAAATAGAGTCAGGAAATGCTTGAAAGCTCAACATAGGGAGAACCATTCCATTCGATGTAACTTGATATTGAGAATGAGATTAAAGAATAATCCATAAGTAACGATGTTTCAACAAAACAACTAACAGACACAAGTTGTTCATGCAGATAAATCATAAATAATGCATGATTAAATTTCTACTATTGTTATTATAATCATTGATGTCGTTTCAGTCGTCCACGCAACTGACGTCGCACTAATTGTTTCCGAGCGCTACCTTTTTCGCTAATCAAACCGGATATATTATTTTAAAAACCAAAAAGATATAAAATTAAATCAACAAAAACAACAAGAAAAAGAAGATTGATTCATGCTAGATACCTGAATGCGCATCAATAGATCCGCACTGTGCTTGTTCTCGAAGCGATGGTCATAGAAGTTTTGACGAGCCTTTTCGATCTCCGCCAAGTCCTCTGGTGATCCGAGCTTCGGATCAAACTCCCAAACTTGTCTTCCGACGTGATTGTTCAATGTCCGTAGCCATGCATTGCCGCCCTCAGCGATCTTTAGCTTCCACATCTTGTAAATTCAAAACTAAAAACAGCAAGATACGTAAGCAAATTTTCAAAGCGTTTTCTTGGTGAACTCGCAGACAGAAATTACTGAAAGCTTTTGATCAGAAAGCTGGTAGGACATCGAGAATTAAGCAGAAGAAAATTTACCTGATTATCGCGGTAGTAAGAAACAGAGTGGGACTTATTTCAATTGAAACTCCGTTGCGCTGCCTTTTTATTCATTGGTTATGGACGTGAGATCGAAAGGTGAACGGCGGCCCGCACGTGGAGTGCGCCAGTCAATGAGTGGGCCATGGGCCTGACCGGCGGCTCACTGTTTCGTAGCTTTGCATTTGTAATTAACCAGCCAGTGTTCCGTTCACTGCTCCGTAGCATTTTGAAATCAAATCTTTTAATTCTTTTTTCAAGCTGTCGATCTTGAATTGATATTTATTTTATCTCTTAAAATTTTATTTTGAATCTTGAAGCATTTTTTTATTACAGTCTCTAGAAGGATTAAGTTTGAATAATCCGTCAGTTTTTTTCCTTTTTTTATTTAATGGATACGATTTGTTATTCTATTACTTGTATTCAGGGACCCACCCAAAGAATCATTTTTTTTTTAAGCCGGACTCAAATTTTTTAAATCAAAATATAATTTAGAAATTTTTTTTCATTTCAACCTTCAATATATTTACAAAAAAAGAAAAAAAGAAAAAGAGCTAGTAGTCAGAAAAATTATGAAAGACACACCCATTAAATTTTATATAAATACAAAAAAAAAATATCCAGGGTACAAAAAGTGAGAATTACTTAAAATTTTAAATAAAAAAAACTTGACAAAGAAGTGATCAAACTATGTATTAAAATTATTTTATTATTTTTATTAAAAATAAATAAATTTGAAAAAAATATAAGTGAGAAACAGAAAGATAAAATAAGAGTGAATCAAATTATTTTAAAATAATAAAATTCAAGTGATAAAAAAGTAAAAAATTTAGATAACTATACAAAAAAAATATAAAATTAAAATCTTTGTAGAAGAAGCAGGATAAAATACATATATTGAATGTTAAAATTTATTATTTTGTTATCATAATTTTAGTACAGGGGTAGAGAATGAAACAGAAATAGGGATTTTAAAATGAGA
This sequence comes from Swietenia macrophylla, assembly GCA_032401905.1. Classification (NCBI taxonomy): domain Eukaryota; kingdom Viridiplantae; phylum Streptophyta; class Magnoliopsida; order Sapindales; family Meliaceae; genus Swietenia; species Swietenia macrophylla. Next base: position 3,060,577 of record CP135559.1, on the reverse strand, counting down.
AAGATGAAAAAATATATATAATATAATATAATAAAACTTAAAACTCTATTAATTATATGATAAATATTAACGATAATATTATGATTAGTATATATAAATTTAATTTCAAAGGCCTATTTATAGATTGGCGAAAAAAATAGTATATAAATTTAATTTCATAGGTAGCCCACTTTATGCTACCTGGCCTATGGTTGTCTACAAGGGTACATTTATTATACCAGTTTTTGATATATAAATAATAAATAATACTAACAATTATAAAATTTATTAATTATAAAAATTTGTTACCTAAATAAATACTAACTCACCTGCGTGTCACATTAATTTTAGATGTACATATATTTTTAAATAATATATACATGTACGTGCGCGCGCGTCTAAATATATATACATATATCTATATATTATAAGATATAATAATATTACATTAATTTATAAAAAAAATTATAAGAAATTGTGTAAATAAGAATATTTTTATAAAATTATTTTATCCTAACTTTTTGGTAAGTTAGGTGTTTATTTTTTTTTTTGATAAAAAATTCGTGAAAATAAAATAATAAATAAATAGTGATCACATATTGCCTATGTATAACAATAGTACTGATTGTGCATTTTGTATAACAATAATACTAATTGTACATATGTCAGCGTCAGTACTAACGTTATTAATTGACAGTGCGGGAAAGAAACAGAAGAAAATTTTGACAATGGGTGCCGCATATGTTCATTGGTCGGCATTTGTTTTATTTTTTTTTCTTTTAATGTTTTTTTAAAAAAGCTCGGGGTTTAAGCTGAATTAAACGAGGGGGACTATATCAACACTGTTATCATTTTAAAACCTTTTTCAAAAAAAATAACAATTAAATAATTTAAAATATCACGATATTTTTCCACTTATATCTATTTTAATTCTATTAAAAATTAAGTAAACACCATTCATGTTCTTAATTTAACTTCTGTCCTTACTATTTTTAATATCATGCGAAGGAAATATTAAAATTAATTATTTTTGTCAATTAATTTATTAAATTAATATTTTTATAATTTATTAATCAAATAAATCAAAACTAATATGTTTAGATAAAAAAAATTTTTTGCTTAGCTAAAACATGAACTTTTTTTTTCTCTCATTTCTCTCATTTTTCTCATATTTTTTTAAATATTTTTGGATAAATTTTGATAAGAGAGTGAAACTTTAATTTTGATTTTGTTTTGTTGTGCGCACTTGTTGACATTTTTTTTTTTTGCCATAAAATCAAAAATGTTGACCAAAAAGCATTAAAAAATATTTGAGATGGTGAGGAAGGAGACCAATTTCAATCAGCAAAGGGCCAAGTGGCGATCGAAATTCAATTTTATCACATGTAACTCTTAAAATTTTATTTCTTAAAATTTTATTAATTATAAAAATTAGTAAGAAATTTTAAAATATAATAAATAAATTTTTAAATATTTTTACAAATTGTCAAATTTTTTAAAATATTTCAAACACCCATGGACCAGTGATTGAAATCGAGGAAGCCAATTTCAGTCAACAGTGGCTTTTCTCGTCTTTAACTCTTAAACTTTTGTTAATTATAAAAATTAGTAAAATATTTTTAAATTGCAACAAATAGGGTCCTAAATATTTTTACAAATTATTAAAATTTTCAAAATATTACAAACATCCCTTGGACAAAAGGAAGCCTTTTTTTTCCATTCGCGATTCCTAAAATTTTGTTAATTATAAAAATTAATAAAAATATTAAATTATAATAAATAGATCCCTAAATATTTTTATAAATTATAAAATTTTTCAAAATTTTACAAGCAAAATCACTTGCACCCCCGCCCGACCAAAATCCAAATTTCGAACCTTCTCTAACAAATTTCTAGCAAAAAAAATATTTCAAAAAAATTTTTGGCAAATCAAATCTAAATAAATAAAATGCTCAAATAAAAATAATATTTTAAGATTTGCAAGAAAATAAAAGAAGAGACTAGAAGAGAATGAATGAAAGAAAGAAAAGAAAAAAATATTTAAGTTTTTGGCTACAAGGATATTTTTGTTCATTTTTATATTTTTTGGCTTCTATGTTTAAAGGATTATGAAAGAGATTAATTTGACAAATCCAAAATAAAAAATAGCTATAAGGACACGTATAAATGAGCATAATTGGCAATATTAGCTAAAGAAGAGGCCAATCAGAAAGAGAAAAAAAAATGCAGCATGAGGGAAAACAACACAAGTTATATGCCTTAATAATCTTCAAATAATGAACTAATATCTTATGCATATATGTGTATATATTTTTTTGGTGTTTTATGGAAGGATACAGGTGTTGAGATATGAAAAAGTAGCTGGATAGATGGAAATTTAAAATTAAAATGAGTTTTTTGGTATTTTTAGAGGTTTTTTAATAAAATTGAAGGATTATGTACAAATTTTAAAGTGATTATGGTAATATGGATAGTTTTTTAAAAATTAAAGATGAGAAATTAAAATTTAAAATTAGTACTAAAAATCAAATAAAAAAATTAAAACCAATGAACTTCGTTTGATAAGATTAGATAGCCAATAACAAAAGTACTAGATTGATTCGTTACATTCTTAGATAAAGAGATGAAAGAATGATAACAATCAATAGATAATTTGTTACTAAACAAAAAAATTATTTAGATAAGAAATCCAACAAAATGCTTAATTATTCAAAGATTGAAAATCTATTATAATGATAAGTCTTCCATTGAAAAACTAACAAACTTACTTAGGAAGTCTTGTACACTTGATGAGTAGTAATTAATATATCAAACTAATTAGTCTCAAACTAATTAATTAAAATATAATTACTAAAACCATAATTAATATATCAATAAGTAAACATTTAAATTAGTAGTCACCTTATTTATTGAAATTTATTGACCATAAATCATCATCTTTATTGGCTAAAATTTAACTCAATCACTTATTCAATTTTCTATCATGCAAATAAGTAAAGTAACAAGTTTAGTTCTTGCTCTAGTAATTGATCCCATATATAGTTTTTGGATAGCAATAACTTCATTTCCATGATATTGCACATCAATAAAGGTGGAATAAAGCAATCAAGGTTGACAAAAACACTAAATAAATAATAGTAATAAGCCTCTACCATTGTTATGCGATTATTGATCATATAGGCTACCTTTACACGATAGGCAACCACTACTTTAATATGATAGATAAGTATGGTAACGATGATGAAAATGGACAAAAGATAAAGAAAGCGTATAGATTTTAATAACCTAAACCAAGCATGTTCAAAAAATGATTTTCAATTACGTAATATTAACAAGTTAGTGGATTCGATAACTTGTGATGGTCACCTTAGTTTTATGGATGGCTTCTCTTAATACAATCACATTAAGATGTTTGAACGTGATCAAGAAAAAATGTAGCTTATAAGTAACTAGGTGTTATACTGCTATAAGATGATGTTGTTTAGGTTGAAGACTGTGAAGGCCACATACAACTGACTAGTGAATAGAGTATTCAAACTATTGATCAAAAAAATAACAAAGTTCTACCTAAATGACATGATAATAAAATCATTTCAAGCTTAGAAATATGTTAATCAACCAGAAGAAAATTTTGGCTAATTGAGAGAGTATATGATGAAATTGAACTAAAAGAATTATAAATTAGGCATTAACTCTAGGAAATTCTTAGGTTACATGGTATTTGAACATAGGGAGAACATTAAACATGGTTTGGAGAAATTTTAGCCATCAGTATGGTGTTTTTAATACAATCATCAAAGCATATGAAAAATAATTTGATATTAAAAATTTTTCAAACCTCTATTTGAATTTGAAAATCGACCTCTGATTTGTGTCTTTGACCATTCTTAAAGCTAATAGACAAGTATATTCTTAAGATAAAGTAGGTAAGAAGAATAAAGCATGAATGGATGAATTACTTAAGTTTATCAGTTTATAGAACGAAGAGCCAAAAGTAATAGAAGAGACTTTACTCTACTTAACTTTTAGCTACAATTTTGTGATACCTAATAAGATCGAGAATTAATTTTTTTGATTTTTAAATACGACATTGTACATCTCAACCCATTAGAAATTAAAAGAGATTAAGCCGACTTAACTTAGAAATATTGCTTATTTATAGTGGGTCGCTAGATACTATAAAAAGTAGAACTATTACAAAAGTAACACTAACTACAAAGTGAAGAAATCAGGTTAAACTCAAAAGATCTCTATCTTACCTTATAGATGGGGAAGACAAGAACATATTAAATAAGGTATTTCAATGGCAAGGTTAGGGGCAGGTAAATCCAAACCAAATTATTCTAAACAAATATTTGGTTTAGTTTGGATCACTCTAAAAATTTATTGAATTATTAAAGAAATTTTTTATTTGGAACTATTTTTAAATGATCAAACTAAACCCATGTAATAGATTTTTAAAATTTTAAATTTGAAATATTTCATAGAAACAATAAGAGTAAATAATGTTTTACATCAACCTTTTATTTTATAGAGATTAAATAACTAAAAAATTTATCTATCTAATTCATAAAAATAAATTTATAATTTTATACTGTCAATCATTTAATTTATTTTATAGAATTAAAGAATTTGTAAAAAATTTATCATCTAATTTGTTTACTTATATTGACTTTTATTAATATAAAACTAATAATAATTTATATTATACTTTTTTTTTTTTGCTTTTACATTTGGTGCTTTAATGAGATCACTTGCTTTATATTTTCCTATACAATATAATTTATATGTATGTTTCACTTGTTTAGTAAGAAGGAAAAACAAATTGGTATAATTATATAAATTACTTATTAAGTGATAAAAAAATATAATAGTTTTTATAAAATAAATTAAATAATTAATTAATTAAATTAAAAACATAATAAAATGATCAAGATAATAATTTTTTTAATGAATATTATTAAAAGAAATTTTAAATAGTTATTATATGTATTTTTAATTCAATTGGACCTTATAGTTACATTCATATTTTGAGTTTAGACTCAAATTAATAAATTAAACCAATCAAAACTGATAATTATTAGTTTGAATTTATTTTATTTGTCTTTTATTATCGATTTAAATTATTTTAACGCAAATTAAGTAGATGATTTTAAATGGGTTTAGATTTTGGACCAAAACCAATCTAAACCAAAGTTGGCAACCTTTAAGCAAGGTTGTAATGAAGCCATAAAATGCTAACATGCCCAGAAAATATTACCAATAAACTTTAATTTTATTTATGTAAAACTATTGTGTTCAATTATTTAATAAAGTTCAATTTTCTTGTTCTCCCCAAAATATTACCTCAATTTAGCAAACGATTCTCTCTAATATAATCATCAAATGTTATTTTTAGTGTTATCTCAAATATAATTTCTATGATTGTCTACGATTCACCAAATGCTATTTTTAATTTTATCATCATGTATCACATTAGTATTATGAAATTTTTCAAAGTTTGTGTGGTTAAAATTTATAAACCACATAAAATTGAAGTTAATTACAATTTGGTGATAAATACAATTATTTTGAAAAATAAATATGAATGCTAGGAAAAACACATACACATGGAAATTTCTCCCTTCTTATTACACGTTGCCTTAATCAAAATCAACAAGATATTAGTCTCTTTCAAGCATATTTAAAGGATTTTCCTTATTTTTTAGCTTTTAATGTTTTGTTTTGAATAGACCACTATTTTCAATGGTTTGTAGAGTGCTCAATGAACCCAAACCATGAAAAATATTTAAAATGTAAGGCAAACTATAAAAGAGTACTATTAATAAAGGGAACAAACTTGAAAGACGAGCTTGATGAACAATTTATAGGCCTTAAATGAGTACTAATGGGCAACTTTCTTAAAACAATCCTCCTAACAATATATTATCATATTTTTAATGCTACTTAAAAAAAGAAAAGGAAGGTAATATTAAAAAAAATCTAGATAAAGTGTGTGTGTGTGTGTGTGTGTGTGTGTGTGTATTGTCTTGTTAGAATAGGAAAGAAGAAGTTTTACCAATATACCAATAAGTTAGTAACCTATAAAAAGAATATAAAATAGAGAAAAAAGGTACAAAAAATTTTCTTTCAAAGAATAGGTCATTATTCTGCCAAAATAGGCTTTCAAATTCTAAAAAAGAAAACCCTTTATTGACTTAAATGTCATAAGGTTTTCACCAAAACACAAGCACCTTTGATCTAATTTTTATTTTTTTGATATATCTAGGTGGATTGTAAAAATCATCATAAAAATATCAAGCATGTCCAGATATTTGAAAAGAAGCAGAAAGATTCCAATAATAAATTTGTTTCTTAAAACATACAAACCACTGTTTAACACCTAGCAAATAAAAAACAAGTATCAATAGTTAGTCACTTCTGTGAAAAATGTTGAGGAAAAGCCATAATTGCATGAACATGACAACTTTAGAGATGAATGATGAATGGATAAATAAAGCAAACTAGATCGATAGTATCAATGAGCAAGATTGAGTGGATCCAAACAACAAGATAAGATTAAAGATATTTTATACATACTTAAAGAACTTGGACTAAACATTGAAAAAAAATCCCTATAGAAGTAATAGTAAAAGTGCTATATAAAAAAATTCGAAAGGAAAACATAAAAAATGGATATAAGCTAACAGATGAAACTGGACCCCTTATAAAAGAAAATTTAAAAAGACCAAAGAAAAATATAAACCCAATTACTCAATAACAAACTCCTAATGAAAGGCAATTAGATGAAAATCCTTAAAAAATATATTTTACTAGAATTGATTAGAGGAATGAAGAGAACTACTTGGAACCAATTGGTATCTAAATAGAGCAAGGTACTTTTTGTTAATAAAATGAAGGTGAAATAACAAAGAGCAAAGATTGAAAAAAGAATAAAGAGATGAAAAATTATTACAGGACAAAAAGTTATGATTGATCAATTAAAATTAATCTCGAGGACTTACCTTGAATCATGATATCAAAGAAACTTTTCAAAAACTCAAAAAGTATATACAATTATTAAGGCAAGGGCAAGGACATTTTAGAGAATAAAGTTAACTATAAAATTAAATTTTCTTTGACTAAAGAAATTTTAGAGTTAATACCTCCGAAAAAATTTAAACTCCTTCAAATAACTATATATCTTGTCAAAATTTATCCGACTTTACATGTTAAGCATTATCGAGAAATATTGTTAGTGCAAGGACTTGTAGAGGAGAACATATGTAGGCCCTTCTATCTAAGCTTAGAAGGACAAGCTCAAACCTAGTGTAAAAAGCTAAAGCTCGGTATTGGCATATGCTTTAAATTCAATAACATTTTTTTATACATTTAACATAGTTATTTATTATATATTATGACATTGTCGACTTACATATTATTTGTTATTTTATTATTACATATTTATATATTTAATAAATTTAATTATGCTTTTAAAATAATAAATTTAATTAGTTGAATACTATTTTTAAATGTCATTAGTTAAATATTATTATAAATAAAGCAATAATAATACATATAGACTAGTAAGTATAGTGACTAATAAAATATATTATATATTATGATATGAGATATCAAGTCAACACATAGATACTAGTTAATAAACTAATATACTAGACTGATCAACCATGAAAACACTACATGTATCATTATATGAGTGTCATAAGAAACTTTTATAGACAACAATAGTGTATGTAATTCTTGAATTTGAGATCATCATGATTTCTAACATTGAGAATAATAAATTTTTATATTTTTAAATGTTATTTGTAACAAAATAATTTATAAAAAAAAAAATAGTTAGATATGTTATAAATTGTATAGAAGAATGTGTTTGCTTAACATAGAATATATTTCCTTTTTATATAATGGGAATGATATTTTGAGTCCTTTGATTGAGTAAGGTTATGAAAATAAATGGCATATTCAAATAAATTAATATATAATATTATTTTTATTTATTAGAATAAATTAACTTAGGATATCAAACAAATGTAAAATTAAACTATATGAGAGTGACACATCTTATGCCTCATGTTAAATTATATAGTAACATTAGTTACAAATAAGATAATGTTAAACCACTAATATTGTTGTCACTTAAGTAGTTGTGATGCATTACTTAGTGCCACTCACTACTTATAAGACCAAAATTAAATTTTAATATTATTGTCAATGTTATGAGAACCAAGTAGGTCGTATATTAAAATTAAGAATAATAGTAACGTTAATTCGTAAATATGAATTTTGATACATAATATGTCATAACCCGGCCTAACAAGAAGAAAAAAAATTATAAGGCCCAAATTTTGCCTTTTTTTTTAGCCCAATTCTGATAGTATATATATGTGTAGGAATGTAGAATTAAGAAGAAGCTTGTAGAACCCACAGGCAAAAACCAAGAAAGAAAAGAAAGAGAGAAAGAGAAGAAGAAAATAGAGAAGGGAAGATGAGACGAAGCAGAAGAAAAAAAAGACGAAGGAGAAAAAGAAGACGAAGGAAAAGAAAAAGGAGAAGAAGAAAAAGGGAAAAAAAATAGGAGAAGGTAAATAAGATATTGAAGATAATAATTTTATTTTTCTTCGTTTTGAAAAAAATTTATTATTTTAGTGTAAAAATTATTAGAAATTGAAAGAAATAAATAGATTTAGTTCTAATAGTTTTATAGTTAAAATTATTACTATTCTAAGTTATTAAGTATTAGATCTGTAGATTTTGAGTTAAATATAGTAGTTTGATCGGTAAATTTTTTTAAAAAATTGTTGAAAATTAGATAAAAATTTATAAAATTTTGAGCGAGATAAAAATATAAAATTATAATAATTTTAGAGTCAAAATAAAAATTCTCATAATTTTATTATTAAAATAAAATTTTTCATAATATTTAGGCAAAATAATAATTTTTAATAATTTTGAGTCTTATGTGTAAATATTTTTAGAGTATTTTTATAATTATTTATATTATAGCAATTTTTTCATAATTTTTTATTAATAATATTTTTAATTTAGAAATTTAAAATTTTAGAATTTTTGGATTAGATTTTAGCTGGATTTTAGATTGAAACTTTATTTATATTTTATTATAAACAGTACAAGTTAATAATTTATTTTAGTGAATTGTTTCAATTTTTGTGAAATATTATTAGGTAGTGATAGTAGAAAGAAGGAGGAAACTTTAAAATTTTAGAAAGAACACCTGCAAACCTAATCAGGTGGGCATTTCATGCGTAATTAAATATTTTAATATTTTAAAAACTAAAAAATAATAGGGTATATTAAATTTTTCTAAAAAACTTATTTTTCAGTAATATACTTATTGTACTATACTATTTTATATAAATTTCTCGATAATTTAAAAATATTATTATTGTTGAATCATATTTCAAATGTTTGTAATGTTGTAAAATAGTATGAATAAATTGTTTTGTTATTATTATATGTGGTTGGATTATGAAATGTTGTATAGCCTTTTGTTTAGCACTGGTGATTATGGATTTGATTTCAGTCCCACCGTGAAAGCATGTAAACTTGAAATCATAGGCAGCGGTCCCTGAGTATAAAGCCATTAAAGGATGTATGTCACACATTTTTTAGACGACAGTCCCTAAAAATAGTGCTCCAAAACTATGCATTATACATAGTAATAACCAAATTATAATATTGTTGAATGATCATTATTTATGCTTATTTATGTCTACTTACAGTTATTTATAACGTAATTAATTGGGAGTTTAATCATTACTACATTTATTTAAAAATCTTAATTATATCTTAATACCTACTTGGTTTTAGTTTACCTCTTTACTTTTCACGTTTATTTTGAGCAAATGAAAAATAGGTAACATGAAAGAAATTGTATTTTTTTACTTGATGTATTTTGAAGTAATAATTAGTAGTATATATTAGGTCGTCAAAACGTTGTAAAAAAATTGTTCTTATTCAGTTAAATAAATGCATTAAGTTTTGATGTAATTTATATTGTGTGACAGTAGTTAAGATTTTATGAAAAATATTGGAAGTATTATAAAATTTTAATACTTGTAAATTTTGTAAATATTTTCAATGTATAGTGGAAACTCTGACAAAATATTACCGACCCTATTTCTTTACATTAAATTATCTCATTAAACCATAATTCATGAACCTATAATTTTAGGGGCATGACATAATATATATATATATATATATGTGTGTGTGTGTGTGTGTGTGTGAAGAACTTTAAATTTGTTTAGGACTTATTAAATTATATAGGTATTGAATTTAACTAAACTTATAATATAAAAATTGAACTAAATTTGTAGATACCGCAGAGACATTTAATCTATATTTATGACTTAACAAGTTGTTTAATATAGAGATATGAGCAACTTTATTGTGTTATATTTATATGTAACACTAAAATTTGTCGCATGTATCTTAGTAAGCCAACAAATATTTTTTTTATTTTTTCACTATATGTATGTTCTAGTTTGCTTATCTATTAAAATATTATTACCGTTAACAAAAACAAAATTTGTACAATAGTTCAAAAGTAATTGTGTATTAATAAATAGTATTAGCAATCTAGTAGAAAGAATATGAAAGCTTATAATATGATGTAGAGGTAATGGAAGTGGATGCATTTAAGCACCAAGTTCATTTAAAGGATTAAATAAAAAACTTAAGATTGGGGATCACTCAAGGAAAAAGACATCCATAGTTTTATGAAAGCATATAAAAGGGTTTAAATATATATTGAGGCAGAGAATGAAGCCAAAAAAAGAAAAGACAAGGAAGAGTGAAGAAGTACAATGAAAGATACGAGAAAAGAAAGAAAAGAAATGAATATCAACCTAATGACAGTTAAACTCCTTGAGCACTACCTCAAGTACAAGAGAAAATTAGATAACCTTAACTAATCAAAAGGTCACACCTGAAAAATTCCTTTTCCCCGTACAACTTTCCTTTACCAGAGATAACAAGGAACTTAAAGTAACTTAAATCACTAATAAAAAATACTTATGCCTTTAAACTTCTCTTTTACAGAAACTTTTTAGGACATAAATAAGTGTAATATGTTAATTGAGCCAAAACCATTAAAGATGCTAAATAACATGAAAGATAAGAAAAAGTATTGTGCTTTTCATAAGATCATGGGCACATAACAAATGAGTGCTAGACTTTGTAAGAATAGACAAAATACTAATAAAAAAATAACTATCTACAAAAATATATGAACAAAGGCAAAATAAATCGAAGAAAAGAATTGGAACTAGAAGAAAAGGAAAGGAAAAGCCACTAACTAAGTACAATGATTACAACTAGAGTGCTAACATTAGTTGAGAGTTTGAATTGTGCTCGAAAGAATTACTTCAAATACTCTTTAAATCTTTGACTTTAAGAAAATAGTATACTTAATTTAGAAACAAACAAATAACTACAATTACTTTTAGATTAATCATGTTCACAAAAAAATATGCCTTTAGAGTGAATTACTTATACGATGATGCTTTATCAGTAGTAATGAATGTGGTAGAGAGGAACTAAATTAGATCTTTATCAAATCTAAGAGCTCGATCAATTTTTTTTAAAAAAAAAACCCTTGAGAAGCTAAAATGTAAAGGCAATCATGTCTGTCCACTACTTAAATTTTAAACTCTCAATAGAAGATAGAGCTAGAGAAGTCAAAAGAGATTAAAAAAAAGTAAAAATTATTACGCCATTATAATGAAGTAAACTTTGTGCATTGCCAAGAGGAAATCAAGTGCATTAGAACTGATGGAAAAATTAGAAAAGTTATAGTTATACTAAGAAGAGGCTATCAAGGTGGTGAAAATCAGAATGAATTTAGAAAAAAAATATATAAAGGGAAAGTTTGCGTAAGATTTTAAGAAAGTATTTGAACATATTCTAAGGAAAGTTATTTCTTGTTTTAACTTTTATAGCTTCGTTTATTAACAACATAATGGTTTTGAATTACTTGGGACAAATTCAAAAAAGCATCATATAATCACATAACAAGTTAAAAGGTAGAAAAATAAGATCTTCAATATATAAAAGGCTTGAAGGTTGCAAGTTTATAAAGATAACTAAAAATTAAATTACAAATTTGATTTTTTAACCTCTTCAGCTTTAAAACCATCGATTTCGTTAACACTCTTTAACTTATCTCCAATAAAGATAAGGTTAGTGGTATGGGAGGTTGTAACACCTTCCATGATACTTCTTATAATTTTTCTTTTAAGTATATTATGTTTATATTAGTGGGAACATCCTTAATAATCCCTTATTCCCTACCTTAAATATTGTCACAATAGTTTAAATTTAGGGAGCTTCTATCATTGTCAAGCTTACAACCATATCCTTCAACTAAGATAGATTAAATATAGGATAGAGTGTCTTGAATAAATCAAGGTAATTGGTTAAAGTAGATAGAGCCTCTTTATTGTTTGCTCTGTTGGCCTCAAGATGAACAACCTCTAAGTTAACTTTAAAGTCAATGATCAAAAAGACAATCGCAATCGGTATCATAAGATTTTCATTCAGAGTTAAGGTTGGTCTCCAAAAAGTAAACCATTTCTTCACATGCTTTAAAGAGTCTAGGCATGACTTAACCTCTACCTCCACTTTTTTTTTTTTTTTTTTTTGCATTTAGCCTTAAAAGAAACAAATTTAATGCCGATCCAAAACAACTATAGAGTCGTCTTAGCGGGTGATAAGACTGTATGTAAACTAGACATAAATATGTGTTAAAAAAGAAAATATATAAAAAATTAAAAGAAAAAGAGCCAATACATCTCTTGAAGCAAGCTCAATGTTAAGGTCATAGGCTTTAGCATGAGATATGCAAGACATTTTATCCTATCAAACTTTTTTTAACTTTTCTTTCCATTATAAGCATGGAAAGGAGGAGATGCTTATATCTAGATAACTTGGCCTTAGCAATATCAATAAAATAAAGAGCATTATTTAAGCCCTTATCTGTAAAAATTTAAAGAGTTATCCGAAGCCTTTTAATAAAAACTTTTCATAATCCTTTTCTTTTGAGACAGAAAGGGAATCGTTTCCATTTCTTGTCTCAATAGCAAAAGTTATTTTCTCCTTACCATTTTCAATTACGGTGGCTTGTGTGACAATAAAAGCCCTAAACTTAGAGGCCTCACATCGAGCCATTACTTATAATTTCTCTTTTTTGCCAAAGAAATTGGAAATAAATTCTTTTTTGGGAGAAATAGAGGTGTTTTCTTTTTTACTATTCTTTTCATTTTTATTTCTCTCTAAACTATTACTTACTTGGTAAAAATAGTTTCAAACAGACTCAAGCCAACAAAGTTTAAGGGGTTTAACAAGTGTTTTTAGCTGTAGGGCTGGCCAAGGGTAGTTTCAAATTTTGTTACAAGGATAATGTTAAGTTGAGCCTTTGTTTTCCTAACAAAACAAAAAATAGGCCTCGGATTAAGTATACAATGCAAACAAAGTAATAAAATACAAAGCTATTAAATTAATTAAAGATGACACACTTCCCTAAATTGAGTAAAGACAATAATAAACCATCTGTTTATACTTTAAACATAACCTTAATCCCCACCAACATAAAACCATTTATACTTTTAATTTTTATTTAAAGTGGAGGCTGATGAATAATTTAATTCTTCTTCAACCAAGTAGTGAAAAAATAATGTTTGAGTTTTTTGCAAGATTTACCTTTAGGTGATATAAAGCTTGTATCTAATATAAAGTAGGCTCATCTTGAACAACCATCATTTAAAAGTTAAACATCTCTAATATTATCCTCCTAGCATTTATGTATAATTGATAAGGGGGATATTGATTTCAGTAATAAATTTTGTAAAATAAAATTAAAAAGGGAATCAAGCTCCCATCTCAAATAGCTCTTCATGAAAGGCACTCCATCCTTTAAGGAATTTTTAGGAACACTCCTAATTTAAAAAGTTTAAGGAGAATATTATCAAGAATGGCATACATTCGTTTCATATGCACTTAGTCATTCTTAGTAAGGACAATCCATTTCATAATGATTATCCTTTTCTTTTTAAAATAAGACTCTTAGTAAAACTCATTGCACTGTCAGACTTTTTATCCTTTAATATTGATATAGGACTATCATCTTTGGATTCCACAATATTTATAAAGTGCTCATCTTTGTCAGAATTTCTAAGGTCAACATACTTATTGTTTTCCATAGATGCATCGAATTTAATGTGCCTAGTAAAAGGGAAAGTCTTTAGAGACACCATGTATCTTATCTTACTATCTTTTTCAGTCAAAATGTTATCACTAGCAGGGAAAAAGTTAGAAGACACCTCTTGATCAGATAGTTTGGGGTTTGTTTTTTTGTTAGAAAGGTTATGAGAATATGATCATATGCTAAACATCTAAAAGCAAAGACAGATTGACCAAGAAAGCTAAAACAAGACAAACTATCAATAAATGTTCAAAGCAATTGATCTCATATAGCCCTAAACAAAAAAGGGCTAAAAACATAGTCGTTTAGATCTTACAAGGTTTTCATATATTCAAAGACAAAAAATGCTTATAAAATTTACAAGGAATGTAATAAAAGTGATAAAACTAGCAAAATGACGTATTTTAGTAAGAGCATAATAAACTACAACAAACAAAGAGTAAGAATTAAATAAATCATGAGAAAAAAAAAAAAAGAATCCAAGAACCATTAAAATGAAGAACAAGATAGATGCACTAATCTTAATGAGTAAAAGGGTGTTATTGATCATGAAAGGATGAAATCTCGCAGGTAAAATTCATAGGATGAGGATGAATGACTATGAAAGTAGGGAACTGTCATATTTGATTTTACCAAAATAAAAATAAAAATATAAAACATAAAAATAAAAGAAAGAATGTTATAGGTTTTTATACCTACTAGAAAAGAATAAATTTGAGCCATCTTGATGTTAAAGGAATAAGATAAAGCCATATGCTAAGCATTAATTAGGTTTAAGGTATAATTTTATCATTAAGTGTGATTACTTGATGCGAAAAAGGAAAAAAAAAACAACATTAAATGCCATTCTCAATTTATGCACCTTTTTAAATTTTAAAAATGTCACTTGCAAGGATGTTACCTTATAAGAATAGTAGGTCAAACTAAGGCTTGATATTAGTCAAAGTATTATTATAATATTGAGACTGATTTAATAAAAAAATAAAAAGGATTTTCCCTTAAAACATACTGAAAAATATTATTAAGTTTCTAGCATCAAACTTAAAAGTTGTTGAAACTAAAAACTAGATGACTCTTATTGATAGATGATATTTTTCATTAGCCAAGTCATCAAAATAGACTACTAACCTGGTCATCAGCATACCCTATGTATATTGGCTCAAGTTGCCCATTAAAGTAAAGGTTCTTCATGAAAACTTTTTAAGGTTAAGGAATTATAAGTCAATAGTAAGATAATGGCTTTTAGTTTAAAAAAAAAGAATCCTAAGATAATAAAACTTTTCAGGGAAATCTTTTAACAAGACTCTTACTATCAGATTCATAATACTATCTTAAAAAGAATGAGAAAGGTAATGTTAAGATAATTTTAGATAAGGTTAAAAAAAATCCTACTATGATACAAAAGAAAAAGTTCACCAAAACACCACAAAGTTAGTAGCTAATAGGCAAATTAAAGAAAAAAGGTATGAAAAATTTTCTAAAAGAATAAGTTATTATTTTGCTAAAATAGAGTCTCAAACATTGAAAAAAGAATCACTTACTGACTGAGGCATTTGAGAGCATTTGTTAGAATACTAACATCCCAGATCCAATTTTTATTTTTTGAGTATATCTAAAAGGATTGGAAACTTATTATCCAATTCTATCCGTATATTTGAGGAAAAGAAAAAGGATTCTAATAGCATATTTGTTCCCTTAGAAAAGTAAATTACTAGTTGACACTTAAAAAAAGAAAAATATGAATCAACATTACTTTTGTTCTTTTGTATTTTAATTCCTTCTTGGAGATAAATACAACCACCCCAAACCCAACAAGTTTTTTTTTTACTTATTATCAAGTAAAAATAATCTTAACCTTATCTTTTAGTGAGCTTGAGAGCTTGATCTTGGACTTTTAAATAACTATAAAAAGTGAAAGTCTTGGGTCAAATTTCACACAAATAAAAGAAAAAAAAGATAACTTTCATATTACAACTCATGTTTAACTAACTTGTGAACCTAAATATAGCTAGTATCTTATATATTATATCTCTAATTTTTCATTTTTAACCCTTTACTATTAAAGAACAAATGGCATTTTCATTCTTTGTTTGATGAAGGAATTTTATATATTGGTTTTCTTCTTGCTAACTAAGTAATAAAATAGAAAAAGCCTAAACAAAAATTACTGCCCAATATCCTTTAGATGTTAACATCAAATTAACTAGAAAGGATTCAAAAAGCATAAAAACTTTTGATAATGTAAGGCTTAAAAAGGAGTTGAGCAGCTAATGAAAAAGCTCCTTATGAAATGTCATTTCCTCTTTAAGATGTTCATTGGAATACTTACACTCTCATAACAACTGATGTATATATTGAAAGGTATAGCATACATTTGTCTTAGCTTTTTCAAGTAAGCTTCTATCATAAAAAGCTAAACCAATCCATCGCATTAGGGTTATTTGTCTTGAAAAAATAAGAATAATTAAATTAAGTAAAAATCGCCTTAGATTACTGATTTCACAATTCACCTCCAAAATACCTATCATCCTTACTTTAAATTTGGGAACTTATGTCCTCTTCGTCTATATCTCTTACTTAAGGTTTTAGGCCTCACTTAATTTTTAATTCCTTCATTCTTCTCTTGAAAATCATTAAAATCAACAAACTTGACTTTCTTAAACACGAAAGGTTGGCTAAGTTCTTAAGCATTCAAAGCTCTAAAGTTTCTTAATTAAGCTTTTTACTCTCTTTTCTTTTTACCCAAATAACATTGCATGTAATGCCTAATTATTTTGTACCTCTCAACCTTTTTCCTTTTTATGTAGTTTTTCAAAGAGTGAAGTTCTTTTGGTCAACTCTTTTAGTTTGATAAAGGAGGCTAAACTCTTTAGTAAACTTGGTACTCATATGTTGTATCGCTAATGTAGATTTTAACCACCTTATTCTTTTTTGTTATTCCTAACAATTGAGTGCCAAGTCATAAAATCTCTTAGTAAAGTTAATCATTAATTTTATATGCAGCTACTTTGTATTGCCAAGTTGGATTACAATCATTCTTCTCTCATTAGGAAAGTATTCCTAGTAGAACATGGAAAATAATTGTTTATTTGTATGGATAGAGCATATGGGCAAAAGTGCATATCTAATATAGGTACAACACTAATGAATTTGTATACTTTTATAGATATTATAGTTACGAATTTAGATATTTTTTAAGTTTTACATCAAATTTCTCAACACGTGCCTTAAGGACATCAATGAATCAAATTATTTTTTTGAATTTCTTTACTTTTCATCGAGTAGGAATAAACTCATATTGGTGTATTGCGGAGATAAAACTTTGATATGTTCATTACCTTATATATATGTATGTCATGCATGTCTTAATCTTACTAGTTAATTCTTATATTCTATAATCTTTTATTTGTTTTCATTATTTTGCATGTCTTTATCAAAAAAGAAGAAGAAAGAAAAAAAAAAAAAAAAGGCTTACAAGATGCATTCTTAAGTTTATTTTGAACGAAAAAAGGTCAATTCAAGTAAATCTATGAAAAATGAAAAAGTTAAGGTGCCATAAATAAGAGGCTATTTCATCATGCCATATCACCTTAGTCATACTTCACTAATTCAACCGAGCGAAGAAGAAGTAATTCCTAGTCTAATTAATGTACAAAATAATTTTGAAGAATAAACTTTAACTCTTCATAATCAACTTAATATATTCTTTGTGTGATCAATCTCATGGGAAGATTACAAATTGAGTCAATGATTTGTGAAGCTAATTTGGATTCTAAAATATTTCATTTAAAAGTAATTAGAATTTTACAAGAGCTCTTTGCAAGACTTCCATGGGACACGATTATATACATATATGTGGCACCTCATTTTTTATACTAATTATTGCCTAATTTTTGAACTCTTGAAATACTTTTAAATGCTTAATATTGGATATAATATGTGCAACTAATAAAATTATTATACCATAATTGTTGAGATATAAAATAAAATCTTAACCATTCAACATAAATTAATCTAATGATCAAAACAATATAAAAATTTGAATAGAATTAATACAACTCATCTTCATTCTCTCTCTCTCACACACACACACACAAAGAAAAAGACCGAAAGTCTTTTAATTTTATATAAAATTTTTGATATTTTTTCGCTTTTAAATCATAAAATCGTTAATGGTTAGGATTAGATAGAGCTAATGATATAGATTCTTAGTATTAATTAATTCATTCATTTTTTTCTCTCCTCTTTTTTATCCAACTTTTTCTTTCACTCAAAATGTTACTGCTTTTTCATTCATTTTTGTTTATCACACAGGGAGAGAAAATAATAAGGAATAGATAGTAACGATAAGAGAAAAGTTGAACAACAAGTGTAAAAAATTTTGTAAAGTTAAAGAACCTTTAATTAATATATATGATATTGATATTAGTTATATATATTATATTTGATATCAACTATTAAAATACATTGATGCAATGGTGTATATATACAAATAAGGGTGTGGTTTCGTGAATTAAAGAGCGTTTAATTTGAGTTATTTAAAATTTTGAATGAAGCTGAATGTTTAAATATAAAATATTTATTTTTACTTAAAAATTAACAAAAAAAGAACTAAATAATATTTTTAAATAGAAAATATCTAAAAACTAACACTTTATATCAGTAACCTTCTTAACATTATATTTTTACACAATTTTGTTAATTATTAAATTAATATATTTTTAGTAATTAAAATAAAATTTAACATTTATGATCAATTTAATATAAAATATGTACTTGTGAATTATGATCCAAACAATTAAGTGTAAATCAATATAATGGTTTATAAATATTTTAAAATATAAAAAATTATATAATTTAATATACACCAATCTAATACTCAACGAGTGGGGTGAAATATATTGTCACTGTCCTAATTGGACATTCTCTTTATTAAAAAATCATGCGTGTTATAATAGAATTTTATATTAAATAAAAAAGAAATATTTTAAAGTTTATAAGGGTAAATATTACATACTTTATTAGATGTATTTTTTGAAAAAAAATTAATAATTCAATTCATGATAAATGATATTAAAATTAAATTCATTTTAATTCTGATATCTCGCTAAGCACTTATACATAACGGATGCATTCGCAAAAAATTCATAAATTTAAGAATAGAATAGAATAAAATTTATAAATTTTAAAATAAAATAATAGTAGCATACAAAGAATTCTACTGTAACAAGTATGTTACAAAATTAAGTGAAAAGAATGTAATGAAATCTTGCATTAACTAAAAAAAAATATCTTTAAAATTTGCGAGGACAAGTATTATATATCTCATTAAACATATTTTTTAAGAAAAAATGATGATCCAGCCAAGGTGTGGCGTGGGCTCTGGACGTTATCATATTGTATAGAAATAAAATACATAAATCTAACACACACGGGTTAAGTGGCATTACTATTCACTCACGCAGACACGCTGTTATAATATTAAAGTATGTACAGTTCAGACAGAATTATAGAGAAGCAGGGTTCTGTTCTTTCTTTCCTTCTCTCAGTTTACATCTTTTGAAGCAGAAACAGCAAGACAGGGAGAGAAAAAAAATTATATATATATATATATATAGCATTCTCATTCTCATTCTCATTCTCATTCTTCAAATTCTCCGTTTCGCCATTATCAGCAACAATTATAATTAAAAAAAGTTAATTTTTGTCAACGGCGCTGATTTGATCCGTTCTATCTTTTATCTTATGGCCAAAACCGGCGTCTTCGATTCCGATCCGACGGTGATGGCGAAAGCAATAGAACTGAAAAGGGAGCTGCACAAATTAGTCAGGCTCATCGTGGACGATGAAGATTACCGCACCGAAACGATTGATCAAGCCAAAGATACGCTGTGTGCGTTGAAAGAACTGAAGACGGAGAAGAGATCCTCATCGCTAAAGTTTCATGAAAGGGTGCCGTGTCCTGAAGAGTTTAAGTGCCCGCTTTCTAACGAGTTGATGAGAGATCCCGTTGTTTTGGCTTCTGGACAGGTTAGTTAATTGGTTACTGTCAGAATTGCGGTTCATTTTGGAGTTTAAATACAATATTTTTACAAATTAAGCGGAACTGTACTTGTATTTTCAGTTTTATCATATGATTTGCTGCGTTTGATTGCTGAGTAAATGGCAATTCAAGAATTATCATACGATTTGCGGTATTCGGTGGCTGAGGAAATCGCAATTCAAGAATCAAGATGCAAGTCTTAACAATGTCGTCATTTCGATTTGGCTTGGCTTGATGCATTAGCTAAAGATTTGGAGTTTCTTTTCCTTGAAAAGTTTTTTCCACAGCAAAAACTAAATGTTTCATAAACTTTTTCTTATTGCATTCTTATTTTGGTTAACAATTGTAAGAAAGGTTTTGATAGATGGTGGTTTGGACATTAAAAATTCGTCGAATTGAAAGAAGTAGCATTTGTCTGATTGGCTACAATTTGGATATGTTTTTGTTTACCAAAATGCAATAGTTATTATGTTTATCTTCCCACGTTTTGATGTTGCTACGCCATATGGCCCCCAAAATGTTAAATATTTGGAATAATGATTTAGGTAGCATCATTGAGTTACTAGTATTGAATATATTAAAGAAGCCTCCCCCAAATGACAATTGTATAAACAATATTGTTGATTTGATGAATGAAATTCACCACTGTGAGTTGCTGGCATTTGCAATTTTGTGGATGGTTTAGACACCAATTGATCTGTGCTTAAGACTTTTCTTTTTGGTTCTTCATTTCTTTTATTTGTTGTGATTTTCTTGGACAGACTTTTGATAGACCATATATCCAGAGATGGCTAAAAGCAGGAAACCGGACATGCCCACGAACTCAACAAGTGCTGTCACATACTATTCTTACTCCTAATTATCTTATCCGGGAAATGATATCACAATGGTGTAAGAGTCAGGGAGTAGAATTGTCCAACCCTGTTCAGTATATTAATGAAGAAGGGATAACTCAAGCAGATCGTGATCATTTTCTCTCATTACTGGAGAAAATGTCTGCAACTCTTTCTGAACAGAAAGAAGCAGCAAAGGAGCTCCGTTTGTTGACAAAGAGGATGCCCTCATTTCGGGCACTTTTTGGCGAGTCCATTGATGCCATTCCTCAATTGCTGAGTCCTCTCTCTGAAAGCAAGTCTAAAAGTGGAATTATTCCCAATCTCCAGGAAGATGTGATAACAACACTCTTGAATCTTTCTATCCATGATAACAACAAGAAGCTTGTTGCTGAAACCCCCATGGTAATTCCTCTTCTTATGGATGCATTGAGATCAGGGACCATTGAAACAAAAAGCAATGCAGCTGCGGCTCTTTTCACATTATCAGCTCTTGATTCCAACAAGGAACTTATTGGAAAATGTGGTGCCTTAAAGCCACTCATGGAACTTTTAGAAGAAGGCCATCCATTAGCGATGAAAGATGTTGCCTCTGCAATATTTAATCTATGTATTATCCATGAAAACAAATCAAGAGCTGTATGGGATGGTGCAGTGCGGGTTATTCTTAAGAAAATTATGGATGGTGTACATGTTGATGAGTTATTGGCTATTCTTGCAATGCTTTCTACTAACCACAAGGCTGCCGAGGAAATGGGAGATCTTGGAGCTTTGTCTTGCTTGCTTCCCATGATTAGGGAGAGTACTTGTGAACGCAATAAGGAGAATTGCATTGCAATCCTCCACACCATCTGTTTGAATGATCGAACCAAATTGAAGGCAATCAGGGAAGAAGAGAGTACCTACGGAACAATTTCTAGGCTTGCTCAAGATGGAACTGCAAGAGCCAGGAGAAAGGCTACTGGTATTCTTGAGAGACTGAAGAAGGCTGTTAATCTTACACATACTGCCTGAAGAGATCACTTATGCACCAAATCCCAGGTATTTGTAAATTCTACCTCTTGATTGTCAATGCAACTCATCCTTGTCACCATTTTGTAAATTCTCTTCCTCAAATTCAGGTTTATGAGTTAGTCGCTGTGAATAAATTATGTCAGAAGCTTTATTTATAATATTTCCCTATTTTTTTCCTTTTTCTTTTTTTTTTTTTGGGTTTTGTTCAATAATTTCTTTTTATGCTTTTATTTTATTAAATGTTTGGAGTTTATTTGTACTCTCAATGTTGTCTTTACCATCCTTTCCAATCTGAGTTCTTCTACATTTTTATACTTATAAATTTGAACTTTGATTGCAAAAGATTCTCTTTTGTTTTGTGCAATAGTTCCTCCAAAATCCACATGGCTTATTTGGTAGCAAAAAATTTTTACCCTGAAGCTAGCAATGGTGTTTTGCTTTACCTTGTTGGAAGAAGCTTTTGGATTGTATCATTAAGAATTTTTGACTTTGCCTCTTGTTATTAATTTCACGCATAATCACAGTGGAAAATTGCAAAATGGTGCGCCTTAATTTCGTCAATATCTGAAGGCATTTGATAACAGAAGGAGAGAAAGAGTTGGTTAGATAAGAATACAAAAGGGTGGTGAATGAATGGTTCCTATCAAAACAAAGGAAAGAGTTGGCTAGATAAGCGGAGTGACGAGAAGAATGTGTCCATATTGAATGGCCCTGCAATTTCTGGTGTTGTGGTGGTCCATCCAATTAAATAAAATCCGATGCAATTGCTGCCCTTCTGTTCATTTATTGGCATCTTGTCAAATGGAATGAATGGAACACATAGTAACTGTAAGCAACTAATACACCCAATTGGCATTTGGATTTGCACTACCTAATTAATGCTGCTTTCGGTACTGACAATGTGATAGCTTTTAATTAAGATCTTGTTTAGTATCCAGAATGATAGCATTATATGTTAAATGTTGAAGGAAAATAGAAAATTTAAAAAAAAATTAATATTATTAAATATATTTTTAATTTTACTTCTAAAACAAGCAAAATCACTACAATATTCAACAAAATTTAAAAGTATGTTTGATATTGCTAATTTTCGTTTAATTTTGAAAGTAAAAGTAAAAATAATAAAAAAAGTATTTCATAGATACCAATTTTTAGTTAAAATTATTTATTATTTTATTGATATTTGATATTTGGTACTTTAATTCATGTAAATTTAAACTCACACGTCATTAATTTTAAGAAATTAGTTAAATTTTATTTTATTTATTTTATGTCCCTTAACATAAAAATTAAAATATGAAAATAAAAATTTAAATTAATTAATATAAAATTAGAGACATACAATATATAAAATTTAAAATATAAAATATAAAAGTTAAAATAATTAATGTAAAAATTTAAAATATAATATATATTAAAAAATTTAAAGTATGAATATAAAATTTAAAATATATAACAAAAAATTTAAAAAAATTGGCCGATATATTTTAAACAAAGGCAAATTCTAATTTTAAATATTTTATTCCTTTTCTTTCAATCACAATAAAAAGAGGATAAATGATTATGAATCTTTAAGATTTGTTTTATTGTACTAATTAGATTTATTAATTTTAAAAATATTAAAAAATATTTTATTTTTATTAGTTGTAAACGATTTGTCAAAATAAAAATAAGGTAATATAATATATTTATATAATATAGTGAAAAAAAATAACATTAATTAATATGACCTATTAATTTATTTATATAATTTTATCTCAAGAAATGATAAAAATTACCAAATTACAGTATTTTAAAGTATTTTTAAAACCACTACAAGTTATTAATAAAATGGGTGGTAAAATCTTAAATACTCAACCTGATTTACCCTTAACATAACAACACAATGAGAGGGATTTAAAGTCAAATGATCAATCAATTAGAGTTTACTTTACTAGGCCATATCCAAACGCTGTCGACCATGTGACGTGACAATGCCAGCTGCCATTGAAATTATTTATTTTTATTAGGAAGAAAAGGCCTACAATCTTCCACAGAAGTCCAAGTCCGAGCCAATCAAGCCCCATTGTTGATTCAGGAAAAGTGCAACACATGTCGTGGCATGGTATGGGAACTGGAAACAGGCAAGTGCTGTGTTGTTTCTCCCTTACATTCTGTTGACACATACTACTAACAACGAGAATGATAATATTAGCGGGTCTTTATGAATTATTACACTTTGATGTGGACTGATAAGATATGACCGAATAATTGGCCTGGCCTATGTGTGGCTGTGCTGTGCTGTCATGGCCATTTTGGAATCTGTAAATCATATCTATTTATACATTCCGCTCTCCGAGCTGCTTTGGATCGAACGGGCAGTGCAAAATTCCAACGTAGTTATGTGACAACACAGTTGATAAAGAATGCATCTTATAAACGTGCGAAAAATATAAATAAGCGTAATATTAAAATTTTACAATTTTATAAAATTATTGAATTGCAATTTATGTAATTTAATGGATAACGATACAACACCTATATTTTATAGCCATTGTATTACAACTCTATCCGAATTTTATAAGTTATTTTTTAATTGGCATTTTAAAGAAATAATAATAAAAAAAGGCACAAATTGTCAATGCTTCACTGTACTTTATCATAGAAAGGGGATATACCACCCCTGTTGGAACAAACAAAAGTGTGTTTTAAATCATACAAGGAGATGACTTGATTTTTGAAAAGTGACACATAGGTAATTATATCGCAACCAAACCATTCATATAAAATCAAGAAGATATTTGTAACGAATTTTAGACTACTTATTTCTTTCAAAAATCAAAATCAATCATTCCACATAAAAATAAAATACATCAATGATATCTACTAAGTTCACAAAAATTGATGTAAATAAAATTTTATGTATCATCAAAATTATAATTTTAGTAAAGAGATCAACAAAATTACTAGATGAGTATATATACATTTAACATTAATTTGTTGGTTCTACTAAAACTTATTGGTATAGAAAAATTTTAGTGATATATATTTGGTCTAATCTACTTCAATGTATCCTTCTCTAACTTGAATAATACATATCACATTATCTTCATATATTGTTATTGAAACATTTATAATAAAAAATAAGTTGTATTGATTCTTAATACGATAGATAACTGATTACAACTATATACATTCCTTATATCGTCATTGAAATATTTGTAATAAAAAATAAGTTGTTATTAATTCTTAATATAATAGATAACTAATTACAACTATATACATTCTTTACTTGTTTTATATACTACAAAAATCTTAAAGTGACTAGAAGAGATAACACTAAAAAGTTGCTTTGTGGATCATCATGAGATTGTTATATTACTTTTAACTAAAAACATATCATGTATGCAAATGACCATTATTGAAGTCAAAAGAGAAACATTATTTTTAAGTAAAAACATATTATGTATGCAAATGACCATCATTAAAGTCAAAAGATAAATATCAAAAGATAAATACCATTATTGAGTTTCACTTTAGTTTATCATAGTAGAATAATCTCAAGTCTATCACTTTATGTTAATAATGGAGAATATATTTAATATCATTCTAACATTGATGAGTAAGTGCATTACTAAATCTGGCCAATAAGTTTACAAAAAAAACGATGTTCAATTTAACACAATGCAATAATATTAATAAAGTCCTAATTGCATTGAAATATACTACTTCCAACCAAGTATCTTTTCATTATTTTTTAAAGATGAAATAAATCTTTGTTAGGATTAAAAAACCGAATAATTATAAGAATAATAAATGAATGAATTTTATTCATATTGAAATACTTAAATTTTTTTAAACATAAGTAGTTAGTAGATAAATATTTCGTTAGATTTATGTTCAATCTACAAGCTAAGACAATACTTTGTTTTTTTCAAATTTTTTATTTAAAAGTATTTTTTCAACTATTCAATAGCTATTAAAACCTTTTCAAGAATTTTTTTAATTACATGCATATTATCGACACATATTGCTGCAATAACGAATCTGAATTCTTAATTCTTAATGAATACACACACACACACACACACACACACACACACACATATATATATATATATATATATAAGATTGTACTCTATACTCGTAGATTGTTTTAATTCGTATAGAGATTATTGTAGTTTGATCAAGAATAAAATATAAATCTTTAATTTGTATGCTTCAAGTATTTTGAATCTACTAAAAATTTTCATATAGATATTAATACTAAATAACTCATGTAAACAAGTTGTCATTTCACCTATAAGACCTATATCAAGTGTTTCTAAAATTATCAAATTTATCAAAAATCGAAATGTAATCATATCATTACATGATAAAATACTTTAACAAAGTCAATTTTAAACCTTTGTGAAAAATCTTAAATAATCAGTCATACTTTATATATTATAATATTATTATTTTCATTACATTTCATTACATATACTTATTTATATATAATGTGTTTGGCATTTTTAAGTGTTTGAATTATAGGTTCAAATACTTCACCTTTGATAAGAGAAATCAATTCTACTTAAATTATTTCTTCTCACTATGGCTAATTATGTCTCTTTTTATATTTATTAATAATTTATGGGTCATAATTATTTTTATAATTTTAGTAGCTATTGTAAAATATAATAGATTATCAATGATTATTTCATCACAATTACACATTTCTCCTGTATATGCATAATTTGTAAGTTTGTTTTTCTATTTGAATTCTTATGCAAATTCAGATGTGAGTGCCTTTATGGGAGTTTGTGTCATTTTAAGGACCCATGTTCTTTCAACATCAAATGTTACTTTATAGACAAAAAACTCCTATGGAGCTACTTGTTTAGAAAATTTAGATATATTTATTGTTTAAGTATTATTTTTAACATATTTTAATTTTTTAAGTTTTCTATTGGTCCATTATATTTCTAGTGTACAATAGATTATTTATTTATTGTTATTTGATTAGCTTGTTCTTCGAGAACAATTATTCGGGTTACGGTATTGATAGCTAATCTATACAACATAGTCACTATTGCAATAATAGTGAATGCATTTGAAAATTGATTTGTTAGATGCTAAATCTTCATTATCCTTCGCATTGTATTTTTTTATTGATCAAAATATGACAATAATTATTTCTAAGAAAGTTTAGGATTCTCTTGAGGAGTCATTTTCTTTTCATTTAATGGTAGAAAAATTATATCATCAAAATGATATCAACAAAATGTATGGTAATGAATCACTTATAAAAAACTCAAGATATCTTATAATAAAAGGTGAGTAAAAATTAACATAAATACCCAAACAATATTTGGGTCCCATCTTAATACATTAAAGATGAGCTAATATAAATATATATAGTACAATTAAAAGTACATTGATGAAAATATCAAGTTGGTGATCAAGTATAAGTTTTAATAAGGAGTATTATTGATAGACAGTATATCTAAGATAAATTAATATTACAACATAAAAATAACATGTCCACGAACAAAAATTGGTGATTTAATTCATAATAGTAAAATTCGAACAATTATTTAAAGTCATTTATGAAGTAATTCAACTAATCCATTTTATGTATGGACGTATAGAATAAAATACTAGATATTCTTACTAGCATATAATAGTCATCAAATGTCTTAAAATTAAACTCATCAGTATTCTTTAGAGATAAAGTCTTGATTGGATAATTAAAAAATTATACCCTTAATTTAATATTTATTGGTAATCTAACAAGTGCAACATTATAAATAAATAATACACAAACACATGACTATGAAAAGATGTATCAATTAAGATTAAAAAATAGAAAAATGGGCTACTAAGTGGGTGAATAAACCTATAAATGTCTCCTTGAATTTTTTATAAAAATAACGAATGCTCAACACTAATTTTAGAAAAGGATGATCTAGCTACTAATTTCTTTTGTGAACAAGTATTGCAACCATTCTCATTAGAGAATTGAATCTTTTGGTTCTTTAATGAGTATTCATGAGAATTTTTAATAATTTTATACATTATTATAAATATTGAGTGATCAAGACAGATATACCATAAAATAAATATTTTTAGATCAATGAAATCCTAGTTTACCACTATACAACTCTCAATCATATTTATAATTGTAACATACAACTCATATAATAAAATCATGAACTTTTCTAATATGCATTTCTTGTCTAAAATATTGAATGAGGAGATATTTTATATTATTCTCAATTCAAGTATTTATAGGATATCTATTTCTATATACATATTTAAAATAGAGCAAATTTCTTTTAAATTTGGTTGAATATAAGTCATTATAAATGTATAATCTAGTTTCACTTATTAACATGATTATATCTCTTCTAAAGTCTTCAATTAAGTTAACAAGACCTAATATGGCACCTACCTTAGTTTTAATATTTGTGGCCATTGTGAAATATTTTTTAACTTCAAAAAATAATGTGTATAACTGCACTATTGGTTGAGCATGTGTCCCTATCTTTCCTTTTCAAAAGAGACAATTTATTTTTATTTATATCCTTCGACTTAAAAAGAACTTTGCATTAATAACTAATAAAATATAAAATAAATTTGATATGATAATAAAAAAAAGTAAGATAAACAATAAATAGAAGAGATAATAGTTAAATTGTAATTATAATCAACTATATTTTTGTTGATTAGAAATAGCAAGATAAGAAAAATTTATCGAAACTTTATTATCAATAAAATTTATCTTATCATTCTTTCCCGTCACTTTCATGGGCATAGGATAAAACTTTTTTAATTGTTTTAAACATGTAGTAGTAATGTGATCAATGTTATTTCATATTACAGTGATGATTGTTACACCAATAGAATTTTATTTTTGGCGGTTATGTTTTATCATTGAGAAGATTTATGATCATTATATGGACAATAATATGCCTTTTTTAATACATTCATTTACGTTTCCTTCTAATAATGCTAATTTACATTCACTACAAGGAATGCTAAATAAATAAATAAATATATTTTAAAATAAACAAAAAACGTAAAACTGATCTTAAATCTATGCCCACAAAAATATTGTGTTAATACTATATTTGAAATACATAAACATAGAATGTATTTTCTAGCATATCTTATTTATAATATTTTTACTACATAATTTAAATTACAAGGTGTTAAGGCTAAATTATATTCAACAATAATTTTGCAATCTTTAATCTTGTGGAGCATTTTATTTTTTAACTTTGAGAGAATATATTCGTTTAGTGGTCATATTCAAATTCAAATGGACACAAACCACAAAAATTCGTTACTTTCAACATTATATTGCAGGGATGTTTATTTTTCTCCTTTGAATGGTGCTTTCCAAATTCATGACATTAACGATGCATTTTAACATTTGAAGATCTGGAAAAGAACTTGGTAGCATAGAAATATGCACATAATTTTAGGTTCATAATATTTTGTGGACTTAAAACATAGATTCTAATTTTGTAGTTGATATTTAAGATTTTAAATTCTGAAAATATATATACATACTTAACTTCAAGTCCATCTATAATTTTTAAACTTGGAATTTCAGGGTCTAATCTTGCAACAAATGAAGATTTATTAGTTGGGAAGGCGGGGGTAGCCATCTAATCGCAACAAAACTAAACTTTTCAATATTTAAAAAAAAAGAAAAGAAAAGAAGAAGGTGACGTAAATGTATGTCGGTGAGATTTGATTTTATTGTTGTATTAAAAATAAAGGGGCACAAGTGATTTTGTCGTTGTAGTAAAATGAAAAAGTTTTTTTATTGCCGGTTACCTGTCTTCTTCGATAGTTGTAATAATCAAAACAATTTCATGACGAATAATTACAACGAAATTGACGGCTTTCAAGACAAAAATATTTGATAAGAATTGAATAGTAAAGACACATAAACAGCTGATAGAACTAATGTAATTAGATTCTTAAGAATACATTTAAAAAAAAAAAATTTAATTACCACAACAAGAAAAGATGGAAATTTTCATATCCATGTAACACTATCATTAAATATCATTTGAACTTAAGTGAAGATAAATATAATGTAAATGAAGAAAAAAATAATAAATCAAACAAATCATATGCATACAATAATTCATTTTGAAAAAAAAAAAAAAAAAAAGAATAGGTGCTCTTACAACCATAGCACAAGTCAAGTGAAGTGATGGTGCTTTATCAAATGTATTGCATTAGGAATGTTAACGCTACATAAGTTGCTCAGCATAAACAAACCTAACATTTTCACTTTCCAATGCCAAAATATAAAATAACAAACAAAAATAAAAATAAAAAAATTATTAAATTTATTTTAAAATAAATTAAAAATAATAATTAATCAAGAACATGGTTCAAGTTGAACCAGGAGACCAAATCCATCCAATTACACAATCGTAAGGTGTCAAATATTTGCAAGAAAGTAAAAGTAAGAGAGATGTAAAATACAGAAAGAGAATTGTAAAATTTTAAAAATTTTACATATATTAATTCAATCATATCAGTATAAATAAAATAATATAATTATTTAATTAATAAAAAATATTTTTTTATTTATTATAAATAAAAAATTATAAATAAATTTTACTTTTAATTAATATAATAAAAAAATTTATAAAATTTATTTTTAACTTTTTTTATTTATAATTAATGAATAAATTTTTATTTTTTTATTAATTAAATAATTTTATTAAATTATTTATACCAGCCTAACAAAACCACCGTACCTAAAATTTTTTTTTTAGATAAAACACCGTTGACATTGCATTTTAAGTTCAGTACGTAGATAGCGAGCAGCTAAAAATGCAAGAAATATCCTCAGCAATAAAAATCGTCTCTTTCCCGATCACACTTCCATTTTAGAAAACTATTTATGCCGTTGCATGTGCTGGATTACAATCCGTCAATTCCAAGGCCAAACCCATTCTCTTGAATAACTTAACGTCCTAGATTTACAAAAAAGTGAAAAATATGTTTGATTTTAATTTTTCATACGAGCGACATAGACAAGCACAAAAACACCCTCCT
>CP135559.1:2973106-3024958 GCA_032401905.1 Swietenia macrophylla | reverse complement strand
TTTGACTGACACTTACGTGAAATATAACTTGGCCTGCAGCTGCACCATTGTTAACCAGCAAGTTGAACGAATCTGCATGATTTGAATGTTCGAAGGAATAAATAAGTTTAGGTTGATGTACTTTTAACAGCAGTGATTGCATGCATATTTCTCTTGGAAGATCTAAAAATGGTCCCATTAATTGGCAAAAGCAGAGTGACCATGTTAATGAATCAATGTTTTCAGGGAAAAGCACAAACTATTTATTAGTGCTGCCCAACATCAAATATTCCTAGCCAAAATCCTACCATGATTTTAAAAAAAATAAGAAATATGAAATGGCATAGACAAGTCAAGAAGCATACATTCAAGAGTCTTGTTATCACGCCGATAATACTAAAGTTGAAGAGTATCACATAAATCAATCATGGTTGTGATAATACCCAAGTTGGTTACGGAAGAAAATGACACTTCACAGGACAATCTAGTTCATGCAACAGACAAAGCATTCTGGATATTTGCAGAAACATGAATGTACATGAGCTTGTGAGTGCATGTTACAGTGATGAGCTATACTTAGCAAGGATTTAATGGAGTATGAGTACATATATGTGGTCAAGGTTTTAGTAAAATTTATCTAACATGAAGTTTTCAAAGAATGTCACCAAGAATTAGATCAGACATATGATGCATACGTCAAGAAACCTACACTCTCACTCAGGAACGATGACTCATATCCAGCTGTCAGTGACATACTAAAAAAATATTATTGAAACCATAATATTTGATCATCCACAATTTTAGCATTATTGTTCATGTGATATTACTTGCATCACATCCACAGGGCCAACAAAACTCCAACCAACCAATGGCACATTTCATAAATCTTATAACCAACAAGCCAAGAGAGTAATTGGGAAAGAGGAAAAGAAGGAATGTGAGAGTGAGATAATTAAGAATAACTGCAGTAAAGAATTTTAACATCTACCAGAACCAGTAGCTTTCATAATTGCATTGCTGACAAGAGGCACTTTTGAGCACATCGCAGCTACCACCTGCAGTAAAGAATTTTAACATGTACCAGAACCCTTAGCTTTCATGTGTAAGAGGAAAAGGAAACTTGAGGAATAACGTGGATCTTTCAATAGAAGTACTCGCATTTGAGAAATTTATAAAAGAGTCCTCAAATGGCTCAGCAACATAAAATAGGACCACATATCACCAAAGAAAATAAGAGCATTGTACCAAAGGATATATAAAACTCTACACATTTAGAGAAATCAGGGGTGGCAATTTGGTTGGATATTTTGGATGTCCGACACTATAAGACCAAAAAAACTACCTAATATATGAAGTTTCTTGCCTATTGGTTAAGCTTTGGTTTTGGAATTATATAACTGAAATTGATTTGGGTTGGTTATGGTTATTAGTATTGCAACCACAAAATAAATAACAAAAATAAGTTACAATACACTCACCCAGACCTGATTATTATATTATATTATAAAAACCAAAATAACAGAACCCAAATTCCTCAATTTCTTTTTCCCTTTTTCACATTTGCTCTTAACTTCCAGAAGAGTTCAAGCAATCCATTCTTTTCTATTACAATTTTTTTAGTATGTTGTTATGATGAGCGACCACGTGACTGAGTTTCACAAGAGGAAGAAGAAGAGAAAAGAAGTGGAGAAGAAGCAAGAGGAGGAACAATATCCAATATTCAAAATCCATATACTATTTTTAGGATATTTCGGTCAGTTTCAAATATCCAATTATCCGGTCAGTATCGGATATGAATACCAACCAAGTATTTTTTACAGGATATTGTTAAGTATTGCATACATGGTATTTTGGTCAGTTTTGGTTATCCCAAAATTCAAATCCGTTGCCATCTCTAAAAAGAAATATTAATAAAACTTAATTGGGTGAGCAAATGTACCACATAGTATGTTAGAAACCAAACTATTGTAATTGAAGAATGGAGAATTCTGCAGTGATGTCAACATTCTACACGAGGATGCTTAGGTTCTAATTTTAGTGTAGGAGAGTAGTGGTCCAGAAGAACAGTCAATAGACTCATGCAAAGACCTCGGGTGTTATTCAAGAGGTCCATGAGGAAATGATAAAGGTTGGGTACAAGCAAAGCCATGCAGAGCAACAAAGTAAAGCCTGTTCTATTCTATAAAATATCCACTTTGAATTCTGAAGAAAAATATGAGTTGTTTGTGAGAATTTTACAATCTAAAATACATATCCACATGCTCCATGCATTTTATAGCAGCACAATAATAGCCCCTACATCAACATGGTTGATACAAAAACAAATTTGTTTTTTCAAATCCCTCCATTATTTCTTACACATACTTACACTCACATGAAACATCCGTGAGTCAGCCTAAGTGGTAAAAGCATTTTTACTCTATCAATACATTTTGCACAAAATGTTCTATAAGTAACCTCTTTAGTTGCACTCTTCACTTAGCTTTGAAATAGGAGTCCCTTTGTTTGACGCACTAACATTTGAGAAATCATGAACCAATTTAAATGAAATTCATCACATCTATGAGGACTGACACATTGGTAACATGGTAACATATTGTGCTTGAAACTTTTATAAAAGTCAATGTAATAATATAAACTAACAATGGCAACACAGTGTAAGCCACAATCATCTAAAAAAAATTTCGCAAAACAATTCATAAAGACTTCACAAGCTGCTTGAATAGAGCAAAAAGTACTTACAGACGGGGGAGTTGCTTCCAAAGAAGAAAAATGAGATTTTGGAATGATAAGAGAGTGCCTAAGGGACAAGCATGAAATATTATGAGCTCAACAAATAAAATTAAAATAAAAGTTTAGATAATAAAATCAACACAAAAAATGACGAGACTCATGGCTAAACTTCATTTTAGGAGCCTTGCTTCCTAATTTCAATAAATTACATCCTTCGGCCTCCAACCAAAGACTAACTAGAAAGATTCCGCTACAATTCAAACAGAAACTCACAAATTTGCCAGCAACACATGCTTGGGAACAAAATTTAGTAAAAATAGTGGAAGAAACCATTTTGTTTATTTTATTCAAGGGAATTGAATTCATAGCTCTAATCAGTATACAAGTCCATAACTTCATGCAAAGCTTGAAGAGTTACAAAAGGAGCTTTTTCTTCAGTTTTCAGAGCAACAACATCCGGGATTTTTTCAAGGAATGACTTTACAATAAAAGAAAACTACAGCAAAGCAAAGCAAAACAAAAAGTATAACAAGCAACAAAGTTATAAGTAAAAACAAAAATAATATTGTATAGATGATACCTTACCCACGACTCAGAGGACTGGTATCCAAAATACAAAGGCACGTATCATCTTCATAGAGCTGTAGCAACGAAACTTATTAAAGAATATATATATATATATATATATATATATATATATATACACACACCTTAAAAAACCACCGCGCATTTTCTCTATGTATCTCAATAAGCTCAGAAACTAAACGGGTGAAAGTAAAATCCAAAAAACTTGCTATGCTAAAAACAAACAAAATTTACCTTGAGAGCCGGAGATTCACCCCGCACAATCTTGCAGAAAACGCAATCGTTTTCGTGACTATTCTCTTTAGACGGACTCAATAAATGGTCATAGGACGTGCAAAGCGACAGCGAAACGCCTGAGGAAGTGGTCCGGCGCAAATGCGAACAGAGAATAGCAAGCCTCCATGTCGCCATTTGAAACTATGAAAACTGTGTCCGGAACGTCACGACGTGTGCCGTCATGGTTTTTTTCTGAGATAAGAGGAGAGAAAATTGAACCGGAAGTCTGTGGGCCGAGGGGATGTAGTTTCAGCACTGACTCGGCGTCTTATCTAAATCCGTCCACAAGTTAGAATTGTTTACGTTTTTGTTGCCTTATCCAAAGTTGCGTATGGAAGCAAGCAAATAGGGGAAATTTTTTTCATTTTTTATTTGGATTACTTATATTTGACTTTTGAAAATATCACAGTATGCTACAGCTTCTATCCATAAATCAATAAATAAAACAAATAAAATTTCTTTCTTATCATATAATTTTAATTAGGGAACCAAAGAGAGGTGAATTAGGTATTTAAAATTTTAACAAACTAATATGCCGCCAACAACTAATAAAAATCAATTTTAGGAATTTAACAAGTGCAATCAATCAATAAGTAAATAATATCAAATCGAGCTCTAATTTTGTTAGCAAATGTGTAATAATTGAAGTTGCAATGATAAAATGTACAAGTAGAGAGAAAGATCAAACACAATCAATATTTTTACATAGCTTGGCAACTTCAGCTTATATTTACTTCTTCAAGCCAACCAAGTTTAAGAAATTCCACTATTTTCGGTCTTTATTCCCAAAGACCTCTACTTGACTTCTAAGTGTCAATTAAACCTCTTATAATTAATTGGCTTATATTCGTGCATGTTTAACCACTTATAATTATTGACTTTCAAGATGTTAATGCAACCTTAACAATGTAGTGAATCACTTATACCCTTTTATCAAATGTTTTTTAACACTTACAAATCTCAAATACAGTAAAAAAAAAAAAATAGAATACCAAATGAAAAGCTCTCCTGAAGAGTAAATACAAAAATTTTAGTTCAATGTGTACTTGATGAATGATAGATTAATACCAGTTCAAGGATCTTATAACACTTTAAGGTATATAAAAATGATGTTTTTATCCCAAAGGATGTTGAAATGAGTTATCAATGAGTTTATATAGATTTTTTCTTTAAAAAAACTATCTGTTATGATTTATTTTACACTTCTTCAATACAATATTGTCGATATGTGACAATTGTCATGTATTCTTAAATTACG
Source organism: Swietenia macrophylla (assembly GCA_032401905.1). Lineage (NCBI taxonomy): Eukaryota > Viridiplantae > Streptophyta > Magnoliopsida > Sapindales > Meliaceae > Swietenia > Swietenia macrophylla. The sequence continues at coordinate 3,020,127 of CP135559.1, read as the reverse complement.
TCCTATCAAATTGAAAAAACACTCCAAGAATACGCAAGACAAAAAAATTAAAATTTAAAACATACAAAAAAATTATATAAAATAATAAATAATTAATAATAAATAAAGTTATATCAAACTAAAATACGAACTAACTTTTTAAAACCCAAATAAATCTATACAGTATGTAAGTCAATATTTGAAATTCATATATATTGCAATACAAATTATCTCATACAAAATAGATAAATATAACAAGAGTCTTTTCTAATGAACTCTAAATGTTAGCTTGAGTCGAGTAAGTGAAAAGCAAAAATAATAATCTCTTTAAAAGTCAGCCACCACAAAAATTAAAATTTCTCGAATTAATCTAAAACTATTAATAAGAGATAAGTATATGACTATACGCAGTGAATGAATAATCATAGTTTTTATTATTTTACAAAACAAAAAAAATAGCTTGGTACATAGTAAACAAATGTCAATTTATAACTATTATATTCATACAAAGTACACTAAAAGGGTGTACCGACATTTATCTATCTCTGTTACCCCAATCAACTTTCACTCACTTATGCACTTTAAAGGTCTGCTATAGATTACACACAGTAGCTACATATATATTCAATACACACACACACAAACACATATTATACTAGCCAATGCCACACAACCATTATAACAATGCATAAATAATATAAAACATTTAACTAAACATGCCTGAAGGCTATTTTATGATTCAAAATTTACTTTACTAAAATGTTGGTGATTTTATAAAGTCTCAAATGCTAATTTTATAATTCTACATAACCCAACATACCGTAACATAAAAACCTTAAGTTTCTATTTCATGGCCCCTTTAAAAATATATATATATCATTTATTTATTTTTAGGAGGATGATATTATAAAAATTTACTTATAGTTTTACAGCAAAAGTTCACTCTCTCACCAATCCTCTCACATAGGTATATCTCTATTTGTACTATTCGAGCTTATATGTATCATAGATGATTTTACATTATCAATACAAAATTTTAAATATTAAACTAGATGCCCATGATATGCGTAATGCATGTGTAATGGACATGGTTGCTTTATGTCTATAATCATTTTAGATTTATATTATAAAATATGGCTTTGTACATAAATAAGATGTTAAAGCGTTGTATCTTCCGAATTGATATTATTTATGAGTTTAGTGCCACTCACTATCTCACCTAATTAACAATACAAAAAGGATAAAAATAACATTTATTTATCTTAGCAAAAGGTTGCTAAACATGACCCAAAAGTTTTCCTTTAACATTAGCTACTAGCCTCCATGCCATATATTCAATTTTAACTTTTAAATTTAAACATTCATTCACATGCATTACTTATAGAAACATCATACAAACAGCCCACATTTATATGCATATTTGAAAATTCACTATGCATTCATTTTAACACTAATTCAAGTAATTCTAGTGGTAATTTAAAGTTTTATGTGTCTAATTTATAGAAAAATAAGAGATTTTCAGAAACTATACCCAATCAATACAGTTTTTATAAAGATGTTCAAAACTCTCGGATAAACAGTAAATTTCTAGTTTATAATATTCCACTTCAAAAATTTGTAATAAATTCATTTTAAATCAAAATCCAATAACAATAATACTAAAAGCTTCATATCTCTATTTTCTAAATCAAAAATAAATTTTCAGAACCTACTATCGATTGTTCTAAATAAATAAATAAAGGTAGGGTAGTTATATAACTAACATTTAACTTTATTTCACAACCCATACCATCATGTACCATTTAAATACCGATTCTTAATTTATAAATACAAATTCTACATCAATATTTCAAGTAATAAAATAAAATAGATTCTTGCATAAATGGAAGCATTTAATGCATCGCCAACCATCCTAACCCACACACTAACCAATTTCAATCTAAATTTCAATTTTACACTCACAACATAACTACACCATTAATGGAAACCAAATTTAATAACATCACTATAATAAAGTCAAAAACCAAATTCAACATATACAATAACACCAAATTTTATTTTCCTAAATTAAGTATACAAAGATATGAGAAACCATAAATATATACTTGTTAAGGTATGCATTATTGGCATCTTTTGGAAAATTATGTTTAATTGGTATGTTATAGCATGCTATATTAGTTATTATTAGTTACTATTTATTATACAAAATATTGTTCATTTTGAATTTTTACTATTTTTATATTGAGAGAATTTTTAAATTTTCTAGTTATAATAGGCAATGATAATATTTATGTTTAACTAGGAAACTTATTTTGGAATATTTTTATAAACAAAAAGAAAAGAGGAAGACTTAAAGAAATGAAGTTTTATTTAAGAAAGAATTTTTTTTGTTTGGTAAGATGCATTTCTTTGTAATTTAGAAAACATATTCACACACAACTAGGATCAGGTTTGTGTTATATATATATGGCTTATTTCTTTTCTATAATAGTCAAGAGAAAATAACACAGCGAATGCCAAAAGGCAAGAGTGTTGCATATTTTTTGTTTTCTTGTTTCTTTTGTGTTTCAAGTTGTTTTCATATTGTTCTTATAATCTAAAAAGAAAAAATAATTTAATGAATATTATGAGTTTGTAATATCTAGTTTCATAAACTTAAAGAGTGTTATTCTAAGTACTATTAAGATACTTTCTTTGTATTCTTTAGGAGAAGACTTGTGTTTTTAGAAAAGAGTTTAACGATGAGCAGTAAGAGAATTTTAGTAAATTAAGTTGAAGTAAGTTTAATGTATTAAAGTAAGGGCATCTCGTTGAATAAATCTATTTAAAAAGATTTAAAACTATGATAATAAATATAAAAAGAGTTTTTATTTTTTTCAAATCCATTAGTACTTATACTTATTGTTTTTTCAATGGATTTTTTTTATAGGCATGGCCTCATTGATGTAGGATTAGAAAATATGAACCATATTAAAATTCTATAGTCTATTTTATTTATTTTATATTATTGTTTATTTGAGTTAACTAACAAGTTAATATTAATTAAAAATGGTAATGTTTAATATAAATAAATCTTATAATAATATATATTGTACAAAGATATAAGAAATCATGAATATATACTTACCATTACTACCCTCTAAGTCCAATTTTGGTGCTAACTTCATAAATTTAAGTGGAAATCAAAAGTTTTGAATAGTACCAACCATGATTTTCTTGTGTTTTCTTGCAAACTAAACGAATTTAGAGAAAATTAAGCTTGTTTGTTGGTGAGAAATGAAGCAAAACCTTCAAAAAAAAAAAACAAATGGTTTTATGCAAGAATAAGAAAGATTATAATTTGAAGAGAGAGAAAGAGGAAATTATTTTTACCATGTAGGAGAGTTGAATATCAAGAAAAAGAAGAAATAAAGGGGACTAGACTATTATGTTGATATTTGCGCTTAATTTTTAAAGGACAATATTGCCCTTAAATTATTTTGAACTTCCAAGTCTACTATTTAAGCTAATTACTCTTAAATCCTTAATTTAATTTTTCTTTATTACTTAAAAACAAATTTAGGATGTTAAAATCATGTTTCACTTTAAGATATAATGTGATGATTATTTTCAATACCAAAAAATTGTTATTTTATTAATTATTGAATTCATTACAAAAAAAAGTATAATTGTAATTAAATTAACAAAATTAATAACCAAACTTAAATTTAAGGTTTATAATAAATTTAATAAATCTCAAATTTATGTCGATATTTTACTACGTACACATTCAAATATATGAAATGTGATTTATGCAAACATAACTATTTTGGCCTTAAGTCTAGAAAGTGGTTTTATAATTTTATCCCTTTTTATTAGAATTTTGCCCTCAAAATTCTACATACCTAACCATCAAAGAGGTAATGATATTGTTTATGTATAATGCCCTTTAATTCCTATGTTATTTCCTTTATATTGCTATTATGCAATAGAATTTTGATCATGAGAATCACTTTGCTTCTTAGGATTCTTTTCTAACAATTTAGGATCAACTTAAAATTGTGGTAAATTTATTGACATAATTGATTCTTATGCAGATGCCTCTAATTAGATCTTTAAATTTGACAAGTCATTAATATTTTGAAGCCCAATTATTGAATAAATGTTTTAGCCTAATAGATTAGGTCATCCAAAAGTTTTATATTAGAAAGAATTTTTCTTTATTACTTAATAATACTGGAAGGAAAAATCTTATCAATAATATAAACTTTAGTAGTAATTTTACTATTTCACATCAGTATGGGTTCAAAATTCAAACCGATTTAAAATTATTAGTTTTAATTTTAGTTAATTTGATTCAATTCAATAGTAGAGCTCAAATTGAACTAATCAAATTAACGATTATTGGTTTGGATTGTCGATTTAGGCTTAATCCAAAAATATTATCATAATTATAAATTTTAATTATTTTATTAAATTATATTTACTTTTAGGTACAAAGAGTGAATCTAATTATAAGGTTTACATTAAAATAAATTTATCTTTAGACTCAAAAAATAAATTTAGTTACAAGGCCCATATCAAATTATATTTATTATTGGGATTAAAAATAATCTAATTGAAAGATTTATTTATTGGATTATTAAATATAAAATTGTTAAATATAAAATTTTATTTTATTTTACAATGTGAAATAACCAACAAAAAATTTTTAAATATAAAATTCTAATTTTTTTATATCTATTGGATTGGATCGATTTAGTCTGTTTAGATTAAATTTAATCTAAAAATTAATAAAATTATTGTGGTTTAATTTTTTTCAAACCGAAATTGATCTAATGAATTTTCAAATTAATATAAACTGACCTAAACCGTCCATTTGGATCAATTTAGTTTAGATGTGCCCACCTTTATATTTAACTATCCTACAAATATCTATGGTTAGATCTTCAACCATTATAGCCCAAACTTAAGTTTGGTCTACCAAAACATCATTTTCCAACAAGGTAAAGAATAACAAGGTGGACACAATGCAGTTCTTAGGATTTGATTCATAGGTTGTGGTGTGGAAGATATATATAGATTCCATATATGATCCAATTACATTAAAAGCCTAGCAAAATCCATTTGGGAGATCTTAGCTAAATAAAAAATTTTATGTAGTTGGATAAATGAAAAGAAAACTCAAGACCAAATGGTAAGATCAAAGGTAAATCCAATTCATATTGTGAAAATCTTTTATATTAAATAAAAATCAATGAAATCTCTTATTTCATAAGGAATCTTCTTCCAAGTTAAATATGTACAAAAATAGTATTTTCATGCTTAAAACTTTATTTTTATTAAATTCTTTGAATTTATCTAATATAAAAGTATTTTGATTAAATTCATTTTTATATCAAAAGTCTTATTTTCAAAATTAGTCTTTCCAAGATAATAAATCATATTCACGTGGTTTGGTGGCATCAAATACTATCGTAACATGGTAAATACCTATGCAAAATTATGAAACATGTTTCTGAGGCTTAGAGACCTTTGATGATTTCATCTAACTTTTAACCTGGAAATAAGGGTAACAATGTTTACAAGTCCAATCTTACAGAGGACTCATAGTAGATATGTGACAAGATACCATTCTAATAATTTTCTCAAATAAATTAAAATATACCACATAATGACCAAGCTTTTTTCCCAACAAACAAAAGATTGTGAAAGAGTTTACGTTGTGTGACAATTAACGGTACTAGTGAAGTTTGTATTGAAGGCATTAAATTATGAGGTTCCTTTTTAAGAGAATGATGAAGTTGACTAACAAATTAGTGTTGGTAACCATTTACATTTAAAAGCTTTGTATTAGGTGAAACATATCACAATGAAGAAAATAAATAAGAACTACTAGATAAAGGTTTCATTCACCCGAGACTATCACCATAAGTGCTCCACTATTGTTTATTAAAAAGAAAGATGTTGTAATATGATTGTTTATTGGTTATTAATAATCAACTTTTCTTAATGTTAAGCACAGTATTTGGTTCCCTAATTTGATGATATCTTATATTAGTTAAAAGTTGCACCAATGTTTTTCAAAATTGAATTACAACCAATATATTATTAATAAATGATTAAAAGTTTTGATGTTCTAGCGATCACCTTTGACATATGGTGTAGTCATTATGAATTTCTTGTAATGCTTTTTAGTTTGATTAGTGTACCCCCAACTTTCATGAATCAAATGAATATAGTTTTTCAACCATATCTAGATTAGTTTGCCATTTTGTTTATAGATGACATTCAAATATATTCTAGAAGTTATGAGATACTTCAAAATTATTTAAGAATTATATTATAAACACTTTGAGATGAAAAGTTATATGCAAAGTTTTAGGTTTGTGAGTTTTATCTAGATAAGGTAACATTTATAAGGCATGTAATGATGAGAGATAGAATATTTATTGATCATGTTTAAGTGGAAACAATTGTTAATCACAAATAGGCCTTTTAATATCACTGAAATGATGAGATTTTTAGGATTATCAAGTTACTATTGATATTTTGTAAAAGATTTCTTTAACCTTGAAACTCAATTGACAAACATAGCTAAAAAAAAGTTAAGTTCGAATGAAACAAAGCATCTGAGAAGAATACCAAGAAAATTAAGGTATATTGGTTTTTGCTCCAATTATGATTGTTTCTCTAAATAGAGGTGATTTTTTTAAATATATATATATATATAATGATGCGTACAAAAAGGGATTAGATTTTTTATAATTAGGAAAATATATCATGATATTAATAATATAATAAAATGTCCTTAAATTTTATAATAAGAAGTAAAAAGGTTTTTGAACTTTCTTCTTTTTTTTAATATGGATCCCTAAATATTTAATGATGTTTTTGTAATATAAATAATTATTCAATTTACCAAACCATACCTTGAGGTGAGAGAGGGAGAGATGAGGTTCTCCCAACAATAAACCAAATTTTTTTTTTTTTTGTAATTTCAATTTATTTTCATGTTTCTTAGTGTAAGTTACAATAGTGATTAATTTTAATTAATTTATTACATGGCCAATTATGCATAGTTAATTCTTGATAAATTTTTGTTTAGATTTTAACAAATAAATTCTTGAATTGACATCATAATTAATCAATACATACTTTGGTCGTTTGAAATGAATATGTCCCTAATAATAGTAAGAATCTAGTTATAGTTTAAGAGTGGTAATATAGTGAATGTTTCATATTCATTTCATTTCAAATAAAAGCATAATATATTTTAGGCCAACACGACTCTATTTCATTTAATAATTATGTTAAGAATTAAAAATATTAACCTAGCATGATTATTAAATGAATTAAATGAGTTGCAATTGTATCACACATTTAACATTCTTTTCTTTTAATATTTTTAAACTTACTTATAACATTACTTAAATTCTAACTAATTTTATTCTAAATATTACTAAATATCTTTTAAAAAATTATATTTTTATAAATCTAAAAATTATAAACAAGTTAACATGTCTTAATTAATCACATAGGTAATTGTGTCATAAAAAATTGTTATGTCAAGAACACTAAATCAAAACTTAACATCATTATTAATAGTTTTACATCCATATATTTATTTAATATTCATATTATTTTTGTCAATTCTAATCTAATTGTTCGTGTTAAATTCATGCTTTGTAATTGATTAATGACCTAAATTGCCACCTTTATTTCAATTAATGCTAACTAATATTAGCGATCTATTTGTTACAAATGATCATGTAAACCTTTATTTATTATTTCATTAAAAGTTAAAAGAACTTATATATTGTTGTTCTTTTCTTTTCTTAACTCATGGTGTTTTGCAACGAATATAAGAATTTTTAAAATAACTTTATTTTATCCTATTTACATAAATGACCAACCTCAAAATATTTTTACCAAAATAATTAGTTTCACTCTTTTTAGACAAGTAACCAATTTTATTTAAACAAATTTTCTCAAAATAAAACAAACCCCACTTTAAACACCGTATTCATTTCCCACTAATTTCGGTAATGACGAAAGGTGTATTTTCAACAACTGAAAATAAAGTGAAGTGGAGATGGAAATGGAGACAATCCCTAATTTTCTATTGTTGGTATGTTTCAAATTAAAAATAAGACTAATACATATATAAATACCTATATATGTACATATATATATATGTACATATACACGTACATATTTTTTTTAATATTTTATATAAATATTTATATTTTTTAATATTAATAAACAGGAATGAAGTAAGGGAAGGTGAGGAATTTTTTTCAAAATGGGGATAGGAAAATCACTTTTAAAACGAGGACAAGGATGAAGACAGAGATGGCCATCCTCGATTCATTGCCATCCTTAAAAAAAGACATTTTTAGAAAACCATGAGTCTGCTATAGCATGCCAAATGGTAATTATCACTAGCATGCTATATTGAGCTAGTTTCAATTGTCATTAGTGCTATAGTCTATTGTGTAGTTGGTACATAATTTTTTTAAATAAAAATATCAAAAATTTATATCTAAAATAATAGATTTTAAAATTTATAAATTAAATTATATTAATTTCTTAATTAATTATGATTAATTGTGACTTTTAAATTAAATAAATTTATTTAAAAATGAGAAGATTTTATTTATTTAAATTAAAAATTAAAAAATATATTTAATATTTCAACTTTTAGTGCACTGAGATTTTTATTTTTTAAAATTTTTTTCCTATGATGCAAGTATTTTTATTTTTTCACTTAAAAAATTATATTATGGTCCTAATTTTTAAATAAATTTAAATTAATAAAATTTGCTACTACTACAAATTTACAATTGAATTTTTTACAATTGTTATGTGCCATAAAGGATCATAAATTACATTATCAAATAGTTTTAAGTAATACATTAGTGGAAGGGTATGAGTTTTAACAATACCAAGAACATCAACTATCAACAATTATTATGTATAATACATGGTTGCACTCTTGTTGATCTAGTAGAATTCACTATCGATATCGAAAAAAATTGTAGAGATATTCATACTGGGCCATTGTATAGCTAGATATTATAAATGCCTTTCATATATTTTCTTTTTTAAGTAACATTGTGATTATAAAATCTAGAAAATTTTGTTAATTATATAGAACCATAAAGTGTATAATTATTGATGATCATAGAGTGTCTTACACTCCTTTATAGCTTGACAACCCAAAAATCTATGTATAATAATTTTTATCTTTTTAAAGGATTAATCAATTCAATCGTGGTTAACATTATTCTTGATATATACACATAACTCCTATAGAGCATGCTCTTTCACTAAGATATTATGAAGATTCTATAATTCATGGAAGATATTATCTGTATCAATACAATAAGGATTCTATATATAATTATTTTGATAGTTAATCATACATGAAAGGTAAATGCACTAGCATAGTAACATGCTTGGCATTAAGACCACCAATAGAAACTATTGCAATGAGGATACCAATGCAATAATGAATGTGGGTTATAAATCAAGCCAAAGAGGTAGATTTGTGGGGTTGTCCAAAGAATATGATAGGGCCATCAAGTTTTCTTTACTATTTGCTACCAATTTCACCATCATTTTCTTTATTGTGAGATGCATTGTTTAGTTTTAGTTTTGGTAACATATATTTGCCAAATTTTATGTTCAAAGAAAGAGTTGGGTGCTTTGGTTATGATGGTATTTAATTAGTTTAAGGTTATCAAGTCCATAATAGATTGGTTTCAAGTTGTGTGGTTAATGTATGTAAATAATAAATTCGATCAACCAACACAAAAGAAAATGGATAATATTGGTGAGTTGAACGAATTAAGATAGTTTTACTTGTTGAAGTAATCAATTTGAACCATATCACATTTAAGCAAGTTATTGGTTTATTAATAAATATATGATGAATAAATCTTGATTAGAATTTACACCCTAATAAACATTAAGATGACATGTACCAAAAGTTTGAAGTGCTTGCTAGTTAGGAAAGAAGCACATAAATTGACATGTAATGATCCAAGATTTAGTTAAATTACTCCCATAATTTTGTTATAATTTAAATGATAATAACCAGAGCATAATAATACATACAAAGACGGACAATGACGATCATTTCATTTATTTCTTCATAGTGCTTAGCCTATCTATTTGGAATTTTCTTTCTTTGATTAAACCCTTGATTGTTATTGATGGCATTCTTTTTAAAAAGTACATACAAAAAATTTAGAATAAGGAACTTTAAAAATAATGCATCATGGGATTAGTTGTTGTTAAAGCTATTAGATGCAATTAAATTGTTGTCTTATTTAGTGTTTATATTGAGTTAACATAATGACATACTTAAAAGAATAAGAAAAGACTTTCTTAACTCGTATCATAACTTTTGTTCTTACTATATTAAAGAGAATCTCAAAATAAGAGACAATATGAAAGACCATAAGAAAAACACTTTTTTTATGAGGTATTATATTATTGTGAAGATATATATGTTTAGTAAGTTTAAAAAACATATGTAAAAGTTAATGGTGATACAGCTTGATGCAACAAACTATTTAAATAATGAGACGAGATTTCATAAGTGGGTTAAATGTCTTTTTTCAGTACAATAATTTGACATAATGACCATTAACATTGAAAAGAGTATCAATGCATTGCTAGATAATATACTTACTCTCCTAATTATAGATTTGATAGACCAGATATAATCAGTGTTATAATTTTAGTTTTATAAAAAGAGAGAGAAGTAATGAACATGTTCAAGACACTCCAGTTGAAGTAGCAAACAATAAAATTAAAAAAAAAAATTCTTTCTTTCATACATTATTAGTTTCTCTTGTATTTTGTTTTGAGTTTAAAATAAATGGTAATGGCAAAGATGTTGGAATTGATCTAAGCATAAACTTATGGCAATGTAAGAATTTTAATATCTAATAACTATTATGTGCTTATGCATTTGCAGCAATTAGGTATATTCAAGGCTATCACAAAGATTTTTGTTCAAGATAATATAAAAATGACACACTCATAATATGATATACAGAAGTAGAGGTGTTAAACAAGTTAGGCCAGCTTGACCCTTTAAAAGTGATGGCCTGACTTAGCCTACTTTATTGAACGATTAAGCCAGGCCTTGACACTTAGGCTCTTTAAAAGCTCGGGCCTCAGAGCCTATAAATGCCTCAATCCACTTGATAATTGTTTATGATTTTAATATTTTTTGCCAATTATAAACATTTGAACCTTATCTTAATTGAAATTTTGAGCTCTATCCTTTTGCTCTATGTCTACTTTTGACCTAAACTACCTTAATAATGTGATAATACCAACTATCAATTGCTTCCTTTTCGACGAAAGTGTTGGCTCCTGTCGATAAATCTTCTCTCATTTTTTTATGACAACTTACTACTAACATAATCACCACCTAATCCAACACTGTATTCTAGGTTTACCTATGTCATATGAACATCCTATTTCTTCTCTACCCTTTCATCTCGATTTTAAGCACTTAAAAAATTACTCCATTCTTAATTTGGAGATAGTGAATGAGAATAAAAATACAATTGATATTGTTAGTTTAGGTAATTTAGATGATCCTTTTGGTAAAGAGTTGAAGAGGTGAACTAAAGAAATAAGTAGGAATGAAGAGGTATTATTATGATTTATAAGGGATTTGAGTAGACTATAGTGCAGTAGAAGGAAGAAAGGAAGATTGTTAATGCTAATTAAGAGTGTAAGAGAGAGAAAAATTCAAGAAAGAAAAAGCAAGTGAAGAAGAACAAAAACATAATAGGTAGGGAGAAGGGAAATGTTTGTTGGGTTTACAGTTGCTTTTACTTTTTCAACTTTAATATTTTGAGGTTTATGCAAATGAAATTATGTCACTACCTTCTCCATTCTTATTCCAATTTAATATTTGAAGGGTTTGCTCTTCTTCACGACAATAGTCTCAGGTATGTATGAAATAAAACTTTTCTTTGTCTTTGTCTCCTTTTTTATTTTCTTTTTGAATTTCTAGGTTACCATAATATTGTTTGGGTATTAATTTAGTGAGGTTATGAAGTTTTAGGGATGAAAGTGAGATTTTTTGTTTGATTGTTTAAAAAGTTAAGGAATATGGAAGAAAATTTTGGAATTTACTTGTGATTTGAGAGAAAAGTGAAATTCTTTCTTTAGTTGCTGAGAAAGTTGAAAAAAAAATGAAATAATATAATTTATTCACTTATAGCTTGAAAAAAATGATAAGTTCATTTTTTAACCACATGGGTCGAGCTTCGTGGATCACACCTGGCCTCATAATTTTAACCCAAGTCCAGCTCAACTTGGTACAAACATTATATGGGCTTGGCATAAAAGCCAATAACAGCTTTAATTTCGTGTGTTAAGATAGGCGTTACCTTTATGTAGAAGAGATTCTTCTAGTTAGAGACCCAAATTTTTTGAATGTACTATAAAAGGTACAATCAACCATTGTCAAGTCATTGATAGGTTATGTTTCGAGAAGAAACCAACGTATCCCATCTGTAGAAAAGGAGGTAGTTATTTGTATATATTTTTGTTGTAAACAATACAAACACAATCGCAAAACATGTAGGAATCCAATATGTCACGATCAAACAGTGATTATTAGAAATGTAACTTTATATCTTTATAATTATAAATAATTTATCACCTGCTAAAGTTGCGTGGAACTTGAAATTGTTTTTTTATCCATTTTAAATTCTTGGTGGATATGAGTTGTTAAATTAAAAGTTTTCTTTAAAGGGTTTAAATTAAATTTACAAGTTTGATACGGTGGAAGAATGACTATTTTACAAGAGAAAATCCTATTAAATTTTTTGGAAAATCAATGGTTTTGGAGAGTATAGATTGCTTAACCTTATTATTTAATTATAGTAATAAAGTTGATTAATTCACATTATTACATTAAATATAAGAATACAAAATATATAGTAATCATTTATTTTTTATCAATAATTATTTTTTCATACTTTGTTAATATAAAATAATATAGTAAAACCGCATATTGTTATTGTTATAGATACGCATGCACCTCTCCATGGAAACGGTCTTTTGCTCAGTCATTAGTTACAGTTGACTTTCCATTTTTACAAGCTACAATAGCATAAACAATTAATTTTTACTAAATATTGCATATAAAAATAAATTAAATAAATAATATAAAATAATTAAAACAATATAGTTATATACTTTGAAATAAAAAATTGAAAAACAAATTTTACTTATATGGTTAGGTTTTTTTAATAATAAAATTAATGAGCGTAATTAAGAAAAAAAATTTAATATTAAATTTTTTTTATATTTTTGAAACTTTTTTTAATTATTAAAAATCATATTTTTGAGTATTAAAATCAATTATATGTATTTAAAAGATTGATTTTTTAAGTTGAAAAAAATTTAATAAAAGTGATCATTGAGATTAAAATTATCAAAGAAAATAGTAATTGATCATATTAATAAAATTCTTTTGAAATTGGTCATTTATTTAAGTAAGGGTGAAAAATTAAATTATTTTGTAATTTTTTTAGTGAAAATACTTAATAAAACAAATTTAGATAGAAATATCAAACAGATTGGATGACTTGCTAAAAAAGAACCCAACGGGTCATCCTAATTCATTTGACAAACAGGAATGCTCGGCATGACCCTTAAGCTTGGCTCATGAAAGCATGCCTGCGGGCCTAACGGGTCTCTCTTTAAATTCTTTTAATAAAATAATTTAATTAATATTATAAATTTAAATTAATTTAAAATAAAAAATTAAATTATTTAATATATAAATAAATCAAATGAGTAAAATATATAATATATAGTATATATTTATAAAATATAAATTTATAATATTTAAAATCAAACTTACGACATAGGCTCAGGTCAACCTAGTGTCACCAATTGAGACATTACTTTATTTTCAAGAAACACATCCTTATAAACCCCAAAAATAATTCATTCCTATTCAATGTGGGATTTCATCACACTCTCCCTCACTCAATTCTGTGAGAGTCCCTGTATACCTATTCTATTCTACCTCAAAATTTATGGACTTTTCATGAATACATTTATTTTGCGTGGACACTTGATTGAGATTTTAGAATTGAAATGGATTTAGTTCTATAACATTTTATCACAAATTGAATTATTACCTCTTTCTCCAAAAATATATTCATTAAATTGTATAAAATTTATCTTTATAAATTTTAAGAATATCTTATTTCTATCCACTATTTCGTACGCACAAGGCTAACCCAGCCACTCTGAGGCCGGGCGGGGATGGACGAAATCAAATAGACATCCTTGATAAACGTTTTCCCAGCGAAATTCACGGACGCTAGACCTCACGACTGTTTTTAAAATCTTTCTGTCAACTGTGCGGATTTGTTTTGACTGGCTTTACTGCAAAAGGGTAAATTGGTCAATTTGTAATTTGATTCCAAATCCATAAACCTAATATTTCAAATTGAGGGTAAATATAATTAATTTTTAGGATCATTACAAAATTGGATTCCCAGTCGATAAACCTAATCTGTTGTTGTTTGGTTGGGTCGGGGATGGGTAAGAGAGAAGAAGATGTTCTTCATGCAGCGGCTAGGTCCGGTGACCTGAAAGCGGTGCAGTCGTTCCTCAGCAGTAATCCTTTGTCAATCAATTCCAGAGATAAGCACTCCAGAACTCCGTATCCACTCTTTTTTGTTTCTTTGTTTATTTAAATAAACTGAAATGCTCTATTATTGTTTCGAATAAATTTTCTTCACATTTCCTTTTTATGTTGCCCTCTCTAATTAAGTAAGCATCTCTTGTGGTTATCATTATCATAATCACTCAAATGCTTAAGATTAATTGTTGCATATTTCATTCAAAGTAATGCCCTAACTTTTATATCAAATCAAATTAACTATAACTTTATTAACTGGCAACATGAGTCGAGATGTCTGTCATACTTGCAAAATATCATATATATATATATATATATATATATATACATATATAAATCCAATGAAATGCAAATCAAATAATTGTTCGGTTAGTGGTTCATGATGGATAATTTGCTAAGTATGCTAAAGCTTTATCTTTGTGACCAAGTAATTGTGCATTCCTCCTATAGGTTAATTAGTAGTTTTTCTAGTATATGGATCTTATGTACTTTTCTCAACATGGGTTTGGGTGAGTGATTGATATTCAACTTGCAGATTTTAAGCTTTGTTTTTTCTTTTTTATTGGTTCTGATAGTCCATAAATTATATTATGTTTTCCTGGATTAAACTCATTATAGATCAATTGCTTATTAATCATTGTTGATGGGACTTCCGAAGACAATCCTCAAGGTTTGATTCATATGTTTTCTGTGTTCTGTATGTTTCTCCAATTAACCACTCTGTAACTTGCTATACCACCATGCTAGCTGTTACAAGTATTTTCATTTCAGAATTGGAAAAGGGGCTCTTTAGAAAATTTCTAAACATCATAGGAGGTTAAACATATGTAGTGGATTCTTACCAGTGGACTTATCATTTGCCTGATAATTAAAACCCTAGTAAAGAGGAAAATGCATGTCAAATTTCCTTTGTGAATGTGCAACTATTGGATTTGTTTTGCATTGCTTTCCCAAATGTAAGAAATTTTTATTTTGGCGTCTACTGGTTTGTCGTCTTGGATAATTATAATGTGTCGATTTTCCTGAATTCCTTTACTTAGGTGGCCCTAAAATTGTGACCTTTTGTTCATTTAGTTAGAACTGTAGTGTTAATAAATTACAACGTGCTTCCTTGACATCAGTAACTTTGTACCATAGACTACATTTAGCTGCATGGGCTGGACAGACAGAGGTGGTTAGTTATCTGTGCAAGGACAAGGCGGATGTTGGTGCTGCTGCGATGGATGACATGGGTGCAATACACTTTGCATCCCAGAAGGGACATTTAGAAGTTGTCAAGACTCTAGTTTCTTTTGGTGCTTCCATTAAATCTTCAACACGCAAGGGCCTAACTCCACTTCACTATGCTGTTCAAGGGTCTCACCTGGAGCTTGTGAAGTACTTGGTGAGGAAAGGTGCCAGTCTTACCGCCAAGACAAAAGCGGGAAAGACCCCTCTTGATCTTGCATGCAGTGAAGTAATTTGCTCATTTTTGGGAGAGTGGGAGCAATCATCTAAAAAAGGAAATTTGAATGGTAAAGAGAGCACTGAGGAATCTGTTTCGAAACACTTGTTGCAGCAAAAACTAGGGAATTCTAGTGTAGAAGCTTCTGCTTCCGATCTTGCTGAAAGTTCAAAGAGGAAAGGTAATGAACATGATATTACGGAATCCTTGTCAGATCAGAAAAAGGCAAAAGTAGCACTTAAGCATCTTCATAGTGTTGATGACACCCAAGATGATGAAGAAACCTTGTTATAGTGTTATGTGTTCATGCATCTGTGGCGTTTGCAAAATCTCCAAACTACCGTGTCACCAGTAGTTGCATTATTAACCTCATCTTGCCTTGTACCTTTATGTGGATGCTTTATCTTATTGAATATAAAGTTGCAAACTCGGGTTTTTGTGCTCTCCCTTCTTTTTCTTTTGTGATATCTCATTTTGCCGTAGTGTTTCATTGGATTTCTATAAAGTTTGATAGTGCTGTAACAGCTGTATAATCTTCCTATAAATTTTCTTTGTTCTCGGAATGGTCCAAAGATTTGCATGGGTTGGAACCCAGGAAAAGAGTAACAGAATTTATTTAAACGTATCACAGGTGCCGATGTACTATGGAAATTTCAATTTTGAAAGTTGTAATTTTAAAAAAGCATGTTAAATCTGTTTTTGGAGAAAAGGACGGTTAAACCCCCCAAGTATATTGAAATATACAAATTAGTCCCAATTGATTTTAAAAATTTTATTGTAGGCCAGGTCGCTGATTGGATGAAAAGTGCACTCTTCATTGAATAATTATTTGCCTGCGCAGCAATGTAGTTAACTAAGAGACGAGGAAAAGTAATTATTAGACTCCAAAATTCACTAAAAATTATTTATAAATATTTAATTTTTATACATTTAATAATATAAATAAATTTATATTATACTTACAGGTAATAAAATAAACATAATACTATTAACATACTATAAATTTAATTGATATAGCAGTATAGCTATAATGCAGTGTTTATAAATTGAGTTAATTAATATGGGTTAAATAAAATTAACTATTTATTAATATAAGAAATTATATCACATGTTAACGATGAAAATAATTATAAACTTCGTAAATTTAGATAAATTAATAACTAATTTATCCTTCATTAATTTCTTAATCAAAATACCATTATCATAGATTAAGAATAACATATAGCAATACATCATGATCTCGAGAAAGAATATTAATTTATAAAACTTATTTTACAAACAATAATCTTATAATATAATCTTTTTGTCTTGTATACATTATATTAAAGATTTTATAATATAAAAAATATATATTCTATTAAATTATGATCATTAAAACTATTAATTTTAAATTAATAACAGAATTTTAAAATTTTTTTAATTTTTTAAAAAATTCATCATAATCATAAACTTATGTTATCATTTATATCAAAATTATACCACTTAAATATTAACTCTATATTATCAAAAGATGTGAATAATTTATTGATCCCTCACAGCTTTCTTTTGCTTTTCATATTATTCAACCTTTATGCGCAATCTCTCTATGAGCGAACAGAGGTGTAATATTAAAACAAACATAATTCAAATACAAGGCATCATAAAAACTTCAAGTTAAAAATAAATCATCCATCGTAACTTGAATTCCATAGACATGTAGATAATACTTTATATAAGTTCTCAAGTAAATTAATTTTATGTACTTGTTTTCTAACAAATATTTATCTATTAGACTAAATGAATGTATTTACTAATAGTTATAAAATTCGCTATCTTTATTCTTTAAAGAAACAAACATAATATATACCAATCTAAATTAAATTTATTTCTATCATAATATTAATAATCTTATAATTAAAAACATTTAATAATAACAATATCTTATAATTAAACTTAAATTAATTTCTTACAAAATCATTCTAAAGACTTTGTATTATAAATAGTTAATATTTATTAATCAATATAATAATGTACAATTACATATTTTTTCTTTATTAAATCTAAGACATACAACCAATATTCGTCTCACAGTGGACATATCAATGACTGTTCGCATCATTTTTACATTGCACATTTTGCTTGAAATTTCTATCTTGACCTTGTTTGTGTAACTTGCAAATACTTTTAAATCTTTCTTCATCATTTCCAATAAAGTGATAATCAATTAAAAATGAAGCCAACTTCATTAGGCTAGCGAATTCCCACTATAAGCAACTTCCAAAGGTATGCAATTAGCAATTGTCTAGTAGATCAATTATATAAAAATTTAAGTAATATTTACAAAATTTAAATCATCTATAAAATTAGTCTTTATATTTTTTTCTTTGGCTTTAATAAGTTTACAACATGTGTCCAACCAATGACCCTTACCTCTGAAATGATTACTAATGTATTCAAAATTTTTTCATGACTTATTCTCATCATTTTTTTTTTAATTTTTAACCTTTTATAAACATTTCACTTTGGATAGTTATGTTTGTTTTGCCATCCTCTTAAGAATTTTTAACCTTTGCAAGAGCAATAACTTTGCCCTTTCTTGCATCCTCTGTCACATTTACTATTGTTATATATGTTGACATTCACTTGTAAAAATAATAAAAAATCAACCACACATAATTTTTAATTTTTTGACAAAAATTTATTATTTTATTCAACATCTAAAAATAATGAGACAAATTTCAAATACATTTTAAATTTACATTCATGATAATTATTGCTTCAGAATCATATTAGATACATGAAAGATAAAAAATATTTTGATTATATTTATTTTACCATCTTCTGGGTCTTTAACCGTTGCAAGAGCAATAATTTTGTCCTTTGTTATGTCCTCTATCACATCCACTGTTATTACATATGTTAACATTCACTTATAAAAATGATAAAAAAAACTAATTGAATATAATTTATAATTTTTTAACAAAAATTTATTGTTCTTTTTTACAACTAAAAATAATGAGATAAGCTCTGAATACTCTTAAAATTTAAATTCATAATATATATTATTACTACAAAATCATATTAGATACATAAAAAATAAAAAATATCTTTACTAGAACATCTTGTTCAAAAAATTTTTAATCACATAATATCAATTGTGATATAATTTCTAAATAAATTAAAAATAATTTTAAATTTTAAAATTTCATATTTATCTATTCTTGTCTCAATTTTTGATAATTGAATTTTTTTTTTTAATTTTACTACAAGTAAGATGGATCTTTAATTGTTAAATTTTGAGTTTTTAAACTCTCATTCAAATGATAGCAACGAAAGATCATGATCTTTAATTTATCTTATAAAAATGATTGATTTTTTTTTTATTTGTCTTTTAGGTCTATAGCTTGGAGGTGCTTTTTGCATTAAAAATCTAAAAAAGATAATTATATGATAATATATCAGGAACAAATATTTGTAATTTGTAAGATTTAATATTTTTAATAACCTATATGCATTTTAAAATAAAGAAGAAGCAATTAGTGACATAGTAAAATATGACATAAATAAGTCTAATATAAAAATTTTAAAAATTTTAAATCCATACACATGATAATTTAGAGATTTAGAACTTTTAATCTAATAAAATTGATCTTTAAAACTTCAAATTCTACTTATCTCTTTATTTTTATAAATTTTTAAGTTGCAATGAAAATATTTAGAGACATTTCAACATCGATAATAATATAACTTGAAAGAATAAATAATAAACTCCAAATAATTAATATTATGTCAATGTTATTGCTAATAAAATATAATTAAAAATAAAAACATAAATAATATGATATAGAAAATCTAATTGAATTAGTAACCATAGAGTATAATCACGAGGAGTGTTGCTTACTAACAAAATAAAAATGGTACAAGAACTAATAACAATAAATTTAAAAAATTAAATACTTCAGCATTATATAATCATATTGATTACATATTGTGAATATTAAATTAAAATATAAATAAAAAATAATAAAAAAGTGATATTTCATTATTAGTTCAATTAGCAAATAAACCATAATAAAAATAAAAGAAATATTTTCCATTGTTATGTCATTAAACAAAAATAATGAATCATAAAAATTTCTTTAATTAAAAAATTAAAAAATAATGCAATAAATTTGTAACAAAATGTTTAATGTATAAACAAGTGAGAACAAAATCTAAAAAACTGGCCAAATTATGCCAATCTTTTCTAATTTTTAAATATAAATAAAAATATATAATAGTAAATTTTATTAGCTAATTACCAAAAATCCAAAAGAATTATAAGAGAGCATGTTAATAATTATGCACAAATTAACTAAATTTACTCATTTTTTATCTTTTAAATTTATAAATTCTTTAAAAATTTTAAATAGACTGTATTTTCAAAAGATAATACAATTGCATAAAACACCTTTATCCATCATTTCAAATAAAAATCCAAAGTTTACATATTATTGTTAAAAAGTTATACAAAAAACTATGAAAACTCAATTATAATTTATTGTAACCTATCATCCTTAAATAGATTGTCAATTAAAAAAAGTCATTCAAATACTAAAAGATATAATTAAATTTTGTATCTTAGAATTTCAAGACTCTTGGATTATCATTTACTATTAATAAAATTTGTGTACAATAATAACTACTAATCCAGTTTTAAAATAATATTATTTAAAATACTATATGAAAAACTGTATAAATCACCTATACATTAAGTAGAAGTTGGTAAATTTTCTTTTATAAATTCTAAAAAAGAAAACTATTAAAAAAGTAAAATTCATTAAATAGTAGAGTTATGCAAATCAAAAAAGAATGTTCATTAATATTTGATGTAAATAATCACACTTTTTTAAAAGTTAAACTTCACATAAAAATGATCAGATTTTTTTTAATCATTGCATAAAAATAATCGTATTTGATAAAAAAACTTGTAAACTAAAAAACGATGTTACTAATATTTGATATAAATAATTCACATTTTTTTAAAAATTAAACATCACGTAAAAATGATCAAATTTGAAAAAAAAAAATTATCCTAATATTTATTAGTTATTTTAAAATTTTAAAATAAATTAATAAAATATTTTATAAACTAAAAATACCTCTACAATTGTCAAATATTCACAATATTTTTTATATTTTAATATTTAAGAAGTATTATCCAAATCCTTTCTATGTACTAAACTAAAAATATCTCACCTTAAATGAAAATATTTTTTACAAAAAAAGGCCAATTCTAATTTTAAATTATAAGGAACAAATTCTCCGCAATAAGATTATAAAATTATTAAAAATTTTATAACAATATCACAACATTAAAAAAAAATTGCATAAAAACTTAAAAATCACGTGCAAATTCAATATCCAATATTATTTTAAATAAATACATGAATTTTTAAACTGAAATTTTTTTAATAAAGAAGGATTGCAACACTTGAGCAAGGGAATTGAACAAAGAAAAGGATGAAGTAGGCAGCACAATTTTGCCTGTCTCTTCGGCCAAGCAATGGTTTTATAGGTATATGTATACATGTGCGTACATATATATATTTAACTTCTTCCGCTTGCTTTAATCTTAAACATAATGAATAAAAGAAAAGAAACATAATGGCAAGAAAGGAGACAAAAGAAAAAAAAAAGAGAGAAAAAAGAAGAAAAAAATAAGAGGAAAAAAAGAGAAAAAAAAAGAAGAAAAATCTACTACATTCATAAATTTTACTATTATTAATTTTAAAAATTAATTTTAAATATTAAATAAATATTAATTATTATTGTAATCTTGGTGTTAAAAATTTAATCCCATTAAAAATATAAATTTTAAAATATTAATTTAATAATTTAATTTTTATTAATATCTAAATAAATATTTATACTATTATTTTAATGTTAAAAAGTAAATCTCAAACAATAAATAGATTAAAAGAAGTTTAATTACTAAAAATACTAAAAAATAAAATATTTATTTTTCTTTCAAAATGTATACAAGCACATAAATTTTTTGAATGAACATATATTGACCTACTTAATTAATTATTTAATCAAATTATATATTTTCATAAAAATTTTATTTATATGAATTCAACAATAAAAATTAAATTATATGTGCTATTTTTTAATAAAAATTATTTAAAATCAATAAAATTAATTTTATTTACTTTTATTAAAAAAAATTTGAATATTAATATTTTTATTAACTAACTAATTTATTAAATATAAATTTAAAATATAATAATAAATAATTTGACATGAAAATAATTTTTATCCAGCAATAAAAATCTACATAGAAAAAATTAGACATAAAAATAATTTTACTCCATATTAAAAATTCACAAATAAAAAATCAAATAAAATAACAATCTTTTAAAATAATATCTTTTAAAATACATTAACCACTAGAGCAATCATCTTTAAAACCCTAAAATACAATGTTACTCAAAAACCAATCTCTAAAAATAATAACTCTAAAAAACACATTAATTAAATAAAATTAATTCAGACATTAAAATTCATTTTTAATATTGTAACTTTTTACATGAAATTTATTTTAAAATTTCTTCAATATTATTTATTCTATTTTTATGTAAAATTTAAAAAATATTTATTATTTATTTTTAATTTTTAAAATTTTATTACATAAAAATATTAACTAAATATTAACTTACCTTTATTTTTTAAATTCCTCTACTTTTCTACTTTTAAATTAAACAAAAGAAAAAAATTATTAAAATATATTAAACACTAACAATTTTTTTTTTTTCATAAAATTTTATGTTTGTGCAAATATAAAAAAGTATGTATATATATATATATATATATATATATATACAAAACTTTAAATTATCAAATAAACAATAAACCATCCAACATCATATGTTAATGTTGAAACAAAAATAAAAAAATATACACAATTTTAAACTTTTGAAAAAGCAATAGACCATCAAATAGTTAAAATAATAAAATTCGTAAATTACTCTACAAATGTTTTAAGATTTTATTATAATTTTTTTTTTCAATCTATCAAAATATATGTTAAAGTTAAAAAATATTGCCTCATCCCACCTTCCAGTTCCCTCATCTGTAATATTTTTTTTCGATTTTTTAAATTTGAAACAGTTTATACTCACTTCAACTGGTTGGACAATTGAACAATCACCAGCTGTTAAATTGCATAAAATCTTATAAATAAAAATATTAATATCACCCTTTCTAAGTGAAAGCTTAAGTTAAAATAATTACAAGCAGACATTAACATTAACTTTCAAGTAATTTAGGGGCGCTCTCGCTCAACCCCTCCTTCTAGGTTAAATTAAATCTATCTGTGCACTTTCACAACATTTCAACAAGAAGATTTATTAAACATCTATTTAATACTCTTGTAACCTATTATCTTGTCCCCGCATCAGAAATAAAGTATTTTGTACCTCACTTCGTATCAATCCCAAGCTTGTCTTAAAGACATTCAAATCTACCCAAATTTCTAAATGATCCAAATTTTAAATTAACAAAAATTAAAAAAAAAATGAAAAAACCCCAATATATCTCTCTTAAATATAATTAGATCTGATAATTGAACAATTTTGGAAATACAAGTAAAAGATTGTTCACTCAAAATATTACTTGTTAAACAAATTTCTTAAAAGTGACAACAATTCATCAATAAATATTTTGTCAAATTCTCAAGACAACGTAAGCTCATCACAGCCTAGCATAATCTGGGCACGAAGTCCTAAAATAGGTGCAAGACCCGACGGATAAATTGTAAACGAAAAATTAGAGTTGATCGCACTCCCAGTTACCTAAACCTTGCTGTCTATGCTCATGGGTTCTGCTTCCTTAGACTCTTCTTTCTGAAAATATGATCAATTAGACAAACAAAATATTAGAATGAACCGGAACTAACATCTTCATCAAAAGAAAATATGATCAATTAGACAAACAAAATATTAGAATGAACCGGAACTAACATCTTCATCAAAACCATTCTAACATCGCCCGATGGGTACATGTTCCAGTCCAAGTCAGATTTTAATTCACTTTCTTATACCTTTACCTAAACTAAATATGTGAAAATTCATTCTAATTGTCATTTCTTATATTTCAATTCTAAAGAACTAGAGAGTTACATTGGATTCCACAGATCCCAATTTATTCATCTTTGCAAACAAGTAATATTCAATTTTAAAAGAGGTAGAGACTTACATTAGATTCCTCAGATCCCAATTTATTCATCTTTGCAAACATGTTGCCGTAAAACTTGGCCTCTTTTTTGTTGTATTCCTTCATCTTCTCCTTCAATGTTTTGTATTCCAATTTGACATCCCTGATTCCACAGCACCACAAATGGAATTAATATTTTTCATATATGTGATATTCATATAAAATATGGAGACAACTAAGGCAACCATCTACCTGAGTACATAAAAATATCAGCACTCTGGTTCTTCTTACAATAAGTTAAAACCTCATTATCTTTTTCATGGTCTAAAATCAAAACCATTACTATGCTGGAAAACAATGAGCTCCATGCTTACAATGTCTATTTAGAGAAGAGCATATACCTGTTATCAGGGTCAATCTCAAGTGCTTTCTTGATATCAAACTCCGCCAAATCTAAATCTGCCATTTGAATGTATGCCTGAGCCCTTCTGTACAGAGCTTTCACATTTCTACTCTCCAAGTCAAGCACCTGTTTGGTTAAAACAGATTATACACAAGGCACAAACATTAAGATTTAAGAAAGAACAAGAAAATCTTTCTCAAATTTTTAAACCTTTGTGCATAATTTTTCAGCTTCCTTAAATTCCTTCAGTTTCAGCTTGCAAGCTGCATCATTCAGGTTACAAGCAACCTTCAATAACTTAGCCTGCTTTTTCTCTTCATCACCAAAGGAAGAATCATACTCAATATACTTCACAGCCTGCATGTAAGAAGATTCAACCACTACATTAATCCTAGGACTAATGAATCAAATAGCATAGTGTTTTGTAATCCACAACTTGCATACTTTTTCATATCTCTTTGATGCTCTTGTATATTTACCAGCCTTAAACAACACATTCCCTTGTTCTTTCTTCTTACCAGCAGCTTCAATTTTTTCCTGGGTGTTCATGTCCCATGATTCCTTCTCCTGAACAACACGATGATGGAGAAAGCTTGTCAACACATCCCCGTATTACACTTAGTTACATAAAATTTTATCAAGCAACAACAAAACACACATTATCAAACTAACTGACCTTCTCAAAAGACACCAACTCAACCTCATAGTACACGGTTGAGTTAGGAGGAACCACAGCCAACTCCTGCTGCGACTCAGAGGAGCCAAAAGCATATTCTGGTGCCACAGTCAGCAATGCTGCCTCGTTTTTCTTCATTGTTATTAAGGCTCTATCAAGCCCATCAATCACTTGCTCTATCTCAAATACAAAATCACATTATGATACTTTCACCCAGGAAAACAAGAAACTCAGAAAGAGGGGGGTGGGATTAATAAGTTCTCCATCAACAGCAGTTATTACCTTCATCTGTCTTAAACTCAAACAGCTCCTCTTCCTCACCATGTCCCTTTTTCACAAACACTGTGCCATCTTGCAGTTTACCAATCAATTTAACTGCCAGGTCCAAAATTTAAGTGGTCAGTGTTTTGCAATCAATGTTTAAAATATAAGATATTTATTCCCACTTTCCAATTCAAACCTTTGACAACAGCTCCATCATTAGGACGCTCATACCCTTCCCCTTCTTTGAGGACCTTCTTGATAACCTTCTTGTCATCAGTTATTTCAGTCACAGTCTTCCATGATACTAACTCCAAAGCAATCTGAAGTGTGGCATTTGGTGGGACTGCACAGTCATTGCCTGAGGCAGGCTTCCCTTTCTCCCCATATCCATCTGCAATCAAAACAAACAAGAATAAGTAATTTCCAGTCAAGCATTGTCACTTCAACGATCACAAGATCTCCATGAAAAAACTTACATTGTGGCTTCACAGTGAGAAGCACCTTCTCCCCCTTCTTCATTGTCTTTACTGCCTTGGATAGTGCGAGACAGAAATGACCTAAATACGTATAAAATACATAAATAAAAAATGATCTGCAGAAATAGGGAGCACACATCCAAAGAAAATTTTACAAGATACAGACCGTCCTTGACAGTGAACTCCACAGCATCTGCTTTTGCAACAACTGTACCATCCTCTAGTCTAGCTTCATAATTTACTGCAATTATAACAAACATGACATATCATTATAGTACCTAATACTTCATCAAGGTCCTTGACGTATAAGGACTAGAGCAAGTTCTCCAACAAACCAAATAGCCACAATACAATAGGGAAACATATCATTATAGTACCTAACACTTCATCAAGGTCCTTTGGATTCTCCCATTTTTCTCCTTCATTGAGGATCTTCTTAATAATCCCACCATCCTTGCAAATGTCCTTGACACTAGTCCAAGATAGCAACTCAACATCAAATTGAAGGGTAGCATTTGGAGGAATGGTTGGAGGTGAGCCAGACGCGCCATAAGCAAGCTCCGGAGGAATTGTGAAAATTGCATTTTCACCTTTTTTCATTGTCTTAATACCTATATCCCATCCTTTAATCACACTTCCTGCAAGCATAACATATAAGAGAGAGTTATTACTTTCTCCAATTTGTCATTGTGACAAAACCGTGCAAAAAGATATTCATATAACCAAGAGCTACCATAAAAAATAAAAGGAATCAGTCCTTTATCTTAGGTTTTATACTGTAAGCGAATCAAACCTAATAACCAGAGAAATAGTTCAAATCAAGTACTATTTTTGACATTCGGAACTTCAGGAAATATATTCCCACTCGAAATGTATATAATGCATAACTCTTTCCACAATATATTAGATGCTGAAGTCATATCAGCATAAGAAACTAGTTTGATTACGTCAAAAAACAATTTCAAACAAATAAAGCCCCCATTCACAAATTTTAAAAAGAAATTGTCTAAACTTCTGCAGACACGCTAACAATTTAAGAAACTAAATACATAACTTAAGTACACTGACTTCTGTCAAATTCCTCAAAATTAGTTATCCTGGAACTTCCCAAGAATGCTAAATATCATAACTTGTTACACGCTATACCCCAAGAATAATAAGAGACAACTTTTGATATATTTCTCCCAAATTACTCGGACTTCAAAAAGAGAAACAGCTTCAGTTCCATTCACAATATAATAAATATACACACATACACATACAATACATATATGTATATGTAAACAGAAACAGGAAAGTAATCTCACCTTGACCAAGAGTGAACTTGAAAGGCGTACCCCTATCACGACTGGAATCAAACTGAGTACCATCTAGCAACGTCCCAGTATAATGAACTGCAACAAAACATAGAAGATAAGAAACAGCAAAAATATGTAAGTAGAAAGAAAACAATTAGAAATTTAAAATTAAAAAAACAACAGACCTTCAACTTCGTCGCCATTATCAGGCGTCTCCCATGCTTCACCTTCCTTGAGAAGCTTCTTCTTCAATCCTTGATTACCGATCTCCTTCTCCTCGCCGACCTTCATAATAGTAGTATCGTCAGGAAGATCCATGTCTCCGTCCATCATCTCATTCGCAGCTGGAATATCAAAATCTTCATCCATCTGTCTTTGGTGGAAGAAAGGATCTAGAAAGGTTTATATATTATAAACGAACAGAGGTAATGCTAGTAACACTGCTAAATCGCCCAAGATAAGTACCTAGTGAGGCAAGCGAGGCGGTGGCTGTATATATAGTGGAGGAGGAGAAAGTTTGGGTTCTAGAGGCTTCTACGATGGTTATACTAATTTAAAAAATTTTAAAATAAAAAACTCAATGCGGTAACAAAAGCCAGATGCTTCGAGAGACCCGCCCTCCCAAAATCTTACAATATTTTTATCCAAACACCCTGAATTTGACTAAAATTCATGAATATGTTTAATTATTATTTGAAATATAATTATAGTAAAGGTAATATAAATTTAGTAAATTATATTTTTAAACTTTTTTTTTAAAAAAATTGTGACTATAGAAATTTTTATTAAAGTTTGAAAAAAAAATACTGGGACCAGTGAATTTGGAAAAGGAATACTTAAATTTTGATAGTTTTAAGATTATACTTATATCTTAATTTAAAATATTTATATATTTCATCGTTACAATTACTATAACACTCCTCTTAATTATAGTTTAAGATAAAAACTTATTATATATACTGTGAGTCAAATAAAAAAAATATAGAATAATTATTGTTTTTTCATTTAGATATCATTACTTTATTAAAAATATTTTACTATGCACAAAGTTTACTGGGAAGACAAAGTTATCTCTCTTTAAGTTTTTTTGATATTGAATTAACTAACTAAAATATTAAATTATTTTATTATTAATTCCTTTTAAGAAATAATTTTAATTTATTCATATTATATATTAATTTATATTCTAAATTTTAAAAGTGTGAAAATTTAATGAAGATAAGATAAATATCATTAATATATTATTATGTTATTCAAATATGAACAATATCAAATTCTTAAAATGATGTAATACAATTATTGTGATATAAAAATAGTTTAAGTAATAAAAATTAGAATATTTAGATGAAGTATTATTATTATTATTAATTACACTTATTTGAATATTTATATCATAATTTCTTTACTATAGATTTTGAATTTATATAAAGTAGTGAGTAATTTTAAATTATTTTATTAGAAAATTAATATATATATATATATATATATATATACATATATGTGTGTGTGTGTGTATTATGATTGAATTTTTTTTTAATAAAATTTCATTATATTTTTTTAGAAAGTATAACTAATAAGTTTTAAAAATTAAATAATAATAAATAAATTAAAATTTTACTTAGAATGGATAAACAAATTAGGAGTATTTTAGTTTTTTAGTTCATTAACTCGTGGTTAAAGGAATGTACAGAGAAGATAAGTATTTCTTTACCACAAATCTCAAAAGTGTACAGTAAAAAATTTCAGCTAGCATTATTTTGTGTTTTTAATACACTAATGGCATAAATATTGTATGTAATATAATTATAAGATGGTGTTGACAATTTCTCGTTTGTTTGGCGAATCTGTTCCCTGTTAGAATTTCTAGACTTTAAACTCTTCTATAAACATGATAAGTGAAATTCGTTTGATAACAAAGTACAAGAGTTTTTAATTTTAGGGATTTTCTTATATGTCTAATTTATTTCGTTGTTAAAAAATAATTAAATACAAATATAAATAAAGTAATTGACATTCAAGATTTAGAGGACTAATATGTAAATCAATTACACTCATCTTATATTTATTAGGTTATATTTATTTAATCAATGAATAGATATTCCTTTTTTTTTTTTATGGATTGTGATTTTATGATTTTCATGGGTTCTTTAGCATAGTTTTAAGTCAATTGCGATTAATATATTTTTTACTGTCAATTAACTTAATTATCTATTCGCCTGCTTTAGTTTAGTCAATTAATATATGTGAAATCATGTCATATCTATTCCCTTGCTAATTAATTTTATGATTTTTATGGTTCTTGGGCATTTTTGGCCAACTCTACTTTTTACTGCCACATGATCCTAAGGTTAAAATATGTTTACTAAACAAGGTATAAATTATTCTTCAAAATCTGTAAGATATTTGTACTGTTTAAAAGTATCGTAAACTAACGCCCAATTGATTCTTTTATATTAACATTTCTAAAATTTATAGCTTCAAATGGCATGATACATACCTTGTAATATTTGAGAATTACTAGTAAATAATAATTACTCTTTTTAAATGAAATACATTAAAACTATTTAGTGATTATTTATAATTATAATTCATATTTAATTTTATTATCGAAACTTTAAGTCTTGCTAAAGTCCAGCTTCTATAATGTACAATTTTCAACATTTTCTTGCTATAATTCTTATCTTCTATATTCCGGTTCCCAAATTTTTTAGAAATAGCCGATAAGTTAGTTATATATATACACACACACACACACACACACACGCACGTGTGTGTGTGTGTGTGTGTGTGTGACATAAAATGTTCCCAATTTATAAGTGGAATTAAAATTTTGAAATTGACGAATTGTAGTAAGTATCGTACTGTAGCTCAACAGTTGAGTCACGAGCCAAAATTTTGAAACAGTTCAACAAACCTTCGCCTCTCTCTACATTAACTGGCCAAGATTTGTAGTTGTGCTAAAAGAGAGACGAGACGAGCATTTACCAAGACGATCCGAATTCAAAATCAAACCAACTTTTCCAAAATTCACGATTTGCAAAATTCACGATCCAAAATAGGAAAATTATTCAGAAAAAAAGGCAAACACTAGCAACAGGAAGGATGAAATCTGTCCAGTTGAGTTCATTTGACAGCTGACCATTAATTTTATTTATAGCTCACCATTCTCA
This sequence comes from Swietenia macrophylla, assembly GCA_032401905.1. NCBI lineage: Eukaryota > Viridiplantae > Streptophyta > Magnoliopsida > Sapindales > Meliaceae > Swietenia > Swietenia macrophylla. The sequence goes on along the minus strand of CP135559.1, from coordinate 2,989,562 downwards.
GTTTTCTCTCCACTTGATGTTTTCCCATTTACTGCAACAAGCTCTGTGTCAAATATCAATGTTGCTCCACCTGTAATTGTCAAAAAATCACTTGTTACATGTCATCAACTCTAGCTTATATAAAACCAACAGAAACAACACACAATTTTACCATACATTTATTCATCTTGGCTCTAAAATATGTTTTCAAGCTCTAGCATATATAATGATACTCTTGATGGTAAGCGACTTAAAACAAGACAAATTTTTCAGGTCAAAATTTTCAAGTCAAAGTCACCCAACAACATAGTACTAACAAAGAAATATTACTTTTATTGGTTCCCCTAAAGTATGCTCTAATATCATCGCCAGCCCACAAGTTTTAAAATTAATTTTCAATGCTCCTATCATTACCAAGACCATTAATTTGGATGTCCCTTCTCTTCCCCCTCTCTCTAGCTCCTATTTCCATTCTGTCATTTCTAATTTTCTCTCATATCTTTCATGATTGATGTATATCAACATCACAAATGTTAGTTCAATTTAAAACCAATAGTGCCATTGATTTAACATCAAAAGATAATAGTTAAAAATACATATCCTCCAATTAACCTTAAATTGAAAATTATACAAACAAATCAAATAAAAATCTTTTCAATCAAAAAGCACAAGAAAAATAACTCTCCAATGTCTCTCCATCATCAGCCACTAGGTGGCGTAACCTCACTGCATTGCTCACAAAGATTCAATTGGCTGCTGGCAAGGACATGGCCTCAAGGCTATGCGTGGATCTTCCGGTGACTGCTCATGAGGCTTGGATGGATCTTGCACTGTTTGCACAAGACTACACATGGGTCTCATTAAGGCCACAGAATGCCACGCATTGATCCAGTAGGGTCGCTCTAGGCCATACAGCCAGCCACCAATGAACTGAAGAGGAGTTGGTCTGGTGGGTTGTAAGAGAGGAAAAACTAAGAACAGGAACTGAAAAAAAAAAAAAAAGGAAAGGGAGAAGAAAGGAAAAAAGGGAAAGCAAAAAGACATATGATGGGATGCAAAACAAAGAAAAGAGAGGGAAATTAGAACAAAAATTATTTTTTACTTAATAATTATTCACTAATTAATAAAAATTTGAATAAATATTATCACCGTATCACCCTAATACCGATTAACTTAACACAGAAGGGGCAATGGAAGTGAATTCTGAAACAGGGGCTAGCACTGATATTTTACCGTTTCATAGAGCCACGATAAAAGAATCCCTCTATCGATATAGTAAAATATATCAAAAATCTAACCTGTCATCATCCATTAAGCCAGTTTTCAACCATCCATGAAGATGGCAAAGTAGTAAAATTCCATCATTAAAAACTTGCAGGAGTATAATCTAGTAGACTAGATTAGTCAATAGGTATTACTATCTGAAGTGGCTACAGTTCTTATATTATAGAGCAATGCCAAGTCAGTTCACCTTAGGCATATACATGATAGATGGTTCTCTTAATTAAAGTACCCAAAAACATACCACCTTTGACGAAAGCATCACTTATATGCGGCTTGACTAAACATATAACTTGTAAATTATCAAAAGCTGAACTAACAGAATATATCTCCGCAACATGTTAGTTACAGTGACTGGAAAGAGGTTTACACTACAGAAGGATGAAGTTTTAGAAAAAAAAAAAAAGGAAAAAACCTGGGATGGTAGGGGGAGAACCCTGCGGCCCATAACCAAGGTTTGCAGGAATTTTCAACTTTCGCTTCTCACCTACACACATTCCCAACAGTCCTTGGTCCCATCCTACAAAGAATTATTTCAAGCATCAATAACGCAATGCAACCATCAACAAGCTAACCTTTAATTGATTAATGTAGGGATGGAGAGGAACAGATAAGAGTTCATAAAAGTAGAATAACTATTAGGCCATACACACCTTTGATTACTTGACCACTGCCAAGCTCAAACTCAATTGGATCACCTCTCTCAAAACTGGAATCAAAAACAGTTCCATCTGTAAGTTTTCCCTGCAGGGATAAGTAACAAGTAATATAGTCAAGAAACCAAAAGGGGATTTGAAACGGATTACTTCAATTACAATCAATTTGAAAATTAAAATCAAACACGAACATCGAAATATGGGATCACCACATAGACGACAACTCACTTACCCGATAATGAACTTTGATTTTATCACCTTTGTGAGCCTGAAGATCACAGGTCTTAGGCTTGTGCTGTAAAAGTGGAAGGAATTAACAATATTAAGTTAGCAATAAGAAATTGTTATGACCAAAATGCCTAAAATCTAAAGCAAAGATCCTGCAAACATATACTAAACTATATGACAATAAAACTAGGAGGACATCAATTATCATCGCATAGCACCAAAATTAGTACTATAAATAAATAACTAAGATCACGTGTAAATTTAATGATTTATTGCTAACGGAAATGCAATTACTGCCTTTGATTGTAAGAAAAGACAAATATAAAACTGTGAAGGATTCACCTTTACACCAATCTGCAATTCAGTCACATCTCCCGATTTTTTAGCAGATACTTAGAAGAAAAAGAAAAGAAAAATAGTTAGCCCATTAGTGGAAATGGAATTCGTGATCTCAGATCTACAAAGGAAAGAAATGGGTATAACTTAGAAGGTGCACTTCATCACTGATCGTATTGATCAAATACGCAAGTGTTAAAGCGAAGGTAAATAATATACCTAACGTCGAAAGAACCAACAGAAACGAAATTGCAGCGGCAACCGTCAATACAGACCTGAAACTCATCTTGCTAATACTACGCTGTGCTACACCTGCTAATCTGTGCGTCTCCGTAGAATCTGACTCTGGATCCATTATATAGCGGGGCGGAAGTGGTAAAATGTATGGACTCACAACCACGGTCCAATTTATTTGTTGTCCACCTAACAGACAGGCCCACGGAGTTTCATAACTCATGAAAATATGATGTATTAAATTATTTTTGGTGATTATTGAATCTTATAAAATAATATATTTTAATTAACTCACAAAAAAATAATCAACTAAAAAGAACAGTTCAGTGTAATTACATATTTTTACAGGAACAAGTTCATCAATTTTTTAAAAATATAATTTAATATTTAATATGACTTAAAAATTACCAAATTTTAATATCAAACTGAGTCTTAAAAATATAATATATATTCGTTACATAAATTATATTATCAAAATATTTTGACCATGTATGATAATGAATATTACATATTTTTTTTGAATATTTAATTATATGTTAATTAAAAAATAAATTATATAAAATTCTAAAATAAAAAAATATAAGAAAATACTTAAAATAAATAATTATGTTATCAGAGATTCCAAATAGGCCAAATTAGGAAATAAGCACATTTGAATGTTTTTGTTAAAAACTATTTTCATTTAAGAATAAAAATAAACTACTTGTAAATTTGCAAAAGCAATTCTAGGAGAGGTGTAAATTTATTAGGCTTAACACCATTTTCAATCATCCTTTTTTTTTTTTTTTTTCTGACATTAAAAACTTGGTAAGTTTAAAAAAAATGATTAATTTTTTCTAATTTATTTAAATTTTTTAATAAAGAAAAATTAACTAAAAATAAAAAAATAATAAAAAATTCCTTGACCAAGTTAAAAACAGTCACGAAATTCTGCGAACTAGGGAATTCTCCTTGGAAGACACAGGCGGTGGAGCTTCTGCCGAGAACAATACTGAAAAGCAGGCAAGCCCACGAGACTCGAAGAGCAATTCTAGAATTAGACCGTTTGGATGAAAAAAAATAAAAAATAAATATTATTTTTAATTATATAATAAAATAAATTTATAAATTTTTTTTTATATATTATTAATAAATAAATTTTTTTATTAATTAAATAATTTTATCGTATTATTTTAATACAATAAAATCTTCTTTCTCAAATTCTCTGCAAATCATGCGGGTATCCAAATTCTTAATTGATTCGGACGGAGGGAGTGAATGCAAAGACTAAGAAGAGTACTTCCCGCGACTGCTGCACTCGTGGGGAAGTTGCAAGACGCCACGTTAACAGTGGCGCTCTATGTTCAAGTCAACTCCCAAATGCATGGGAGATCAGATCCAGGGTTTTCATGTAGGTATTAGAACGGTAATGTAAATTGTACCTTTATAATTAGGGATTTATTTATTTGTTTATTTATTTTCTTAAAAGCTAAAGTGATGTTTGATTTGAATAATAGAAAGGAAATAGAAAAATAAAAAAAAAAGTTTTCATTGTTTTGTTACACTATAAAAAAATTAATAGAAAAAAATTCATTATTTTTTATTTAGACATCTTCTATTTCTCAGTCATGTTTAATTTGAAGAATGAAAAATAAAAGAGCAAGAAAAGATCAAATGAAAGGAAAAGAAAAGAAAAAAAAAGAATTAATTTTGTATTGTTTAGGTGCACCACAGATTTTTTTAGTGCATGAAAATATTATTTACTTCTAATTTATTAATAGTTGTTAATAAATTAAATTTTTAATTATTTTTTATTTTTAAATTTTAGTTGTATTTTATTGAAAATAATAATTATTATAAATATATTTTGTTAATATTTTTTAAGATAAATATTTTTGTTTAGACAAAATATTATTTTTATTAAAATAGTTTATGTATTTTATAATTGAAAAAATGAAACTAACTTCAAATTTTATTTTTAAATAGAAAATAATCGAATGCTATACATTTGGTGGCTAATAAATATTTAAACTTATATTATATAACTATATTTTTATTAAAAAAATTATAAATATTTAAAAAATATATTTATATTTTTAATGCATCTCTTTTTTTATTTAAAATTCATTAGCTCAATTAACTATGAATTTTTATGTACAAATTGATTTTGAACTTAAGTGTCATTAATTAGTTTATTGAAAGTGTATTCAATTTTCAAAGGTATATATAAAATTTTATTATGACTACAAACAATATTACCTTTTTTTTTATTCTGATAGTCATTTTGCCTTTGAAAAAAATTAAACAAATAAAAATATAATTATGTCAATAATTATTATATATATATAGATTACAAAAACTAAAATTATCAAATAAATATACTAATAATCTGAATTACAATAAATACAATGGTATAAAAAATTATAAATCAATATACATATGAAACATACAAAATAATATTTATAATTGGAATGACAACAAAAATAAAAATAAATATAGCATAGTAAGATGATGTTGAATTTATTATAATAAATATTAATGACTGTAAATTAATTTGTCAATAAAATAGATTAAAATAATATTATGTTAATAATTATATATTAATATTTTGAATTTCACATTACAATTTTGAATTTATTATATAATTAAGCCAATATAATAATTAATTATTTAAGGTAATTAATCAACTAAAAATATATATTAAGTTATCTAAAATAAAAAATTATTGTAAAATATATACATGAAAGATATAATTGGAAGTTCTTCATTTGAAGGGGTGGAATAAAGATTTTCACCCTTAAGAATGGAATCTAATTATCTAATTTGAGAGAATAAGAATTTTTAAATTTATTTTTTTAACCTTACATTCCTCAAACCACTTAGAGTAATTATCATTCTTTTGAGGATTCTTTTACTTTTTCCTACCTTATACTAAATTTACCGTAGGCTATGTTTATTTTGAAGAATTAAAAGGAAAGAAAAAATGATAGAGGAAGAAAAGAAAAAAAGGATCCTTTATGCTTAGGAGATTAAGAATTCTCATTTCTCAACTCGGGGAAAGAAATACTTTTAGGAATATTTTTTCATCCAACAAATCAAAGGAATTCTTCTTCAAAAAATTGAACAAATTTATATTTTCATTCTCTCATCTTGGCTATTATATTTCTATTTTTCAAGAGACAACTATTCTCTCATTTCATTTTGTTTCATCTCACTTTAATTTTCATCTTTGAAGAAAAATTATTTCATTTAATTCAAGATCAATCAATTTAAAATTTTCATGATAAATTATTTTTTAATACTAATATTCATTTGAGAGAAGATAAGCATATGGAGTGAGGCATAAGAAATAAATGAACTAGTTGTTAGTATTATAATTAGTTCGTAAAATATTTGAATAATTCTTATTTATAATTTTACCTAACATGTTTTATAATTCCTATTTTTAGATATTATTTTTACAAAATATTATTCAACATCTTTCATAATTCTTGGACTCTAAAAGTATTAAATCAAAATATTATTTCTATTTTATTTTTGTTTTAAGAAAGATCAATTGAAAAAATATATATGTATTGAATGTGACTTTATTGCATGTTTTTGTACAACTTCTTTATTAGCTAAAAGGGCCAAAGACTCAACAAAAATGGTTATTATCACTAATCCAATTTTTGTAATATCTTAAAATGATACAATGTGTATTAAATTATATCATTAAACTACTCCATTTTTTAAAAATTTATCACCAAACTATAAAATGATTGACTTTGTTCATTTAAATTTAATGATAAAAGAATTTTTTTTTTTACTAATACTTTCATCAAAATTAGAGTTAAGGCTGATTAAGTATAAGTATGACTTCTTGCAAAAATCAAATAAAATAAAATTGAGATTGTCAGATTCAGTAGCCATGACAATAAGCAATTGTTAGGTGATGGTAGTGACTTAACCAAAAAAACAACAAAAGATAATGGATGAAGCAGGACAATATTAAGTTTAGTTTTTTCTTCTTTTAAAAGTTTACAGTTGTTTTCTCAATAGTTTGTACATAAATAGAAAAAAATTCAAATACCTTTATATTTAAACTTATGTTTTTGATATATTATTGATATCATTTATTTCTTTTTAATACTAGTTGTTGAAAATTTGAATAGTTCACTATTGCTTATAACTATCAATCATCATTGACACTGATTGTCACTGATAACTTTGATACGAACCTCGTTAACAATAACGAAATCCGAACTCAATAAGTAACTCAAAATCGTTCTACGATCAAATTTGAATGGAACATCGACCCGTTGTTTATAAAAAAACAAGAATCTCGGTATAATGTAGATGCCACAAACGGTGATGAAAATTCATTCGATAAGTCACCGATGAATGCCACAAGAATAATTCTTGATAAGTTCGAATAGTTTTTCAAAGAATTAAAAAGAAAATAACTCTCAATTTTTCTGACTAATGAATTCTGATTGTTTTTTATTCAAAAGTGTATTTTATAGGCAAAATCATATCTTGTATTTACCTAAAATAGAAAGGAAAGTTAACTAATTAAATAGACTTATAAATGAACTCAAGCATTCCAAAGAAAGCTGACTAACAGACTTATAAATGAATTCAAACACTCCTAAATATTTCTATTTTACTTGCTAAAAAATCAAGTTTAGATTTGGTCAGAATTTGAATTATACATATCCATTTTTGTTAGATATGTGGATGAAGCCCAATGGGTCTCTACGAATTTACTTGGGTCCAAATTTTTTGAATTAGCCCGTTAAGTGCATCTTTGAACTTCTTTACTTGTGCTCTTGTAACTGGACCAATCATAATTTGAATTGAATTCTTTGAAGTTGTGCCATAATTTATATCATTTCCCTTCTCTTGAAAAATATTTGTCCTCAAATCATCACCTACATCAAAAGAACTCAAATCAGCAACATTAAAAGTAGCACTTACATTGTATTAACCTGATAAATCTAGCTTGTAAGCATTGTAATTGATATGCTCTAAAACTTAAAAAGGGTCATCTCCTTTTGTAAGTAATTTGGAATGCCTTTGCGTCACAAATTTCTCTTTTCTCATATGTAACTAAACCCAATCTCCTGGTTCAAAAACAGCTTGCGACTCCTCTTGTTGGCTTGTTTTGCGTACTACTCCGTTCTTCACTCAATGTTGAGTTTTGCTTTCTCATAAATCTGTCTAACAAATTTAGTTTTGTTTTTGCCATTTAAATTAACTCGCTCAATTATAGGTAAAGGAGATAAATCCAATGGAGTTAATGGATTAAATCCATATACAATTTCAAATGGAGAAAATTTAGCAATAGAATGAACAGTACGATTATAAGTAAATTCAACATATGGTAAACAATCTTCCCAAATTTTAATATTTTTATTAATAACAGCTTTTAACAAAGTAGACAAAATTCTATTTACTACTGCGGAAATAATTGTTCTAGGCATACTATATAATCTCACAATCTCTTTAAAGAAGAAATCAACAACATGTGAAGCATCATCCGTTTTGTGACATGGAATAAAGTGTGTCATTTTAGAAAATCTATCCACAACCACAAAAATTGAATCTCTACCACGTTTACTCCTAGGCAATCATAACACAAAGTCGATAGAAATATCAATTTAAGGCTCATTAGGAATAGGCAATGGTGTGTATAAACTATGGGGTTGCTTTCGGGATTTTGCTTGCCTGCATGTGACACATCAATCTCAAGTTCTCTCAACATCTCTTTTCATGTGTAGTCAAAAGAAGTATTCTTGTAAAACAGTTAATGTTTTAGCTATCCCAAAGTATCTCATCAATTCTCCACCATGTGATTCTCTAACTAATAAATCACGTACGGAACAATTTGGTATATACAACTTATTTTCTCGAAATAAAAAACCCTCATGTCTAAAGTATTTACCATTAGGGGTCTTCTCACAAGCTATATACTTTTCACTAAAGTCAGGGTTTGAAGGATAGAACTTTTTAATATGTTCAAAACCAACCAATTTAGCATCAAGAGTAGAGAGTAATGCATACCTACGAGAGAGTGCATCTGCAACTACATTCTCCTTACCTTGCTTATATCAGATGACGTATGAAAACGTTTCAATGAACTCCATCCAACGAGCATGTCTTTTGTTCAGCTTGTGTTGTCCTTTCAAGAGAAGCAAACGCGGTGGAATTGCAACATTATATGGAATTAGAGGATTTGGTTCACATGGCCATCAAAATTGAGCGCCAACTCAAGAGAAGGGGCAGCGCACGTCTAAATCAAAATTCGAGTGCATTCTTTTGGAAACCGAATTCTACAAAGAAAGAAGACAAGCTGCAAACATCCACAATACCCAAGCACAAGTTTGAGTCCAAGTCTGAGAACACCAGTCACGTTTCTCAAGGTAAAATTGACACTTCTACCTTTAGAAATTGTGACATTAAATGTTTTAAATGTCAAGGCAGGGGACACATAGCAAGTCAATGTCCAAACACGTGAGTTATGATGATACAAGATAATGGTGACATTGTGACTGACAATAAAGATTCTGACACCAATGACATGCCGCCATTGGAGAACATCACCAAGGAGGAGTATTTAGCCCCTGATGCATTGACATTAGTAACCAGGAGAGCATTGAGCTTGCAGGCAAAAGAAGTTGAAGAAGTGCAGCGAGAAAACCTCTTTCATACTAGGTGCCACGTCAAGAACAAGGTATGTAGTATGATTATTGATAGTGGTAGTTGTACTAATGTTGCAAGCACAATAATGGTGAAAAAATTAGGACTGCCCACGTTGAAACACCCTAAACCTTACAAATTGCAGTGGTTAAATGATAATGGAGAGATGAGGGTAAATAAGCAGGTGATAGTTGCATTTCGGATTGGCAAATATGAAGATAAAGTGTTGTGTGATGTAGTACCGATACAAGCTGGACATTTGTTGCTAGGGCGTCCATTGCAGTTTAATAGGCGTGTAAAGCATGATGGCTTTACGAACAAGTACTCTTTTGTACTTAATCAATGACCAATCACTCTTGTACCTTTAACATCGCAACAAGTGTATGAGGATCAAGTGTGGTTACGAAAGGAGTGTGATCAAAAGAAAGAGAAAGATAAAAAGAAAACGAGTGACAATTCGAGAGAAAAAATTGAAAGAGAAAAAAAGAGTGCAGATTCAGTCGTTAAAAACAAAATAGAGAGAAAAACAAATTTTTATGCAAAAGAGAGTGAAATAAAAAGAGCGAAATTTTTAAATCAACCAATGATTGTACTTTTATACAAAAAGGCATTTTTAAATACTAATGAGATTGATTCTGCTTTGCCTAACTCTATAGTTTCTCTTTTGCAGGAATATGAGGATGTCTTTCTAGAAGAAACGCCATAGGAATTACCTCCTATCCAAGAGATTGAATATCAAATTGATTTTGTACCTAGTGCAACAATTCCAAACCGACCAGTTTATAGAAGCAATCCTGAGGAGATAAAAGAGCTTCAAAGGCAAGTAAGTGAGTTGATGGCGAAATGTTACGTGAGGGAGAGTATGAGTCCATGTGCCGTTCCAGTTTTACTTGCACCTAAGAAGGATGACACTTGGAGAATGTGCGTTAACTGCCGAGCAATCAACAACATTATGGTAAAGTATCGACATCCCATTCCTCGCTTAGACGACATGTTAAATGAATTGCATGGAGCTTGTATGTTTTCAAAAATTGATTTGAAGAGTGGGTATCATCAAATACGCATGAAAGAGGGTGATGAATGGAAAACTGCTTTTAAAACAAAATACGGTTTGTATGAATGATTAGTAATGCCTTTCGGTTTAACTAATGCACCGAGCAGATTTATTCGATTAATGAACCATGTATTGCATGCATTCATAGACAGATTTGTCATTGTTTATTTTGATGATATTCTTATTTACAGCAAAAACTTGGATGATCATATTGTGCATTTAAAATCAGTTTTAGATGTACTTAGAAAAGAGAAGTTATTTGCTAACTTAAAGAAATGCACCTTTTGCACCGATAAACTTGTGTTTCTTGGTTTCATTGTGAGTGCACAAGGAATACAGGTTAATGAAGAGAAAATTCGTACAATTCAAGAATGGCTGAGTCCCACGAGCATAGGTAACATACGAAATTTTCATGGACCCGCTAGTTTTTACTGACGGTTTGTGAAAGACTTTAGTACTTTAGCCGCACCGCTCACTGTGGTAATGAAGAAAAACATTGGTTTCAAGTGGGGAGAAGAGCAAGAGAAGGTGTTTCAATTCATCAAGCAAAAATTGACAAATACATCCTTATTAGTTTTACCTAACTTTAACAAAATATTTTAGATTGAATGTGATGCTTCTGGCATAAGTATTGGAGCTGTGCTTATGCAAGAAAGACGACCGATTGCGTATTTCAGCGAAAAGCTAAGTGGAGCAGTTTTAAATTACCTGATTTATGATAAGGAATTATACGCATTGGTTCGAGCTTTGGAAACATGGCAGCACTACCTTTGGTCCAAGAAGTTTGTGATTCACACTGATCACGAATCATTGAGGCACTTGAAAGGACAACACAAGCTGAACAAAAGACATGCTCGTTGGGTGGAGTTCATTGAAACATTTCCATACGTCATTCGATATAAGCAAGGTAAGGAGAATGTGGTTGCAGATGCACTTTTTCGCAGGTACGCATTACTCTCTACTCTTGATGCTAAATTGCTTGGTTTTGAACATATTAAAGAGTTCTATCCTTCAGACCCTGATTTTAGTGAAGAATATATAGCTTGTGAGAAGATCCCCAATAGTAAATACTTTAGACATGAAGGTTTTTTATTTCGAGAAAATAAGTTGTGCATACCGAATTGTTTCGTACGTGGTTTATTAGTTAGAGAATCAGATGGTGGAGGATTAATGAAACACTTTGGAATAGCTAAAACATTAGTTGTTTTACAAGAACATTTCTTTTAGCCACATATGAAAAGAGATGTTGAGAAAACTTGCCATAGATGTGTCACATGCAGGCAGGCAAAATCCCGAAAGCAACCCCATGGTTTATACACACCATTGCCCATTCTTAATGAGCCTTGGATTGATATTTTTATAGACTTTGTGTTAGGATTGCCTAGGAGTAAACGTGGTAGAGATTCAATTTTTGTGGTTGTGGATAGATTTTTTAAAATGACACACTTTATTCCACGTCACAAAACGGATGATGCTTCACATGTTGCTGATTTATTCTTTAAAGAGATTGTGATATTACATGGTATGTGTAGAACAATTGTTTTCGATAGAGATGCTAAGTTCTTAAGTTACTTTTGGAAGATTTTGTGGTATAAGTTAAGTACTAAGTTATTATTTTCTACTACTTGGCATCCACAAACTGATGGTCAAACCGAAGAGTGGATATGCATAATTCAAATTCTAGAAAAGTTTGACCAAATCTAAACTTAATTTTTTAACAAGTAAAATAGGAATATTTAGGAGTATTTGAGTTTATTTATAAGTCTATCTAATTAGTCAGCTTTACTTGGAGTGTTTGAGTTCATTTATAAGCCTATTTAATTAGTTAGCTTTCCTTTTTGTCTTAGGTAAGTACAAACTGCGATTTTTGCTTATAAAAAGGCACCTTTGAATAAGAAGCAATCAGAATTCATTAGTCAAAATTTGAGAGTTATTTTCTCTTTGGTTTTTTGAAAAACTATTCGAACTTATCAAGAATTATTCCTGTAGCGTTCATCAGTGACTTATCGAACGGACTTCCACCACCGTTTGTGGCGTCTACATTATACCGAGATTCTTGTTTCTTTTAAACAACGAGTCGAGATTCCATTCAAATCTGATCGTAGAACGATCTCAGGTTTCTTGTTGAGTTCGGGTCTCGTTATTCTTAGCGAGGTTTGTATCAGAATCTTCCAAAAGAATTGTAGGCTATAGCTATTCAAACTGCTTTTCATGTTATCAACCGTTTGCCTTCATGGTCGGGGAAAGAAACATCTCCTTTTGAATTATTGTACCATCCCAAAGCCAATGTGAGTTATTTTCGAGTTTTCAGTTTTGTTTGTTATGTTCATGTATTAAAACATAATTGAACTAAACTCGACCCAAGGGCTAGGCGTTGTATTTTTGTTCGCTATGACGCTTACAGGAAAGGATGGAGATGTATGGATCCATAAACAAAGAAAGTCACTATTTCACATGATGTGGTGTTTAATGAAATGTCAACTTACAAGTTTGATGCAAATGAAGGCAAATGCACAGCTGATCTTGCACCTTTTCTTGGTGATGCTGCATCCAATAATAGGGGGAGTAATATTTCTTCATCTGAGGAAAACATTCAGTTCGATGACTCTACTGAGGCTATCACACGAAAATCTACGAGACAAAGAAAGCAACCTGATTATCTAGCTGATTATGAAGTTAAGTTAAATCATTTTTCTGTTTTGTCTACTTTTCTCGTGGGAGATTCATGCGGGAATGAGCCTAAATCCTACAACGAAGCTAAAGGTATCCTGAATGGGAAAATGCTATGCAAAAAGAAATTTCAGCATTGAAAAAGAATTGCATGTGGGAATTGGTTCCAAAGCCACAAGATGTTGTCAGAGTTACCTATAAATGGGTTTTCAATTGCCAAAAAAAGGCTGATAGCACTATTGACAAGTACAAAGCTCGTCTTGGAGCTGGTGGTTTTTCTCAGCAATATGGGCTAGATTACGAGGAGACTTTTAGCCTTGTTGCTAAAATGGTAAACGATTCGTACAATTATTTCTTTGGCTGCGAACAAAGACTGGAAATTATGGCAACCAAACGTGAAAAATGCATTTCTTTACGGGGAGTTAGATTGTGATATATTTATAGAACAGCCACATGGATTTATTTCTAAAGAGTTTTCTGATCACGTGTGCCGACTCAAGAAGGCTTTGTATGGCCTCAAGCAAGCTCCACGTGCTTGGTATGGTAAGATCACCCAACACCTTGACTTTTGGAGTTTTTTCTCTTCAAATGCTGATCCAAGCTTATTTATTAAGAAAACCATCACTGTGTATTATGCTTCTGCTTTATGTGAATGATATGATCATTATGGGTGATAATAATGTTGAAATTACTTGTCTTCGAGATGCCTTGGCTGTTCGTTTTGAAATGAAGAGTTTAGGTGAAGCTAGTTGTTTTCTTGGCTTGGAAATTGAAAAATCAGATGGTTATTTTGTCTCTCAAAAAGGATATGGAGCAAGTTTACTAAATCGTTTTTGCATGGGGAAGTCGAAAGAAATGACCACTCCTACAAGTTATCTAAAAATGAAGGAAAACAACTGGAAGATGTGACATTTTTCCTACAGATTGTTGGTAGTTTATTCAACTTTCACAAGACCTGTTATTGTATATTCTGTTGGAGTCATTTATCAATTTATGGACAAACCATACGAGGGTCATTTAACTGCAGCAAAGAGGATTCTTCGCTGTGTAAAAGGCACTTTAAGTCATGGATTAATGTACAAGCTGTATGTTATTTTCTATAAGTGGTTTTGCAGATGCAGATTGGGCTGGTAACGTGAATGACAGACGCTTGTTTTACCACGGGTATAGCCGCAATTTCATGGTGTAGTAAAAAGCAAATTGTAGCTCTCTCAAGTTGTGGAGCAGAGTATATAGCAGCTACTATGGCTACTCAAGGGTGCCTTTAGCTGAAGAAGCTTATTCAAGAAATGATTTCTTCCCTCAACTACTCAATTCCCATTTATTGTGAAAATGAAGGTGCAATAAAACTTGCTGGAAATCCCGTGTTTCATGCACGCACAAAACACATTGAAACTCATTTCCATTTTATTCGAGAGAAGGTGTTAACTTAAGACATTGAGCTACAGAAAATACGAACCGAAGACCAAGTCGCTGATATCTTTACCAAAGCACTTGCCAAAGCTAAGTTTAAAGACCAAGTTTGCACTAAGGAGTGCAACTTACTGTTACTATATCTAATGCTGAATGAATTAATTATTGAAATTGGTCTTTTATTTGTAGAAAAAGTTTAGAAGCATGTTACTTCCTTTAGTCAAATTAATTGAGTTTTTTTAGGAAGTTCCAGTATAAATTTGATGTCTGTATTCATTGCTAGACGTAGTGGCACTTCAATTTTCTTCTTCTCTGTTTCTTGTTCTTGATTGAATAATAATATTCGCCTTCTTAAAATTGCTTACTTGCAACTTTCCCTTTTACTCTCAAATTTTTCACATTTCTCCTTTTTTTTAATGACTGCAATAGATGTATATAGGTGTATTTTCTTCTTCAAAAGTCATAAGCTTTTTCTTAACTTTATTATCACACAAACTTTAACTTTAATGATCACAAAATAATAAGCTTCTATCAATTCATAAGAATGAAGTTTTGTGGTGAAATGGAAGCCAAGAATCAAGTTAAAAGTTTAGGACAATATTGGTAAAATCAATTAATGTATGCTTGATGTGTTTGTATTAATTTATTTAAGTTCAAACTTTCTCTTAATATTCATGCTTCCAAACTTTAAAACTTTAAAATTTGGAGCTAACTGTAAAATTTTCAAAACTGAATAAGGACCAATTTGCAAGATTTTTAAAACTTCTAAAAACATATAATATTACTGAAAAATGTCAAAATCAATCAACCAGTTATTGGAATCAGGCAACCGGTTGGTTGCATTGAAGTAATGGTTCAACTGAATTAAACGACTACTTACTTTAAACAGTCAATTATTTCGTGAACTAATCAACTGGTTCTTAAACTGATCAACTTATTCTTTAAATCTATAATTAGAATTTTTTGAATTTCAAAAATTATTTAACTATTTACTTCAATCAGTTAATCATTTATACTCAATTTTTGAATTATATGTCATAATAACTAGTTTTAAAGCCTAACTATAAATAAAAATTATTTCACACATTTTAGCAAATTCTTAATATTTCCCTTAAACTCTTAGTGCTTACAAATATCTTCTAAGTTTCAAAATCAATTTGAGCTTATAAATTACAACAAACATATATTATATACTTATTTCGTTTATTTATAATATTTTTTTTTTGTTGGAGAATCATTTAAAATGTAACATTATTTATAAACTTATTATCTTTTGTAAAAGAAATAAAATTTTCACTTAAATATTATGAAATTAAGTGATTTGGGAGAAAAATCACTTTTAAAGGTTAAAGAAGCATAAAAAATTTCTCTTTGCTGTAAATTTAGTGTTGAGATCCCAGAACTTATTCTTCACTTAGTGAGGTTAAGTAGTTGGAAATGAACACTTGTAAAGTTGAAGGGAGTACCAAAAATCTCCTTTTTTATAAATTGAGTATTAGAGTTTTAAAACTTGATTTGGATGTAAGCAACGATTGTATTGAATTACTATAAATTTAGGTATTCAATATTTTTTTCTCACTCTTTTTTACATTATTTCGATGAGTATACTGATTGCCTCTTCTCCTTAATTTGTTTTATTTAATATGTTAAAAATAAAAGTCCAATGTCTTATCAATACATAAATTTAAATTTTATCAACAATAATAAATGAATAACACACTTTTTTTTATATTTATCATTCATTGTTGATTGTTGATTGTTGATTGAAAGCCATAGATGAAAGTTGAATGAAATAATTGAAAATTTGTAAAAGTTAAAATAAATAGAATGAGAAAATAGTATTTTGGTTAAAATAGCTATTGAGGGTAAAATTATTTAAAATTTGTAAAATTAATTATTTTAATAAGAGTATTTTAGAGTCAGCTATTTATGCAAATAGTCTTCA
>CP135559.1:2772379-2968122 GCA_032401905.1 Swietenia macrophylla | reverse complement strand
CAATAAGACTAAATATAAATTTTAGTTGTATAAAATAAAAAATCAAAAGTATATTTATTTTTTAGTTAATTAATTTATAATTAAAAAAATAAATTTATTTTTTTTATAAAATTTATTATAAAATAAAATTATTATAAATCACAATAAAAATATATAATAAAATCTTATATCAAAATTAAAAGATTATTTTTTAATTAAAAATTACATGCATATAGTAAAAATTTAAATATTTGTTGATAGTTATTATGTTAATAGGTATTGATAAATTAGAGATACTTTTAAAACAGTATTTCAATTATAGTAAACCAGTGGCAGCCAGCGTGAGCAGGAAGCTCTCCAACGGCTAATTGTTTTGGCAGTCTGCACTTTTCTCTATCCTTCCTGGAAACGAAGCCAATTAAAGCACCAGTCTGAAAAAAGGCCCCACCATTTTCCTCACTTTTGAACTGCCAACTTTTTCTTCTCGACTCATTCGTCGACTTTCTGATTCTCTCTCCGCATCATTTGCTTTCTTTACCCCTTTGTGAAAAGTGCAAAAATAATAATAATAATAATAATAACAATAAAGAAAAATTTAACATTAGTCTCCGGCCCCAACCCAAACACAGTAAGCGACACATCTCCTATGCATAAAATATCCGATCCAACCAGCACTCGAATCTTCGGCACATTCGTAGATGCTGTAGCTCAACTTCCCAGGCCTAAAACTTCTTATAGATCGGCTACATACAGAGATCTAATTTCTGTCTGTTCAGAAAACAAACCAACAATGAAGAAGATGGGTTTCGCATCTCCTCTGTTAGCCATCTTTCTTTTCCTTTCTGTTGCCAGTAAGTTCAGTTCCGTTTTCTCTTTCAAATCTGAAAAATTAAGGCATCAATAGTTTCTGTGAACAATTTCTGCTTTGCTCTTTATATTTCAGATGCAGAGATCTCAAGCGGAGTCGGTGTATGCTATGGTCAGCTGGGCAACGATCTTCCAACTCCACAACAGTCTGTGAAACTCATCCAATCGCTTAGAGCAACACGCGTCAAAATCTACGATGCCAATCCGGAAATCCTCACAGCCCTCAAAAACACAGACATCCAAGTCTCAATCATGGTCCCAAACGAACTCATCAACAACATTTCTTCATCTCAAAATTTGTCCGACCAATGGGTCGTCAACAATGTTCTTCCTTATGTACCCGATACAAAAATCCGATATCTTCTTGTCGGCAACGAAATCCTTAGCTCACCCGATAACTTGACCTGGTCCAATCTTGTACCTGCCATGAGAAAAATCAAAAACTCGTTAAGAACCCATGGAGTCCACAAAGTAAAAGTAGGGACACCTTTAGCAATGGATGTCCTGGAATTATCGTTTCCGCCATCAAACGGTACTTTTCGGTCCGATGTTTCAGATTCCGTCATGAGACCGATGTTGCAATTCTTGAACCGGACAAAATCGTTTTTCTTCTTAGATGTGTACCCGTATTTTCCTTGGTCATCGGATCGGAAAAACATCAAGCTTGATTACGCACTTTTAGAGGCCAAAACTATAACCTACACCGACCCGGGCACAAACTTAACCTACACCAGCCTTTTTGATCAAATGATAGACGCTGTCGTTTTCGCTATGAAAAGACTTGGATACCCGGACATCCGGGTTTGGATTGCGGAAACGGGTTGGCCCAATGGAGGCGACTTCGATCAGATTGGATCCAATATTTATAATGCTGCCACTTACAACCGAAACATCGTCAAAAAACTAACAACGAAACCACCCATTGGAACCCCGGCTCGACCCGGCTGGGTTTTACCTTCTTTTATCTTTGCTCTTTACAACGAGAATCAGAAACCAGGTCCCGGTACGGAGCGGCATTTCGGGTTATTGTATCCAAACGGGTCAAACGTGTACGAGATTGATTTGAGTGGAACAACGTCGGAAAAACTGTACGAACCGCTGCCAAAGCCCACGAATAATGAGCCGTATAAAGGGAAGATATGGTGCGTGGTGGCTAAGGGAGCAAATAGGAGTGCGTTGGTGTCGGCTCTGGCTTACGCTTGTTCACAAGGAAATGGCACTTGCGACCCGATTCAACCGGGTAAGCTGTGTTCCAAACCGGAATCATTGATTTGGCGAGCAAGTTATGCTTTTAGTTCGTATTGGGCTCAATTTAGGAAAGTTGGTGGGACCTGTTTCTTCAATGGGCTCGCAGCGCAGACTACTAAGGATCCAAGTAAGTAGGTTTATTTATTTGTTTATGGGCAAATTTCTAGTTTAATTTAGGCTTTCTTTCTTCTTTTTTTTCCCTAATCGGTTTATGAAATTTTGCAGGTCATGGATCTTGCAAGTTCCCAAGCGTGACTCTTTGAGCCGAGTGGCTACGATCCATTGACGCATCTTTTGTTTAGCATCAAAGCAAGATTTATCGATTCTTTTTCATCTTGACTCAAGAAACATTTCTTCTTCTTTCTTCTTGTTGCTGGTATGCAAGTAGCTAGGTATGCACTATTATATTTAAGTTCTATTCTAATCGTTTCAACGGCTACATGTTGTAATAGACAATGGATTGATTATCACGTTCCATTAAGGTATAATGCTGCCTTTTCTAAATTCTAAATTATCGAGCTCTCATTGGGGATTTGATTTGGGAAAGTTTTAGAGAGAAAACGTGTTGATTTACCCTAAAGCTTACGATTATTATATAGAAGAAGCATGCCAACAAATCCTTTCCTATCAAAATGATAAGTTTGCTCTGCTCATAGAGAAATATTTCAACCTTTCTACAAGGTAAATATTACCATTCGTCCTACTACGAAATTGTAAATTACTACGAAATTCCATGGATAATTAGATGAAAATGCATGGCCAAAGTTTTAACGACCATCATATTGCCAAGTAGAATTTCCTATAATTGGATATCTTTTACTCCCAATTCTAAAGCAAACGTCCAAGAATAATAAAAAAATTTAAAATTTAAAATTTAGAATTTGTATTTCTGTTATGAAATATAAATATTTAAATTTTAAAGTCTTCTTTTTATTATTGTTAGAATCATGTTAATTTAATTTTTAAGATAAAAGTCATGTAAATATTATTCGAAATGCTATTTTCTTAAATAAATCACTCAAGTGTGTGATCTTTAATAGTATTTATACAAAGTAAAGAATTAAAAAATTTTGATTTCACTAAATTTAAAGTTATACAAGTATGTTTTTTAGTGCTAATTTAAGAATAGAGACTTGAATTGGGGTTTTTGAAATTTTTTAAATTTTAACTTTCGAAAAACTAATATATATGTTTTTGCCAAAAAAAAAGAGGTGTTTATAATATTTAGTTATTTATTCTTAATCACATTAGAAAATAGTATTAATATTTTTAATTTTACATATTGGTTCAGAATTTTTAAAATTTTATTTTTTTATTCATAATTTTGATATTATGAATTTACCCCAAAAGTTTAAGAACTTAACAATTAAGTCTTAAAATTTAATTCTATATAACTTATCCTTAATTTTTTAATAATTTAAAGTATATCATCTGCTAAGTTCTTTGTATGTTAACAATGAAAATAGTTATAAACTTTTTAAATTTAAATAAATTAGTATAATTAATTTATTGTTAATTAATTATTTAATTAAGAAATTAATTTTCATAAACTAGCAACAACATCTAACAATATATTATGACCCCTAATTGAAAAAGAATACTAATTTTAGTAAAATATATTCTATATACAATTATCATATGATTCAATCTTTTTACCTTATACATATCTCATCTATGATTTTAGAGTATAAAAAATTTCTATTCTATTAAATCATAGTTATTGAAATTTTTTTTATTTAAATTAATAATATAATTTTTTGTTATGTCACTTATATTAAAATATATCACTTGAAATCTCAACTCTATGTTATCTAGAGCAGCGAATCTTTTATTGATCTCTCACAACTTTCATATGCTTTTCAAATTACCTAATCATTAATCAATGCGCAATCTTGCTATGAAAGATAGAGTTATAATGTCAAAGCATATATGACCTATATATAAGATACCATCAAGACCTCAAGTCTAAGGATCATTTATATTATTATAGCTCAAAAAAGTTTCATAGACATATGGATAATATTTTATATGAATTTTTAAGTGGGTCAATTTAATGTATTTATTCTCTAACAAGCATCTATATGTTAAACTAAATAATACTTTCAGTAGTAGTAGTTTATGAAATCAACTATTTTTCTTTTCTAAATAAGCATACATAACATATGTTGATCTAATATTAATTTATCAATGTCTTAATATTGATTATCCTATGATTGAAAACATTTAAAAATGACATAATCTCATACATTTAAGGTAATTCTTTTAATTGTTATTGTAAAAACTTTATATTATAAGTAGATATCATTTATGATATATAAAATTTATAAATAAAATACTAATTTTATTAATATTATAATTGTATATTTGTCTCTATTGGATCTAGGACACATAATCAATAATCTTCTACTTGCATTAGAGCTAATTTCTATGATATTTTACACTAAACAATTCAGCATATCTATCATAATTTTGTTACACTAGTAGCTTGGTAAGAGAATTTACTAAGTTCTCTTTAGTAGATATTTTTTCTATTTTCACATCACCTTTTTATATTATTTCTCTAATTAGATAATATCACTTAAGTAAATGTTTGGATTTTTGATGAGACTTTGATTCTTTAACCTATACTATAACTTTAATATTGTTACAGTACATCATAATTATACTATAACTATCAGAAATAACACCTAAATTTATGATAAATTTTCTTATCCAAACTACTTCTTTAGTTGCTTTTGAAGCAACTATATACTTGGCTTTAGTCATTGAGTCTTCTGTACTCATTTGCTTAGAACATTTTCAACTTATTACACTTTCTAGTATAGTAAATAAATATCTATATTGTGATTTGTTATCATCTTTGTTAGATTGAAAACTAACATCATAATAGCCCGAAACTTTAAGCTTAGAACATCTTTCATAAATCAAAAACATATCATTAATTCATCTTAAATACTAAAAAATTGTCTTAATTATTATCCAGTAACTCTCATTAAGATTAGTTTGATATCTACTCGTAACACTTAGAGCAAAAGACACATTAGGTCTTATACATAGTATAACATACATGATTGATCTTATAGTTGAGGTATATGAGATATGTTTCATGCACTTAACCTTTTTAGGAGTTTTAGGGCACATCTCCTTAGAGGGATAAATTCTATGCCTTATGGATAGATAACCTTTTCTATAATCTTTCATATGAAACCTTTTAAGAATTTTTTTATTTACATAGATTGAGAGAGATCAAGCAATTTTTTAGATCTATCTCTATAGATCTTAATTCCTATAATTTATCAAATAACCATGACTTGATTAATTGAAGCATGGGAATATCATTTCTTATTATTAATATATCATCCATATATAATATTAGGAATATGACTACACTCTCATTAACCTTTCTGTACACACAAAGCTTATTTTCATGTTGGATAAAATCAAACTCTTTGATTATTTTATTGAAACGAAGATTTTAGCTTCGAGAAACTTGCTTTAATCCATAAATGGATTGTTGTAACTTGCATATTTTATTTATATTTCTTTTAGAAATGAAACCTTCATGTTGTATTATATACACATTTTTTGAAAGATTTTCATTTAGTAACTCAGTTTTTATATCAATGTGTTAAATTTCATAATCATGGTATGCTGTTATTGCAAGCAAAATCCTAATGAATTTCAATATGATAATTGGTGAAAAGTTTTCATCATAATTAATTCTTTGAATTTGTTTATAACATTTTGCCACCAATTTAATCTTGTAGGTTTAGGTTTTGCTATCTGTATCTGTCTTTTTTTTTTTTTTTAAAAAAAAAAACCCATTTACACCTAATAAGAGTGATCTCTTTAGGTATCTACTTAATTCCAAGCTTGGTTGGTACGTATTGAGTCCATTTCAGATTTCATAATTTAAAATCGTTTAAAAGAGTCAATGTTAGATATTGCCTTTATATAACTAGTGTGACCATTGTTTTTTATGATTATTAATTCATATTTATGTTTTAAAAGATTTATATCTTTCTAACTCATAATGTATTTTACTAGACTTTCAGAGTACTTAACCTTGTGGTTGTTCCACTGTTAATCTTTTATATATTGAAATAATTTAATGTCATTTTGTGGTTCTAAAACTTCATTTAGTTTTAGTCTACTTCTATTATTTTTTTCCTTAGAAAGAAGTATTTAAAAAAAGAAAAATAGCGTTACATGAAACAAATACCTTTTGTTCACTTAGGTTATAAAAGTAGTATCCCTTGTTTTTTTTTAGATATTCCACAAATTTACATTTAATTGACTTTGCATCCAGTTTATCAATAGGCAATTGTTTCACATAAGTATCAAAAACCTGAACTTTCACAAAGTTGAGATTTAGTCATTTGCCATGCTATATCTCATTTGCTGTCTTGCTAATTAATTTAGATAAAACATTATTTAAAAGATAAATAGATGTTTTTAGTACTAATTCCTAAAATAATGTTGGAAGACCTATACCAAATATCAATAATCATACCATGTCTAACAAAGTTTGATTTCTCCTTTTATAAATACCATTGTGTTGCAGTGTCCTTAAAGGAGTCCATTATGAAATGATGCAATGTTCTTTAAAATAATCTTAAAACTCATAGCTTATATATACTCTACCTCAATTAGATCATAGTGTTTTAATATTTCTGCTAGTTTGTTTCTTTACTTCATTTCTGAATTATTTGAATTTTTCAAATACAGACTTACACTTCATTAAGTATACATAACTATAACGCGAATAACCACCAATAAAGATTATAAAGTGAAAGTAATTACCGTTTACTTAAATTGACATTGGGCCATATATATGGGTATATACTATCTCTACATAAGTTACATTAATTGAGGTAAAAAAGAAAAAAAATTAAATAAATGCGAGAGGTTAGGTGACTTGAGCATGGAAAGAAAGAAATTAGAGAAAATTTAAAAAAGAATTTATAAACAATTAATATTTCTTTTAGATTGACCTTATAAAATAATTAATGGGTAAAAAGAAAATAATAATATTTTTTTTTCCAACATTAAAGTTGAGTGAAAAATTAGAAACGGAAGCGACTACGACTACTAGTCGTATGAAAACTGTGTCGAAAGTAGAACAACTTTTGGCAAAATGATTAGGGACTCGTATGAAACATCACCTTTTCTGTCTCTCAAGTAGATAAAGATGACGAGGTTTATAAAAATCACGAGTCTGGTGCTTTTATTATCCATCAGATACCATGGATACCCTACTACACATCAAAAGATACCGTACAATGCAATGCACCGGAACAGACCCTCCTCAAGAAAATCTTTATAACTCTAAAAGAGACGCTTTTAGAGTCCAAGGATCCCTATCCAAATGGCATATATTCTCGTCCCCAACTAACCCTATCCTTTCATACTTCGAACCAATTTTTCTCCGGGTTTACCGTACACAGTTGATGGACTATAGTCTCTCCCTCCGCAATCCCCCCAAAACGCTCCCGTTTTCACCTTCCAAACCCAAAGGGCCCTACACTTTCCCTCCTGATTTCCCCCACCGGAGATTTCTCCGCCACAATCTCTTAACTGCCGGTATCTTCCATAATTCGAAAGCACAACTTGTAGTGCCCCGGGCTGGGCCGAGCCACTGCGAGTTCAGTAGCAGCCCGCTCAACACCCCGCTTGAACCGACCTCGCCAGCCGGAAAGTTTCTGAGCCGCGTATTGCAGAACCAGCGCCAGTACTTCAATCTCGCGGTCGCAGATGAGCTGAAACAGCTGGCTAACGATCGTGACGCCGCCCTTACGAGGATGTTTCTCAGCTCCGGCTCCGATGAAGCCTCCTTGCACAGGTAATTTTGTTTTTCTTTTTTTTTTTTTGTGCTATGATTGTGTGTGTTTGGATTTTCTTTTGTTTGGTTTGATAAATTGTGGCTGTTCGGCGTTGATGATAATGGATTGGTGTTATGTTACACTTGTTAGAGTAACTGGGTGTTGTTGTACAGAGTAGTTCTGGTTCCGCATATGCTGGTGATTCGTTTGTTTTTGGTAAGTTGTGAATATTGAATCGGTGAGTTAGATTTTTTTTTCTTTAATTCCTGAACTCGTTTTAACTGAACCGGTCTCTCTATGATTAGGGTTTGTTTATTTGTATGATAGTTTTTGATTGGCTGTCATCCTACCACGATCATACTATTATTCACTAATCTTCATGTCCCATCTTGTTATTTTTTATTATTTTTTTATTTTTTATGGATAGATGCATAATTTCTTTCACATGTAGCTGCTCGGTCTTATCTCTTGTCCATTCAATTGGCAATTTTGACAGAAAAGATAGTCCAACCCAGAAAAGACATCTGTAACAATTTTATTTATTCAAGTGCTTTCCAGAGAATGAAATTCTCTACTAGGTTGTTTAAGTTTCTGATTTATTGTTTTCTCTCAAAGCATATCTTCAATAAGTACTTTATTTGCTTTTTATGTGACTGAAACCTCAAAGTTGTCAGTTGGTTTCCAGAAAAATGAACAAATTTTATCAGATAGGGAGGAGAACCTATGGATATTCTGATAGGATATTGTGAGGGAACACTTGTCTCTTGCAGTGACCTCCTTTTACTTGCCAACATGAAGCATTTATATGTGCTAGTCCAAACAATATTTAATTATCTGCCATAGTACGAATAATTCTTTTTTCACATTTCACCTTTAAAGGACTACAAGCTTTTGAAACTCTATGGATAAACCATGAACAGCTTACAAGGGATATATGAGAAATGATAAGTTCTTTAAGAGTATTTTTAAAAACTACAATTAAGAAAAGTTATATAGACGGTTTTTACATTAACAAAAATAAGAAAAAATATAATATTTATAATTCCAATATTTATATCCTGTAATTTTATGAAAAAAAATAGATTAAATTGGTATGTTATTGTCTTTACTTTAATTAATGATAAAATTTTCAATTACTTCTGATTTTCCTAGGTCCAATCTACAAATAAATTTGCAAGCAATCGGTTCAATTGCTTAGAGTGCATATAAAAACTGGATTTGAGCTATGATAGATCAGCAAATCAGTCTTTTTTGAGTGTGCATTTGTTACCCTTTCCAATTCTTTTTGAATTTTTAATCTGAGATGTTAGTTAAAAATTTACTTAGCTCATATGTCTGAATCATGAAGTCTTTTCTCGATTCTTTTCTATGACTTTTAATTCACAGTTGATCCTCTGAAATCTTTTTCTCTAACTACTATCCTATATACACAAACCCAAGTTTTCAAAGGGTTTATTATGTTTTTTAAATATCTTGTTATTAAGTTGAACTCTTGCGTTAAGCTACGCTAAATGAACAGTTATAGGAGTATCATGGGAGAATATTCCTCTGTCTAGTAGGGAGCAAACAGATATTTATAGTATGTGTGGCACGAATAGGGTCAAGCTGTTTTCCTTAAAAGCATGTGTCTTACCCTTAACAAATTTGGTATTGATGAGTACCATTGGGACTTGGAATACCTTGGTTGACTAGAACATTTTAATGTGAAAGGATCTTGTCTCTAAATATTCACTTCAACTAATCTTTTTTCTTATTTCTTGTCTGAATGGCAGAAGGATTGCCTGTTTGAAAGAGCATGAATGCCAGACTGCCATCAAAGATGTTATGTATATGTTAATAATTTACAAGTTTTCTGAAATCAGAGTCCCATTGGTTCCAAAACTCTCCAGATGCATCTATAATAGCAGACTAGAAATTTGGCCTTCAAAGGATTGGGAGCTAGAGTCAATCCATGGCTTTGAGGTCTTGGAGATGATAAGGGAACACATCTCCACTGTCATTGGCTTGAGAGCCAATTCCAGTGTGACAGATAATTGGGCAACAACTCAGATCCAACGAGTCCACCTTGGACGTGTATATGCTGCATCGATCTTATATGGTTACTTTCTAAAGTCTGCTTCATTAAGATACAACCTGGAACAGTGTCTCTCATTGGTCCATCAAGACTTCCATCTCAGTTGTAACAACTCCCTTCAGTTTCCAGAAATGTGGCCTTGTGGATTAAAAAATCTTGTTTTTGGCCCTTGCATTAACAATAATGACAACAACGCTCAGACTAACGGATTGGGTGAAGGGTCAAGTAGACGGGAAATGAAACGAGAAAAATTGAAGTGCTATGTAATGGGATTTGACCCAGAGACATTGCAGAGGTGTGCCAAGTTGAGATCGAAGGAGGGAGCAAATTTGATTGAGAAACACAGCTGCGCACTATTTGGGGATGGAATGAAAAGTTTGTTGCTTGAGACTGATGAGTTGATTTTAACATCGTTTTCAAGCCTGAAGAGGTTGGTTTTGGAAGCAATTGCATTTGGTTCTTTTCTTTGGGACACAGAACAATATGTTGACAGTGTGTATAAGCTAAAAGAAAACTAACCAGTCTTTCTGTGTATATGTAGACTTATATGTTTTGTATTATTGTATTGTATATAGGGTTTGGATTCTCTGCTTTTAAGAGTTTTTGAGTTTTGGTGTGCGATCACTAGGTTGTCTTCGGGTTGTTGTATAGTTTTTTGTACACAGTGCCCCCGCTTTATAAATAATATTTCAGTAGCGTCAACGCAAGAAATTGTTATGGGAGACTGAATTTTCCAGTGTTATTGAGTCTTGCAATTTTTGAATCTCTGGAGAAATAATTGATTAATTAATAGCAGATTTGAAAGCCTTCTCGAAAAGCATCAAATTGTCAAATTAATCTTAAAACAATTGCTTGCAGTTGCAGCGATGATTGAAGCAAAAGTATCTCGTTCTGAATGCAGCCGTTGCAAGAAACTCCATATTGTGAAGCAACTTCCACTGAATTACGTATATACAAAATTTCAGGTACATAATAATAATAATAATAATAATGATAATCGTAATAATAATGATAATCATACAAACAACAACAAAAATGACGAAAATTTAACCTATTTTTTTACAAAAAAAAAAAAAAAAAGGTGGGGGCCCCAACCCAAATAAATAACTGCTGCCAACAGCAAATCATTTTAGTTAACTAGCATACATCGCTAGTTGGATTTCTAAGCTTAAAATTCAGCTCTTCGATCTAATATTTTATTTAAGGACCAACTCGGTCTCTCCTTAATCCATAGAAATATAACAATGTCCGCAGCCAAGTAGTTTATTAGTTTTTAATTTTTTAAGAAGCAACTAAAAAAAGATCATGATTAGTTACAATTATTCATTTGAAAAAAATGCCTAACGTAGTTTACCTTGAATTTCCAAGAAAGAGTGAGGACAACAACTACTTCTTCGCATACGTCAACGGACAAAATTCAACTGTTTAACTCATACAAACAAATCGAGTTGTAAGATTCGTTCCATAACATAGCTTTCTCGCCAAGATTTTCTTCCTTGTGTTTCTTGATCAGAAACCAAATCGTACAATATGGTCGTGATGCTGTTCAAATTCATTTTCTTTGTGATCACCACATTATCAAACGTGATAACTCGGTTACTCTTGTGCACAATTGCTTATGCGCTTGTTTTGATAATACAAGCTTTCAAAGTTCCAGGTGACGCAATACAGGGTGCTTTAGGACAGCTAGCAGACGCCGTCAGAGGCTTTGTCGAATATTTCTTGGAGGTTTTTGTGGAAGCAATTGGTTCTTTAATCTCTTCCGCTTTCGATCTTTTCATTGAAGTTGTCACTGAATCTGCTGTTAACTCCGCGTCTGCCGTCGGCGGTCTCGTGGAGAAAACTAGGGCTTCCTTTAATGGGTTGTTGGAATCTTTACCAGAGATTTTCGAAGGAGTTTCAGAGTTTGTTTCTACCATTTTTGCAGATTTGTGGAAGAATTGTATTGATGCCTGGGCATATGTTACTGAAAATGCTTGATAATTTCGACTTAATTGTTATTATTTTCTTGGTTGCAAAATTCATTAGTTTGCATCACATCATAGTGTATATTCTGATTCTGTTGTGAATTTATTTATGGTGCCTGTGCTGCATTATTTCTTGATGAACATGCTGCCACAATTCATATTCCATGAAATCGATGCTATGCAAGTGCTCTATTAATTGGCTTGATGTATCTATTAGAAAGATTGGACTTGAATCCTCTAGCTTAATTACAAAATTCAATATTAGATTTCAATATGAACTCCCTGTACATGTATATATGCTTTTAAATTGTAGTAATATCGCCTGGGCATCAGTAAAATGAAACATTAACTATTATAATATTGTCCAATACCAATACCGAATTGTTTTTTTTTTTTTTTAAAAAAAATGTTTGTTTGACCATAATCGCTTCCCACAACAGCCTTTATTCAAAATTCATCAGCTTCGTTTTTTTTTTTTTTTTAATTTTTAATCACAGTCTTAAAATTAAATATGTATCACAACACTAGTTGAACCTACAAACCCTTAGTGTCAATTTAAAATGGCTATAAATTTTAAAATGATATACTGGTGCAAGCAATAAGTTCTAAAGAGGATTAATGAAGTGTTTGATAAATTTTGGTACATTTTACTATTAAAAAATATGGTAATAATATCAAACTCACTCTAGAAGAATAATGGACTCAACTCCTACACTTAAAAGACACACATATTTACAGTCCAATTCGCAACAGCTCAGTAACTTTGAATCTTATATCAACTTTTTTACCTATTGGACTTGCAAATAGTTCCAATACTTAAAACTGTGTTAAGATAGAGATAGCATAATCAAAACTATCTGTTATTTTAAACAATGAGGTTATAATTCTAAATGAAACATGGTTATAAATTTAATGTGAAAAGCATACATAACATTAAAAAAAATTAAAAAAAAGAAGAAGAAAGATAATAATGTATCGTATATTACCTCGAAAATAACTAACTTAAAGTAAAGGAGTGCTAAATAAAAAGGATAACAAAGTAAATCGTTATTCCATCTTATTGCATTCACCAGTATTTATAGTACATTCAAGCCAATAGAAATTGGCCATTTAGAGGACTTTGTCCTTAAGGATTTTAATGGCATTGCTTGTTAATGGAAAACAAAATGAATGGAAGGGAATACAGGAAAGACGGGGGAAGAATGGAAAGAAGGGAAATGGTGGAAGGCTATTATTTTCTTCTTAAATGTCCATGGACCCACCGTAAGCGAAGACTTGGAAAATATAAGTCACGATAGAAATCCACACCACTCACAAAATTCTTCCTGGAATATTCCACCACTGTTGCAATCGACTTTTTGCTGAGGAACCATTCAGTGAGACAAAAAAATTTAGTAAAAGAAATATAATTCCTAAGAGAATCAAAAAGTGATTTTGGACTGTAGGAAACCACCTAGTTAAAAACCTTATCAAGTAAAATCCCGATAGAATAAAATTTAATCAAAAGGGAAAAAAAAAATTAGGGTTGGACTTACTTTAAAAAAATTATTTTGCTAAAAATCTTAACCAGTAAAAATTTAATAGGATAAAATATAATCAAAGGAAAAAAGGATTGTCTAATATAGAAACTTGCCATGTAGAGATTATGCTCTTGCTAAAGAAATACTTTCCCTCGAAACAAGGCATAATTTATTATAATAAATATACCTCTAAATAATTTGAATTACGTAGATATCTTGTGTATTTTAAAAAAAAAAAAAATTGTTAGATTTATATTTTACATTGGTTCATTTGACGTTAAAATTGTTAAATTGATAAATAGTAAATGTAAACAATATGTGTAAACAGTATAAAATAAACAGTATTTGGAATAGAATAGTAGATGAACAATACGGGACAGAGAACTGATGCTCGAATTACATTTGGCTTCTGCTCGAGAAGGTGAATAATATCAAACAGTGCACGAACAGTGAATGTGTATAATGCGTGTCATGAACAGTATCTAAGCGCTGGGCTAACATTGATGGTACCCAACAGTGAGCAGTATCAGTAAACAGTGCTTATGAATAGTAAGCACAAATTGTGACTTAAAAAAAGGGTTTTTAAACTTTTTGAACAGGAATTTTATTTCTTTGTGTTTAGTAAGAATATTATCTATTATTTTTCTTAAAAAAATACAAATAATATTTTTATAAGTAAGATTTACTTAGATTATTTTTTTAAAAAAAAATTTTAAACTTTCTCTCTTTACAAATTAAATTGTAAATTTTTCAGAGTTCTGATTTTTATTAGTGACTAAATGTTTTAGTCTTATAAACATGTTATTTGAGAATTCTATTAAAGAAAAAAATTTCAGAGTTTTGAATAATAAAATTGCTTAGAGTGAGTCATTGAAGATTGACTAACAAAAGTTTTTGTAAGAAATTATTGTTTTTTATTGATAAAATATTTTGGTGGTTCTTATTATTAACTCAGTGAATTTTTATCCTGTGAAGAGATTTTTCAGAAAATTTTTTTGTGTTAACAAATTTTTGTATTTAATTTATTTTAATTATCTTTTTAATTATTGACCGAATTTATTCTTGTAATTTAGTATTGGTAAGTTTAAATTGATTAGTTAAAGACTTATTATTTTTAATTTATCTAATGTGCAGTAAATTTTAAAGTATTTTGATTTATTAGTTTTGATTTTTATTTTTTTCACATAAAATATCTTTTACCCCTTTTGGTGTTTTGGATCTAAACCTATGTGTTATTTCTTAAAAATGGTATTAATCTTTAATCTAGTCTCATTATTTTTCAATTAAATCTAAGAAAGATTACATGATATTTGCCTTTTGTTGTTTGGGCACAATCCTGTAAGGATGCATTATTTTCAACTTTAATTCTTTTTGCATCCAATATCCAAGATAAATAATTTTTGTTGGTAATTTCAAGGCAATAAAATTAGTTCTATGAGTTTAGAATCGTAGCGATAAAATTATTGAATATAATAAGCTCACAAATAAAATAAATTTAACAACTACAAAAGCTAATCTTATTTTTTTTACGTGGAGAATCTAATTTAATAGCAACTACATAACTTATAAGAATAATTGTACCAATCAAGAGAATAAAATAAGAATATAATGGAATAGAATAGCTCATGCAATAGAGATTGTGCTGATAACGCATTGTGAATTATTAGCTCAAAAAATAAATTAAAATAAAGGACCAAACAAAAATTTACAAATTAAAAGTATAATCAAAACTCAAAGTTTCAAAATTACTTCTATCTCATGGTATTCACCATTATTTATAGTGCATAAAAGCCATTAGAAATTACCCATTTAAAGGACACTAATCCTTAAGGATATGTTTAGTGTTGCACGGTAATGGGAAGCAAAACGAATGAAATGAAGAGGGAGGAAGAATGGAAACAAGGCAATTGGTGAAAGACTATTTTGTCGTCTTAAATAACCATGGTAAGAGAAAACAAAGAAAAGAAAAGCAGCAATAGAGATCCACACCACTTACAACTAATAACAAGGGGTATGTTTAAATATTTCTCTTGAAATTTAGTAAAATTATATATAAATATAAGTATTTTAAAAAATTAATAAAAAATATCTTTTAATAATAAAGTTAATATATTTGACTGTTAGTTGATAAACTAAAATAATAAAATGATTAAAATAATTTTATATATAATTTTAGATAATAGTAATATTTTTCATATATCTCTCCTAAATTTTAAAAATATAATAGAAAGTACTTCCAAAAATTATTTTTTATATTTTAATATTTAATTTAATTTAATTATAAATATATATAAATTAAGTGTTAATTTTAATATGACAATACTATTAATTATTTATTTGTAAAAAAATATAAATCATTTAATTTAATAAATGTATATAAAAGTATATGATATAAATATATATAAATAAGTATTACAAATTACTTACTTGTATAAAAATATTATAATTGTTGTAAAATAATTTTATGATTATTAAAATTAATTGAATCATAAATTTTTATTTATTTTTTAAAAAAGGAGAATTGAATGGACTAAATATTTGTAAACTCTCATTTTCGTTTCACAAAAAATTTTCATTTTTAAAAATAAAAAATCTTAAAATTTTGTGTTTTTAAAATAAAAATTTATTGTTTAACTAATCTCAATTATTATGACAATATTTCATAATAACTAAAATAATTTTATATAAATAAATAATTTATAATAGTATATATTTATATGATATAATTTTTGTATATGTTTATTAAATTATATAGTTTATATTTTTATATAAGTAAATAATTTATAATATTATCCTATTAAAATTAAATTTTAATTCATGTATATTTATTAAATTAAATTAGATGTTAAAATATAAAAAATAACTTCAAGAATACTTTTTGTTAATTTTTAAAATTTCAAGAGAGGTATATAAAACTAATATATAAAATTATTTTAATTATTTTATTATTTTAATTAATTAATTAATGATTAAATATAATAATTTTATTGTTAAAAATATATTTTTTATTAATTTTTTAAAAATTAATATTTATGTGTAATTATATTAAATTTTTAGTAATATATTTAAAAATATCCTTACTAAAAATAATGATAGGTTTCATAAGACTAACAACCGTACATAGGAATAAGGGACTTTTTTTAATTTTTTTAAATGTCGAGAGAAATTGTCTAAACTTTAAAATCTGCAATTGACAACATTAAATTAAGGATCAACTTCAGGCGCAAGTTGTTTTGACCATTATTTCATAGCAATTTGTTTTTACGGCAAAGAATGACGAAAGATGAACCCAAGAAAATGAAACAGGTTTGTTGTATATTTTTGTATCAAAAATATTTGTTAAAAAATCAGTGTCCGTCGTAAATTGTCATATTATTATATACGCATAGCCTCACACTCAAATTAACAGTAAAATAGAAAAAAAAAATAATATGGTGCGCACCGTTTTATATTTTTCAGACCTATTTAATATTTGTTTTATTAGTAATATTATATTTTATTTTCTTTTTTCTTTTAAAGTCATGCAATTTTCATTAATTTCTTAATAAATTATTTTAAAAATTATAAATATTTATTTTTTCTCCATTAGAATACTTGTATTCTCATTATTCATTCAAACCTTGCATACTGTCTTACATAAATTTTATTATTATTATTATTATTTTATTAATATTATTCAAAAGTCATAATTAATTTAAATCACATTGCTACATATTTTTTTAATTAATTCTCGTTTAAAATGTATTTTTTTATTTAAATTATTTAACATGTAATAAATATATGATAATTATTTTTTAAGTTATAATCATCTTTTAAGAAATTAACAAAATATAATAACAGAAAAAAGTGAGAAGTTTACAGAGTTTAACTATTTAATTAAGAAAGATTATAAAATTAGTAATTCTTTTAATTTTTTTTAAAAAAAGAAAAATATTTTTATTTATTTTACTGTTTATCAAAGAAAATAATAGAAAGGGAGGTTTATTTCAAATAAAAAAAAAAAAAAACAGTTTTTGGATTGCGGTCACGACACGGCTTTGACTTTGATCCCGCGTGACTCGTACGATGTCGTTATTCATATCATCTGGTAGTTGCATTCCACGTGGCACTCTTCTATTTCACTGTCGTCCTCACTCGCTAGATCTCTGAACGACGGCGACGTTCTGTATGCTGTGAAAATGTCAGAGAAGGTTATGCACGCGGTTCAGTATGACAGCTATTGCGGAGGAGTTGCTGGTTTGAAGATTATTTATTCGCTTACTTATTCCATCATTCTTTTTTTTTTAATTATTTTTTTAAATTTTTATATTTTTGACTGATTTTTTTTTTCTTATGCCAGTTTGTGTACGTTCGTTTTGGAATTAAATTTGTTCCGGTTCAACTTGGGTTTTTTTTTTCCTGGATTAATCAATTTGAGTGCTTGTCACTGTCAACTTTTGGATTTGTCGATTGGTTACTTTTAGTAAAATAGTTTACTTTCTGTATCACGAAGATCGTTTATATTTTAATCGATAAATTTTTTTTTATTAACTTTTTCATTGTTTTAAAATTTTATAGTATATATTTTTTTTGTCTCCATTACAGTATCATATGATTTCTCTAACCCTCTCACTGTTAAGATATCTAGTCTAATTAAATTTTTAAAATCTCAATTTTAGTCAAAATATAGTATAGTATTATATATATATATAAATAAATACCAACAACTTATTAATATCATTCAACTGAACATTTTATTTTACACACTGTTTGATAAAATAGAAATGTTCATCGAATTTTTTTTTCTTTGGTATTCTAATATTAAAAATAATTAATAATTAATTTTTTTTTTTATATTTTACAAATTTCATCGTTTAACAGATTTATTAACATCTTTTTCAAAATTAGGTTACAGTCAAAATGTTTAAATTATTGGGCTGAGTTGTTAGTATTTTTCCCAGTTTCCCACTTGCTTTTTTATACAGCCCTAGTCTGTAGCTTGCTCTAACTTTGATAATTATGATGCAAATTCATGCTGCTTGCAGCATGTCGATGTCCCAGTTCCCACTCCAAATGGAGATAAGCTCTTGCTGAAACTGGAAGCAACTTGTCTAAATCCAATGGAATGTAAGGTACACAAGGGCATGACTCGGCCCTTTTGGCCTCACAAGTTTCCTTATATACCTGGTAAATTGATTTTGCTCCTGATTTTTATGGACCGGAATCTTTTATTAGCTTTCGTCCTTATGGAATGTCCTTTTTCATATGTGTGAATCTTAGTTTTACCTCAGCTTATAGTATGAATTCATTATTCAGTTTGGCCTTTTATATATATATATATATATAAAATTTTTAAATGTACAGTGACTTTCTGAAAATAATCTTAAATTCTGACACGATGGCGTGTTTTCATGGGATGAAACGAGATTATTATTATTATTTTCCATTCCGCTACAATTGTGGAATTTCTTCAGTGTTTTATTGTTAATTGACTCAAGTTTTAATATAGCATTTGGAAGCTTTTCTGCTATGGCATGGTGCTTCTGACATGATATTTTCTTTTCTAAGTCTTGTTTGTCTTCTGGCTAACTGGGTTGGTTCAAAATAAATAGTATTTGTCATCCAATAGATGTCAATCTAAACAAGCTACATAATCTCGTGTGACATGGGACGACTGTACGTGAAGTTGAGATTATAAACTGGAAAGCAGACATAGGTATTGAAATATCTTACACGTGGTACTGATTGAACTCAGCAGAACAATTTCGACATCAACCATGGATAGGTATTAATTGATTGAAAGTTGGCTTTTCTGTTTGATTTATTGTTTAAAAAAATAATTTTATTTTTATTCGTCCTCTTGAGATTTTACTCAGGTTTATGCTATATATTACTTTCTCCATGTATATTTATATAAATCAACGACGAGCACCATGCTTCTATATTCTAATTTTGGCTGAATTAGTTTTTTATTTGGAACAGCAACTGATGTAGCAGGAGAAGTCATAGGGGTAGGATAAGCAATTAAAGATTTTAAAGCTGTTGATAAAGTTGTAGCCTTGCTGTATGTACTCGTTGGTATCATTTGGTTTCATATCAACTTCAGTTTATTGCTAGTCTTCAAGATTCTTCATTACTAGAAAGCTTAAAATTAAGATCATGAAGAAGACTTGGATGATCGTTGATAAGCAGCCAATACAATCTCTTCTAGTTGCAAAGAATCCTCTTCTGTTAGTTGATGGAGTGAATAAGAATAAATGTCTTGGTCTCTCTCTGTCTCATGCCTTGCTTGTGTCAATCATAAAAAGCAAGAAAGTAGCATTTTAGGAATTGATCTCACAAAATCATTGAAATCTTTTTTATTGTTTTCACATCAGATTCCAAAATGAAGAATAAACATTTTCAGCTTCACGCTTCTGCACTTGTAGGATTGGTCATTAGCAGGAACCCACAATATCTACAGGTATAGCTTCATCAATTTTTTGTTTTAAGTTTTTATTTGTTTTTGGGACTTTTAAGGGGACATCTCAAAGATTACTGGCTTCATTCAACTTTTTCTCTATGACAGCTGATGCGTGCAATCTTTATGGTTTTGTTTAGTGCAGAGTGTTGTGCTGGATTAGCATTGGACAGGACAAAATTGGATTGTATTATATTAGATTGTAAGTTATTACTATTATATGCTGTGCGTGTGGAGTGTTTATAAGAAAGATTAATCTGCTAATACCTGTTGCTAATTTACTTATCCTCGTCTTGACAGCTGAAATTTCTACTTCAAGAAAGCATTACTTGGACGTGAAGAAATGCAAAAGAGTCTCAGCGACTCCAATCATTTTCTATCTTTTTGTACAACTCACATTTTTTCTTTAACTGTAATGGCAGTAAATAGTACATATACAACTCGCAGGGACAACTCGCTAGGTTGAAGTGTAAGCCATTCCTTGATTCTAGGGTTGATGAAAACCTTGTATATAAATCAGTCATTGTAATCTTCTTCATTATCAATGCACACAAAATATTCCCTTTATTGATTGTGTTTGTTCTATTCCTCTATTTTTAACTTGGTATTACAGCTTGCAAGTTGTCAATCAATGGCTAACAATGCCAGAACCCAAAGTTTTACAGCAAATACAATAGCACCACCAACGTCTACTCTTCCACATGCCAATCTCTCTTTTGCAGTAAAAAATAAAGCTCGATAAAAGCAATTTCTTTCATCTGGAAAACTCAAGTTCTACCCACAATTAGTGGAAATGACCATAATGGTTTCCTAGATGGATCCAAACCAATGCTTAATACACACAACACTATAGTAGATGAATCTCAGAATATCTTAGCCACAAAAAATCTTGCATATCTTCAATGGAGGAAACAGGATCAGCTTATCCTTAGCCGGCTACTGTCCACCACAAGTGAAACAGTGCTTCCTTCATTAAATAATTGCAATACATCTAAAGATCTATGGGATGCTATTTGCAAAATGTATTCCTTTTCGTCCTATGCTAAAATCATGAAGTTGAAGAACCAACTACAAACTACCAAAAAAAGTTCTTAATCAATGTCTGACTACTTCACCAAGATCAGAACATTATTAGCAGATGCTTTGTCAATTTATGGGAAGTTTGTCACAAATGAAGACATGGTTGGAAACATTTTAAGAGGTCTAGGATTAGAATATGACCATGTTGTGGTTAATATTCCATCAAGAATGAATGTTTTGTTGATGGAAGATGTTTATGGAAAGTTGTGAATCTTTGAGAACAGCCTTGAACAGAATAATCTAGTTACAAATGCAATTATGGAAGTCGATATTGCTGCAAACAATCCAAATAAAGGATGGAACCAAAAGAAAAACAAACAAAAATGAAGGGGTGGTGGTTTTTCTGGAAATAGAGCAAGCAACAAAGGAAAAGGAAGAGGGATGTCACCGCAAGGCAAGGGACAATCAAGGCCTACTTGTTAGATCTACAGCAAAGTTGGCCATCTTGCCTCGGCCTAGTGGTACAAGTTCGACTAGGACTTTATGCCAAAGAATGCATCACAAGGTGAAAGAACATTAGCTTATGTTACCACTCAGGAATCAAAAGGTGAAAATGGTTGGTACCTCGATAGAGGTGCTACTAGTCATGTAACAAATGAGCTAAATAATCTTTCAATTAAAGTAGACTACAAGGGTACGGAAAAATTAATTGTAAGCAATGGAGAAAAACTTCAAATTAGTCGTATAGTGAGTAGTTATCTATATGTCAACAATACCAAACCTTTGATTATGAAAAACATATTGCATGTTCCCAAAATAACCAAAAATCTATTGAGCGTTTCAAAATTAATCCAAGATAATGACCTTGTTGTTCAATTTCATGGCGATGTTTGTATTGTGAAGGACAAGATACAGAAAGTATTGCTGGAAG
The DNA here is from genome assembly GCA_032401905.1 of Swietenia macrophylla. Lineage (NCBI taxonomy): Eukaryota > Viridiplantae > Streptophyta > Magnoliopsida > Sapindales > Meliaceae > Swietenia > Swietenia macrophylla. The sequence continues at coordinate 2,946,255 of CP135559.1, read as the reverse complement.
AAGTGACTAGAAGGGGTCCTTGTTGAAAAACTTGAACAAGATCGAGGGATCACCTAGAGTTAAGAATAAAACCTTAAGAATAAAACCGAATTAAAGTCTTCTGTTAATGTTATTTCTTTTTTTTGGCTTCCATGGATAGTTCTTTAATTTGTCCTCAAAATGATCTGAGTTAGATAATATTAGTAGTCCTAGAATTAGCAAGTTGTCTGTTGATGTCTTAAATTATATACATAAGAAACTTGGTCATCCTAATGATCAAGTCCTAAAAAAGGTGCTCGGGTCATGTAAAAATTTTTCCATTAATGATAAATGACAGTCTTCTTCATTTTGTGAAGCATGCCAATTTGGAAAGAATCATAAGTTAGCATTCAATACCAGTGAAACTAAAACCACCTAGCCATTCAAAATCATTTACTCAAACCTTTAAGGTCTAGCCTCAATAACATTAAGAAATGGTTTTAAATATTTCCTAAGCATAGAGGACTATACTAGATAAACATGGCTATTTCCCTTGACCAGCAAAGCATAAACCATAAATATTATGCTTCAATTTAAAAGAACAAATTGAGAAATACTTGGAAATTGACATAAAACTGTACAAACTAACTAGGGGAGAGAGGGTGGTGCGAGGAGGCGAACTTAAACCACTTAAACCATACTAGAGAGCAAATGGACCCACTTTCAGACATTCATGCCCTTGTATATCTCACCAAAACAAGAGAGTAAAGAGAGCATAGATACTTTGTTGAATTAAGTTTGACATTACTAGCAAAAGCTCACTTACTTTTGAATTTATGGTTTGAGACCTTTGATGTAAAAAAAACCAAACTTATATATGCGAAAAATTAAAAAAAAATCAATTTCTTTCTTGGATTCGTGTAATAAAACTTTAGTGTTATAAAATATACAACGAAATTAGATTTGAAAATACATACCTAAGTATGTTAATTGACTTGTCAAATTACAAATATAAATTCAATCTTATGTCTTTACCGTATCTATACGATTGGATGGAAATTGAATTATTAGTTCTTACATCTTTGAGCATTAGCTATTTTTCTTGCACTTCTTTTTTTTCCAAAAAAATACATTAGAGTAAGAAAAATCCTATGCACAACACCAAAATATCACATATTTATAATGTTATTTTAGATTTTTTTTAGTTTAAAATAAATTCATCGGGTTTAGGTCTTTTATTATAATTCCAATCTAATTAATGAAGTTTGTGCTAACAAATTTAGCTTAATTTTACATGATTAGACTAGTCAAACTTAATGCCCAAATAGCATAAAGAGATCTAATCAAAACTAAAATTATCCATTTATATTAAAATTCATCTCATGAATTTATACTCCTATTATTTCCAATCTTAATATATAATTTAATAGGTTTTTATAATATTAGTAATAATATTAAAATTTAATTTTGGTATCATAAGTAGTGAGCGGTATCTAGCAATATATTACAACTAATCAAGTGACAAAAATATCAATAGTTTGACATTATTTTATCTGTAACGAATGTTACTAGATAATTAAATCTTTTTATTTAAAATATCTCAATTGAATATGGGATATAGAATGTATAACCCTTATATAGTTTAATTTTCACATTTTTTTTTAAATATGCTAAGTAGATGTATTAAAAAAATGATATTAATATCATATATTAACTTATTAAAACATGATTATGTATTTTTATAATCTCATTTAATCAAACAATTCAAAACATTATTGCCATTATATAAAAGGGACAAATTTTATTTTGATTATGGACATTCCTCAACATGAGTCATGATATATTTAATTATTTTTTTATAGTCTACCCTGTTGCAAATGACTTTTAAAAAAATAAAAATATATTACTTTCAATATTAAAAATCATGATGATTCTAAATCCAATGACCACTTATACCATTGTCACTATGAGAATCATTTATGACACTAACATAACAATTTATATTGCATTCTTATAGAAAGTTGATCTAGTATATTAGCTCACTAACTTTGTCCAAGTATTGATTTAATATTTCATATAATGACATATAATTTGTTGTCATCAGTCATTATATATATTAGTTTTTATGTATTATTGTTGCCCTAAAAAAATTTAATAATAGTGTTTAACTAATTAAACCTACTTTTTTGATGGCATTACTATATTTATTAAATACAGATAGGTAATAATAAAATAACATAAAATATGATAATATCATGATACACAAAATAAATTTGCTAAATATCTAAAAAACAACTAAATATCAACATTTGAAACCTTTGTATATCTGATCAATAGACTTCTAACTCTAATTTTGAATGATGAATCATCTTACCAAAGGCTTACAACTTAAAACTTGACTATTCCTTCCTCAAAATTCTTAGTTGTTCCCGTTATCCTCATCGAAGACCTAACAATTAAAATAAGCTTCAATTTCATACATCAAAGTGCACATTTATTGGATATAGTAGTAAGCACAAAGGTTATAAATGTTTGCATAGCTCAAGAAGAGTATATGTTGTAAGGCATGTCATTTTCAATGATTCAGACTTTCCATTTAAAATAAATCCTCTCTTTAAAACAAGTCAAAACACATATGAGTTTAGTTTTAATAAAAAAAAATCTATGGTTGTTGTTACTCCCTCAACATGATTTTAATAGTAATTCAATAATGAAGATCTCTTTATAAGTACTCTAATAATTTATTCTTATTCAGACAATGTTTCACAATCTTAACTAGCATCAATTCAAAATATAAAAGCTACTTAAAACCTTGATGACTCACTTGTAAAAGAAATTTCCTTACATGTAGTAGTAAATGAACATGAAATAGAAATGCCATACCTTCAACTACCTTCACAACACTTTGCATCAAATATTCACCCTATGATAATCATGTCTAAACATTAAATCTTTAATCCTAAGTTATTTTTTACCCAAAAGACTAACTTTACGACTGAAAATGTTCCTAGTAGCACAGTGGAAACATTGATTGATAATAGATGGAAACATGCTATGAAAGAAGAATTTAAAGCCTTGCAAAACAATAACATCTGCTTACTAGTTCTAGCACCACAAGATACCAAAATTGTAAGTAATAGATGGATATATAAAGTTAAATACAAGCTTGACAGCTCAGTAGCTAGATATAAGGTTAGGCTGGTGACCAAAAGATATCATCAAACTATTAGCATAAATTATACTGAGACTTTTAGTTTAGTAGTTAAATCTACAATAATAAGAATTATTTTAAGCATTACTATGTTATATGGTTAGGATGTTAAACAAGTAGATGTTAACATGCTTTTTTGAATTGAGAATTAATAGAAGAGGTTTTCATGGTCCAACTTGAAGGATTTGAAGACAAAACTTATCTAAATCATATATGCAGATTTCATAAAGCATTGTATGGACTTAAATAAGCCTACAGGGGCTGGTATGAGAAGCTAAGAAAAGTATTGGTAGATTAAGGATTTATTAATCTGAAATCAAACACATCTTTGTTTGTGTTAAAAGAAGGTGATGACTTAATTATATTACTAGTTTATATTATGATATATTAATTACTGGAAATAATGAAAAACTGATAGGTGAAGTGATTATGAAGTTAAATGGCAGTTTCTCACTTAAGGTGTTTGGTTCTTTATTTTACTTTATCGGGGTTCAAATTTCTAGAGGTTAGTATGACATGCATTTATACCAAGAAAGATACATTGAAAACTTATTAAAGAATGCCAAAATGGAAAATTACAAGGAGAGTTAAACCCCCTTATGATTACAGTGATAGGCTAAGAAAAGAAAATGAAGTTTTGTTATATGATCCAACATTGTATAGAAGAAGTATTGTGGGAGCTTTGCAATATGCAACTCTTATAAGACTTGAAATAGCATTTAGTGTAAACAAGTTAATCAGTGCATGACAAATCCTAGACAAGCTCATTGGATGGCATGCAAAAGAGTTGTCATATATTTAAAAGAAACTCAAAACCTTTAACTTTGCTTTACTGTTGAAGCAAAAATGAAGTTGTTTCACATATGTTAACTAAGCAAGTAATGGTGATGACAAGAGATCAATTAACGGGTATAACATATTTCTTAGAGGAAATGTTGTCTCATAGAGTGTACAAAAGTAAATGGTAGTTGCCAAGTCTAGCGCAAAGTCAGATTATAGGTCATTGGCATTAGCTGGTGCAGAAATAGCTTGGCTTAAGTCACTGTTGTCAGAACTTGAAATAAAATTGGAACATAAAGCTATTATCTCTTATGATTACTAACGCAGTCAACAATTAGAGGAGTGTTTTAGAAATTTTGTAATTTTGTGTTTTAAAATTATTAAAATTTTATGTTTTAGAGTTATTAAAATTTCATGTATTATTAGAATTTCATATTATAATATTATTAGAATTTCCTATTCTAGAATTATTAGAATTTTATATTCTAATATTATTAGTACTCTATATTATATGGATTAGTATAAATAAGTTATTTTTTTCTTTTAAATGTAACTTTTGACATAATTACAATTTCTTTTTTTTTTGCTTAAGTTTGAGAAGTTTATCGTTCTTTTTTTTTTTTTTCTATCTCGCTACGTTAGTTAGTATTAGAGCAAGTTTTCTATCCTTTTTTAATGGCAGAAAACTTAGTTACAGACAGCTGCAGTTCTTATAACGTAGATCAGAGATTTAAGACCTCACGACTTGCGATGCAAGATCAAGAGGGTGTGTTGATTGCTTTAGAACAATGATTAGATCGCAGAATCCAATGTTTAGAATGACGTTTTGAAGAAATTGCACATCGACTTGATGCTCTAAGCATTAATGTCAATAGGAATTAAGACGTCGAAAGGCCATGTACTGAGGAAGATGTAGTCCACAAACAACTTATTGACAAACTTATTTCTGCATACAGATGTAGATAACAAAAAGATTTAGATGATGAAGAAGATAATTATGTAGAAATGTTTACAAGGAATATGAGGAATACATCGATTGGATGTAGCAACAATTATTTTAATGGTGATAGGTATTCTAATGAATACCAATTGAAAGTAGACATTCTTAGTTTCAATGTGAGTTTAAAAATTAAAGAATTTTTAGATTGGATTGCAAAAGTAGAAAGATTTTTTAATTTTATGAAAATTCCAAGGGAAAGTAAAGTGAGACTTGTTGCATGTAGATTGAAAGGTGAAGCTTCTGCATTATGGGAGAGATTACAAAGCAAAAGATACCATGAAAGAAAAACACAAGTCAGGACTTAGTATAGAATGAAACAGCTATTGCGATGAAACTTTCTTCCTTCTAATTATGAGCAAATCTTGTTCCAAAAATATCAAAGGTATCATTAAAGGTAATGGTCTGTCCATGATTATACCGCTAAATTTTTGAGATTAGTAAAAATGAATGATTTAAGTGAAACAAAAGGGCAACAAGTTATAACATATCTTGACGGCTTAAAACTAGTTATTCACGATAAAATTGGGGTACAAGTTATATGCACTTTATCAAAAGCACGCAATATTACATTAAAGGCAGAGTTGGTGTTGTAAGAGAAAAATAGATTAGAACCTTTTAGAACTTACGGTGGAGATCATTATAGGACACCTAGTGACAAGCAGCAATCAACTTTTGATATTCTTTCACGTAACGATTGGTACAAAGAAGAGAAAGTAGCTAAAAAGTAGAAAGTGATAGAATTTAATGACAAGCCTAATGTTGAGAATTTCTATGCTAAACCTATCATAAGAAAGTGTTTTAAATGCAATCAACCTAGTCATAGGTCTAGTGACTGTCCCCGTAGGAAAGCTATTATTATTATGAAGTGAGAGGAAAAAAAAGGAGGATGAAATTTATTGTGGTCCAGATAGGGATACTAAAGAATATGAAGAGAATGATAATACAGATTGTCAAAATTATGTGATGAGAAGAATGATGTTGACACAAAAGCAGGAAGATAAGACTCAATGGCACCAATTGTTTTGAACTAGGTGCATTATTATTAGCCACATGTTTGACGTTATTATTGACAGTGGTAGTTGTGAAAATATTATTGGAAGATAAGTAATAGAAAGTTTGGGGTTACAAATAGAAAAACATCCAAAACCATACACCATCGGTTGGATCAAAGCAACAAAAAAAATTTGATTAATTGAATGACGCAAAGTACCTTTTCTATCGGTAAATATAAAGATGAGATTTATTATAATATAGTGGATATGGATGCATGTCACTTATTGTTTGGTAAACCATGGCAATTTGATAAAGCCGCACAACATAATAGACAAGAAAATACTTACAAGTTAGAGAAGAATGGTATAAAATTTATATTATTACCAATGAAAGGAGGTTTTGATGCCAAAGCCTCAAAAGTGGAGGGATAGTCAACTAATGAGATAAAGGCAGCAATTAAAGAATTAAAATAAGTACACGTAATCATTGTGAAGCCAATATTGATAATAGAGATAGAGTAACCAACGAATGAATTACTAGAAGCAATTAAATCATTGCTGGAAGAATTCAAAGAAGTAATACTTGAAGATTTACTAGATGCATTACAGCTCATGAGAGATATTAAGTACCATATTGATTTATTTTGGGTGTTAGCTTACCAAATTTACTTCATTATAAGATGAGTTTTAAGGAGAGTGAGATTTTTAAAGAAAAGGTAAAAGAATTGTTGAGAAAGGATTACATTCAGGAAAGCATGAGCCAATGCGTATTTCCAGCCTTGTTAACACCAAAAAAGGATGGAAGTTGAAGGAAGTGTATCAACAAATTATCAGTTGAAGATTTTCACATTCATGATAGATTTCTTATGCAGGGTAACTAGTTGTGCATTCCAAAGTCATCCTTAAAGGAAAAAGTAATCAAAGATTTACTTGGAAGAAGTCTAACTAGTCATTTAGAGTATGATAAGACTATGGCAACAGTGGAAGAAAGGTATTATTAACCGCATATAAGAAGAGACATATCCAAGTATGTGCAGCAATGTTATGTATGTCAAACTACTAAGGGAAATTTTCAAAATACAGGTTTGTATATGCCCTTACCTATTCTAAAGAATATTTGGGAAGATTTGTTTATGGATTTTGTGCTAGTTTTGTCTCAGACACAAAAAGGTGTGGATTTTATTTTTGTAATAGTTGACAGGTTTTCAAAGATGGTACAATTTGTTCATTGCAAAAAGACCTTAGATGTCAGTGGAATAGCCAAGCTATTTTTCAAAGAAGTTGTTTGTTTTGCATGGGGTACCTAAGACCATTACTTAGATTGAGACAGTAAATTTTTGAACCATTTTTGGCAAACATTATAGAAACTATTTGATTTGACTTTAAACTTTAGTAGCATAACTTATCCACAAACAGATAGTCAGATTGAATTAATAAATCGAACATTAGGTAATTTAATTCGTAGTATTTATGGAGATTGGCCAAAGTAGTGGAATTTTGTATTAGTATAGACAAAATTTGCTTATAACAATGTTGTGCACAGTGCCACAGGAAAATCTCCATTTTCAGTTGTGTATACAAAGTCACTATAACATGCACTTGATTTAGTGAAACTACCTAAGGGTCAAGGAGTTAATGCTGCTATAGAAAATATGGCTAATTAATGGCAAGATATTCAAGCAGAAGTAATGTAAAAATTGAATCAAGTTAACGTTAGGTACAAAAAGGCTACAGATAGACATTGAAGAGAGCAAGTATTTGAAGTGGGAGATGAAGTGATGGAGTTCCTATGCAAAGAAAGATTTCTAATAGGAACTTACAACAAATTGCAGGCTAAGAAATATGGACCTTACAAAATTCTAAAAAAAATTAATAATAATGCTTATTTTGTGAATCTACCAAAGTCAATGAGTATTTTTAAAACGTTTAATATAGCACATATTTATCCATTTATACGTTAGAGAAACTATTATATCAAGGTACTGTAGCATACCCGAGAACGAGTTCTTTTGAAGTGAAGGGGAATGATGCAGTCAACAATTAGAGTGGTGTTTTAGAAATTTTATAATTTTGTGTTTTAAAATTGTTAAAATTTTGTGTTTTAGAGCTATTAAAATTTTATGTATTGTTAGGATTCTATATTCAAACATTATTAGAATTTTTTATTTTAGAATTATTAGAATTCCATATTCTAATGTTATTAGAACTCTATATTTTAAGATTAGTATAAATAAATTATTTTTTTTATATTCTAATATTGTTAGAACTCTATATTTTAGAATTAGTAGTATAAATAAGTTATTTTTTCTTTTCAATGTAACTTTTGAAATAATTATAATTTTTTTTTTAAGTTTGATAAATTTATCGTTTTTTTTTTTTGCTATCTCGTCACGTCAACTACACAAGTGCAGCATATTTAGTTGCAAATTCAGTCTTCCATGGCAGATCAAAACACATTAAAATCGATGTTCATTTCATTAGAGAGAAAATTGCAGCAAAGGAATGGAAATAAGATGTGTTCCTTCAAAGATCAGTTGGCTGACATTATGACTAAAACTCTTAGTATTGATTGGTTCAAAACCTTGAAGACCAATCTCAACATCTTACTAAAATGTTGAGCTTGAGGGGGACTATTAATCAGAAAGATTAGTATGCTAACCTACTGGTTTAGCCTGGTTACGTATGAGTGTACGGGTCATTGTTGGTGTGTGAGGTGATGTTTGGGTCTTTTTGTGGGTTGATTTTTATCGGTTTAGCTGATTTTTGTGAGCTTGATTTGACGATTTGTGAGTTGAATTTTGTGGATTTGCTGGATATTGAGTTTTTGTGTTGAATTGAGTATTTTGAAGAGAGGCTAGGCTGTCTGAGCATTCTGCCATCAATATCATTTTTTTTTTTGTTCATGTAGGAGAAGATCGAAGACAAGGAAAAAGAAAAATAGAATGCCTACACACACACACACACAGGGACATATATGTATTTATATTTATATATGTTGTTTTAGAATTAAAAATGTATGTACAAGTGAAAAAATACAAAAACAGAAAATGGAGGATTAGAGTGAAAAAGAAAAATTAATTTTTATTTCAGAATTGAAAGTTTTATGTGTGTACAAGGAAACAAAAAAAAAAGTTAAGTTTAATAAAAGGTTAAAATATTTTATAATAAACAGTTTAGGTAACTAGTAAAAGGAAAAAGGAATTAACAGGAAAATAAAATACAAAAACGCAAGATAAATATGTCCTTTTAAAATTATTTTGTTTCGATTTTGAAAATTTTATACCTGATAACAGAATGGAGGTGGACCAGGTGAGTTTGCTGTGGCTAACGAGAGCTTGACGGTTGTTATACAGCAACAAGTTTCAGCCGCTGAAGCTGCTGGCTTACCTATTGCCGGTCTCACTGCTCACCAGGCCCTTACACAATCTGCTGATATCAAGCTTGATGGAAGTGGCGAGCAGAAAAACTTTTTGATTACTGCCGGCTCAGGGGGTGTGGGACACTATGCCGTTCAGTTGGCAAAGCTTGGGAACACACACTTGACTGCCACTTGTGGGGCTCGCAACATTGAATTTGTCAAGAGTTTAAGTGCTGATGAGGTTCTTGATTATAAGACCCCAGATGGGGTAGCCCCAAGGAGTCCGTCTGGTCGGAAATATGATGCCGTGATCTATTGCGCAACAGCCATTCCCTCGTTTACTTTTGAACCAAATTTGGGAGCAAATGGAAAGGTGATACATTTGTCTCCTGGCCCCAGTCCCATGCTGACTTGGACTTTGAAGAAACTTACATTCTCCAAGAAGCAGCTGGTAGCTCTGTTCATGACATCGAAGGGTGAGAATATAGATTTCGTGGTTAAGTTGGTGAAAGAAGAGAAGTTTAGGACAGTGGTAGACTCAAAGCATCCACTCAGCAAGGCTGAAGATGCTCGGGCTGAGATTCTTGATGGCCATGCTACTGTTAAGGTCATGTGGAGGCATAAAAAGTTAAATATAATTTGGCTGATTTTGTGAAATAGTTTGTTTGACGAACACGTATTAAGTGTTTGGCAGAAATTTACTGGAACGTATTTTTGTGAAATAGCTGTTTGTGTGCAGCACAAGTAATAAGCATTAGACTAGAATTATCATTTCGCTATTTCTTTGAAAAAGATACTGCAACCGATAGCTGCTATTGTCTGTGTTGAAGGATATAACCGTATAATTCTTTTGATTCTGCCTCTGTTTGTATGTTGGCCTCGATGCCCGGCATGCATCAACAGGAAGGGATGCAAAATTGAATGTGATGGTTGTTATTTTGCAGTATTGAGCAGGACATCTAAATTCACTTCTAGCTGTTTACAATCACTTTTGACTTTTTATTATAAATTAAATTAGGTTAATTTTTTTAATTCAAATAAACCGAATTAAACAATATTTATTGAGTGTGTATTTTATTATTGCATTAAGTTTTATTTTTTCATAATGAATATAAACTATGTTGATTTTATTTACTTTTATCTTAAATTTACTGAGTAAATATTTTATTATTGAGTGAAGTTCTATATTTGTTAAATTAGATTATCTAAAGTTTATTCGTTCTTAATTTAATCTCTGTAGTTTATGTGTTTTTAATTAATTCCAGTAGTGTATATAAATATCATAAAAATTTTGTTGTTTACTCATCTCTTAATCTGTATAGATAAGGGTGATGTCAATTAATTTTAGTTTATAAATAATAATAATAAAAATAATAATAATAATAATAATAATAATAATAATAATAATAATAATAATGTTTTGACTTTGTTTTGGTTAGTTCAAACCCAATCCAAATTGAACTGCCTACCTTTTTACTTAACTTCTAGGGTTGCTTGTTATTTTATTTTATTTTTTGTAAAGCTTTGACACATTGTAACCACCCCAACTCAAACCACAAAAAATATAAATTATAATTTTTTAGAAAATTTTTAAATTTAACCACTTTTAAAAATTAATTTATAAAAATAATCACATTCATAATTTATTAACCAAATAAGTCTAATATAATACATTTTGAACAAAAAATCCTCCATAGCAATACGAAATCAAATTATTTCTTTCTTCTTCCTCTTCCTTCATTCTCATCTCTCATTTTCTCTCTTATTTTACAACTATTTTTTGAGCAATTTTTGGCAAAAAGCAAAAGTTACGATAAAAAATTTAGAAGGTGGCATTGACATTTATTTTAGGTGAGTTCAAATTTAAGTTGTTGCATGCATGAGTTGATTATTTTTTTGGCATACTTTTGAGAGATATGGTGATGGTTGAAGAAATATTGAGAAAATTTGAGATTTTATATTTGAAGAAGTATTATTTTACTTAATTAAGTGTTGTATCTATTGGTGTTTTTTATTTTCCTTGGTTTTGATGTGATATTGTTGTGTATGAGATAATGTTGCGAGAAAATATACTATTGGTTGTCAGAAAATATGATATTAATGCTAAAAAATTGGAGATTTTGTTGTTTAATGTGTAATTTTGCTTGAACAAGTGTTGTATGCAGTTGATTATGTTTGGTTTTGATGTGATTTTGTTGTGTTTGAATCTTTTGGTGATCGAAATTGGGTTAGTAAGGGTGTGTAAGTTAAAATTTAAAAATTTGTAATTTTAAAAAATATTGAAGGACCTATATTTTATATTTTAAAATATTTTGTTAATTTATATAATTTGCAAAATAGATGAACGTATAAAGCTAATTTGTATATTGGTTTTGGAAACCTATTATTTTTTTTCTATAAAATAGACATATAAAGTTTTAAATTATCACTGGATTCGCTTGAATTAAAGTTGAAATGAATGTTTGGTAAATTTTTGAAAATAAATGTTAAAAACTAAAAATTTCATTGTTCATCCAATAGTTGTGTAAATTTTTTATACAATTGTATTAATTAGTTATTATTTTTGAAAATATCTGATTTTTCTTTTAAACTAGACTTATAAGACTTTTAAATTATTATTAGACTCACTTGAATTGTAATTGAAATAGATATATAATGAATTTTTAAAGATAAATGTTAAAACATAAAAGTTTTAATGTTTATCCAATAGCTATGCACATTTTTATAAAGTTGTATTGATTGAATATTGTTTTTAGAATTTCCTTACTTTTTCTATAAACTAGACATATGAAACTTTAAGATACCACTAAACTCGCTTGATATAGAGTTGAAATGAATGTGCAGTGAATTTTTGAAAATGCATATTAAAATCTAAAAATTTTACTATTTATACGATGTTTGTGCACATTTTTGTAAAATTGTATTAATTGAATATTTTCTGGAATGTTCATTTTTTTTCATAAACTAGACATATAAAACTTTAACTTATCATTAGACTTACTAGAATTAGAGTTGAAATAAATATACAGTGAATTTTTTAAAATGTATATTAAAATCGATCTTTCAATAGTGGTGGGTGAAATTGGATTCCTTTGATTTTGGTCACCAAAAAATTTAGTCAGTAGGGGTGTGTTTATAATATTTTAAAAATTTTATAATTTGAAAAAAAATTTAAGGACCTATGTATCATAATTTAAAATTTTGCTAATTTGTGTAATTTACAAAATCTTAGGAGTTACTTTAAAATAATGTTTAAACTTTTTTTTTTTTTTTTATATTTTAGTCCATAGATGGCTCAATTTTGTTTAATTTGTCTTAATTTGAATAATTTTTGTTATTATTTAAGATTTGTTGTTAATTTAAAAACATTTGAGTTTAATTTAGTTAATCTATAAAATATATAAAGAGTAATTTATCTTTATTATGGAATTTAGTTTGTTACTATACTCATGTTCATGTTGTAATTCTTTTTATAGAAAATTTAGTACCTATTTGTCATAATTTAAAAGTTTAAATTTTTTAATGATTTTATATTACACATTCTTTCAAGAAAATATTGTGAAGCCTTCAAAAATACTAAAGATTTCTAAAATTGACTAGTTTGATGGCATTCTAACTTTTTTTTGAATCATATGTGAATAATAGAAAAAAATAAAAAAAAATTGACACCACAATATTTTTGGTGAGCTTAGCTTGGTCATTTTCTTAGCATTAGGTTCACTTATTTTTTGAGTAACTTCATGTATTGGATGTCATAAATGGTTGTTACCATCAAAAATGATGATATTGTTCTATACTTTCTTATGAGAGGCACGACCATCAGGTTTTTTAGACTAGAGTTTGTATTGTTGACAGATTTAAATATTGGGTATTATTTAGATGGGGTACATGGTCACTATTGACTCAGGGACCAATATTTTCAAGATAAGGTCATTCATGTCAGTGTATTAGATAATATATATGATGCCTTTTATTTCAGTAAGATAGACAATATTAATATAGTTAAACTATGGTTGTACTACTTGCTTGAGTAATATAGTTATATTATCGACAATTGTATATTATACATAGTAGATAATTTGAACCAATTTAATATGTATTCATAGGAATGTTCAATGTAGTAGTATTTATATAAGAGTTTATGCTGCATAATGGTAGGAAAGGTAGAAAAATATTAGAAGAAACTTATCATTCACAAGAAAAAAGGATAAGAAGTATACATTTCGATATCAGTTGTTTGGATTTTTCATTGTGTAGCAAATATAACTCACTCAATCATTACTTTTGATATATGTCGATACATAATTGTTGTATCATAGTTGTTAAGGTAACGTAACTAATACTTAACATGTTGTATATTAAGTGATGTTATAGTAGTGGTCATTATATATGTGGGTGTGTTGTACGCTTGGCATAAAGGCAATTCATATCCATAAATATTTCATTGGACTTCCAACAAGGTTTATATTAAAGCATCAAAATTCATATGCAAAGTTATAGAAAATGAAAATGTACGTGCATAGTAATCGATGTTTAGTAAATATCCTTCACTTTTCTGTGATGTAATCATTAATATTTTGCATGCAGGCCTAGGTCAATAGAACTTTGAAGGTTGATATTAAAGAGATAGATGAGACATTTGAAGGCGTTCTCTCACCTAAGTTAGAAAAATACCAGTGAAAACCTATTGGTGGACAATTCATATATTGAACCTAGCGGTAATATGGTGATTTTATCTTTGTTTATTAAATTAAATTAATTATACTTAAGATTATTATTATTATTATTATTATTATTACCATTATCATCATCATTAATTGTGATTTCATCATTGTTTTGTAGATCACACAACTACAACAACTTTCACCATAGTCGCCAGACATAAATGACAAAGATGACATGCCGACCAAGGAAACCTTACAATGATTATTTAGTATGCACAAATCATGACTTTTTAGGCCACCATATATCTCTACAATCATTTAGTGCTCATGATTGATTTGACCATAATACTTCACAAGATTTGATATAGGGTTCATGTGTTCACTTTAATGTAACTCGCGAGATTACGAAGCTCAGAGTAGTATCCAAAGTGCACTGGATTGAGCTTGGTGAATTTTGAAGTAAATTTAAAAGTTTGAGTTTGACGAATTTCAAAGTGAAATAAAATACAAAATGGATCAATTGATGCAGTTGATGCAAGTACAACATTTACACAAATCTTCGTTCAATAATAATAGTCATAATGTTCCTAACAACATTAGTTTCTCACCTCATGTAACTGATTTTATCTCTTGTTCCTATTGACAATAATAATCATTTCAATGTTTTAATAATATGTTTGTCTGCTAATGTAAAATGAATTACAGGAATTAAATAAGAAATATCATGAAGCAAATGAAAACACGCATCCATCGACTAAATTGAGTGTGCAAATTGTCCATAAAACTTGGATATTGCACAAAGTTAATTTGTAGGGTGTACAAAAAAGGAAATCTAAGTAAAACACTTTATACTAATCTGCTTAAGAGGTGACATGAGATGCCAACTATTAGAAAGCAATGTATAAGTATAACCTAGAATGGTTGAATCTCAATTCACTGACTTTAATCACCCCTGAACTTTACAATGCGCTCATGAAATAGATAAATGTCTAGACTTAGTCCAAAAAGGGAGAATGATTCGAATCACACCTTAGCAACTTCATGGTATGCTAAATGTAGATGCATGGCTAGATGATTTGGCAAGTGATATTTTTATATTTTCTTTCTAATAAAAATCAGAGATAATATCTATATTATTTATGTTTTGTGTTAGCATATTTAGCAAATACTTATGCATGGTGGCTCAACAGCAATTGCATTATCATACTTATATGTATATATTACTATTTGATTAATTACAGTGACTGAAATTATTATTTAAATTTATTGCTTTTGAAAATTGTTAGTTTAAGAGTGCTTAAAGCCCTATTTAATATTGTTATTTTGAGATTGAATATTGTTTGTAAACTTATACTAACTTTATTTGCTAATTTGTATCAATTAATATTTGATTTTAGAAATTTTATTTTTTATTTAGAAATAGATACATGAAACTTTAATGTGGCATTGTTTCATTATATTTGGATGAAAAATGAATTTATGATAAATTTTTAAGGATGAATGTTGAAACTTGGAAAAGAAATTATCCATCTAACAATTGTGAACTTTTCTATAAAACTATATTGATTGACTATTTTTTATGAAAGCCTTTTATTTTTGTCTATAAACTAGACATATAGAACTTTAAATTGTCATTAAATTTGCTTGAATTGAAGTTGAAACGAATATGCAGTGAATTCTTGAAAATGAATATTGAAACCTAAAAAAGAATCTATTTATCTGATAGTTATGCACATATTTATAAAACCGTATTGATTGGATTTTTTTAAAAATCTCTTTTTTTTTTTTCCATAAACTAGACATATAAAGCTTTAAATTGATAATAGACTTACTAAAATTGGAGTTGAAACGAATATATAATAAATTTTTTAAAATAAATATTAAAACTTAGAAAAGAATCTATTTATCTGATGGCTATGCATATTTAAAACAGTATTGATTAAATTTTTTTTTTTGAAAATCTGTTATTTTTTCTATAAACTAGATATTATTGGACTTACTTGAATTAAAGTTGAAATGAAAGTACAATGAATTTTTGAAAATGAATGTTGAAACTAGGAAAAGGAACCCAAACTTGCTTCAATAAGGTAAAAACAGTAGTGTTGAGACATGTACTTGAAAATGAGTAGTTTTAGTGTAAGAAATGTATTTAAGGTTGTGTTTTAAATTTAGGAATATGTCCATATTATAGTGAAAACTTTGTCAAAATTTTTTCAAAATTTCACATGACTTTTTACCACATAATTGACTTCTTATATGTTTTTGTTATAGTTAACGCTACATATTTCATGACTAGGTGGATAGGGTGATTCTATCCTATGTAAAGCATTATACCCCAATATTAATTAGAAGTGGTATATGGAAGAGGACAATGACAAAATTCAAAAATCATGGGTAGATGTCAACGTGTTGTACATTCTCAATAGGTTGTGTGCAAATCATTGGGTTGCATGTGCATTCAATTTGGCTAAATGACATATCACAATTTATAATTTATTGCCATAGGCAAATTTGAAGACAACTTTCCACCGTGTGATGATTCCATTATGCATTTGTTGCTTTGTGCTATGTGATAAGTCGATTTGTACAGTTTGATGTCAAATTTACCAGATAGCATTGAGTCTTTAATGTATGAATGAATAATTGATGGGATACCTTATCAATTATGGGAGAGCGGTGATTGTGCGGTGTTTTTGCGTAAATACATTGAGTATTTAGGACTTAATATGCCATTTGACTTTACACACGAGTAGAATCAATTTTTTAGGTAGAAACTAGCAATTGATTGTGGATTGAATATTTGATGTAGCCATATTTTGTGATTCAAAGAATATTCTATTCTCGTTATACTTGATCTTTGTAGCTTGTACTTATACTGTATCATACGTGACAAATATTTGACGTAGCGATTTTAATGTTAAATACTTATTTGACTACTGATATAATTACACATTTTTTGCTAAAATATTTGTTATTGACAATTGAATTATGGCATTTTTTGGTTAAAAATTTTACTATTAAAATTAAAATAACTAGTACTTGAAAAACATACACCAACTATAAAACTAAATAGGTATTTTTTTGTTAAAAATTTTACCATTAAAATCTCTACTAGTACAAGTATAATTAAAAAAACTTGTACTAGAAAAATATACACCAATTATAAAACTAAATAGGCTTATGAAATAAGATTGTTAATAATTTGTTACATTAATCTAAATATTTTTTATTTGATTTAAAAAATTAAAAAATAAATAAAAGGAAATTGTCAAATTTGTTAAGTGAATATGAGTTTCATCTTCGATTCACTAATTCAATTGATCTATGTTAATATTAATTGCTTCATGCATATATCATTAATATAATTAAAAAATATCATTCATACTCAAAGCATATAATGGCCATGCTTTTTCACATTATTATTATATAACAACATATCATAATTGAAATATTTTTATAGCATTATTCAAAAAGATCTTTAGTAACAACATGATAGAATTAAAGTAACACGAAATATTAGTTAATGGAAGAAGCAATTGTATTTTGACATGTCTTTCAATTATCAACTACTTGTTTGTAATGAGAGCATATATTTCGAACAATATCTTCTCTAACTGATAGCATCCACTATTTTTTTTGGGTTGACCAGTGTGCATTTGTCTTATTTGTGGCTTAATCACCCACTCACACTTATTACTAACAGGATAAATGGAGTCATGGATGTTGTAGAAAATGCATTTTTTTTTTGAGTAATAATACGAACAAAAAGAATAGTAATTACCTCAAACATTTCTTATTGCCACTAATACATGTGCGCATGGTAATTGTTATAGATCTGACACTCCACAACTACATATTTTTTCCTGTAAGTCTACTATTGATATATAGTCTCCATCCTTAACTTCAAACACAAATCAGTTTAGTGGATAAATTGTCATTGTGCATGCCAACTATACCTACTCTATAGCTATTTTTTATGCTGTGACAGATAGAAAATTGTCCAATGTAGCATTTGCCTCTTTTCTGTCATAAAATCATTTTTACAAAAGAAAACAAATGTAATTGGCTAAAGTAATGATAAGGAGGTTTCATACGTCTCTGAATAAAACATTAATACTTTTTACAATATTTGTGATCATTATATCATATCTAGGATAGAAAAAGTGCCCACTAACAAGATTCAACTTCTGTCTCTAAATAACTTGTAGGTTTTGCATGCATAGCTCGCAATGTTAACATGTATTTATTGAATTCACCTAGTCAGTACATTTTTACTAAATGAAAATACCACGATATAAACACATCTGTTTTGTTCAATTTCTTCTTAAATTTAGTATTCTAGAAATACTGCATAGATCCCTTTCTCAATAATATTATGACAAATACAAAATTTAACATCCTCTAAGTGTTTCTCTAAGTTTGAGAAAGAATTGTTCCTATGATGCATTATTCTCAGAATCCTTAACCTTAGATGTTAGGGGACAAATTTGCTCATTTTCATTAAAAGTGGTTACAATAAACCTAGTTTTTCTATATGTTCTTTGAAGAAAAGTGCTATCAATGGCAATAACCAGTTTAACACATAGATCGAAGCAATAATGGCCATGAAGAAATACATGAAATAATCATCATCAGCTGTCTCAACGTGTGTGATTGTATCTAGGTAAAAAAGATATAAAACAAGCTAATTGAAACCCTAAGTTAGTAGTTGGAAATGAAAACAAGTTAATAAGCTTGTACTTATATTTCTATCTTTCAAAATATGATAGTATAGTAGCAATTTCATAAATAATTCTATTGGATCTTTAGCCCCCATTGTTTGTGTAGCTTCTTTAGCAAGCCAAGCCTTTCAATATGATACATGCACTTTGTATTTATTTTGTATGTCTTCTTGAATATTTTTAAAGTATAAATCCTACTAAAGTTAGCAAACTTATCTTTAACCACTTCTCTAATCAGTAGACTACTTGCTTCATGATGTCTATTTTTTAATAGGTTGTTTTGACAACTATGAGATAAATCCAATCAACTAATATAAAAATATGCATTCGTACTAATTTTAGTTGCCTGAACTCACCATTGCATCTATCAATAGCGAATTTTACTTTTAATCAATTTATTATGGATCTTGAAATTTTAAACTAAAATTGTTTCTTGAAGTCCATCATACACAAATCATAGTGTAACTGTTACTTACTACTGTATAAATGTCCAACACATACATTGCCAACTGAAAAGCTTGAAATTGTATCAACCCTTATAGTGTCAAAAGATAGTGAAATTTGAGGCACATATTTATATAGATTAAAGTTAGTGGAGCATTATATTCATAAATACTCGATAGTGGAATTACTCCATCAGTTATCTGTGCAAGACTTGTTCTTCACAATCACAAGGTTCATTGTCATAATAGTTGCTTGAAGGATCATGGTTCTAATATAAAGAATATCCATCATCGTCATTCCTATTCTACTAAAATGGAAAGAAATATGGTAAGGATGATCCTTTCATAGAGAGCAATTTGAGCATTTGTTTCATGTTAACTTGTTAAATGCATTATTAGCAAAATAACTTAGTTGTTTCTACTAAAAAAAGTAAATAGATATATATTACCACTTTTATTGGCAACTTTCACGTTAGGTTCATGGATAGATCTTTATTAACTATGCAATCCATATTGATAAATATCATAATATAACCCCTTATGTCAATAAAATGATCATTGTTTGTACTAACAGACGGCTCAAACTTAATATTATTTGTAATATCTACTGAAAGTGAAGGTTTAAAACTTGAATTTAAATACTCTCTAAATGCCACCCTCATTCTAATTTTATATTCTACTTGATTTATATGTATAGTTTTGTAAACTAAGTTCAAAAACTTTTGTATTTGATATTTTCAAATACATTCATTAGTTAGATCTTCACTTTCCTGCTATACTTCTCCTTCCCATTCGGTAAATATCCCAATATTTGTCATATTGAACAATAATAATGATAATAGTAGCCATATCTATCATATAATGCCACACAATATCGGTATCAATTTAAAAATATAAACATATTGATATGAAAAGGGCCAAATTGTAAGATTTTGAAAAAGTGATCACTATCCACCATAAAATACAAAGTTCTTAAAAAATCAATACAATTAAATTAACGTCATCATTTATCAAAAGTATCATCAATGCAAGCACAATATCCAACTGAATTGCATAACAAAATTAGGTGTTATAACAATTAACAAAAATTAATAAAATTCTCAAATAATAACAAAAATTATTTAAATTAAGAAAAACCCAAAAAAAAACCTGACCACTTATTGTATATAAAAACCACCATAACAATGGACTAATATATATATATATATAATTAAAGTTTAAATATTATTTTAAAGTAACCCCTAAAATTTTGTAAATTACACAATTAGCAAAAAGTTTTAAACTTGATAAATAGGTCCTTAAATATTTTTATAAGCTATAAAATTTTCAAAAAAATTAGAAACACACTCTTACTAACCAAAATTTTAATATATATTTTCAAAAATTTATTACATATTCATTTCAACTTTAATTCAAGTGAGTTCAGTAGCAATTTAAAATTTCATATGAAAAATAAGATATTTCTCAAAATAATAATCAATCAATATAATTTTATGAAAATGTGCACAACTATAGGATAAATAGTAAAATTTTTAGATTTCAACATTCATTTTTAAAAATTCACTACACATTTATTTCAACTCTAATTCAAGTTAGTCTAGCGGTAATTTATAACTATACATGTCTATTAGAAATTAGCTTGATGCATTCATTAATTTTGTAAATTATACAAATTAGCAAAATATTTTAAAATATGATAAATAAATCCCTAAATATTTTTTTAATTATAAAATTTTCAAAACTTAACACACATACCCCCACTGACCCATTTGTGGTACTCCCTAACATATTTTCAGCCATCCTACATATTTTTCAGTCTTCTAAGATTATCAATCATAATATTTTTGTAAACAAATCAAAACTACACCTAATCAACATCAACAACACATACAACACTTTTTCAAGCAAAATAATACTTTAAATAACAAAATCTCAAATCTTCGAGCAATTGCACGATATTTTCCTATAACATTCTCTCAAACACAACAAAACCACATCAAAACAAAACAAAATAAAAAATATCAACAAATATAATACTTATTTAAGCAAAATAACACTTTTTCACATACAAAATCTCAAATTTCCTCACTACTTCTTTAACCAACACTATATTTAAACTCAAAAATACGCAAAAATAAAAAGTAAAAATCATATTATACATGCAACAACTTAAAATCAAACTCACCAAAGGTAAGTGTGCAATGACAACTTTCAAATTTTTGATCTATTACTTTTGCCTTTGTTAAAAATTGGTCGAAAAATATTTGAAAATTAAGGGAGAGAAAGAGAGATGAGAAAGAAGAGAAAGAAGAAAGAATTATGTTTCGTTTAGCTAGAGGGCATTTTTGTTCAAGTGTATTATATTTGGCTTATTTGGATAATGAGTTATAAAAGTGGCTATTTTGATATATCAACTTTAAAAATGATTAATTTTAAAAATTTTCCCAACTTTTTTTTATCCCAAACATTAACCTCTTACTGCCAGCATGCTGCCAATACATGATAAATTTTCATTTTTATAACTTTTTTGGTTTTAAACTAATAACTATCAACGACTTTCATCCATTAATAGTAACTTTAAAATTTCAAAAGGAGATTGTCATGTATTTCTCTTAAAAGTTGACTTTTTTTCCAAATAGATGGTAGAAATTAAAAAAATAATCACTTGCATTCTTTTGATAGTCAACGTCGTTAGTTGACTTGACTTAATAAAGAGTATTTTAATATTTAACAAGCATAAGAAAAATTAGGCTTAACACATTTTATTGACTTACCTTGGATTGTGCTGAAATGTACTTATTACTTTATTCTTTTCTTTCTTTCAATTAGAAACCAACCTAATGCTTGAATAAAGAACTATGAAGTGACACTGACAGAGAGATTGATCGAATAGGTTGATTTTTCCACGAATAATGTAGAATGGTTGGCGACAATGTCAAAGAATAAAAGGGACCTCAGTATGGGCAGCCAGCTCGTTCGAGTAATGAGAATTGCACTTAATAGTTACTCCTTAAGCATAGAACGATAGCTTGTTGTTTTGTTCTCCTAATTAAAAAATTAAAAAGCACTCAAATTCAACCCACCACAAATCCATCCAAAATATCTTCGTTGCACCAAATTCTTTTCATTAAAATATACTAACCCATCACTCAATTGATGAAGAATGACTTCTACATAATTAGAGAACATATGTTAGGTATTATATTCCTACAATTGTTTCTTAAGTGCACCGAGGAAACAAAGTTAATGAAAGAATTCATATTAATTTGAAGTACGCTATTAGTATTAGTATGTGACTTTTAATGGGTCAATATAGTTTCTAACTTGTTATACTTGAACAGTGTTTTGCCATTGATAAATAGCTGACTCTGTTGTTCAATATAAAGCTTACCTAGATTATGTTTGTCTCAACAATCAACTAGACCATGGCTTAGATCTCTTGCTTGTGTCGGGTTCAGATCTCTCGATTACGATATGTCTCACTTATTTAATGGTTTAGACAATTATCATTCATATTGCTAGCTACTTAATAATTTTATTTTAATTTTTTTTAACTGATACTTCTATCAACAAGTTTATAGCAGTATTTTAAAATTTTCAATATCAATGCTTGAAATATGCGGAAAGTGAGTCTTATTATTTTTTGTATAATGTCATTTTCTTATTTAGCTAGTAATGTGTGGCAATTGTTTTATTTTAATAGAGATTAAACAGTCTTAACAATTTTTTATAGTCAGTGTGTAATTTATTTTTTTAACATTAATGTTAATTTGAAATATAATTATTGTTAGAGATGAATAATTTGCAAGAAGTTCTCGAAGTTGAAGAGCCTGAGAAATTTGAGGAGGTTATCTTAGATGAAAAAATGAATGAGATTGATAAAGCTTAAGATATATATACATATATAATAAAATAAAAAAATAGCCATGGATTGGAATGTTGTTTGATAGTGCTGACAGAAATATTCAAATATTATCGAGTTTTTGGTAAACAACATAGATCTTCATTGATGCAAAGAAGTAGTAAAAGAGGAAGTGATAATATTCAAAGATATGTTACATTTGCCTTTAAGAGAAAGGAAAAGTCAAGAAGTAAGTCTAGTAATGTCTCAAGGCTTCAACCTATCATGGAAAATGTTTGCAATGCTAAAATTGGAGGATGTCTAAACGATGAAAATGGAAAATGGGTTGTTTGAACTGTAATCCCTGAATACAACCATCCAATGAGCCCGAACAAGTCAAATATTTTCAATGTAACCATTACATTAGTTCACATATGAAACAAACGATCGAACAAGAATTAAAATTGCACAAAATAATAATTTTATAATTAAAGTGGCTATGAAAATGTCACATTCTTAGAAAGAGATTTTAAATTTTTTTTTGATCAAGTAAGACAATTAGGGCTTAGAGAAGGAGATGATGCAATGGCAATTCAAAAATATTTTATTAATAATTTAAGCAAAAGCTAATGAGTTCTCTTTAGTATGGACTAGGACGAGACGTATTGATTAAAAAATGTATTTTAGACAAATCCAAAAGCAAGGCAGCTCACAAAGATTTTGAAGATGTGTCTGTTCTTTATTTTTAAAATAATGGTATTAAGTGATAAATAACTTCAATTGTTTCAGTGGAAGCATGAAATAATAAATTATTTACATAATGATTCCATACAATATAATTTTGAGTATAGGTTATCATTAAACAAATTTTTATGATATTTTTTTCATTTTTGCACTAAAGGGGAAAATGTCATTGCATTTGATGTTTTTAAGTCAACTACTCATGTTGACAGTCAAAGAAAATTACTTTATTTTTTAAGTTATGTAAAACTACCATTATTTTTTTTTTCTAACTTTTTCTCTTTTACTGAAGTCTAAATCATGATTTTGCGGGTCTTTTCACTATTTCTACTATCAAAGGCCAAAAAGGAGCAGAAAAATCATTTAGTACACCAATTACAAAACTAGATTATCCTTCTCCAGTTCAGGGACAAGATCAGATAAGGTCATCTGATGATGTAGCACCAAATAGGTCCAATAGAAAGAGGAGAAGTTTACAAAGACAGGAGAGAAGAATTAAGCTAACAACGTCAGAGTTATTTATTAATGCAAACATGAAAAACAAGTAAAGTATTTTCCTTGTTTGCGGGGAGTAAGGAAGTCTTAAAAGAAAAACAACAATAACTCCTAATTAGATAAAGAAAAAGGAAATAAGTTTCTAAAAGAACAACATAATCAATCCTAGTCAAACACCAAGTTTGATTTCGATGCCTAACATATGTTTGTAACTCTTCAGGACTAAAGGATTTTAATAAATATAGTCTTATTTTTAACCATGACTATTACAATGTATATATACAGCAAAAAGGAAACCAATTCCACTAATCTAAGGCTCTACAATAGGGAACCAAATCAAGTAAATAAGGAGAGAAATAAAGTGCCATTATAATCAGTCAACTATCCAGAAATAGATGTGCTAGCTCTGTGTTCTATCATGCCCTCATACCCTCGCAAGATCAAGGGTTCCGGAAGGACGACACTAAGCATGGGTTGATGAATGTGGAATGGCTGTCTAGCTAGAGGTTTAGTAAGAGAGTCAGCGAGTTGATCCGTTGTGTGAACGTGGGAAATACGAAGCAAGTTGCGAGAGACTTGACCATGCACAAAGTGAAAAATCAACAGCTATGTGCTTCATACGTGGGTGGAAGACAGGGTTAGCGCATAAGTAAGTGGCCCCGACGTTGTCACAGTAAATGGTGGGAGAGGCAACGGACGAGATGGTGAGCTCATGGAGAAGTGAGTGAGCCAATTCACCTCAGCAGTAGCAGCGGCAATGGCCTCGGTGAAAGATCGAGCTATGGTGGATTTTTTCTTAAAGCTTAGCCAATGGGATTGGAGCCAAGAAACACAGCATAGGTAGAGGTAGAGTGACGAGTATCAACATCACGAGCCCAATCAGCATCAGCAAAAGCATGAAGAGTAAGAGGAGAGTGAGCCGAGCGGAAAATATCATAGTAACAGGTGCCCATGAGATACCGAAGAACTCGTTTAACAGCAAGCCAATGAGTAGAGGTCAATCGTTGAATGAATTGAGCTAACTTATTAACAGCGTTACTGACATCTGACCATGTGAGAGAAAGATATTGAAGAGAACTAAGAACTTGTCTATATTTAGTAGGATCATGATTGGAAGAACCATCTTCAAGCTTGAAGGTTTCTGAAGTAGATAGCGGAGTACTAACCTCTTTGGCATCATGCATGTTAGTGCACTGAAGAAGATTAAGTATATATTTATGCTGAGATAAGAATAAACCATTAGAAGTCCGAGTGGTTTTAACACCCAAAAAATAACTGAGCTTGCCGAGATCCTTAAGAGAGAAGCGGCTAGAGAGTTGAGTTGTGAAGGCGCAAATAATTGCAGGATGAGTGTCAGTGAGAATAATATCATCCACGTACACAAGCAAGTACATGATGCAGGAATTTGAAGTGTAGATGAAGAGAGAAGTGTCACTCTTTGAATTGATAAACCCACAAGCAAGAAGAAAAGAGCCAAGCTCATTGTGCCATGCCCGTGGAGCTTGACAAAGACCACATATAGCTTTGTGCAATTTGCAGACGTGAGAAGGATGCTTAGAGTCAGTAAAGCCTGGAGGTTGCTGCATAAAAACACAATCAGAAAGATTGCCTTGCAAGAAGGCGTTATTAGCGTCCAATTGTTTCAAGATCCAACCACGAGATACGACAACAGTAAAACTAGTACGAATAGTGGCAGGTTTAACCACCGGGCTAAATGTTTCAATAAAATCAATGCCAGGTCTTGGCCACAAGGCGAGCCCTGTATCGTGCAACAGAACCGTTCGGGTTTCTCTTGATCCTGTAGACCCATTTACATCCAACAATATTTTGTATGGGGGAGAAAGGAACAGCACACCAAGTTTTGTTTTCCTGAAGAGCAAGGAATTCATCTCCAATGGCATCGCACAATGAGAGTGCTTATTGGCTTGCGTAAAGGATGTGAGTTTGATTTGAGAGAGGGTGGTGATCGTGGTAGTGTTTAAAGAGAAAGGTTTTCTTGGTTTATAAATGTTGTTTTGAACACGAGTGACCATGCGAGATGGTGTGGCTAGTTGGTGGGTGGTGAAAGAGCTTCAAACATGGGGTTGGGCAGAAGTGAAGATAATTGAGAGTAATGATTCAACAAAAAATGAAGAAAACACTGCAAATATTTTGTACAAAGGTCCATCGACAGAAGAAGACAATGAGGACAATACGGTTATGCAGGAGCATGAGGGAAATGTACTTGACGGTGACCTCGACCTCATATGGTTCGCCAACAACTCAAGTGGTACTGTAGATTCTGTCTGCTAACAATTTTTTAATCAAAGGCCATGATCGTTATACTTGGTTCCCACCTGTATGACTTAGATTAAAAGCAGTCTTCTCTTCATTCTTGCTCAACAATTTATATGCTATTTAAGACATTGTATAGTGTAATTGTTCTTGAGGACGAAATACAGAAAAAGAGTTTACACAAAACATTTATCTTCTTCTTCTTCTAAGTTGGTATCAGAGCCATACATCATGCCAAGTAGCTCCAGTAGTGTCTCACAAAACCAGATGACAACACCCAATACCCAAAACAACAGCTCTTTCTCCTCTTGTACGCCTATAAAATTAACAAACGCCAACTACCTTCTATGAAAATCTCAAGTTCTGCCAAGCATCCATTCAAATGACTTAGAGGGCTTCATTGATAGAAGTCAAAATATTCCCAAAAGGATGAATGTAACTGTCGATGAACAACAAAATGCCATTACCACTGAAAATTCAAAATACCAGGAATGGATGAAGCTGGACCAGATGCTCATGAGTTGGCTTCTCTCCTCTATGACAGAAGGCATCCTCACATCCATCACTCACTGCTCTTCATCAAGAGAAGTTTGGCGAACACTAGAAAGGATCTTTTCAGCATAAACATCTGCAAGGATTATGCAGTTAAGATCTCAAATACAAAACACCATGAAGGATTCACTTTTTATGAATGAGTACTACTAAAAGATGAAATCATTGGTGGACAGTCTTAAGGCTTCTAGGTGTCATGTCTCAGATGATGAGTTTGTGCTCTTTTCAATGGAGGGTTTAGGCACAGAGTATGATGCAGTAGTGATCAGTATAACGTCAAGGGGAGACAAGCTCCTACTACAAGATGTTTATGCTCTACTACTAAGTTTTAAGAATAGAATAGAGAAGAATCTAGCTCTTAACAATATGAACCCAAACTTCTCAGCCAATTATGCTCAGTCAAGTTTGTTTCAGAGGAAAAATTGGTCTAGCAATAACAAGCAACTATTTCAAACGTCACCCAGCAACTTCAACAACCAAAGAAACAACTCAATTAATCTTCAAGGTAGTGAAAAAGGTAAAATTGGAATTCGAAACAACAAGCCAACCTGTCATATTTGTAACAAGGTTGGACATTTTGCTACAAACTGTTGGCACAAGTTTAATTAAGAACTTGTTGGTCAATCAGCACCCAACTGAGGAAAACAAAAGAAAACTCATGTTACAACACCTAAAAACCAAGATGACAGTTCCTGGTACTTACACAGTGGGGCTACCAACCATGTCACCAATAACTTGGCTAATCTCAACCTTGGAACTAAGTACAATGGGATAGATCAACTTACTATAGGAAATGGTGAGAAACTGAGAATCTCTCATATTGGCTATGTAATTTTAAACACCAAACAACCACATACAAATACTCTTTTGCAACTTAATCATTTATTATATATTCTTGGAATCACCAAAAATTTAATCAGCATCTCTAAGCTAGTTCAAGATAATAATGTCTTTGTTTTATTTTATGATAACCATTATCTTGTTAAGCACAAAAATCAGGGAATCACGTTGCTGAAAGGAGTGGCTAAGAAAGGATTTTAAGGCTGCTGCATACATCTCTTACAACATTGTTAATACCCGAACAATATTTAACTTCTAGTTTAGGAACCTTGAACAATCTAGTCTCTATGTTATCTTCTATTCTTACAAAGAACACAAGCTATAATGTTCTTAGAAATGTCTCTCAATTGAACACTTGGCATATGAGATTAGGTCATCCTAACATTGATGTTTTTAAAACAACCTTGAAAACTTGCATTCCTCTTATTATCAATAGAAATGAATTTTTTGATTTTTGCAGTGCTTGTCAATTGGGAAAACTACATAGATTAATATACAAAAGTAGTGAAACAAAGACATCAAAACCACTTGAACTGATGCACTCGGACCTTTGGAGGCCTTCCCCTCTTCCATAGATGATTCAACAAACAATGAAGAAAAACATTGCAAATATTTTGTACAAAGGTCTATTGACAGAAAAAGACAAAGAGGACAATACGGTTATGCAAGAGCATAAGGGAAATCTACTTGACAGTGACCTCAACCTCATATAGTTCACTAACAACTCATGTGGTACTGCAAATTCTGTCTGCTAACAATTTTTTAATCAAAGGCCACAATCGTTACACTTTGTTCCCACCTGTATGGCTTAGATTAAAAGTAATCTTCTCTTCTTTCTTGCTCAACAATTTATCTACTATATAAAACATTGTATAGTGTAATCGTTCTTGAGGAAGAAATACAGAAAAAGAGTTTACACAAAACATTCATCTTCTTCTTCTTTCAAGTGAGATGAGATGGCATGGGTTAGAAGTCGTAGCAACCTCTTGTGGATGGATATTTTGATGGCATGGAGATGTAAAAATGCTAAAAGAAGAGTGGCATACCTATGATGGAAAACTATGAGAAGCATTATTGGAAGACGATGAGGTGGCAACAACCTCTTTATCAGGGAATGGACAAGAAATAGGAATGATGGTAAGGGCTGTGGACGATGGTGATACGACATAATCAAGGTCAGCTTTGATGGCTGAAGTGTCATGATCTAGCTTTTTATCTGTAAAGTCAGAAAAATGCTTGGTAAAAGTTTGGTTTGTGATGCATGGCTCAGAATGTGAATTAGTTTTGTGGGGAAATTATTTTTAAAAAAATAAAACATGTCGAAAAACAAAAAGACGATTTGAGTTAATATAAAAACAAAGAGAGGAGTGAGGAGGAAGTGAAATACCTATATATATAGATAGTCAAGAGCGAGATTCAAGTTTATGGTTATTATATGGGCGAAGCCAAGGGTAGCAAAGACAACCAAAAACTCGAAAAGAATTATACTTCGGTTTATGGCCAAATAATTTGTGATGAGTGTGACATGATTGAGAACAAATGTAGTCATTTGGTTAATTAGATATACAGTATTTTGAAAAGCATGGAACCAAAGACGAAGTGGAATGGCAACATTGTAGAGTGTAAGGCGGGTTTATATGAGTTCTACAATATATATAATTAATAAATTAATTATTTTGTAGAATTCTAATATTTATTTTATTAAAAAGAATTATTTTTACATTTTTTTTCTCTAAAATTATGCAAAGTAAAACATAAATGTATATTTTATAAAAGCTAATAAAAATTATTTTTTAATAATGAAATCATTGATTTTAACATTAATTCGCTAACAGAAATAATTAAAATAATTTTATATTTAAAAAAATAAATCAATCAATCAAATAAAAAGATAAATCAAATCTTCCCCTCTTTCCTTCTCTTCTTTATTTTCATTGGAAAATTTTTTATAATAATTTTATTTTAACCTCCCTTTATATTTATAATCACCTCTAAAAGATTCTTACAAAAATAATCATTTTTAATAACTTTGTTCCTTATAATCACTTTTTACACTTACAAAATTAAGAAAATGCATGCATTACACATGCTTTTTTTTTTACTTGTAAAAAATCTATATTTTTCTCTTAAATTTTTTAATATTCATTTTGTTAATATTGAGGATAGCGGTATAAAAATTTTGATATTTTATTGTTCAATTTGAAAAATAAGTTTTTATACTTTATTTTATTTCTTATTTTTAGTTAATTATAAAATAAATATGACTGTAATTAATATTTATTGTAATTAATATTTTAAAACTAAATTTAAATTACATGTATGATATATATTAATTTGATAATTTTTATCTGTTAAAAAAATTCTAAATAGACACACACAAATATAAATATAAATTTTTGATAGGAATAGAACATTTGATTAAAAATCTATCAAAAAATATAAAATTTATCCTTAGGTGATTGACAGTAGGGCATTCAAAATGAGTAGACATTAGGGCACTTTTGTCCTCGTGCCATCAATCCGAGGGCACTTATAACATATTTTTATTTTATTAATTTAAAAATAAATTTATTTTAATTTATATTTTAATTTTTAATTTATATTTTTAAAATTAAATTTTTATATTTTCATTGTATATTTATTTTATGAATTTGTTTAATTTTAATTGAGAATTTATTATTTCATATGAATTTCTTTAATTTATATTCAATGTCAATTTTTTATTTAAAAAATTATCAATGTTGAAGTATTTATATTTAAATAATTTTGATATATATTAGATATGTGACTAAGATTGTACTAGTTGGTATTCATTATGAAGAATCATAGATTACATTATCAGACAATTCAAAAAAAAATTATAATGAAAGGATCGAGCTCTTATCATTTTAATGAATATCAAATATCATGAATTATTAACAATATTATATGACTCCACTGAAATTGATCCAACAAAATTCGTTATTAAAATAAAAATGAGTTTCATAGACAATTAGATAAGGTTCGTTCTAAATGTTGATATCAAGAATGATTATAGTGTATTTGCCGTTATAAGCAACATTGTAGTATCAGTGAGTAAATATCCCATTTTTCTTTATATCGCTACAAAGTAAATAGTTATTAATGATCATCGGGTATCTTATACTTCTCTTTTACAAAATGTTAATTCTACAATTCATGTACAACCATTTATTTCTTTTTTGGGGAGTAATCCATTGAATTTTGATCAAAATTATTTATCAAATGAGATACATCCTATAGAGCTTTCATGGCTAGTACCTACAATGTAGGTCTAATAAGGATCCTATACATGATTTTTTTCATAATCAACCATGTATGAAAGGTGAAGGTGCTTACAGTCTTGGTGACATACTCAAGACCATATGTAAGAATTATTTAGATAAAGATATAGATGTCTACATAAACATGGATTATGAACCAAGTCAAACTAGCTCAATAAAGCGTCAAGATGATATGCTAAGACCATTAAGTAATCAATGTCCATTGGTTATATTTTTAATTCAAAAAAGATGTTATAGGATGAATGGGATATAATAAAACTAAAGAACTGTTTTCAATTTCAAGTTTCAAAATTCACAATAGACTAATTTGAGGTAAAGTGTATAATTGATAGATATATATGGCAAATTGAAGCAAGTAAAATAGATAGAAATAGTAAATATTGGTCTTTTAAGTACTTTGAAAAAGTTCATACTTGTGAAAGGAACTAGTTATAGCCTAATCACTGTCAAGTTAGTAGTCGATTTATTAGTAAATATATGATGAATAAATTTTAAAATTCTAGTAGGATTTATATTCCAAATAATATTCGAAATAACATATAATGTGAGTTTGAAGTTTGTGTATCCTATCGTAAGGCATGGCTAGTTAGAAAAAATGTATAAAGATTGGCACGTGAAGATCTAATAGAGTCATTTAAGTTTCTGCCACAATTTTATTATATTTTATGATAATGTAATCCAGGCACAATCATATATAGAAATAAATGAGAATGATAATTTTTTATATTTTTTTATGGAATTGGGCAGTTCAATTAGTGGCTTACATTCATCAATTTGGCCATTGATTAGTAACTTTAATTTATAGCAACTGTAGTGTGCTTATGTAATGGCAGCAATTAGATATGTTAAAGGCCGATATGGAAACTTTTGTTCAACTACTATAAGAATGGCACAACCCTAATAGCATATGTATAAGAAATTTATTATATTCAAAGCCAAAGTTTCTGGAAGGTTCCAAATAAGAAATAGACTACTGTTGTCAAGTTGTCAGTAAGCCGTGTTTTATCTGGTCGATCAGAAAATAATGTATCTCATCTATGGGAAAATAAGCATTTATTCATAAATGTTCTCATTATAGGTAACATGGACACAATTAAATCATATGCAAATGTCCGTTTTATCATAATGAAAATAAATGATTATATTTTATTATATATATATATATATATTTTACATATTTGTCATATGCAATTTTATATTTTATTTAGTATGTTATATTATATTTTACTTATTTGGTATAATTAGTGTATTTATAATGTAATCTTATGTTAAACATTACACAATTATATGTTAAAATATAAAAAATTTGACACATGTAAAATGTTATATAGTTTTATAATATACAATAATTATAGTAATATAACTAATATAAACTAATTATCATCAATGTAATGGCACCACATACAAATTAAGTATCATATTTATCTTACAAAATGACCCATACTCAGAAGTGAAATCTTAATGTTGATCCAACATAATATATTTTATGAATTTGCATGTAAATACTCTACAATCTGCACCGTCCATTATCTGCCGAAGCAATTCTACCATTTGAAAATATAAGAATAGCGTGTCTACATATTACAAGTCTGGTCTCACATTATAAATGACACATGTACACATCACAATATGTAGTAACTGATATAATGGTGTCAATGCCTTATCTATCTCTCTATTGGAATGGCTCTATAGTGCAGAGTCATATAGAAGTATTTGGTATTTAAGCATATCAATAATGCATACAACTCAATGTTCACCATAAATTAATATAAGAAGCAAAAGGTGATTAAAGGCAATCCAAAGTCTCAGCACACCATCAAAGTCACCCCTTACATATCTAAAGTTAATGTATGCCTAAAATCTCTAAAAGAATGCTCAAGTTAGCTATCTTATTATTTATTTGTTCTCAAGCATATAGTTATTTTATCTGCATATTAGTAAAATTAATGTGAAAATAAAACTAAAATTGACAAAAAAAATATAATCATATGTAAAAAATAATTTATAATATAAGACATACATATAAATGTGTGGAAACAATAGTTGAATTCTACGATATCATATAAGGACATGTTATTTATCGATGTGTAAACAAATGGTAATAAATATTTAATTAATATAACTAATTAACAAATCTAGATAATATTTAAAAATATTAATAAAATATAATTATCAAAATTTTATTTTAATTATCATTATAAATAAAATAAAATTTAGATCTAAAAATAAAAAAAATTAAAATTAGTTAAAATTTTTAATTATTAACAAATATCAATATGCATATTTTATCCAGACAATAATTTTTTAATGTAATCAAATAATAAAAAATTTCTTTCCCACCTCCGTCCTTTTCTTCTTTCCTCGATCTATTTTAAAGGACAAATATTAATATTTTGTCAATAATATAAATTTAAGATGCTTTTATTTGTCTTATATTGGTGTGCATTGCTCAATTTCCTGAAAGGCTGAAACGCTCGCTTACTCTGATCCTGCTTAAGGCACTTTCCTGTAAGCTATGAAAATGGCAGGAAAGATTATCATGCTCAAGGCTCAGTCTGATAGTTATGGTGGAGGAGCTACTAGTTTGAAGATCATTAATTCATTTATTATCTTGTCTGGGTTCTTAATTTTTTTTCATTTGTCATCCGTTTGTGTTTTTGTTTGTTATTGTCCCAAAGCTGAAGATTAGGTATATGGATTAAAGGTATGAAGTGTACATTGAAGACCCTTTTCACTGATTCTTTATGTCAGTTTGAGTGGTTAATTTTAGAATTAAATTTGTTCATATTTTATAGGTTCTTTTTTTGGTTTAATCATTTATCTAAGTGCTTGTTACTATTGCACTGCATTAGTTATTGGTTGCTTTAGTTATTCGTTTTACTTTCTTTGCCATCCCGATCGTTTTTATTTTAATCATGGCATGTTTGGGGAATTTTTTTTTTGTTAAATTTGGATTTTTGATAAACTTGATCCTTTAACAATACTAAGGACCAATGTATTATCATATGTACTTTTAAAATTCGGATACTATAAAAAAGTTTCAACATTGCGTTGAGGTGTTGGGATACTGTTATATACACATGTCGGTTGTAGCATGTCGATGTTCCAGTTTCCACTCCAAACAAAGATGAGGTTTTGCTGAAACTGGAAGTAACTAGTCTAAATCCAGTTGATTGGAAAATACAGAAGGGCATGCTAGGGCCTTTTGGCCTCGCAAGTTTCCTTACATACCTGGTAAATTAGTTTTGCTTCTAATTTTTATGGACAGGAATTTTTTAATGACTTATGTCCTTGTGGAATGTACTTTCATATGTGTGAATGTTAGTTGTGCCTCAACTTCTAACTATGAATTCATTATTCAGCTTGGCATTTTTGTTTTTTTAGTAAACTTTAAAATGACAATGATTTACCGAAAATCATCTTAAATT
The DNA here is from genome assembly GCA_032401905.1 of Swietenia macrophylla. Lineage (NCBI taxonomy): Eukaryota > Viridiplantae > Streptophyta > Magnoliopsida > Sapindales > Meliaceae > Swietenia > Swietenia macrophylla. The sequence continues at coordinate 2,911,655 of CP135559.1, read as the reverse complement.
CTAACATGATAATGTGATTTTCATATGATGAAACAAGGTTATTTCCTTTATCATCTTACTAGAAATGTGAAATTCTTGAGTGTTTATTTGTTAATTGAGTCAAGATTTATGTAATATGTTCCTGAAAGGTTTGTGCTAACTTTGGAAGCTTTTGTGTCATGGCATGGCACTTGTCACTTGGGATTTTCCTTACAAGGCCTTGTTTGTCTTGTGGCTAATTGGGTTGCTACAAAACAACTACATTTTGTCACCAATATATGTCAATCTCAAAACATGCTACATAATCTTACATAACTTAGATAATTTATGTCATGTCATGATTATGAACTTGAAAGAAGACATATGTATTGAAGTATTGTTCATATGATACTGATTGATTTCACTGCAACAACATCAACACCAATCTTGGATAGCTATTCATTGATTAAAAGTTGAACCTTTTCTATTTTATTTTCTTATAAATTGGATATCTATGAGTTTTATTCTGGTTTGTGCTACATTAGTTTCTCTCTGCATATTTGCATAAATGAACAAGAAGCACTACACTTCTAAATTCTAATTTTGGCTGAATATCTTTTGTTGGAACAACAACTGATGCAGCAGGAGAAGTCATGGGGGTAGGACCAGGAGTTAAAAATTTCAAAGCTAGTTACAAAGTTGTAGATGTGCTTATCCACCTCATAGGTGCTCATTGGTATTCTTTTGGTTTCATCTCAATTTTAACTTATTTTAGAGTATTTCTAGTCTTGAAGGTTCTTCGTTATTAGAAGCTCAAAATTAAGATCATGAAGAAGACTTGGATGATTGTTGATAAGCAAACAATACAATATCTTCTAGTTGAAAAGAACATGATATGAATTTCGCTAAGAATAACGAGACCCGAACTCAATAAAGAACTCAAGATCATTCTACGATCAGATTTGAATGGAACCTCGACCCATTGTTTATAAAGAAATAAGAATCTCGGTATAATGTAGACGCCACAAACGGTGATGGAAGTCCATTCGATAAGTCACTAATGAACGCCACAAGAATAATTCTTGATAAATTTGAATAGTTCTTCAAAAAACCAAAGAGAAAATAACTCTTAATTTTTCTGACTAATAAATTCTGATTGTTTCTTATTCAAAGATGTCTTTTTATAGACAAAATCATATCTTGTACTTACTTAAAACAGAAAGGAAATAATCAGCCAATTAAATGGCTCTACATGTCCAAATTAAACAAGAAAAACTGATTAATTAAATAGACTTATAAATGAACTCAAACACTCCAAAGAAAGCTGAACTAATTAAATAGACTTATAAATAAACTCAAACACTCCTAAACATTTGACTTATAAATGAACTCAAATACTACTAAACATTCCTATTTTACTTGCTAAAAATCAAGTTAGATTTGACCTGACTTTTCTAGAGTTTGAATCATGCAGATCCATTTTTGCTGGATATGTGAACCAAGTTCCATGGGTCTCCACGAATTTACTTGGATCCAAACTTCTTAAATCAACCCGTTAAGTGTATTTTTGAACTTTTTTACTTGTGCTCTCGTAACTAGATCAATCAGAATTTGAATTGGATTCTTTAAAGTCGTACCATGATTTGTATCAGAACACTTCTCCAATTTCTTGAAGGACTGAATATGAATAAATTTTTTGCCTTTTTCGTCTCCTGTGGTGCTCGTGTCAATCATGAAAAGCAACAACGTTGTATTTTAGAAATTGATTTTACAATGACATTACAAAAATTTTTATTGTTGTCAGATCAGATCTCAAAATGAAGAAATGCTTTAAACTTCATGCTCTTGCACTTTTTGGATTGATCATCAACATGAACCCATAATACTTAGAAGTGTTGCTTTATCAATTTCTAATTTTAAGTTTCATTTGTTTTTGGGAATTTTAATTGAACATCTCATATTACTGGCTTCATTCAATTGTCTCTTTGGCATCTGATTCATGCATTCTCTATGGGTGTGTTTAGTGAAGTGTATTATTCTATATTAATTTATTGGCATTGGATCATATTGTCTTGGATTATATACCGGTATCATCTTATGTTGGTGTGTGCTGGATATAGTAGGATTATGTATGGTAAAAAAATCGATTAGATACACTTATATTGTCATTCCTTTATAGTATTATTATTATTAAGTGTTTATCTATAGTTAAATAAATATTTATTAACTGTATTTGATTTTTAATTATAATATCTTTCATGGGATATTTTCAGCAATATCCCCTAGGTATTAGAATTAGCTTCCAATTTCCCCTAAGTTTTAAAATTAACTTATCAATACCGATACCATTACACAAATTCATTTTATTTGTTATTATTTTTTCTCTCCTCTCTCATATGAAATGTTTCACCTACACTCACCATACCTTTATTATATGGATTTCATTTTGCCATCTTTTTCAGTTTGAAATTTTTATACCTGATGACATAATGAGGGTGGATTAGCTGAGTTTACTGCAGCTAATGAGAGCTTGATAGTTGCCAGGCCGTAAGAAGTTTCAACAGCTGAAGGAGCTGGCTCACTTGTTACTGGTCTCACTGCCCACCAAGCTCTTACTCAATCTGCTGGTATTAAGCTTGATAGAAGTGACAAGCAGAAAAACATTCTGATTACTGCTGGCTTAGGGGGTGTGGGTCATTATGCCGTTCAGTTGGCAAAGCTTGAAAACACACATGTGACTGCCACTTGTGGGGCTTACAACATTGAATTTGTTAAAAGTTTAGTTGCTGATGAGAAATATAATGCAGAAATATGATGCAACAATCCATTGTGCAACAGGCATTCCCTGGTCTACTTTTGAACCAAATCTGGGAGCAAAGGAAAGGTAACAGATACCACTCTTGGGCCCAGTGCCATGCTGACTTGTGCTTTGGAGAAACTTTCATTCTTGATAAGCAACTATTACCTTTTGTGATGGAATCCCATATTGAATAGGAAAGGGGCATTATTTGACTTTATAAGAATATATTATGTACACCTTATTAGACATGTGTTTTGGGGAGAAAGTAATGACTCAGTCTATGACAAGTAGTATCGGTGTCATGAAAGGTCCATAAGTCTTGAGATAGAGTAGGACGGGGATGCAAGAAACCCCACTGTGACGGGAACGTCAAAGAATTGAGTGGAGAAGAGTGTGATGGCATGTCTTTTAAGGAAAAAGTAATGGTCCAGTCCGTGATACTCTGCTTCAGATACCCAAATGTGAAAACCTAGATTTTTTATTTTTAGTTACGTTGGCGAAAGAAAGGAAGCTTAAGACGGTGATAAACTTAAAGCATTCTTTCAGCAAGGCTGAAGTTGCTAAAGTTACTTGGGCTAACAATATTGATGACCTTGCTACTGGGAAGGTATTTGTGGAGCCATAAAAAGTGAAATGTAATTTTTCTGAAACAATTGGTTCTGTGAAGAAATGTAAAAGCATTGGGTATAGTCTATCCTTTAGTAGTTTCTTCGAACAAGTTGCTGTAACTGATAGCTCTTGCATCTAATAAGGGATGTCTATATATAATATTTGATTTTGGTTGTGCATGTGAGCGAGCTTGAGCACATGATATATGCATCATCAGGTAGGGATGCAAAACTGAATTTAAAAGGGGGTTTTTTATTTAGCAGTTGGATGGGGGCTTGCCTGCCTTGATCCATGGCCTTCAATTTACTTGAATACCCCTTATTCTTGCGACAATAAATGACAAAAAAATCTCATTTTTATAATTTTTTTAAATTTTCAAAGCAATAATTGTACGAATAATTTTCATTAAAGGTGACAAACTTGTTTGCTCATGAAATTTAATTTCATTTGTGTTCTGTGTCATATTGGTATTGTTAATTATTAAAAGGTTAGTGTAACTTGATCTACAAGTCAATTAAATTAGTGTTGTGTTGGCTTTTGCACTCTTTTTATGTTTAATCTTTTAATATTTAAAAGATATTTAATTAGCTAAAATATTTAAAATATTATTGTGCTTGACTTGCACACAATTATTACTATATGCATTGTTAATTCTTTTTTAATTTAAAATTATTTTGTTTTTGTTTTTTAATTTTTTAAAATATTTTTAAATTTTGTAACTAATTATTAGTGCATTTACGTAAACCTACGCGCTAACTTCTAGACTTTCGTACATAAAATATATTAATTTTTTAATTTTTAAATATAATTCAAAATATTTAATAATAGAAATTGTATTAAAATCATCATAAATCCTTAGACAACAATTGGGTCTCATGTTAGTTTGTTATGGAAGAGTGACAGGAAGATATACAACAAATCAAAAGTGCATCGCCGAGAAATCTCAAATTGATGGCCAAGTATGAATTGCAGCAGAGAGAATTAAAAATAAGCATTAGGTCAAAGATGAATTCATGTTGCAATATACAAAATAATATGTCCTTATATAAAAATTAATAATTTAGTGCGTAATAGTAAAATTTGAACAACTATAATATTTAATGAATTATTCAATTAATTCATTTTATATATAAATAAATATAAAATGATGATCTATATCAATTACCACTTACATATAGTAGTCATCAAATATTCCAAAGATAAATTCAATAATATTATTTAGATGTATAGTTTTTATTAGATAATTAAAAAAATTATACCTTTAATTTAATAATTTGTGCAAACAATTTGACAAATACAATATTATGAATAGATAATAAACAAACATGTAACAACGAATGTACATATTAATTAAGAAAATAAATAGTGAAATAATCCGTTAAGTGATTAAATAGGCCCATAATATTTTCCTAAATTTTCTTTAAAAATAGTGAAAATTCAAAATTAATTTTATAAGAGAATGGTTAAACCATTTGTTTTCTTGTTAACAAACCATGTAAGTATTCTCATGGGAAGAGTAGAATCTTTTGATTTTTTTTAATAGATTTCCATTAAAAGTTTTAATGATAATAAAGCGTAATGTAATAGTATAAATATTTTTTGAACTAATGTACTTTGAATTCTATACTCAGTAGCTTTCAATACATTTATAATACAAATTTATGATAAAATTGAGAGTTTTTTTTAGTTTGCATTTTTTGTCTGAGATATAAAAAGTAATTTAAAGATTTTTATATTAAAATCTCACTATAATATTTATTTTGGTGAATATATTTTACAATTGATTAGTTTTTTTTAGATTGACTAAATATAAGATATTATGAATATATAATTTAATTTGATTTGGTGACAAAATTGTAACTCGTTTGAAAACAATCAAATTTGCAAAAATTGATATGATACTCTTACTTTCGTGGATGTTGGATAAGATTTTATAAAATTTTTTATCTCGTACATCAAATACATGATCAATGACATTTTAAGTCAATAAAACATCTAAAATCAACTCTTTTACATTTGTAACTTCATTTTAATTGTTAAATAAATAATAAAACAACTTGAAAAAAATTAAATAAAATAATATTAACTTATGCACAAATAAAAATTATGGTAATATAAATTCTATTATAATTGATTTTCTATATATAATATACATTTAAATTTGTAAAACAAATTTAATAAATTTAAATTATAAGAATATAATAAAGAATTAAAAATAATAATTATGCTATTTTAGAATATTAAATATCTTTAATTATGCTGTTTATCATCGTATAAACAAACAAACAAACAAATAAACGAACAAACACATCAAGATATTTAAGTCATTATAAAATTATATAAATACACAACAATTAATATTTATCAAAAATAGTTAAATTAGTAAATTAAGTATTAACATTAAACAAATAAAGTCACTTAGTAATATTGTTATAATTGTTTATCAGAGAAAATAATAAATAAAATATATAAATTAATAAATAAAAAAATAAAACGATGTTTATGAGAAATTAGAATTAAAATGCTCTAACAATCACTAAATATATATGATTGAAACAGACTACCACTAAACTATCCATTAAAAATGTTATCTTACATTTAATGGATACATTAGAATTAAAAATGAGTGATGAATGATGATGATTTACATTACAAAAAGATGTTGACACCATAGAGAATAAATTCTGAACAAATCCACGAATGTATTTTGCCAAATTTAATTTTACGAGAATTGGTTTGGCTTTAAGAACAATCCCACAAATTTATATTCTTATTTACCAACATTAATTATCCTACTCTTACAAGAAATTTCATCCGAATCCAATCCACACCCCGATTGCCAATGCCCCGAATTCTGAACCGCATCAACCACCCGCCACGCCAATAATAAGGGTACCAAAACAATACCCATTTTACGAAACTACCCCAGACTATTATCGTTATTTGACGGTTTAGTCCCTCATATATTTCATCACTCGCGTCGTCCTTATCCAGTAACTCGGGTTAGTGTCGTCAATAAAACGAAATTTCTCGTAATATGCAAGTACTTAAGGGAGATTTCAGTGATTTAGAAATAAATAGTATCTGATCACCGTGGGGACCACCTCTATTCCCTACCACAACCAAGCATTTCTTAGTTTAAATTTTTTAAAATAATATTTTAATAATCAATAGACATTTATTTGGTTTCTTCTTCTCTGCTTCTTCCGCGGAATCCTCTCTCATGGCTTAACCAGTAATCTAAAATTTCTCTCCCTATAAATGTTTATTTTCCTCTTTTTCTTGTTTCCAACGAAATTGGCTCTAACGCATTGTTTGGCGATCTATTTCTCTTTTTTTTTTTTTTTTTGGCCTTTAGATCCTTGATATTATCTATTAACAATTAATGGGTGAGTTTATCGCTATACGATCTTTTTTATTTTATTTTCTTTATTATTATTGTTATTATTATTATTATTTTGCGTTCAGCTGTAATCTGCCTGCTTGTTGAAATGCAGTTGGAGTTTTTGGTTTTATTCTGCGTTTGGTTGCTGAGAAAAGGAGCTTTTATTTTCTGTTAGCTTTACCTTATAATACAATTTCTAAAGAGAAACTAATTTGATTCAGCTGAGTTTGCAGTGAGTGGAGGTGTTCAAGAACTTTTGACTTAAGTTCCGAATTTTAATTTTTCCGGCAACTTCTCTGCTACCAAACGTAGAAACTTTTATCAAAAATTTCAATAGATTGCTGCTTTGCTTTTTATTTTTTAAACCAGGTGATACGAATATATCGGTGAGGATAAGTTTTTATTCAACTAACATCTTTAGAATCGTTCCACTATAGTTTATTGTTAGGATTTGAAATTGGCAAATTCTCTCTCTCTCTCTCTCTCTCTCTCAAAAAAAAAGTTCTTTTTAGAAAGCTAAGGTATTGAGTGAGTAATCTGGCGATGTTATTTATGAACACCATATTTGATGCGATTATGATTTAATATTTGTTTTTATGGTATTAAGAATATGACTGACTAATAGTTCTACATCCAGTGATTCTCATGTAACCTTTTGGTATATTTCTCATAAATTTGTGTAATTGTATGATGGCCAGTATTTGTAAATATAAAAATTGTTGATGCACTTGTTGCTGAGACCATAGACAGGATCTACAAATTCAAATTAAACAGGTTTAAACCAGACTAATGTCTCGTTGGTTAGAGATCAAAAGCTATTTTTATACCTATAATTTTTTTTTGCTCCTCGGAAAACTTGGCTAGGCCATGTTCTAGCTGGGACGAAAAAGAAAACTGAAGAAATCAATCACTGGGTTATTTATTTTCCCGATTTTTCACTTGCTGTTCATGTAACAATGTGATAAGAAGGTTTTCGTTGAGCTTTCATTTGGATAAATATTTGTTAATGAATTATACTTTTAATTTTTCAACTGAGGTGGTTTCTTCTACTCTTTGTTTTTTATTTTTATTTTAACCAAAAAGTCATAATAAAAGGAGGTAAGGGAATTTGGTCTTTTGTTTGCTCAGTAAATTATCATTTCAATTTCCAGTGCTTATAGTGAAAGATTTGGGTTTGTTTGAATTTAATTGATTGTTGATCTATTTTGCCAGCTATCTCCTAGTTTTTGGAAGATGTGCACTATTGGAAATTCATTGTTGCATTGAATTGGATTCTGTTTCAGCTGGAGTTCTACCAGAGGACTCATATAGTGGTTCTCATTTGATGATACGAGCGGATTAAGCTGTGTTTAAGAATGTTGATAAATTTTTGGCTGATATTCAATCACTCCTACAATGAGAAGCGGATTCCTGTCAACATCTTACATTTCAAGCTACAGTTTAGCACTAAAGCGTATATTCCATCTAGTGAGCGACACTCTGTCGATATAATAGACACCTCTATTTGGTGGTTGTTAGAAGTTCATTGACAAATTTGGTTGTCATTTGTTACATCTGAAAATAATGGAAAGGTGAGTTTTTTGTCCGTGCTTTAGATTGTGTAAGATTTTCAGGCAATAGTTTTGTGAGAATTACTGTGGAGGTTATCTGATCCTTTTTTTTTTTTGGGCCCCATTTTCCCCCAGGTATAGAATTTTGGAAGAGCTTGGAGATGGTACTTGTGGTTGTGTATACAAGGCCTTCAATGTCGAAACTTTTGAAATTGTAGGGAACTCCATCCATGAATAACGTTTGAACTTTTATCATGCTTGTTAATTACCTGTTTATCATTGTTATTGATTGTTCTATAAGAAGCACTTGATCAGGGTTAATGCTCAGATGAACATTTATATTCTTCCTTGTAGTTAAATAAAGTCTGGCTTACTTCTTTTGAAGATCGGCTACTTTGACTGTTGATAAGCGGCACTGTATTTATTTAATGTTGTGACATTGTTGACAATCATATCAACTGCTCATGATACAAAGAGATGAGATATGATGAGCATACAACCCCTAAGATTTGGTTTGAGAATTTGAATTATGAAGCCTCTTAACTTTCTTAGTGAATGCTTTTTCTCTCTTATCAAAAAAATAAAAATAAAAACAGGTTTCATTCTTGAGAAACCAAAATTAGCTAAGGAGCAGCACTATACCCAAAAATATCAATTATTATGTTTTTTGGCATCCCATAGATTTTGTTGTAAAGTTGTTAGGAATGACTCCTTGTGCTGTTTTTCTCCTTTCACAATCCTCTTATGGTTCTGTTTTCTGATATTAGGTTGCTGTGAAGCAAATGAAAAGAAAGTTCTATTTTTGGGAAGAGTGCATGAATTTGCGAGAAGTTAAGGTATCTGTTAATGTTCACTGAATATTATATACTGTTTATTTTCTTGTAAGGTACGATTTGATGAAATGTCATGGATTAGAAATCATATATCTAAACACATTTTGTCTTGATCAGTATTAATTACATTATTTTCTGCAGGCCCTTCATAAATTGAATCATCCCAATATTATAAAGTTAAAGGAGGTTGTGAGGGAAAACAATGAACTATTTTTCATTTTTGAATACATGGTGAGATGGTTTTCATTCCTGTTTTTGTTATTTTTGATGTTTCCTTTATTCTATCCGTGATATATGATAACTCCAGGTTATTCAAACTATCTTCAGAAATGTGGACATCAGGTTTCACTGATCATTTGATACTATGGCAATTTGTTGTTGTTTTATCATGTTTAAATTGACTGATACATATTCTCAACTTTTACTATTAGCAACCCTCTTGACTACCACCCTTGGCTTAGGTATGGATGTAAATGCACATTACTGTAATTAGACTGCAAATATAGGTGGCTTTTACCTTCACCAAAGTTTAGTCAAGATGGTTATTGCAACAATATGTTCCTATTCTTTTTCATGGAAAGCAATACGCTGTAACTAGAGTGAAGGTTGGATGAATGTTATGTCATTGTGACTTAGTGCCTGATTGTATACTTCAACTCACCAGGAACATAATCTTTACCATATAATGAGAGAACGACAAAGACCATTTTTGGAGGGAGAGATACGGAGCTTCATGTCACAGATGCTGCAAGGACTAGCTCACATGCATAGAAATGAATATTTTCATAGAGATTTAAAGCCTGGTAAAAATTTGACTTCAAGCATTTATTTTTCATTGCATTAAAATTGTAATTATCATACCTGTAGATTCTGTAGTTTAGTTTTCCTTTTGCATCTCCGTGGAAGCTTGTTTAGATTTTAACAAGTTTGTTATCAAATACCATATCTTTTTTGAAGAGAATTTGTTGGTAACAAATGATGTTCTCAAAATTGCTGACTTTGGACTGGCTAGAGAAGTGTCATCAGTGCCTCCATATACTGAATATGTTTCCACACGCTGGTGAGTCATCGTCACACATTCATCTAATTTAACAAGTGTTGTGTACACATGCACATCGATGTCTGTCTGCATGTGATCCATTGATTATAGGCCATTAACTTAATATTTTTGAGATAGTATTTGATGAGCTTAGTTGATAATATGCCAGGTACCGAGCTCCTGAAGTTTTGCTGCAGTCCTCATCATACACACCTGCAATAGGTACACAGTATTTTTTTTCCTTCACTTATTCTTTGCAAATTTCTTTTTTTTTTTTTTTAATTTTTAAAAGTGACTGCTTCTGCTCTCTTGCAAAGACTGGCATTGAGTTAAGTTTCCTTTTCCAACTTGAACCTAGCTCATCAACTAAGTAGGGTGGGAACTTTCCGCGTTCAAAGTAAACCTGACTTCTTCAAGCAAAGCCTCCAAACTTTCTTCCCAAAATTTGAATAATGAATATGACAATATACATTCAACTCATTTATATGATTTGTAGATATCAGACGAATGGTAGTATGAAGTGTTAATAGCCTTTTTGGTATGTTAAAGTAGAAAAGACCCAACAGCCTATTGTTAAGATGGCTTAGTCTATAATGATGAGTCATGGCCTGGAGTGTCAAACCCAACCTGTATTGGCTTAGATGGAAATTGAAACCACAATTATATTTTTAAAAGGGCCAAAAACCTGAAAATTATGAAATATTTTGTTGAGTTTGGGAATATTGATGGTTTTGGTGAAGAATTGCTTTAATAGTCTCCCCCCCTCTCCCTCTCTCTCATACACACAGTGTGTGTGCTAGAGGGTGAGGAGGGGGAAGCGGGGGAAGCTGCACTTATTCTTGTATATGCGCTTTTAAACTGTAATAACACATGGCATTTGAACTTTTTATTTTAAAACAGTGCATATTTTGCTATTGCTGAGTTGATTTATTTAGCACATTTTTTTGAGAGCTACTTGTTCCAATTTTGTTTTTCATTTCTTTATGATTGGCAATTTAATTTATTTGCAGATATGTGGGCAGTTGGCGCAATATTAGCTGAGCTTTTCACTTTGTCTCCAATCTTCCCTGGTGACAGGTGATTTTTATTGCCCTATGGTTTATTCTCAGGCTTTTCTTCTTTGTTAATGGTGGGAAGAGGTTCAAATGAAGGTATTTTGTTTTAAATACCCACAAAACCTAGTTTTTCAAATCCTATCTTTAATCATTTTCCTTTTTGTATGCATAATTGTTAAAGGCATGCCTTAGGCATAAGGTGCACTAGGCTTAAGCCTTTGCGTCTTAAGACTCAAAAGGCAGACGACCCACGCCAGACGCATGCCTAGGCAGCAAGGCGCAAAGGGGCGCGCCTGAGTGATGTTTGTTTATTTTTTTGTGTGTGAGTGTGTGTGTGTGTGTGTGTGTGTGTGTGTGTGTGTGTGTTTTTAAATGAACTACTAATAGAATGGCACATGCACCAAATTTTTTAAAAAAAAAAGGATAAAAGATAAAAGTGTTTTTACTCCAAGTGCTAAAGCAAAGGAAAAAACAAAAGTAACATCTTTTAATTGGAGGGTTAATACTCCTCTAATTCTTAGAGATGAAGAAGAGGATGATTTTGAGGAAGAGGAGTATAAAGAGGGCATTGGAAGTGAGGGAGAGGAATATATTGATGAGGAAGAAGATGATGTTGCTTTAGATGATGAGTAGTTGCTTTATAGCTATTAAATAAAATATTTTCATTTAGTTAAAACTTGAAATATGATTACGCATTATAATTTTAAGGATTTTTCATAGTTTTTAAAACTTTTTCGACTAGAATGTTGAATATTTTATGTTATTAATGAGTAATTGTCTTATTGTATGTTATTGATATGACAAAGTGTCTTATATATGATTAATTGTCTTATTTGATTTATTTTGCACCTCATCTCTCTCAGGCGCATGCCTACGCCCTGCGCCTAGGCTCCAAGACCCCTTGGCACGTTGATGCGCCTTGCGCCTTTAATAACTATGTTTGTATGTTATTAGCTTAGTATGAAACTCCTGTATTCTTTTCTATTTCTTAAATATAGAAGTTTTTGGTCTTTATTCGGGCCATGTTTATGTTGACTGGCGTAAAATTGATAGAGATTAAGATCACTATCGTCATAAAAATAGATGATGGTTGATCATGCACTTTGATTATACTAAAGTTGGCAATTTTAATGCTGGTCAGTGAAATTGATCAATTGTACAAGATATGCTGTGTTCTTGGTGCTCCTGATTGGACTGCTTTTCCTGAGGCAACAAATATCTCTCGATTGATCAGTATTACTTATTCAGAGGTAAAATTTTGTAATACATGATTATTTTCCAAATTTCATCTACTCCAAGATTGCATTCCTCTCAGTATCTCTGTTCATCCATTGTTTATTTATTTTAGCATTTTTGTACAGATTTTGCCTATCAACCTTTCTGACATAATTCCTAGTGCTAGCTTGGAAGCTATTGATTTGATCCGGGTGTGTGTCTTCAATGCATTATCTTTTCGTTACTGACTGAAATGACTGATTATCATTGACTAGTTTATTTGTTAGTAAAGTTTGCAATAATTGACCCCCCCCCCCCCCCCCCTAACTTTTTGCCTGTCCATAGCAACTCTGTTCATGGGACCCTTTAAGCAGGCCAACTGCAGATCAAGCATTACAACATGCATTTTTCAAGGTAACATTGTTTCTCTTGTATTTTTTTTTTTTAAGCATCCTTGCATTGTTTATTTACTAACATATGGTTTATAGGTGGGTACATGGGTCCCATACCCGCTTCATGATCCTCTTGAGTTGAGGCTAAATAACATGGGTAAGTAATTGAACTCACCTCAGTTTTCATGATGTATATAAGTCTGATTTTTTACTTTATTGGATAAATATATAATTTTCTTTTTGTATTCTTCTGCAGGCCCTAAGCCAAATCTTGAGCTGAATCTGTGGGACTTTGGCACAGAACCTGATGACTGTTTTCTTGGCTTAACGCTAGCAGTGAAGCCCAGTGTTTCCAACTTGGGTAAGTATTATTGGCCCTATGGCATTTATAATGATTTAATCAGTATTATGTTTTAGGTGTGGACAGAAGTAGCGATGTGGCAGGTTATATCTGAATCTTTCTCTACCTGCCACCATCTTTCAATCTTTACTTGTTCATTAACATACACATTTACCATCTCTTGCGTGCTCTTCTGCTCAATATAAAAATTATGAGTGCCCATAATCCTGTTTGGCCCTGCTCCAATTGCCCACTCAATTTGCGGCTCTTTTGGTTAGAATTTACTTCTTATTCTATTCACAAATAGCAAGGTAGGTAATGCACATGTAAATGATGTCTCAGCTTGCCTTTGAAAACTTAATGTGTGAGCTTTCAAATGCACTCTTGGTCTGCTTAATGAGTATTCCTACAGTATTATTTCTTTTTAACCCATCTTCGCTGATATTCTTTGATTGACTTCTTTATTTAAGCATCTTCAAGTAATGTATTCCTTAAGGACCAAAGTTTACCTGATTCCAATATTCGTTCTTGGAGTGCATGTGCTTTCCTTGTGTTTGTTCTCTCTCTAGGTTCTGTTTGCGTTGAAACTTAATAGTTTTTTGACTGATATTATCTTCTGCAGAAATGGTCCGTAATGTATCCCAAGGGATGGGAGAGGTGAGTTTGGGATGCTGCCATCTGAAATGATGCTGTCACAATTTTTTCTTTACAAGGCTGAAATCACTTTATATCCATATCGCATTCTGAAATATTGTGAACTTAATGCGCAGGATATACTGTTTTGCTCTGGTCTCAAAGATCATTCCGAACAGTCAGGTAATTCTTTGTTGTTGTTGTTGGTTTTTTTTTCCTCTGATCTCTCCTTTAACTAGTAAATAATTAAGAGGGTTTGGCCTTAAAATGGAACACAACCATGGACTTCACTTGTAATCTTTCTGTTTTTCATTGGAAACGTAGTTCATTTAAGAGAATATATTACAGTTTTGTGCCTTAATAGTGAATGCAATGGTATGCTTTTTATGAACTTAAGCTGTAACATATACTTTCCCAAGGCATACATTGCAAGCTCTATTGAAGTCAGAAGCGCAATTTGTTGTTTCTGTGGAAGAACAAATTTTTATTGTTCCACTTTATTGTATGCTTTTACTAATTAATTGTAAATTCTGTTCCAGTTTTATGGTCACTACTTTCTCCTGATCAAAATGGAATGCGAGCGCCAGTTGAATCTTCCTTGTCTCTGTCATTCAGGTTAGTTCATGCATCCTATAATCTCGGCTCAAGGTAAAATTAGTTTTGGTCTTGGCTCTGGAAGTTGAACATGTTCAAAGCTTTGATAATATTAATATTCCTATGCTTCTGTTGTATCTTTGGGTCAAGATAAGTACTCAATCTGATCCATTATCGCCATAAAATCTTGACGTTACATGCTTTGATTAGTGCTGCAACATCACAGTGAGTGTTGCAGCTTTTATATGTGTTAATATGAACCTTGGTTAAAAGTTGCTAAGTGAATTGGAAGAACTGAAGATCTCTCTCTCCCTCAACCCCCCAGTCCCACTGGGTGTGTGCATCTGCATGTCAGATAGCTTTTAGTTGGTTTTTCACTTTCTGTTTGCTTGTCTTTGGCTCAATCATTATGTATTTATGTCCATCCTTGCATATTTTGATAATCATGTACATCATAGGAATCAGTTATCTGGGAAAGTAGCGGAACTTTATTGCATGAACACACTTAGAAGATGCTTAAAAATAAGATACAATTGCCTGTGCATGGTTGCTTTACTCTTCCCCTTGGGTGCAACATACGATTGACATGAAACTTGCTATGTTCAAATTCTCCCATGGCAGTTCGATTCAACATCCAGTTCCACAATCAGCTGGGTTCACAATTGCATCATTACAGCCTAACATTCTAGATTGTCCGTTCTTGGCTGTGTCTTCCCCCTTGCAGCAAGGTCATTGCCGTTGACTGAGATGATGAATTGTTGGCTGGGAGATCTAATGAGGGGCTTGCCGAAAATATTTGTAAGAGTGAAGCGCTGTTTAGCACCGTGATTGTCAGTTTCTGTTTCTATTGTTTGCTCCAAGTGCGAGCATTTGTCTAGGCAAATTACAAATCCTGGGAGAATTATTTAGTAAGTATAAATCTTATTAGCTACAAAAAAGTGTATATTGTCTGCATAAATTTCTTAGTGTATTATTGTCTTTGCATCAAAAGATCGTCAAAAATTGATTTTCTTCTCTTAGTTTTGCAGGGGAAAAGATATCTTCTATTACGAAATTGAATTTTTAGTACTTAGAATATGGGATCACGTATGCATGTGATACGCTTTAGAATAGGGGATCACGTATGCATGTGATATGCTCTTAACAGGGGTAGAATTCTAAATGCTCTAAACAGACTTGTTAAGCTATGAAGAATTGGCTATTCGCTTTATGGCTTTTCAATCAAAATTTTCATAATATAGAGAATTTTATGAACTTTGTGTTAGATGATTCTAGTTCTGTGCTATAAATTTTATTTAGATTTTACTTTTTGAGGATTTTAATTTATGAGAGAGGTTTCAAATTTTGTACCAAGCATTTAATAATGTTATTATGAATCTTTTTTATATCAAAATACTTTTAGTAATAATCATAAATCATACATTTTAAACTCAAGAATGAACTCAAGCAGTCAAAAGTTGGGCGATTTTATTGGGAAACAAAACTTCTTTTAAAATTCCTTGTCTTTATTTACTTACTAAAATTAAAAAAGTTTCTTCTTATAATTTATTAATTTAAAACATAATCTTATTTTTATTTTTTTTACACATTTTATTATTATTGTTGTTGTTCAAATTGGAGGTGATAACTTGAGTTATTGAGTTATATTCGTATTTTATTATGTCAATAGACATTAACTCGAATTTAATTTATTTAATAATTAAAAACTTTGACCTAACTTGATTATTAAATAATTAAACAAATTTTTATCACATTTTTTATTTAATATATTTATTTTATATATTTTAATATATTTATATAATGCTTACAGTACTGTAGAATTAAATATTAATTAATATTATTCTAAATGTAATAAAATATTTTTTAAAAAAATTAAATTTATTAAATTATAAATGAGTTAGCATGTTACAATTATTCAAATAATTAATTATTTTATAAATTAATTTAGATTTTAAGAATTCAAAGTTTAAATCTAATAATCGTAAATTGATTATTTATTATGTAATATCGTGTATTTATTTAATAATTATATTATTTTATATTAACTTAAATTTATAAATTTATATTGATTTTATGTTGATTTTACGAGTGTTATAAAAGATTGTCGCCCCTAATTCAAACTCCATAAGATTGTCTTCTAAAAGGTTTTCCCAGTGCCCAAGGCAAGTTAAAACAGCGGAATTTTTTTTTTCTTTTTTAGGTTTAAACTAGTCATATTTATAACTTAATTTGTTAAAAAAATTATCTTATTATTATTTAATCAAATAAGTTAAAGTTATAATTTTTGGTTCAAAATACCATCAACTTAACAAAATTAAACAAATTTATCCAATCCAATCTTTATTGCTATATAAATACATATGTTTTTCTCAATTTATTTGTCTCTAACATTAAATCCAATTCAACAAATTTATCAAATCTAACAAAAGATTTTATTTGAAATATTTACATTTTTGGGCAATTTTTGATCAATTTTTTTAATAATGGCACGGTGGATTAATTGTAATTTATAAATTATTAATTTTTTGTGTTTTGATTGGACGGAAAAATGGGAAAGATATTGGCGAAAAACTGTTGATCGCAACTAGGTTCTGATTGAACTGAATTTGTGATTGAAACTTTTAGTTTCGGCCATTTATTCATTAATTACAAAAGTATGAGGGTCCATTCAATAATTTCATGATTTGGGGGCCATTAGAAAATTTTAAATTGCAGTTTCCATCGTGTGATCGAAACTAAAATAGGTACTCAAATTCTAAAATTTTGAAAACTCTTCTGAATTATTATAATCAATAAATAATTTTAAAATAGTTTAATATCTTGTATATTGATCAAACAAACCAAACCCCAGGAGCACGAGTATGAAAACTTTTAAAATATTTGATTATCATTCATTTACTCTAAAATTTTAGGAGTTTATTTAAAATAAAAAATTAAATTTGTGTAATTTTTTTTAGAGTTAGACTTATTTTCGTTCAAATATAATATTTTTAATTTGTTTCATTAAAAAAATTATAATGATGACTATTTCAAATAAATTAATTTATAGATATGATTATTTTAAAAAAAATTCTCTAAAATAATTTTAAAAAAGGATAATAACATATTTTAAATTTTAAAGCTTCTTTATTTTAGTAAATTGTAAATAAGTTTATAATCTTAAGTTTTTATTACAAATTTTTACTAATATTATGATATAATTATTAAATAAAAATTATCTCGATCAAAGCATCAAACATATGATATAATAGAATCAAATTTTCAACTTTTTTTTTAATCAAAATAAAATATTGGGAGATTATTTATATCAATTATTAGATTTAAAAATCGAATGAAAGAAATAGATAAATTTTGAAAAGTAAAGAGGCTTAAAAACATATTTTGTTGACCTTAAAATTTGGAGATATAAATAAATTAGCAGAAAAAGTATTTTCTGTTGATGATTTTTTTTAATTTTTTTTTTCAATTTGGAGGATTTGTTTTACTACCGCAAGGGTATAACTGTAAATTCAGACAATTTCCTTGACATACATGGGCAGATATTGACGGTAAGGGTCTTTAGGATAAAATTACTCACGTTGCGCTTTTGTAGTTTACATAAATAATAGGGATCTAAATGTTATTATGCGACCAATCTACAGCTTTCCGCGCCTCCATGTCCTCTGCAGCTCTCTATCGCCCGCGGTTGCAGTATAGTTGACACCAACGGAAATGTAATACGTGAGCCGGGAAGGCCTTCGTTTGGACAGCCGCCACCCAACTGAAGTTTTTTATTTTTTATTTTTTTATTTTCCTGGAATAGGAAACTTTGTATTTATCTCAAATGAGGCAAGTTCGTGCAGAAATTGGTTCTGTGGCCAAAGCAGACAGGTACTGAAATCTTTCTTTAACTAATTCACTTTCTTGATATCGATACTTTGGCCCCCCATGATATCGAAAGCAACTAATTTTAACTGGAATAATATACAATTTTAATTTACTTCTGAGTTTCCATTTTCAGATCTGCTGCGTTTGAAATGGGTAACACTAAAGTCATTGCTGCTGCCAATGGCTGGAGAGAGGCAAGTTCGGTTTTAATTATACATCTACATATAGTTCTTGATCATTTTATCAATTGGGTTTAAAACTGATGCAAGCTTTTGTTTAAACCGTTAGCATGTTTTCAGGTCCAAAATAAGAGCCAGCAAATTAGTGACCAAGCGATGGTAAAAATCTAAAAGTAAGTTAATGTTTTTTCGTTTCAATTTGAAATGCTCTTATCGTCTATCTGTACTGTGTTTGTGAATATCTCAGGCGGGGTTGTGAGTGCAGTATGACTAATTTTAGTAGCGGAGAGCGCATGAGAAAACCAAAGGGTGACAGGCTGCAGCAACGTTTATATAACTATGCTATGTTAATGGATATATATGAATTCCTATTACGTTGAGAAGAAATGTAGGCTTGCTTAAATAATAGGCTGAGTGTTGTTTTCATGACGAAAGAACTTTTTCTCCACAAGACTCTGTGTCACAATGTACAATGGATTCTTTTACAGGTTTTATTTTCTGCCAAAATAATTTTAACGAA
The DNA here is from genome assembly GCA_032401905.1 of Swietenia macrophylla. NCBI lineage: Eukaryota > Viridiplantae > Streptophyta > Magnoliopsida > Sapindales > Meliaceae > Swietenia > Swietenia macrophylla. The sequence goes on along the minus strand of CP135559.1, from coordinate 2,892,686 downwards.
ATTCAAAATTCATTTACTTCACACTAAAGCAAAATTTTAACCATGGTCGGCTCAGTACAAATGAGAACACAAATTTTCACAGGCATGTTAAGTTTCTAGGCATTAGTGAGTGTCTAATGGTCCAATCTTTTCTTCTTCTCTTTTTTTTTTTTCTAAATTTTAAATTCCCAATCTCAACTCCTAAAACTCCTTATTTCACGAAAATAAAATACATGAATATTATATACAATTTCAGATACATTGACAATCATCTACTATACTGTAAAATAGAAACCTCTCGAGTTCCCTAGTGAAGCATACAAACGAAATTAATAATTTTATGACCGAAAAATATATTTTGGATTTCCTTTGACACTCGGCTAATATCCTCATTTTGATATTAGGTTGGTAACACTCACAAGTCCACCTTGAAAAATTGTTGGCAAGAATTCCTATTTTGTTAGAATTCTTATTCTTAATTAATTATATATAGGATTTATAATTACAGTTTAGGCTGCTTTTATTTTTATTTGTTTATTTTTTTTGGTATGTATGTATGGGTTCCCTTTTGTGTTTTGGTATGTAAAGCAACTCTATAAATATTATTTTCTTTAGAAGTAATAAGACGGAATCAGACTTTCTAACAATGCTATCAATGAGAATTGGTTTTTTTTTTTTTTCCTACGTTTTTCTTATCTTGTCCTTAATTACTAAAACAAATCTGCTATGCGGCTTCTTTCTCTTAGCCTAAATTGCCGTAAAATCTGCACAACCGTCACTTCCTTAAGGTTTCTTCTTTCTATTTTATTTTATTTTCTTTCATTCTCTATTTTCAATTTTCATCGACATAGATTTTTCTTTTTCATCCTTATAACCCATTGTTTGTTTAATCCTTTATTGGTTTCACCCAAAAAAAGAATTTACCAGAAAACAAAAAAAAAAAAAAAAAACTCTTCGTCTTTCCAATATGTCTGAAAGATCAGAAGTAATTCCTACTACCTCATCCAACCTTGTTCCCAATCAAGGTCCTCAATCATCATCAAGAGACTACTACAACCTTCAGGCCTCGTTTAGACTCAAAATTATTTGGAATGGTCTCAAAGATACATTTAAAACCAAAAGAAAAGTGGAACCATATGATAACTCGCACTAAGCAAGAATGATACAAAGTTTACTATCTAGTATGGGGACGACTTTATAATCATGTCTTGGCCTTGGTTCTCAATTCAACCATAAATAAATACAACTTCTATCTTCCTCATAACAGCAAAGGAGATCTAAAAAGCCAATAGACAACTTAACATACAAGAAGTTGCTTAAATCTACGAGATAAAGACAAAAAAAAAAAAGCAAACACTGAGAATGGTGTTTTATCCGTGTGTGAGTACTATGATATTATGAAGGAGCTGTGGCTTGAACTAGATTTGCATCAAAATTTTAAGATGAAGACACTGCTACGTTACAAAAATTTTGTTAAAATGGAGAGATTTTTTTTTTGTTTTCGAAATTTTTAGCTAGTTTTAATACTCCCAAGTTAGGGTCTAAGTTCTTGGAAAAGAATCTATACCATCCATAAATATAGTGTTCTCAACTATAGAGTTTATAAAGGACGACGAAATGTTGTGTTAAAGACTGCATCAACAGAAGGATCAGACCTTGCCAGTGTGAAGCCATGTACTGGATTTGTTGAATAATATTGGAGGAGCCAATATTAAAATTGGAAGAGTGACACTTCTAGACGATCGAGCAATCAATATTGAAAGGCATACAAGATTGATAGCCACAATCTTTTGATAAAAATAATGGAAATCTAAGTATGCAATCTAGACAACGAGGCGAACAAGCCAGTATTGCTCATTCAAAATAGAATTCCCATCAAGGGGCCTCATTTTCTATTGACTTAGAGATAAGTGTACTTAATAAAGAAAAGATTGAATGGCTCCATAGTTTTTTCATCTCATTGGATAATCAAAGTGCTTTAAGTTCCTTAGCATATTGAAGTAAGTACTTTTTTTTTTTTTTGAAGAAATTTGATTGGCTTAGAAGACCACTGGCCAAAGAGTTTAAAATAAAAGACTTGGTGAGACTCAAGTATATTTTGAAAATTTAGGTGTATATTCAAAGAATGATATTTTTTTTTTCACACCTATTGTATGTCATATTCATAAAATAATGTTCAACATTATCATTAATCTTAACTAGTAAGTTGTAAAAATGAGATAATTTTAATATTCAATTATTTGAGATTTGATGAAATCACACATCAATACAAGTTAAGTTTGGAATATTTTATGAATTTATAATTAAGAATACTTTATTATGAATTTTTGAAGTATATAAGCTCATAGTTGAAAATTTTTTTATGGATTTTATGAGGTCCAAAATAAAGATTATTTTTAGCACTTAAAGATGTTAAAATGCTTTAAACTTTAAAGATTAGTAGCCCTATATGTCCGCATAGACTCCATAAAATGTAAAAATCAGAGAGTAAAGATTTTTCTGTTTTAGAACTAAGATATAATTTAAGATTAAGTTTTAAATATTATTTTATATGAATTATTGAAGAAAAGCCTGTTATTATGATTCTAAGGCAAGGATGTTGATATGTTACTATTATTTAAAGATGCTTCGAGGTAAGTAAGTTAAATTTTTGTTTTAAAAGAATCATAATAAATATATATTTGTACCTATTTATGTATTTATGATTGTATCAATAATAAATTTGCATATATGTAAACTAGATTTTTGTTCTTAAACAAATCATAATAAACATATTTATGTATTTATAATGAGTTAAGTGCAAATATATTGGACTTTTCTTAAAGATGAATTACAATAAAAATATCACTTGTATATATTTTTGTTGTGAAAGTATTTTTTGTATACATATTTGTATTCATATGTTGTTGATTTTCATTTATGTTCAAAGTCTATGACATGGATGATTATGTTTTATGCATTGGCATATGAAATGGCATGAATTTGTCTTTCTACAAGAAAGTTGTGGAAGTTTTGAATTTTTTAAGGTTTAGTGCACTTTTTGCTTTGTAAAGCTCTGATTTTTTTTAAATAGATCAGATTTTTGTTTATATGTTCTAATATGCTAAAGCTAGATTTTTGTTTATGTATTCGGACTATGATATTGAAACTGTTCTCTATTATGGATAGTCTTTAAGTAAATATTTTATAAGATATTTTAAAAGGTTTTTAACTCAGTAGATTTTACTTGTAGAGTTTTTTATTTTTATTTAAGGGTTTTGATTTTATTTTGTATGTTTCGATATGCTATAGATAGATTTTTCATTTACAGTTAGTTAAAAATAACTAAATATTTTTTAAAAAAGAAAAAAGTCTTCTGTCAAAAAAGAAAATGACAAGTTTTTTAACTTATTGCATCAAGCATGGATTGTGGATTTGTGTGCTTAATAAAAATATTTTGATTTTGAAAGTTGAAAAATTATTTTACTTGTTGAGTTATAATTAACTATAATTTATAGTGATTTTCAAAGTTAAATAAGAATATTGATGTGTTAGGATGTCTGAAAGTATTTCACAATTTCTAAAATTTTGCTTTAGGATTGTAGTAAATGTGCCAATTTAGATTTTCGTTGTCACCAAATTACACGAATTATTTAAATGTTCAATAAAATTTTTGTGATTAAGGAATGTTTATAAAGGTATATAAGTTTAATTTTTTAGTGCTTCTGCAAGCTTTGTAATATAAGAAAAAACACATCTCAATTTCTTCCATATTTTGGAGTGTGACAAAAACGATTTCAAGATCTCCCAAGCTTTTATCGAGTCAATGATGCCATATCCAGTAATGAATGAGAATTTTTAACACATTCTTCTTGTTTTGAACAACAATGTAGATGCAAAACAGAAGATAATGTTGGCTCTCCCATCCATCAAAGGTATTGGTTGCCGTTTCACCAACATTATCTGCAAGAAAGCTGATGTCAACATAAACAAAAGTTTCTTAAAATTTTTCTTTATTTGTTTCTAAAGAAATCTATTGTTGTGCTAAATGCTATTTTTATGTGTTGATTCTTATACAATAGTTGATTGTTAAGTTTATTTGATTGATGGTGAATAGCTTTTGATTAGTTTTTTGGTGTTTTGTTAATGAACTCATTTGCTAGCATATTTCTACTAGAGCTTTTCCTTTCAGTTTTTATATATATATATATTCTTTTAAATTTGATTTTCGAAAAATAGAGCTCAAAACGATGTGGACTGGGATTTTAACTTACCAATTAGAAGAAAAATAAGAAAAGGGTAAAAACGAGGACATGTCCATGACCACGATCACGACTACTGGGCCATGAGAACGAAAGACCATTACCATTCTATTCTTATTCTTATTCTTATTCCGATTGTATAATTGTAAATGTCAAGTAATGGTAACGCAGTGTACACTGGTCTGGATACTTTCCTCTTGAGACTTTTCTTTCTCGCCACTTTATAAAATACTCATTGGCCAAGCTGGTGTATAGTATCTCTTCCCTTTGTTTTGTTGTTGGGGTGTTTTTATTTTTATTTCCATTTTTAATTTAATCGACAGTCGGACAGACAACCAAGACTAGTCCTCGTCTCTCAACAGAAGAGAAAAACAAAACCCATTTCTATTCTAAACTACAGGCTTCGACTGAACAAGAAATCTGAAATAACGACATCCACTTATCCAAAACCCTCCCTTTTCCCTTCAAAATTTATAGAGAGACCAAGAGAGAGAGAGGTACAGCCACCATCACCAACTAGACAAAGCCTGACACTTTTGTTATATATAAATTAAATTTTCCTCTAAGAATTTTCTTTCAATTCTCATCTTTAAATTTCTACTTAACCTAATTCCTAAAACCCATAATTTGACTTTTATGTTTTACCTTAATTTCGTGGAAATTTTTGTTATATTCCAAACAAAAGGTTTATTTTTATGGGTTTAATAATTTTTCTCAATAGAAAATCTGTTGTCTGTGTTTGAAGAATTAGAATTTTACTTTTTATGAGTGTCTTCGTCAGTGGGTGGCTTTGTTGACGAAGTTTTGTTCCTTGATTTATCTAGGGTTTGGTGGGATCGTTATTAGAATTAACCCTAATTGTAATTTTTATACTGTTAGGGTTATGATCATAATAAGAATAAACAGTGTAAATAGAAACTAAGGATTGGGTTATATAGATGTTATTCAGTATATTTTCTGGAATTATGAGAGATTGGGATCACATTAAATGGTTTAAAGCTTCACATTGAATCTGCAAAAGAAGGTCTTTTCAGAACTGTGATTTTGATGCTGTAACTTGTATCTGCATAAAGAGATTATGTCGAGAACTGCTTTTGAACACGAACCAATAGGAACCTTGATTTCAAAAGGTTAAGCCTATGGTGTGTATTAGTATTGTGTTATGAATTTTTGATCCTTATAGTAAGGGAATTTTCTTGATTCCGAGTGGTTTTTGCTGATGAGCAGGTGATGGTATCCCCTTTTGATTAGTACCTAACACACAAAATTTCCAGATTCGAAACTTCTGCATCTGTGGACAAATCTTTTAGGTTGAAACTTGGATTTTCTGGCTGCATTTGAGTTAGCTCATATCGTTGCAGCAGAGTTGAGCATTTGACCCTTGTGGGTACTCTTAGTTCTATGCTAATTTTTTGATATCATTTTGTAATTTCTAGGATTTGAATGTAAATAAGAGGGTATTTTAATTATAGGGTATCAGGGTTTTTTTGTCTGGGAAGTGATTTTGGACGACCATGGAGTGATTTTCAAGCTAAAAATGATTGCAAGGACATGGTGTATGGACAGGGGCATAGTTTCTGGTCTGTTCCGGTGTTGGAACAAGCGTGCAGAAAATTAGAAGAAGCTTTTTGGTCGGCTGAAGGATACCACTTTGCTGTTTCAAGGATTACATGCAATGTCTCGCTGCTTTCCATTTCCGCCTCCAGGATATGAAAAGAAGGCCATAATTGAAGATACAGACTTGCTAACAAAGGTTTATACATGATCCTTTCAATAGGTCACCCTTGCTATGCTTGTTTCGTTCGGGTCTTGCTTTGCTTATCTGGCACTCTCTATGCTTTACTTTATATGGGATTGTGTCAATTGCTTGTCATTTAGACCTTTCGAAGTTGGTCTTGGATTTAGTATTTGTTGTCATGGCAGTGTTGATGCAAGATTGTGTGTTTGCTTATCGGGCACTCTCTATGATTTAATTTATATGGGAGTGTGTCAATTATTTGTTGTTTAGACCTTTTGAAGTTGGTCTTGGATTTAGAGTTCATTGTGAAGGCACTTTTGACCCAGATTGTGGGAAAACTATAGGCAACTCTTTTGCAATCTACTAGGTTCACTCATGCTGAAATCTGAAATTTACTATAAAGGATAAAAAAACTGGAAAAGCGTAGGCATAATGATTTTGTGTTTGATGTGACTGACTTAAAATCCTATATTAATTTACAAGCTGTATGCATTTATCTTCCTCATTCTTGCTTTTCCAATTAAAACGTTTGCTACAATGTATTTTCACTGGTGAACCCTAGATAATGTTGTTCAATAGTGGCATTTTAGATTATTAAAATTAGTTCACGTCATTTACTTTGGGCATGGCTTGTTGGGAAGTAAAAAGTTGCTAGAACAGGATAATATATGCTCATAATATCATTTAGTAATCCGGGTTTAGAATTAGAAGAAAAATAAGGAAGCTTGAGACATTGAGGATTTGGTTAAAAATTAATTTACTAGAATGAAAGGTTTATAAATACAGATAAAACTATTTGCATATATTACTTACAGTCTTCCAGTGAACATCTGTAATGTGGAAATTATATCTTTCTGCCACAAGCATTGATGAGTCTAGCAAAAAGTTTCCTCCATCTTCTAATTGTAGCTACTTGTACTGCTTCTTGTTATTGCTAGTGTTTTAGATATTCATCATAATTAATGAAGCTCAAGTTTTTTAGATTTGACAAAGATCTGATTTTATCTTTCTTGTCTTTGGACAGTTGTTATCTCTCTGTGTGATACTTTCATTTTTAATGAAAATTTTGGATATTTTGATTTTCTTATCCTTAGTTTTCTATTTTGAATGAATACATATTTTAAGGATTCAATGATCTGCTGCAAAAGGAAGAGCTAGGATCTGAACACAAATTAAATGTTGACTTTGGAAGCTACAATGCAGCTCAATTAAAGTAATTCAATCCTCATTTCCCACGCATCCTAGCCTTTTAATCAAACTCATGTTTTTGGAGTTTGACAATGATCTGAGCTTGGTTCCTTCAAGGCTGTACACTAAATTGTTCTACCTTTATATTTATTAGCATCATGTTTTCTGCAGCATCAAATATGAGAAAGAAAATTTGGCACATATATGTCAAGACTTTTACCTGTCTTTTTCTTGATTATACTGGATTTAATTCTTTGGGAATAAACAAGGAGCTTAATGGCAGCTGCTAAAAGTTGAGAAATTATGTACTGTATTGTTGTAAATTTTGATGATTAGTTTCGTATTATTGTTTGAAGTATCTTCCTTACTGCCAAGAGAGATGAATGATCTTATCTTGGCCACTTCCTGAATTGGTAAGTGAAACACTGAACAAGGACTTAATAGAGACCATGCATTTTATTATTCAGTTCATTATTCATCATTTCTCCATCTACTTGAGGCCCTTTTTTTTTTAAGTTATTTATGTCTTTCCACTATTGAAATTTTTTATTCAGGAAAAGCACAAGGAGAAAAAACATAAAAAGGACAAGAAAGATAACGAAAAGAGAGAAGGTAAAGAAAAAAAGAATAAAGATAAAGAGAGAAGTAAAGAAAAAGAGAGTGATAAGAAAGACCAAAAGGAGAAGTACAAAGACAAGAAGGAAAAAGATAAGAACTGGACTTTAGATGCAAAGAGAATTGAATGGCAGTCAGAAGAGTACAGCAATGGAGATAAGCTTGGTCCGAACAGCATACAGAGTAATAAGATTAGTGATTCCAAATATGTGCAGGATTTGGGAAGGAGAATCAAGGATGATGATAAAGCAACAGGAAGCCAAATTGGTCAGAAAATTATTGTTGCAGATCAGAGAAAAGGAGAACTGCCAGGAAGGACAGTGGAGCACAGTATCAACAATGTATTGGAACAAAAAGAGAAATCTAAGGATAAGAAAGAAAATGATAAGAAAGTCAATGGGCAAAGAAACTTTGTTGAGGTTAGTGGTTTCAGAAATGCAATTGTTCCAGGATTCTCTAGGATGGATCAGAAAAGATTTCAAGGAACTGCTAAAGCAGTGGACAAGAATGATATTCGGAAGCAGGTGGAGGAGAAAGAGAAAAATAAGCTCAAGGATAGTTATAATAAGGCTAGTAAACACAAGGATGGAGATCGACAGAAGAAAAGCAGATCAAAAGAGGAAAATAGGGATAAGGAAAAGGAAAAGGAGGAGAAAGCGAAGGAAGTAAGTGGAACAAGTAAAGACCAGCTTAAACTGAGAGACAGCAGTCCAAAATTGGAAGGCACCAGCAAAGGCATCCTGAATTCTTGCAATACTAAACCACTGGATGTTTTGAAGACAGTCAGTAACAATGCTGCTTGTGAGGGAATTCTTGGCAAGCGTAAAGAGCTTGAAATAAATGGAATTTCAGATGGTGAGTCCTTTCTGTATTGTACAATCATGATGCTGCAGCACCTTTTGTCTCTGCCTGGTGCTTGGAAACACAAATATAGATGTATGTTAACCACAAAAGGCATTTTACTACTTGGATGGTTTGGTACTTAATTCTTCTATTCTTTGGGGATACTGGCAGTATAATTTAATTTTTAAAAACTTGCTAGGCTGAAAATTTTCTCATGGCACTTTTGCTTTTTGGGCTGTCAATATAAGAACCTTGTCAATATTTTTTTTCTTATCACTGCAGACATTGTTTGGAATAAGATCTTTAAATTGTCAATATGTAGCTTTTTATCAGCTCATTTTTATTTTTGTACCTTATGCTTTCAACTTTGTGACAGACAATGGAAATCAGCCTATAAAGTTACCGAAACCTGTCTCATCCTCCCAACAAGTCATGGAAAATGGAAGGAAATTGGAACTGTGCCATACTGCTGTACACATTACATCTGAGTGGCAGGGGGCAGTTAATAATCGTAAAGTGGGTATGAAGGAACACAAGATTAATGGTTTGATGGAGGTGCCAAAGCCAATTGTATACTCGTTTGGTTCTTTGTCAACTAAAGCAAGAGCTACTGAAAATGGTGAAGCATCTTTTAAACCACAGCATCCTGATTCCAAGTATTTGAATCAGATTCTTTCTGTACCTGAATTGGTGGACTTTTCTGATGTTGATAACCAAGAATGGTTATTTAGCAGTGAGACTTTGCAGTCGAAGAAGCCCAAAGTGGGTTTACCTGAAGTTGTCGGGACAGAACAACAAGTGTGGGCTGAAGCTCTTGAAATAGAGTCTGCCAATTTAACAGCATTGCCGTATGTCATCCCTTACTAAAGAACACGGGGAAGATTGATATTAGTTTGTGTTCTATTATCATCTCCCAGTTGCTGTTACTTTACCCCGAAAAGCAGACCTCTTCAAGGAATTCGAGGCAGAGATTAGGGTTTTATTACTGCATTTGCTTTTTGTTGCAGTAGTGATACTAAATGTTGTTTAGTTTCCTAGACCTGGAATCGGAATGGGAATTTAGGACAGAACTTCTGCGGGGAGAGGGGACTAAGTGAAGGGGCAATTATAGCGATTTGTGCCAATTTAAGGGGCGGTTATCGTTGGTTTGTGCTGCGAGAACCGCTTTAGGTGTTTTATTGGAAGAACAGCTCCAAAATGAATGGGATTTGAGTGGGAGAGACAGACAGCCACAGATTGAGGCTGAATACAGAGGTGGTTAGGTCATTTTTTGTAAGCTCAGAGCTGGCTAAACCTGGACTAATAAAAAGTTTCTATAGAAAGAAATATGAGAATCATAGGATCTTTCTGGTATTTGTGCTGCACACAATTTTGATTTTGTATCATGTAAAGATACGATAATTTACGTATTTCAAAGAGAGAGAGAGAGATTGTCTAGTTTAGTTGTCAATGTAGAAGAGTTTACGGTGGATTATTTATTTTACTTCTACTCGGATAAGTTTAAATTTGCGACATTTAGACTAGAGGAATTTTTACAAGTAAAAATAAATTATTTTATGAATTAACCATTTAATTAAAAAAAAAGAATAGTTAATTACTTTGACTAATTATTATTATAGAACCTTGTTGGTCATTATTATTGATTATAAATCGTTAATTCATTCTTCCTCGGTTTTAGCAGACCAGTTATTGCACTTTTTTTTTTTTTCTTAAATCTTCATCAATCAACCGATCATGAAAATGTAATTCCTCCTAAAAAATTGGTGCGAAAATGATAAAAACAATATACCTATATCTATATATATGTGTGCGTGCGTGTGTGTGTGTACATATGATACTGCATAGCAAGTAGGTAACATTAGTAGCATGTCGTTGGGGAATCACCGACCGATTCCAAAGTTTTTGAGGATAAAGATGTTAGTTTATGGTTTGATAAAGCGGACGGTTAAGACAGGGACGGGGCTGGGACTAGAAATGCAAAGAACTGACCTCATCATCTTTATTTTAGATAACAGTCTTGGTTCAGTTACCTTGCTCTTAAAAAAAAAAACTAAATTAAATTAAAATCTGATGAATTCAGTTCGGTTTTTAGTTTTTACTGTCGAAAATTGAATCGAAATAAAATATTAATAAAATTTAAAATTCTCTTCTCACAGGTGCTAAAATTTGCATCTTATCCAAATATTTTATTTACATTTATTCTAAATGTCCCGATTAAGTATTTCACTTTTTTCAACTTTGACCAAAACACAAAGTTGGTTCGGTAATTTTGCACACTACCCTTGTCAAATTTTCATAAATTTAACTTTAATTTACGAGTTTAAATTAATATAAAATTATATAATTATTAAATAAGTAATTTAAATTTAAAATTTTTAACATATAAAATAATTTACGATGTAATTAATAATTTAAGTAATTATAATGTATTAACTTATTTATAATTTAATAATTTTATTTTATATTTTTTGAATAATTTAATTATATTATTTATTTTAAAAGATATTTAATTATATTTAGAATAAAATTAATTAATATTTATATATATTATAAATATTATAAAGATATATTACAATATATAAAAAAATATTATACAAATAATAAGATTAAAACTTATTTAATTATATATTAATCGTATTAAATTAATATTTTAATTTTAATATAATTATTAAATAAATTAAAATTAAATTAATTTTTATTTAATATAATATAAAATATAATTTAATAGAATAATTTGAATGATCACTCCCAATACCAAGTGGATTTGGCGAATCTGAGTTTTAACATGCGTATCGCTGGACTAGCTCATTGATTATAGCATGACTTAAAATTCTTGTCTTGTCAGGTTGGGCCTAGTGTTGAGGCTTGTCGAATTGTATGTAGCTTTGACACGAAATGGGTCGTGCCGAGTTTCAACCTGACCCATTCGGGCATGGCTCACTAGCCTGATATTTTTGTTTTTATTTTTTTTTTAAATTAGTAAACTAAAAGAAAAATGTGTCTAGGAGAGACTCTTGTTTAACGTTTAAAAAGAAATTTCTTTCTTTAAAATTTTAAAAATATTTTAAGAAGAATAAATATAAAAAATAATCTTTAATTTCATTACAATAATAGTATATTTATGCTTGTTCTTGTTGTTATCAAATACTTGTTTTCCTTCTTGTTTTGTTTATATTATTGTTTTTGTAAAATTTTATTGGGCGTGATTAAACAAGAAGTAGGTTATGATTTTTGTTGAGATCGTAAAATTTGTCTTTAGAATTTTAATTTTTATAAAAAAAAATATTTTTTTAGTTTAAAAAGTTATGATTAATTTTGGAAATTATGTGACAATGCAAAATTATGGATAGAAAATGAGAAGATAAAGAATGAAGAGGACGAGGATAAAGATGAATATGGAGACAAGGAAGAATGTTGATTTGTTTAATTAAACAGTAATTTTTTAATTTATCATTTGAAAATAAAAGATAAAAGCTTTGATGGATTGGACTCGATTGACACATTGCAAATGAGGCCCATAATTTCATATGTCATGCCAAACCAGATCATTTGTGTCCCATGGCCTTTGTTACAGCGGCACTGCTTAAATGCTTTTACTTTATCAGTATTCTCATTCTATTTGATAAAACTTACAAAAGTTAACTTTAAGCATACCATAAATATGGTAAAATAATTAAAGATTGGACTTACTATAAGTATGGTAAAACAATCAAAAAAATAAAAAATACAATATTTACAAAGACATCAATTTTTAACCTTTTGATTACTCTCAATTACAAAGGTATCAACTTTTAACTTTTTGATTACTTTCAATAAAAAATAATATTAGTTCACCGGTTGTAGTGAATTCATTCAATACAACCGTATAGCACTTCCTTACTTATATTACTTGTATATAGAATTTCATATAACATTTATTGCTTTTGAACTCTCCCAATAATTCTATATATAGTAAAACCAATACCCTTAATTTCTTAAGATTATTAAAGATTCTAATTTATTTATAACTCTAATAGCTAGTAGATAATATCCTATCTTATCTATAACTTTAATATATAAGCAGACGGCAACTTGAAGCACATTCGAAGTTTATCTTGTACATAAAAATTATCTACAATACATTTCTATATTTTTTAGAAGCTTTGTTTTATCCCACCAAGTCGTACTCCTAGTGTGTCTCCAAGTTTATCTCTATCCAACTTATAGTAGGGCTTGTATTTGAGTAGAAATTAAATTCTGCCATTCAAGAGTCCTAGTAGCCCTCTATTTGACGAGGAAGAGTTTGCCCATAGCTCTACTTGCAAATGGCACACTCCCACTTAAATTCTACCTTCTCAAGTAGATCATCCATGTTTTAGCACATTTGGCTTATTTTCTCACCATATGACTTTGCACTCTTATATTTTTCACCCAAAGAAGTCTCTATAACTTTATGTTGAACGACACATTTTGATTCTATAACGTACTTATACATGAACTCATCTCTTGCGCTACATATTCAGCCCACTACTACTGCTCTCGCGAGGCCTAATGCTTTAACGCTTTCAACATTCCATGCGTGCATTATCTTGGTCACGCATTTATTGCCTTTGTTCCCACGCATATTAGCATGTATTAGCATTTTCTTGGCCACCTTACATGCCCAACCATCTCTGTGTCGACCCGTGCTCACCTTGCTATGTGCTGCACTCACAACATATTTAACCCCCTTTTAGTCTAGAATTAAGGTGCAATCTTAACCTAGTGTGTGCACCTCATGTATGAGGTTGTGACAATTTGTTATCACTAGACAAAACCAATTAATAAAATTATATTTTATATATTTCTTTAAAAAATAATAAATTATACTAGTGATCAATAAAAATATTTTAAAAAATGTAACATAATTTTATTTAACGATATCATAAAAAAGGCATAGTATAACACTTTATTTTGGGTGAGTGGCTATATAAATTTTGTAAAATTTTGATTTGATTTTTATTAATTTCCTTATTTCATAGTTTAGAGTTGATGGTTTTGTTTTGGAACTAGAAAATAAGATTGGAACATTAACACACACTGTTTGGTGTTGTAAAAAAAATAAAATTACTTCAATGCTAGACAAATGTTAAAAAGGAAAATGGTACAAATGGTGGTAGGTAAAATGGGTTGACAACTCTATTTCATATTGTGTCAAATAAATGTATAATATATGTTAAGCTAAAATTAATTTAATTTATTTACTAATCTTATTAAAAAATAAAAACATTAATTTGATATGATTATTAAACTAATTAAAATAAATTAATAGAACTATAATAATGTCACCACTTAACATATTTTTTTTATATAAATTTTAGTATAGTATTAAAATGTTTATTGTATTACTTATTCAAATACTAATCACTTTATTTCAAATATTGCCGAATATTTTTAAAGTAAGACAAATATAATTAAATTATTTTTAAAATATAAAAATATAAATAAATCTATCAAATTATAAATGACTTCACGTAATAAGATTATTTGAATAGTTAATTGTGTTGTAAAGATATTTACATGTTAAGAATACTAAATTTGATTTTAATATAATTATTAATCGTATCACATATGTGTCATTCGTTTAATATTTGTTTTAATTTTTTTAATCTGAACTAGTATATTCATAACAAATTTGTGTCATGATCCAAATTATCATTCATAATATTGAGTTATTTTGATATCTCAGATCGAAATAAATTAAAACATTTCAATTTGAATAATGTATTTATTTATTTTAAATATTTACGTATAATTATAAATTTTTCTAAAAATAAAAATTCAAAACATCCATGTTTTTAGGTTGATACGCTTATATTGAATGTTAATTAAACAACTAACATTTTGAAAAACACAGGGACACTAGTTACTAATGCATAAAAGAAATCTAGTAAATGATATTGCATCAAATAAAGGGGCTTAAACGAAATATTCCTTCACACTTAAAGTCAGAATCTGCCGCTTGGCATTCGAGCCTAGCCATCCTTCACTTGCTGCATTCCTTTGGACGAAACCGTGACAGAAAAGAGGAGAAGCAGCAAAGCATGGGCAACGATAGATAACCCCTCCTGGTACGCACTCCTCTCTCTCTCTCTCTCTCTCTCTGTCTATGTGTTTGTTCATTTTGTATAACTCTGTAATATTTAATATATCCTGCAGAAGATATAATTTTACCTGCTGACGATTTGCAATTATCATCTGCTGAATTCCAAACTTTGCCGAGGTATTTCATTATGTATTTTTCTTTCTTTTTCATTACCAAAATTAATTGGGGATTTTACACAGAGATTGTGTTTTTGTGTTGAAGAAATACTTAATGTGATTATGGTTTTTAACTGGATTAGGTTAGGAATAATAATCCAAGAATGAAGGTTGGTGAAGTAGTAGTAGCAAACTGAGATAATGGTTCAGTGTTGGGAGAGTTCGGTAGTGATTAGTTTTTTCCAGCTTCTAGGGATTATTGATAACTTGGTTTTAGCAAATTATTTATGTTTATTATTTTGGTAGTTTTTTATTAAATCATTATTATTTTATAGTGTTTTTGTTATTTTTGGTTTGCAGTTGAATAAAATAGGATAATTTCAGAAAACTGTAAATATTGGAGATAAAAGTTACAAAAAACAGATTTTATATAGCTGATGCAGCTAGATCACTTTAATTAAAAATGAGATATTTTAGCTCCTACCCTAAAAAGGAAAATCTAAGTTAAAGAAAAAAATTTCTTATTAAGGAGAGTTTTAGAAAGAAAAGAAAGTACCCGAAAAAGAAAAAGGAATAGAGAAATTTAGAAATAAATTTCGTAAATTACAAATTCATAAAGTCATTAAAGGTAAAATTTGTAACCTTCAAATTGAAGTATGATTAAATTATTTATAACTTTTTATTATACTTTTATTCAAATTTAAAATTTATAACTGCAGTATTAAGTGGTCATAATATTATTATAAGTGTAAATTTTTTTTTAACGAGAAGAATTTTATAAATTGAAAGACATTTTACTTTGTTAAAGTTTTTAAGCTTGAAATTTTTACTACACATCATCCTAAGAGAATTTAAAGAGTTTAGAAAATTTTAGTAGTAATAAAAAAATACCTAAAAATGGTAATAAAAGTAAAAATGATAAGAGATTGATTATCTACGACTATTAGACCCTCGTGGAATATAAACTATCAAAAAATTTTTAACACCCTTAACCGCTAGGCCACATGTCTTCTTTTGAAATATATTTGCATTTTATTTGTATTTAAATGGTTTATAAAGTATTACATCTAAAATTAAAAATTGCCATAATGGAACTGGCATTTAAGTATAAAAAATGAGCTCCTTTAACCAGTGGGCCAAACCACTTGATTTGCTATATATTGCATTTTCATTAAATTTAAATGTTATTCATGCAATATATGATATTGAATACATGCATTTGGTTTTGATAATTCATCATTTTGGTGTTTAATTAAAAGTACGTATATTTATGAATATTGAACAAAATTATGGAATTATATGCAATTTAGTCCAAAATCCTATTTTGGTTATTTGTAATTTTGGCCTAAATTTTTTTTTATTTGCAATGAAGCATGAAAATTAATAAAATTTACAATTTGGTAAATTTTAAAATTTTTTAATAATGTATACATCTTATTTATGTTATGTTGTATGCATAATTAAGATTTAATTTTAAAGTTTTATTCTAAGCAAATAATATATGTTTTATATTTGCTAAGGCATAGTTTGTAGTTTATGTATTTTTAAACTATTGCATACATCATAAATATAGTAGCTAGTATGTAGAACCATTAATAAATAAAAAAATGCATGTGACTTAGGCAAATAGAAAAATATCATATTAAGTATTATTATTAGTTGTAGTTTTAATAATTAATTAAACTATTAATTACATGTCTAAAAAAATTATGTCTAAGGAGAATGGATTTTAAATGGAACCATTTGTGACCCATTCAGTCTTTCCTAGAAATTTACCTAGTGTAATTTTTAGTTTGGTATATTATTCTCTATTTACTTGTACAATAGCTGCAAAAATATTTTAGAGAAAATTTCTATAAGGCATAAACTTTAAACATTATATATATATATATATTAAAATATCTAAGTAATCCATAAAAATTTAATTAATTAGGAAGTAGTTACAATATTCTTAAGTTAGATAAATATTATATTATGTTATAATCATATATAGTTTAAGACATTGTTTATAATGATTCATATTAGATGTAATAAATTTTATTTCACAAGAATTTTTATTACATTTATATTATTAATTAGGATAAAACATTATATTATTTTTCTTATTTTACCCATAAGAGTTAAGAAATTAGATATAACATAATAGTTTTATCATAAAGATACGTGAATCTATTTAAATAAAATACTTAATTTACAAGCAATATTTTATGTTATGTGATTAATATTTGAAACATGTTTTATATTAATAAAATATGACAAAATTTAAATCTCAATAAAATTTACATAATATGTATTTTTGTAGCATTACAACTTACATATATATTTGATATTAACTTAAATATTTTTGAGCTAGTAGAAGATAATTATAAAATATAAAAAGAGAAAGTATTGTAATATTGAGGGTAGTAGAATATAAATTATACTATACAAAAAGATGAACCACTATCTATTATTAATACTAGTACTCTGGTACAAATTAAATTTTATGAACACCAAGAATAATCTAATTGTTTTGGTGTAATATTTATAAAAACTAAAATTTCTGCCAGCATACATAGCTTAATCAGTTAGTATGATAATGCCCATACTTTAATGAAGGCTATTGATAAACACTTTAAATCATCAGATAAAGTACTAACAAGTACCTTAATTATGATATTCTCTACCATAAAACTCATCGCCATTAATGGTTACGAAAGCACATCATGGAGATAAGGGATATTACAACTCAACTGAAAACTCTAAACATGATAATATGTGAACCTTTCCTTATATATTATATTTTGAATTCACTTTCACAACTATATGAATTATCCAAAATTTTATATAACATAAAAATAAATGGTCCATTAACGAATTGATAACCATGTGTATTCAAGATAAAGAGAGGTTGATTGTGGAGATGGGAGTGAATTTTCAAATATAAAAAGAAAGACTAAGAAGAAAGGAAAAAATAAAATACTTGCTTAAACTGATATAAAAAAAGAATCCAAATACTTTTTTTGTGGTTAAAAAAAGGGGCATATAAAGAAAGATTGCATCAAATTTCAGTAATCGTTTTTAAAGAAAGATATTTTTATTATTTTTGTAAGTTATAAATCCAATATGATTAAAGTTTGTCATAACAAATGATGGATTAATTATTATTCCACAATCTACATTATGAATATTTTGTAGGGCTTGTAAAATTTAAGGAAATTAGTGAGAGCTAAGCGATTTATCTATTTTAAAAATAAGATAAGTTTAATTATATAGTTTATTGAAATGAACAATTTAGTTTTTAATAGTAGTTTTGTAATAACATTAGAAGAAAAAAACTTTTTATATTTTTAATTTTTCAAGGAATTTAATTCAATTTTAAAATTGGTACCGTTTGGATATTCATTTAGTTTTTTAAATAATTCAATTGATATATTTTTTAAGTCTAAATTTGTTGAAAAGGGTACATTGTCTAATGGTTTTTATCATATCAATTTATAAAGTGATGCTTGCTTTAATGCTATTCATACTCATACTTGTGTTAAAAGATGTGTAATAACTAAAAATATTCTCTATGTTGTGGCATCGAAGACTGAGATATATCTCTATAGAAAGAATCAAAAGACTAGTAAATGATAAACTATTTAGTACTTTTAATTTTATAAGTTTTGAGACTTGTGTAAACTTATAACTAGTAAATAGACCAATAAGCCCAATAAAGATGTCAAGAAAAACTCAGGCTTATTAGAAAGTATATATATAAATATTTACAGTCATAATATAGACTCATATAGTCAAAAGTGCTTTATCACTTTTATTGATGATTATTCATAATTGATGTATTTATACTCGCTGAATACTAAGAATGAAGTACTAGATATTTTCAAAATATTCAAAATTAAATTAAAGAAATAATGCAATAAGTAAATAAAGATTGTAAGATCTAATAAAAGCTGTGAATACTTTAATAGATATACAAAGGATGGACAAGCACTTAGGCCATTTGTGAGATTTTTTCAAGATTATGAGATTCTTGCCTAATACATCGTGCCGAATTTTTCATACTAAAATAATGTAGCAAAAAGAAGAAACTAAATATTGTTAGATTAGTGCAGAGTATGCTTAACAACTTTAAATTTTCTAATTCCTACTAGAGTAAAACTTTTAAGACAACTATGTACATATTAAATTAGGTTCTAACTAAAATTATTACTAAAACAATATTTGAGTTATGTAAAGATTGAAAATCGAGTTTGCAACATGTACATATTCAAGGTTGTGCTTCTGAAGAAAGAGTTTATAATGCACAAGAGAAGAAATTAGATCCCAAAGTCATTAATGGATATTTCATTGGATACTCAAAAAAATTCTTGAAAATACAGATTTTGTTGTCAATCACATCACAATAAATTTATAGGATTAAGAAATATTAAATTTCTTAAAAATAAATTGATTAGTGGGAGAAATTAATTTTAGAACACAGTTTCTGAGAATGATCATTTAGCTCCTTCTACTTCATATGGTAAAGTGATTACTATTAACAACATTTCTCCAATTCAAATGGATATTATCGAACAATGACTGATATTCAATCAAATAACAATTGAATTCTATAAACTAATATTGTTTTAATAGATTCAGTTGTTAAACAACCAATTATATGACATATTACTTACGAGAATGTTGGAAATAATATTAAAAAAATTTACTAGAGCAAAAAGATCATCAATTTTTAATAATTTTATTATGTACTTGTAAGAGTTAGATTACAATATTAAAGTTGTAAATGAATCAAAAATATTTTCATAAGCCATTAGTTGTTAAAAATGTGACTTATGGTATGATACTATAAAATATGATATAAATTATATGTCAATAAATAGAGTTTGAGATCTTATTGAAGTGCCTCAAGGGTTTAAAGCTTATAAGATGTAAATGAATTTTTAAGATAAGTAAGATTTATTAGATAATATTGAGATATATAAGGCTTGATTTATTAACAAATAATTCACTCAAAAAGAAGGAATCAATTACACATAGATTTTTTCTTTTATGTCTAAAAAGATTTTTTTTCATGTGATCATTTCATTAGTAACTCATTTTAATATAAATCTACATCAAATAGATGTGAAAATGACATTTGTTATGAAAGTATGGAAGAAGAGATTTATATGAAATAACATGAAAGATTTTCTTCTAGTGATGATACTAAACTTAAGAAATTTATATATGCATTAAAAGAAACTTTTTGGTAGTAGTATTTAAAACTTTGTGAAGTTATTTTTTTATTCAGTTTTGAAGAGAATATCATGTACCAATATATATATCATAGGTTTAATGGGAGTAAAATTTATTTTTATATTCTATATGTGAATAATATATTACTTGTAACCAATGATAAGACATGACATGAAATAATTCTTTTCTAGAAGATTTAATATAAAAGATATGGGTAAAACATTTTATGTCATTGACATTAAGATATGTAGGAATAAACATCATAGTATTTTAGGTCTATCTTAGAAAACCTATATCAAAAAAATTCTAAAGAAATTTTGAATTAAAAATTATTTTTTGAGTGTAACAACAATTGTTAAGGGGGATAAATTTAATTTGAACCAATGTCTTAGAAATAATCTCAAAAAGAAATAAATGAACAACATTGTATACATTTAAATTGTTGAAACTATTGTGTATGCTCAAGTCTGTACAAAACCTAACATAATTTTCTCAGTTGGAATGTTGGAACAATATTAAAATAACTCAGGTATGGACCATTGGTAAGCGACAAAGAAAATTTCAAGGAAGCAAAGATTATATGCTTATGTATAGACGAATTGATTATTTAAAAATGGTTGGCTACTCATATTTTGACTTCGTTAGCTGGATACAGATTTATGTTAGCCGACAGATCCATATCTTAGAGAAGCACTTCTATTGTAAAAGCCGAGTTCGTTTGTTATTTTAAGTCTGCCTATCATAAAGTATGAGTAAAGAGTTTTATATCTGAGTTTAGACTTGTGAATTTAATTTTTAGGCCATTAAAAATATATTGTAATAATTTAACTACATTATTCTTGGTTAAAAATAATAAAAATAATAATTGAAGCAAGCACGTTGACGTTAAGTACTTAGCCATCAGGGAACATTTTAAAGAAAATAAAGTAGTTATTGAGCATATCAACACTAAATTGATGATTATAGATCTTTTTTAACAAAAGGCATGCCACCATCAAGATTTAAGGATTATGTAGTACATATGAGACTTGGTTCTATTATATAAATTTATATGCATGTACATATTGTTAATAATGAAACTTTTATTATTTATTTTCTAATAAAATGTATATATTTTTTTAAAAGAAAACATATTTATATCAGACTTAGAATAAACATAAGGTTTATTCATTAAGTTAATGTCATTATTAAACATAAGATTTATTTATTAAGATTAATTACTATATTAAAGCAACAGTAAGAAGCATGATACATACATAATACATGGAGGACAAGTTATTAATTTTAATAATTTATCGCTATGATTCATGTATTTTGTTTCTTATATGTAAAAATTTAAAAATTGCAAGCCTAGTGAAAAAATATAAGTTACAAATTCATAAAATCATTAAAGGAAGAATTTGTAACTTCAAAACTATGGCCCTTTCATTAACTATAACTCTCATTATACTCTTGCTCAAATTCAAAATTTATAACTGTAGTATTAAATAGCCATAACATCTCCGTAAGTGTAAGATTTCTTTGATGGAAAAAACTATATAAATTGAAAAATGTTTTACTTTGTTAAAATCACTAAATTTGAAATTCTTGTTATGCACTATTTTGAGAGAATTTAGAGAGTTTAGAAAATTTTGATAACAATCAAAAAACACCCAAAAAAGGCAACAAAAGTAATGACGAGAAGTTGATTATCCATAATTTTCACATTTGATTTCTCTACTTCTAAAGTATACCTTAAGATTATATGCTTACATTCAAGTAGAAAGTTTGATTAAATAAAGATAATGGAAGATTTTTCTGATTCTAAAAGGAAAAGGATTTTAACTTTATAAAAGAGAAAAGGGAATTTAATAGGAGAAGAGTTGCTAAGCTAATGAAATGCATAAAGTAACGAGGACAAACACAAGAAGAAGAGGGAGAGAAGACAATCAAACCATGAAGATTTATTTTCTTGGTTTTCTTATTCCTTTTCTTATATTTATGTTTTATTAATTCTGTGTCATTAAACTAAAAATCAAGAGTGGCTAGATTTTTTTGAATTAAGAGAACGATGAAGCTTTTGTTAAATATACGCTAACTAATTCTGAAGTATCAATGGATTTCATTTTTGTGCTATTTCTATGATTTCTTCTTAATACATTTAATTTAATTGACCATTGAATTGATTGATTTATGGTATCAAATATTAAGTATTGTGACTAAAAAAACATAGAACTTCAGATAACAAGTTATACAATGTAGGAAATAATTGGTGTGATTATAGTTATTGATTACGTAATTTTAAGAGTTAGATCTTCATGTATATATAGTTAATCTAATTTTATAGGGTTATTGCTTAGAAAGACTGTATATAGTATTAAGTAAAAACTCAATAAAGAAATATAGAATTAATTGAGAGCTTAAATAATGGATTAATTTGGATGAAATTGATAGTTCAGATTAAGAGATTGTATTGAGCTAAAGTGAATTCAAAAACTCTATGTAATTTATTTTATTTGATTTTCTTTCATAATAATTCTTTGGTAATGAGCTAAAGTGGATTCAAAAACCCTATAAACTTAATTATTTTAGCCGTTTAGTTTTATTAAATCATATTTTAAATTCTTTTGTTAAAGTCTAAATAAAGCATAATTATCGTAATTGTGGTAATTAATATATTTAGTTCATTAAATTTTTCGTGGAAACAATATTTTTGTAACAACTTGAAACTATACACTTATGGATTTGATCATTGATCATTTGTGCTATTTTAATATATCTATTTTTATTTATTTTTGCACCAACCAATTATGAAATGGATCATCGAAGGAGAAGTGTTGTTTTTATGGACGTTTTTCAGAGTTATGACCCATGTTGGTGACTTGAGCAAAGAACAGAATCTTGAGGTGTTCATTATCTATGTGGCACAATTTTTTTTTCCTGCGAAGGACCAAAAATAGAAAAAATATGTAGATCAATTGCATTACATTCTCTCAAATTATTGTATTGCATAAAACTGGAAATCAATTACATACAATATGACGAATTGTTTTATTTTTAATTTTATTTTTTGAGACTTAGTACGCTGAGACTATGTGACATTGCTCAGAAACTCTACAAATCCCATTGTGATACAAACCTCGTTGAGAATAACGAGACTCGAACTCAACAAGAAATTCAAGATCGTTCTATGATCAGACTTGAATGGAACCTCAATCCATTGTTTATAAAAAAACAAGAACCTCGGTATAATGTAGACGCCACAAACGGTGATGAAAGTCTGTTCAATAAGTTACTGATGAACGCCACAAAAATAATTTTTGATAAGTTCGAATAGTTCTTGAAGAACCAAAGAAAAAATAACTCTCAATTTTTCTGACTAATGAATTTTGATTGTTTCTTATTCAAAAGTGCCTTTTTATAGTCAAAATTGTATCTTGTACTTACCTAAGATAGAAAGAAAATAATCAGCCAATTAAATGGCTCTACATACCTAAATTAAACAAGGAAAGCTAACTAATTAAATAGACTTATAAATGAACTCAAACACTGCTAAATATTCCTATTTTACTTACTAAAAAATTAAATTTAGATTTGACCAGACTTTTTTAGAGTTTGAATCATGCAGATCCATCTTTGCTGGATATGTGGACCAAATTCAATGGGTCTCCACGAATTTACTTGGATCCAAATTTGTTGAATTAGCCCGTTAAGTGCATCTTTGAATTTCTTTAGTTATACTCTCGTGACTGGACCAATTGGAACTTGAATTAAATTTTTTGAAATTGTAAAATTTAAGCCTGAGAAGTTCTTGTATCCAAGAAGCTATTGCTTGAAACCAGTATGCTATCTAAAGAGATATTAAGAAAGCAAAAGAAAAAGAAAAAGAAAAAGACAAAAGATAGCCACTCAGCCATTTCTGTGATGTGTAGTCAAATGAAGATACAATAAATTTCCTTTCTTGTTTAAATAACGGAAATTTAGCTAATTATAACTTTTAGATCTCTACACATGATAGAAGCCTACCTTTTTTTTTTTTCGGCCATTTACTGTCGTTTCCGCAATTTTGCGAAAGTTGTTGTGACTTCTAGCAAGCTTGTGTTGCAATTGATTTTATGCTTTTCCTGAATTGATGTGGTAATTTAACATGCACAGTTATACTCCCGGAGCATAGATTTATATGTAGGGGGCATGAAATTAAATGACCATGATGTGCCAAAGATGACATCGCTCATATTTATTGGTCCAAAGGGGTCTGGGAAAAGCAGTCTGATCAATAGAATTTCAAAGGTGTTGGAAAATAACAAGTTTGCATCAGAAAGAGCTCAAGTAACACGTACATATCGCTTAACTTTTACTTTTTAGAGTTAAAGTACTATGTTCTGGATCATATTATGTATGTAATCTTCACTTTGAATTAAGTGGTGGCAGAGTAATTGCAGTCACTGCATTTTAATAAACTTAACCTTTGTTCTTTTGCAAGATAATTCATCTGTTGGAGATGGAACCTACTTCCTTCGGGAGTATATGATGCCAAGATGTTTAAATTCTTTTTGTCTTTATGATACATGCATTTTGGGTGATGACACATCTGATAATATCAATATGATAAGGCATTGGATCACAAAAGGTGTTCGCCACGGAGAACTAATTATCAGGTCTGATTTGTCAACTGCAAAGGCTTTTCATTTTGTTGGATGGATTGCATTTGGGGTGGTTTGTAATCTACATATTCTGAATTCCTTCACTCCTCTTGACTTTCTTATCAGGAAATCAGATTGTTCGATTTCAAGAAATAGAATGAAGTGTAAAGCTCGCTAGAATGGTTGTGAGCCCAGTGAGCTTCGGATGGTTAATTTTGTGGTATCTGTTTTAAATGCAATTGCAGTTCTGAAAGTCATGGAAGGTAATGGCAATGTAGAGAGAAGCAATGCACCCAAATGATTTCAAAAACTTTTAATTGCCCGTATTTATCCTGTTTTTGGGTTTTATCCATTATTTTTTTTTTCTGATGGAGTTTATGCAAACAATTGAATAACTATTAGCTTGTGTCAGGTTTCAATCGTTTTGTGCATTCTGGTCCAGCTCGTACTGAAATCGTTCCTAAGTACACACACATTTCAAATTATTATTATTGATGAATTTATATTATTAGTAGGGCATGTTTGGGATTGCATTGCATTGGAAAATAAGCTGTAATGCCAAAAATGCCCTTAACACAAATAAATTGATGGCTAAAAAATAATGGTAGTAGATCAAATAAAAAATTAAAATTTTATTTACTTATTTACAAATAAAATAAATAGTAAAGGAATAAAAGTCACCAGCATGCTCGCTCTTCCGTGACACAGAAACACAATGCGCGAAGTCGTCATTAATTAGAGCGGAAGACAGTACAAAATGAATAATAGTGCGCCGAGCGCGTAATCTACAAATCTTCTGATAGCGTGTGTATATTTTGGCGAAATGTCCACCATTTCATTACATTACATGCATTGTAAAATTCTAAATTCAATAATAAATAATGTCATTTTATTACCAATATATATATATACATACATATATACAATAATAATACTGTCATTTTTTAACATTTAATCTAAAAAAATTTTTTTAAAAAAATCTAAATATTAACTAATTAATTGAAAACTCTATAATAAAATATTACTTATTTTATTTAATTAACTTTTATGTATGTGTGTGTGTGGATTTGTGTAAACATTTATTATTACTCGTTATTTTTAAATTAATACTAATAAAATAGGAGATAATAGCGTTTGTGGGTAGTAAATTTTTTCTACTTTATTTAATTAATAAAACAGAATCTAATTCTATGTTTTTTGTTCCTTAAACAAATGAAAATTCATTACAATATTTTTCATTCTTTAAATAAATGAACAAAAAATTAATGCAAAATATATATTAATCATATATACTCATAAATAATGGAATACTAATCATATATTTGGATAATAATAAATATATGTTTATATTATCAAATAATAAACACATTTTAGTCATTATGCACGGACAATACACTTTTAAATTTTATTTATAGCACACAAAGAAAATTATTAGAAAAATAATTCTTTAATAATCTATTTTTTATCAATCATTCCATCAATTTAATTTAAGAATCTAAGTAGAATTGATTATTTTGACTGGAGATTTTTAAATATATCCTTACTTGCAGCAAATTTAATTTAAGAATCTAAGTAGAATTGATTATTTTGAATGCAGATTTTTAAATATATCCTTGGTTGTAGTAAAAAGTTTTATATGTGAGTCACTTGATAACACGATAATATGTATTTATTTGTACGTGTGCACGTGCCTGTGTTAAACATGACAATTAGACCTAGCACAGAGCAGCTTGCTTTTTGTTCGGGGATCATGGTATAATTTAGCCCATTATTATTGTTTTCGAAGTGTAAATTTATTAATAATACACTTAATAATAAAAGTACTATATAAAATTTAGAGTAACAAAAATGATAAGTCAAAGGTATTTGCATTTTAATCCTTTACGTTTACATTGAGATATTAAAAGTTAAAATTTAATCAAATTATTTATAATATCGTATTTTTTATCCATGTAATTGGGTTAACGAAGCGCCAAGCATTCACCTCCTCCCAAGATCCAAATTAGTATGGAAGCCAGTCATTCTCAATTACACTTAGAAAATAAGGGCTGAAAGTAGGGGTAGCAATTTAAATTACTATGTCATATTCATATAGGATTATATTCATATTGTGCTAAATAAATATTAACTCGAACTTAATCCGTTTAACAATTATATCAAAAATTAAAAATTTTAATAGGACATGATTAATAAATAATTAAACGAGTTATAATTATATTATCTATTTAACATATTTTTTTTATATATTATAATATATTTTTATAATACTTATAATACTATAGACACAAATACTAATTAATTTTATTCTAAATATAACTAAATATTTTTTAAAACGTGATAAATATAATAAAATTATTTAAAAAAATATAAAATTAAATTATTAAATTATAAATAATTTAATATATTATATTTATTTAAATAATTAATCGTGTCATAAATAAATTTATGTATCAAGAACTTCAAATTCAAACATGATATATTTATTAATTGTATTGCATTTTGTTTACTCATTTAATAATACTGTTATTTTATGTCAACTTAAATTTATAAATTCCTATTAGGTTGATAGGTCATATTAAAAATTATCACCCTTAACCGAAAGTCTAAGATGCCTACCAAAGCCAAAAAACTTCACATATGACATTGAAGACATCTGTGCATTAGAAATGCGACATGTAAGTTAATAACTGCCATCGGTTAGAGTACATAACTGTCCAGCGTACTAAGCAACTATTCACCGTGCAAAAAGCACCCACTTAGATGAGACAATTAGCCATTATCACGAAATAATTGCCTAATTATCTCAGATAATCGTCCATCTAAGACCTATAAAATGCAAAGTTCATTTTGAGGCAAAGGAAAAAAATTTGTTATGCTATCAAAATTCCACCAGATGCATATCTCTGAACCCTCTTTTATGTTTTATCTTCCTTTTGGTATTATAGTTACAAAATTAAACATATTAGTTCCATTTTTGATCTAAGCATTAGAGAGTTATTACCGAGAAACATTAGTCCCTTTGATGATTGTTATTGTTCAGGATATATTGAAATACTGATAACCAAAGACCACGGAGAAGAAGACACTTGTTGACAACTAATATTCGAAAAGTTAGTAACAACAGTTGGCATCATTTATGGAGAACAAACAAAAAGCTAGTCTAAAAGCTATGGTAGCAACAACAAGGAAAGAAATGAATAGAATTATCGATGAGGTGACTATAAAAACTTCATCAAGATGATAATGAATATTCGAATGATCATATTCTAATAGAAGGGAATGGTAAAAGAAGAAAGGGATCGATTGTGTCGCTATCAGAAAAAGAAGAGCAACAAGTCAAGACAATAAAAGAAATGATAATGACAATGAAAGTTTGGCAACATATGGCCAACCAATTTGAAAACAACCTAGGAGTCACAAGATTAGGAAATATGATAGAGAATGTGAGCCCAAGCATAAGACCTAAAGAGTAGGTAAATGGCAATTTAAATCGAAGGCTCGAAGAAGAAATCCTTGTCCGGGTAGATTTATTACAGCCCAAAACAAATGGCAAAAAGTAAATTGTGTGGAAAAGAGTGAGCAACTTTCTTATCCTTATAATGTTGTAAATCCTCCTTTTCAAATGTATAAAAAAAATGAGAGAAGAGTATTTAAGGTGAGATGAAACATAAATAAAAGAATGGTGGGACATCATGGCAATGTTCAAGGATCTAGACAAAATTCAAGGGATAACTCAAGATGCATCGATAAAACGAAAGTCAAAGGATGGCAAAAAAGAGAGAGGCAGTCGATATTATTTTAGGAGTTGAATGCAGGTAGGTGGAGATTTGAGAATTAAAGACAGAATAAATACCTATTTAAGAGTGCCACATTCATAACCATTTCATGATTCATGAATAAATACATATTTATATTCCACTTCATCCACAGTTAAAAGATAAGAAATCATAAATATGCTGAAATGCTAACTTGGAAGGAAGATGAAACAGTGAGAAATGAGGCAGTCTTTTCTCGAATTGTTGGTTATTCTGGACAACATTTCTTGCTTAATTTCTATATGCAAAAGTCGCTTGACTTGATAAAAAAATGGTAATAGAGGTAAAGATGGCTTTAAGGCTTTAAATCAATGGTGAAAACTACTATTGACAGTTCATTTTTCCGAGAAGCGTGAATGGTTAATGGGTGGGAAAAGCCATATACATTTAATGCCATCTTTATCATTGCAACTGTTCAGGATATTGTAAGAAAAGGAGAATATACATACGTGAAAAAAAAAAAAAAATTCAGCTTCTTTCTTGAATCTATGCAATAAAATACTAGTGATATATAATATATAATAAAATTAGATTCAAAAATACATACCTATATATATATATATATGTTAATTGATTTATTAAATTATGAATACAAATTTAATTCTATATTTTTATAATATCTATACGATCAAGTGAAAATTAAATTTTTATATTTTTTTATTGTAAAAAAAAATACATTAAAATATAAAAAAATTTTAAGCAAAACACTAAAATATCATATATTTATAACGCTATATTAGGATTTTTGGTTTAAAACAAATCTATTGAGTTTGAGCCTTTTATTATAAGCCTAATCAATTAATAAAATTGTAGTAACAAATTTATCCTAATTTTACACTATTAGTCTAGACAAACCAATGCTCAAATAGGATAAAAAGTTTTGGTCAAAATTATGATTCTCCATTTATATTAAAATTTATCTCATGAATTTACCCTTATATTATTTCTAATCTTAATGTAAAACTTAATAAATTTTTGTAACGTTAACAATAATATTAAAATATAATTTTGATATCACAAATAATGAATAGTATCTAACAACATATCACAACTATTCAAATAACGAGAATTTCAGTAGTTTGACATTATTTTATTCGTAATTAATGCTACCATGGGATTTAATTTATTTATCCTAAATATCTCAATTGATTATGAGATATAGAATATATCACCCTTGTATATTTTATTTTTATATTTTTTTGATATTTTTAGTAAACTTATTAAAAAATGATATTAATATTATATATTAACTCATTGGAACATAGTCATATATTTTTATAATCTCACTCAATGAAAAAACATAAAATCTTACTCTTATTATATAGGAGAGATAAATTTTATCTTAATCACACATATTTCTTTATATGAGTCATAATATATTTAACTATTTTTTTTATAATCTATCTATTACGAATGACGTT
This sequence comes from Swietenia macrophylla, assembly GCA_032401905.1. Lineage (NCBI taxonomy): Eukaryota > Viridiplantae > Streptophyta > Magnoliopsida > Sapindales > Meliaceae > Swietenia > Swietenia macrophylla. The sequence continues at coordinate 2,862,788 of CP135559.1, read as the reverse complement.
TGAAAATATCAAAATATATTATTTTTAATATTAGGGATCAAGATAATTTTAAGTCTAAAGATCACGTACATTATTATTACTGTAAAAATTACTTATAACACTTATATAACGATTCATATAATATTTTATGAGAATCGATATTGTATATTAGTATACTAATATCTTATATTACCATACACAACTTGTTATCATCAATGCCCAACATTCACCTTCTCACAAGCTCCTAGTTACTGATGGAGTAATCTCCAAGCAAATCATCCTCGATTATAGCAAGAACATAAGGTTTAAAAGCCCAAGAATGCATACCGAGAGTCAAAGAACTCCACATACGATATCGAGGACATATGTGCGTAACAAATGCTACATTTGAGTTAATAGCTGCCAACCGATTGATGTAAAAAGCCATTTTGTGCACTAAGCAACTACCTACCATGCAAAGTAGCCACCACTAACATAGGAAAACCATCCATTATCATGAATTAATTGCTATTATTCGAGGTAGTCGCCCATCTAAGACTCGTAAAAGGCAAAGCTCATTTCAAGGCAAGGAGAAAAACTATTATACTATCAAAATTCTACTAGATATATATATATATCTCTCATTCCTTCTGACATTACAGTTACAAACTTTAACACTTTAGTTGGTTATCGCTAAGGATATACTAACTCCTTTCATGATTGTTATTTTGTAGCATATATAGAAACATCAACAATTGAGGATCAAGGAGAAGAAGACACTTGTTGACAACTGATATATAAAAATTCAGTATTAACAGTATTAATTTTTAGACATAGTATTAACTTGTAATATTAAAATTGTAAATTTATTTTTTATAATTATGTATTTTTAAATTTTGATTTTATAAATAAATGATAAATATTGTACTTATAAACTTGTAATTTATATAATTCATTTTAAAATTGTAACAAGTTAATCAACTTTAATTATTAAAAAATATTTTTATTTTTGGTTTTATTATGTTTTAAAGCTTGAATACAATTTAATCAAATGTCATAAATAAATAAATGATATTTATTGTTTAAAATATATAATTTTTTTTTATTTATCTTAGTATTATGAGTCTTGGACAGTACCAGACCAAAAATGCCAACCGCAGGGCAGCCCAAGAACTATTTAGCACAAACCATATGGATCGGTTAAAATTGATCATGCAAGGTTAATTTTCGAATTGTATCTATGTCTACCCGACTTGATAACCTATTATGGCCTCATTTTGGCATTTTTGATGTCTACTTTTAACTTACACAAGATTTATTATTTGTACACTGCATATTTAAGCTTTAAAAAACACATGTATTTTACTTATTCAAATATACCAACTTTTATTTCAATTCTAATATTAACTAGACACTTTTTTATTTATATTTAATATTTAAAAATTATAGAAATAGAAAATAAGTAGATTATCTCTTCTTAATATTTTTTTTATAACTCATTAAATGAAATCTTTTATTTTTATTTTATGTGAAAAACTAAGATTTTTCTTGATATTGTGAGTCTTTAATATTATTTTAGAAGGTATATTTTATTAATTGATATAGTAAAAGTTGATTTTGAATTACTATCTCCTGATTTTTTTCATTGTGAGATATTTACGTAAAAATTAGAGTCATTTTGGTTGTCATTTGATTTTGCTCTTATTACTCTATTTTAGTAGTTCCTTCACAAGAAAGGGTACTGGAGCTTTGGTTGCTTAGACATGTTGTGTGAATTTAATTAAAAGAGACTTCAGTTTGCATTAGATATGTCAAACGAGCAGACTCAACCTAACCCGACTTGCTAGAAATGAGACCGCGCAGCTCGCAAGTCAGGTCGGCTTGACACAACCATTAAACTTAGCCCATGAGGGTTGGCTCGCGGATCCAAGGGCTCTCCCTTTATTTTTTTTAAAAAATAATAAAATAATAATTTAATTAATATTATAAATCTAAATTAATTTAAAATAAAAAAATTATTTAATATATAAATAAGTCAAATAAATAAAATTTTTATATAAATTATTTAGTATTTATTTATAAAATATAAATTATATGTTATAATATTTATATATTATTAAACTATAAAAAAAATAAGCTTACGAGTTTGAATTGATTAAAATTTTAATTTATTAACCCCATTTAGGCTTGTCATGGGATATGACTAAACTAAGCCTTACTATTCATGGCTTAGATCGGACTAGCCTTTTTGACTTTTCTAATTTGCATGATTAAATTGAAATCATGCCGTTATTCAGTTTGAAAATCTAGAACAAAAGATTTATTCTACTAGAAAGACTTGAATGAAGCCATTAAAGGTGATAAAGCAAAACCTACCAAATTAGATGATACACAATGGGCTTAGCTAGATAGAAAGACTATTGTTATTATCATTCATGGATTGATCAATGTGTGTACCACTATGTCGAGAAAGAGACTAGGATATACACTCTTGAGAAGAAATTAAAGGAAACTTATACATAGCTTACAACACAAAACAAAGCCAAGCTAATAAAGAGGCTTATGAACATACCACATAAGGAAGACCATAATATAGCTGAGCAACAATTGACTTTCAAAGCATAGTCAACCAATTAACTATTATGGAGATTACTCTCGATGATGAGGTACAAATGTTGTTATTTCTTAATTCCATTGCCAAATAATTGGAGACATTGGTATTATTAGTAAATAATTTAGAGCTCAAACAAAAATTGACCTTGAATATAGAAAAAGACATTGCAAAATGAAGAAACCAGAAAACACAAGCATAAGTTCCTTCGAAATATATAAACTTATAGCGAAGCAAGACTAGCAGGGTAGAAACCAAAGCTAAAATTCTCACTGCAAGAGTAATATATATAGAGGACGATTTATATTTTAGAGACAATGTATTAGGTGCTTTTACTACAAGATAGCAAGGAGTATAAGAAGAGAGTGTAGGATCTTGAAACAAGAATTAGCAAAGGAAAGATGTGGATCTCCAAAAAGAATAAGTGCAACACTGTCGCATCTGAAGCTAGTGTGGGTATTGTCTATGATGAAAACTTTATAAATCTCATATGCTATGCTAGTGATTGGGTTATTGATTCAAATGTCTCCTTTCATATTCACGTAGAGATTTCTTCAAATTTTACATTAGTGGTGATTGTAACAGTGTTAGGATATGAAACAATGGTACAGCCAAGATTGAGTATATGAGATATATACATAGAGATTAATACTAGATATAAATCATTGTTCAAAGATGTTTGATAGATTCCAGATAGGGGTGGGTAAAGTCTATTTGGATTGGTTTGACCGGTCCAAAATTCAAACCAATCCAAATCTATAGTAGATAATAATTTATTAAATCCAATTAAACCAAAAAAATTTATTGATTTGGGTCTGAATTAAAAATCTAAATTTATTTTATATTTTATCATTCCTATATTATTTTATTTTATTAGTACTCTCAAAATTTTACACTAATTAAACATGAATGAGTTATTTTGTACTCATTAAAATATTAAAAATAAAATAAAAATAAAAATCAATCAAATAATAAATTAGTTTGGTTTGATTTTTGTAGTTTGGATAAAATATAATTGTTTGATTTTTTTTTTTTCAAATTGAAACCAAATCGATTGAAACTATTAGTTTGAATTTATCCACCCATGACTCGATGCATTCAACTTAATTTGGTTTTACTTGCAAAATTAATAATGACAATCTTAGTAACTACTTTGTTGAAGGGAAATTGAAGCCCACCAAAGGCTCCCTAGTATTAGCTAAAGGAAAGAAAGAAAACACTCTTTATCTAATGCAAGCGAAGCTCAACAAATCATACGTGAAAATAGCTACAAAAGATTCTGATACTGAGTTGGTAGAACAAATAAGCAACAAAGGGTTTCAAGTTTTAGCTAGAAAGAAACTTCTACCGGGATTGGTATGTCTCTCAACACTTATAATCAATGCTTAGTTAGAAAGGTGCACAGAGTAGCATTTCATAGGATCTATACTTTATGTACGCAGGGTGTAAACAAGATGTCGTGGAGTTGCACTTTTATTTTTTGACTTTTATTAATGGCTCCTCTAAGAAAGTTTGGGTTTTTCTCTTGAAATATAAAGACCAGGTACTCGATGTCTCTGAGGAATTTCATATTAAAATTGAAAGAAAGAGTTGAAATGTGTAAAGACAGAAAACGGTAGTGAGTATAGAAAACCATTGAGCAGTTTGCAGAACTTAAATAATCAAACGCAAGAAGTGTATATAAAGAAATTTATTAGTAAAATGGTGTGGTAGAGAAGATAAATAGAACGATTGTGAAAAGAGTCATGTGTACGCTCTTTGAGGCTAAACCTCCTAAATATCTATGTTTGGAAATCGCCATTATACTCATAGTATGCTCCATCTTGATTTTGCAAACGATAATTTCTTTCATCGTGCTCCCGACCAATAGTTTTTTTCTGTGCAACCCATACTCTGAAATCCCTCGGGGTAAGGTACAAAATTACTAATGTGCAAATTAGTAGTATCTTTACTACAGCCAACTATAGACTTAAGTCTGAAACTGGACGGTGATACCCTTCTGGGGGTTGCTAATGGGGTGATTTTAAGCCCCGGCACAAATGGGTTGTGCTGCACAAGTTTTGCACTACAACCCCCTCATACTATGCTTTTCGGTCTCACCAACTCTTCCTTCGTTTAGAGCATACATACTCCTCCCTCAATATGTCATTACTCTTTCTACTAGACTTTTAACACTAAAATCAGTCTCTTTCACATTCCCTCGGTGAAAATAATGAATGGATCATATTCTTAACTTTTCTGTATTTTATGATGGGAAGCTACTTCTGGTTTGTAGATCAGTAATGAGATATCTCAAAATATTGAATGCCATCTCTGTTACAATGTCATTTATTATGATTCACCTTTTAAAATAAATTTTAAAATATTTCACATTATTCTTAAAAAAAATATTTCATATCTAAAAACTAAATTAAATCACAATATTTTTTTATTTTATTTTTAATTTAACTTATCTTTTTTAGACCATTAAATTAATTCAACCGTTCAGAATCATCGTTCGAATGAAAGAAAGAAAATCTCGAGACATATGCAATTGAAAACCAGTAAAATATATATTCATATTATAAAATTAAACGTGATCAAGCAAAACAAAACAGTCAATAAATTAACAAATCTAAATATTCTTTATTTATTTCAATGTTGGTAATTAAAGTAAATGTTTTTGAATTTTCCAACAGTAATGAATTTGGAAAAGGACACACGTACTAGGAAACACAAATAATTGAATCTATGACATGCCCTTGATATTTTTTCTTGCGCAAGGGTTTATGCTACATATAATAAGTAGAAGCTGAACCTTCAAATAATGATTCTGGATCTTCAATTATCATTAACACCACAAAACTGCAAAACCATTGTTGCAAAACTTGAGCGACCAAGCCCGGAATGAATGCCTCTAGTCAACCATATAAGGTCAGTCATAACTAATCTTTGTCATGCCTGAATCCCTGCAGATAAACCAACATCAAGAATGGCAAAATAATCTATTTGCTTTCAATTGAAAAAAAAAAATAGTATATTGATGAATGGTTTCATTTCAGTTATCGTCCTCCAAATGTAGTCTTTGGAATACTCTGCATAAACATAGCCCTGGCAGAAGATTCAGTTGAAAATCGACCCATCACTGCAAAAGTAACTGTACTACTTCCAAACTTCTCAATCCCTCTGGAGATCATACAGGTGTGGCTAGCTTCCACAACTACTATCACATTCTCACCTAAGAGTGACGAAACAGTCTCAGCAATCTGCCTGGTAAGTCTTTCCTGTACTTGGAGCTTGAAACCATAAAAGTGTATTATTGACTGTAGAAGTGATTTTCCAATTGGATTAAATCCCTCGACACTCAAGTATCCAATATGCACGACACCGTGAAAGGGAAGTAAGTGATGCTCACATTGAGACCAAAATGGTAGGTTAAACTCAGAATGGACCTGTTCCTTATTGCAGCTGACCTCTCCACTGGGTTTAAGAAGATCCATTCTACCAAGGGCAAAGCCATTCAACGTCATCTCTAGATTAGTGTTCTGGAAGTTCATCAACCACTGCACAAATCGACTAGGGGTTTCCAAAAGTTCTTTCCTCAATGGATCTTCGCCAATAGATCTGATAATCGAAACAACTGCAGCAATCATTCCTTGGTTGGTGGATTCGAGCTTGGAAGAATTTTTAGCACTAGAGGCAGACCAAGATGGGCACCAACATTGTTTGGTACAGCCTTGAATATGAATTTTATCCACATTTATGCCTCTGAATCTAAGAAGACTCAAAAAATCGCTCCAAATATCTGCATTTTTGTTTTCAAAAACCCCTGAACCTGAAGAAACCACTGCATTTACCCATCCTTGGTGGTTCGGGTCAAGAAAGGCTGACTTCAAATTTGGAAAATGAAGGTGTGAGCATTGGAGTATGACCGCAACACCTGTAGGCTTGATGCCATGGTGCAAAGCAGAACACACATCATCTGCCAGATGCTGTGGGTCTTGGAGTCGTTTTGCAAAGATATCAGTGACTCTAGAGAGCTTGCTCAATCCCAAAACTCGTTGACCAGATGGCACATAGCCCACATGACACTTAACCTGGAAAGGAAGCAAACAAGACTCGCAGTATGAGAAGAGGTCCAGATCTCGAACAATCACAAGCCCGCCTGCTCCTCCTGCATGACCAATTCCATGATCCAAACCTGCTTCAGGGAACAAAGCACCTTGGACAATGTCTTTTACTTTTTTCGTGTAACCTGAAAAAAAGTAATAAATAGGCCTTGATAAATAAGATGCAACAGCAATATACATATACAGCGAGCAGGGAAGAAAACAGTAGAAAAGAAATGATCATAAAATTATTAGTATCACATATTACAATAAAAAGAAGGTACCTTATATCATTAAATTCAGAGAAGAATGGTTTTTGACCCATTCAAAGATGACTAATTTTTCTTTATTACCAAGTTACACAAAGATTTCAAAATGGCCAACGCAATGTTTGAAAATATTTATAGAACATCCTTTATTAACTTTTATAAACTGTATATCAGCAGTTATACGTTACCAAGATCACTCTAATTACCTAACAAAATACGCAAGTAGATGAAGATTTTAGCTAAATATGGGCTATGGGACACAATTGTAGAATTGCATAGCCCCAAATATTAACATACAGGCATAAAGTAGTCTAGGCACGAATCAACAACATTACGTTTCAGTCACTTCAGCCACCAGTAGACACTCGTCTAGATTTATACAATGATTAATAACTAGTTCATGTTTCAGATACAAGTGTTTTTATCACAGTGGTTTAGACCGAACAACAGGTGAAGATGGTTGCATGTGAAGAGTTAAAAAAGATTTTGAATATGAAATCAAACTCCTCCCCAGACTTCATCTCTCTGACGGTACAAGGTACTCTAGTTTTCTTGGCAAAACATGACATACATAGGTATCAGAAAATTCCGATACGAATTTAGCATGTCCTGTTCAGATGATGCAAATGCCCCTGCAATATACTAGAGAAGCACTTGCAATTATGAAGCAGAAGGCAAGAACATTATTGTACAACCTCCTAATTGACAGGGATGGTTTTCATCTAAGAAAGTAACCCAGGGTATTCTCGTAATTTCAAGTACAAGAACGAAACAAAGTGTGCACCAGCAAAAGGCGTTCACAAAAACCCGATTTATGCCTCTATTGGAAGAGGACAGGAAAGTAAACATGAAATTAGCATACACAGCCATCACAGTCTGAGAATTTTACAAGACTTCCTTCCATTCTAAACATGTGAAAAAGGTTAAAATCATTTGGTCGCATAAGAAGTTGACTTGCAATGATTAATAAATAACAGCCCACCAACTAAATAAAGTTCTATAAGTGCTACTCTACAAATCTAAGTAAAACCTTGAAAGAAATAGGAAAATGAACTTAGTGGGCCGAGGCAGTAGGCACCTTTTGTTCCTTCACGAAGAGCTTTAGCAACGCGAAAAGGGGTCTTCTTGATACCTTCTCTATTAACATCTTCACCTAAGCCCTGCAAGAGAACTTTGACAGCATCTTCAATAGCAATAGTTTCAGGTTGTCGCTCGAAACCAAGCTCATCGCAACTCAATTTTACTCCATCTTCAAGCTCCACATTGAAATGCCCCTCGTCCAAAGCGCCCATTGACAGAAAGACAGCCAGAGATACCACCGATCCAGATCACGAAGCCAAAGCAACAAAAAACCAGCCGCACAAGTCACAAAAACTATCCTCGAGAGATACGATCCGAAACACAAAAATAAATTTAAAAAATCCGAAATGCATCAATAAGAATATAGAAAAACAAATCCGAGGTGTTCCCAGATACCGAAAAACGGGTCAGCAGCGCGAAAAGGAAAATGAAAAGAGAAAAATCTATGAATTGAAACCCAGAAGAAGAAGAGCAAATAACAGCAGAAAGGGAAAAAGAGAGAGGCTATGAGATGGGAAGAAAAGAGAACGTAGAGGTGCCTTGGATTTTTGGAATGTGGATCTTGGATCCTTGTTCTTAAGTAGCTGATTTATTTATTTAGATATTTGACCGTAGTAGGAATTGTAAGGTGGGACCCATCCCCATGTGAAATTAATTCAAGTTAAGGCATTGCAATACTGTGTGCGAATTCCGATCAGGATGGCAAGATCTGGGTGCGTTCCCCACCATTTGTTTCCCTTTTTACGAAAATCGTCAATCTACTGTGCTCTTTTCCCTCTTCTGCAATTTAATTTGCTGTAATTTTGTACAGAGATCGTAGAAGAAGGCGGGGTAGCTTCGTCTGGATGGGCTTTCAAGTACTCTGTCGTGCAATACAAAGTCAAATACAATCCATTTTCCTCCCATCTCATCTTACTCTCTGTACGAGAATCACCAAAAACAAAAATTAGAAAAAAAAGAAGAAAAAAAATGGTTGGTGGAGAGGAGGGTGGGTGGGTGGGTGGTTGGTAACATGTACCACTCCTTCCTCTAGCCCCACTTAGACGATAAGATTTGTGTAATTTAGTGTCTGCCTCGTATGTATTGTAGCTGCCGTATTCAAAATATAGTATAGTTTCCTGTTCTACGCTTTTTGACTGTTCCGTTCTGTTCGGTTAAATGATTTTCCAACCAACAACCCAGTAACTGTCTGTGTTGTGCTCTGCACTGTATTGCCTCGTATGATAACAACTGTTACTAAACTATTCATATAGAAACAAAATAGGTTTCAATTCAACTAACTATTTGTATATAAACAACATGGATAGGTTTCCATCAAATTACTTGTATATTAATTGTCTCTTTTCTCTTTTGCTATTAAATTTATTTAGTGGTATACTTTTTCCAAGAATTTTCCCTTTTTTTATCTGTTAGACCACAAAACTGATCCCTTATCTCCTTGGAGCCCTTAACGAAATTTAATACACTTAAACTTTTTTTTTTTTTTAAAAAAAAAAAATCCCTTTCATGTAAAAATAAAATTAATACAATCTATTTACCACTTTCATAAAATATTTATTTCATTATCATAGGTAAAAATAATTAGTAAAATACTTATGAGTATAAGTAAAATTTTATTGTTATATGTAAAACTTTATTATTATGAGTAACAAAATATATAAATATTAAATTTTAATTATTAGATATATTTTATTTAAATAATTAAGAAATAATTAAATATATTTTATTCTCATGATAGATGATAAATATGTAATTGTGTTAATTAATTTTATGAAAGGGTAAAAAGAAGTGCTGGTGTTGAGAGTTGGGGATGGTAACCCATGACTTTTCAGTTCTGGTTATTTAAGTGAGAAAAGTAAAATCTTCAAGGGACTTCTAAAATTTTAACAAAATAATGAATAAGGACACACTTCAATTATTTACAACATATATTCGTTATAATATTTTTATTACAAATAAGTCACTGTCTGTTAAGAATCTATCAATTATAAATGATTAATTGTAAACTTATTATTATTATTATTATTCTAAAATTTAAGAAGAGAAAGACATTAGAACCCACTAAACTAAAATAAAACAATCATAACTTAGTTAAGCAAAGGCTAGCCACTTAGGCAAATGTACTATAATCAGCTTATACATATACTTGATTTTAGTATAACTTTTTTGATAAATAATAAAAAAATATAAAAAAAATAATAAAATTACATTTAATTTTTAATAATTTTAAAAATATTTATTGCGACGGTGTTTTCAATTTTTTCTCTCTCTTTTTTTTTTAAGATTTGATTATAAATATTAATTACATATTTATAAGTAAAAGATTGGCACGTGAGCGTGTAATTAATTAATTAATTATTTTTGATAAATAAATTAATTAATAAAAGTAACCAATTTAACAGAAATTTAAATTTTGGTTGGTAGCCTTGCATTTAGTTACGTCTCTTTCATATTTAAGACGATGAAGAGTATCCAATGTGTCAAAGTTCTTTTTCCTCTTATTTTCCTGCCCAAATGGGGAATTTTGGGCTTTACATGATAAACAAACCCTAGTGGCAACAGCTAACAAAAATAGAACAATGCATTATTAATTGCGACATTCATGGAGCGTTCGAGTGGAAGCAGATGCCCATGGACATCAATATCACGCTCGTTTCATCATCATTATCATCATTTTCCCCATCATCACTATCCGTTGGTTCAATTTCCCCACCACCATCACTTGATCTGCTGCCCTCACCATCGTGTACTCGCTAGTTTTACTCCTGTTCCTCCACAAAATTCAGACCTTGTTAGTAATGCTCCTTTGCAAAACTTGGAGGCCGATGCTGCTCTTTTGAAAGAAGATGCTGACGACCATGGCACTCAGTAAGTGTTTTTTATTTTATAATCTTTCTGGGTTCATGCGCAAGCTCGCCACCTTATTATAATGTCGTCTTTTGTATAACCTTAACGGAATTATATTATATATTGAATCACCTCAAAGAAGTTAGCGGCTACAACGATGCTGATGTTGTAATTAAGTAGATGTAATGGACTTTTGGTTAGTTCACTTTCCTGGGACTTAGCTGTTTTGGAATTGTGGTGTTGTGACTTTGAACCTACAAAAGTTTTATGAAATTATTTGATATCAAATGTAAGTGAAAATATCAAATGTCAGCCAAAACACAAGTGATTTCTACTAAAAATTGTTGTTGCCTGCTGTACAGAAACATCTCAATCTCAAAGGAAGCCTTAAGCCATAGCTGATTAACTACTTGTATTACAAACAAACAGATTCTGCTCTTTTCAAACAAACAAACACTCTTTGTTGTCTTTCTTGATGAGTAGGATGTTGCAATACCCAGAGCAAGAGCAGCAGCACAAGGGTTTTGAGGAGGTAGAGGAAGATGACGAGGACCCAATCTTTGTTCTAACTGATGAATGGAGAGAGTTCTTTGCGAAATCTGAAGCTAAGAGAAAATTAGGTTGGTAGCTTTTACGTCTCTTCGTCTCCATTTACTCAGGAAATTAATTTGTTTTCGGTTATGTATACTTGTGTCACAGAGAAGAAGCTGAAGCAGGCTAAAAGGAAATAGCAAGTAATTAGAGAAGTCGGAAACATTCTTTAACAATCCAAAGTTAAATCATTTGAGGCGGAAGGATAGACATTAACTATGAGGGTGCGAATATGGAATTGCTAGAGTTTATTCACACATTATCCTTTGTTATTGTGTTGAGGTATTTCTATGTCAGTGTTATTAATCTTCATATGCAAATCACAATGAGAAGTGTTAAAATTTCGGTATTTCCATATGTCAGTGTTGTTAATATTCATATATCGATCACTATGAGAAGTTTTAAAGTTTCAGAATGCCAATTGTGTTGCCTTGGCAAGGCCTTATTAAGGATGACATGGATGCTTGCATGCATACATGATAAATCACACACAACTGTAGACTTTATTCTAAGATCAATTTGGCAATTGACCTCTGTTTTCATTTATGTTGTTACGCATGGGCACCGTACAAATTGTTGTATTGATGTTCTCAGCTATACGATATTGTACAAGGAATGGAAAATGAAGGAAAAAGAATAAACAGCAATGTGTTTTTGGGGCAACGGTGGAATATTAGCTCTGCCAGAGCTGTTGAATATTTAACTTGGGGAAACCTTAGTGTTCAAAAACCTGGCAGTTTAACTGAAAAAGATTCAGTGTAGAATGAAAAAACAGTTGCGAGTGTGAAGTGCAGCACCTTTCGGCAACGGTGTATGTGAAATAGTGAATTTTTAATGACATGGGTCTGGGGATTTTATGTTTCTACTATTTTAATCTTGGCATGTTGTTTTGCAAAAAAATCTTGTTTCCAGCAGTCGTGCTAAAATTGAAAGCACTATTCTCGTTAAGCATTTACTTGTGATACAATATGAAGTTCCATTTGTTTTGAATCTAGATTCCTTTCATATCCCCATATGTATTTCCATTTGAAAGTATTTTGAACTTGAATTGTTAGAGATAATAAATAGAAACACGATGGAATGGGAATATTGCTCTAGTGGAGCATGTATTGGTGCACACACATATATATACACAGGTATACAAGGTGAGAAGATCCCATAATATCTCCCCTGGCCCTATCATATCTCTGATGATCATTACGAACCAAACTAGAATACACACACACACACACACACACACACACACACACACACACATGAATATACAATAGGTAAGGGTATATGGAATGCAGATGATTATGCTAACAATTAGAATAGTGCATACAAGCGTCTTAGAATTTTTTCTTTTTTCCCCAAACGTATCAATTGGTATAGATGGTCCTTGATGTTTATAATTTGTATATATGATGGTCACTTGTCAAACAATTAAGGATGGTCGAATCGGAAGCATTGACAAAAGTTTATTGCTATAAGAGATATTTCACCGCTTTACAGAACTGGAATACGGTTAATTGCATGACAAAAGAACACGAAAAATTTGTACAGCACCATAGAAACAAAAAAAATACTTAGCCTACTTTAAGCAATTTCGCAACATAAGAGTTGCAACCAAGGCCAATTGAGTGGTCTTTCGTGTTTTTCAAATGGAGAGAACCAATTTTTTAGACATACAAAGCAGAGCAAATGGAATCAATTCACCCAAGTGGTTTGTGTTGAGTTTCATCCCCCTGGTTACGAGAGTTTCACAAAACTAGTTAATAAAATTATAAAAACATTGGTATTTTAAAGGACTACATCAAAGAATTTTAACGGCTTTGCATATGAGTTATAAATTAACCTGCTTATTTATATGAAATTGTTGAAGGGCGATGAGATACAGGAGGCAACGTATGCTCTTACCACTAGAATCCTCACAAATATTCTCGCAACGTTAAGCATTGTTAGATCTCTCCCAATTTTATCTTTCTTTGCGTAATAAATGATTATGGATTAAATCTTCGTTTGAAAAATCAAATAACTCGTTATCTTCTCTAACATTGCAAAACAAGATAAAAAGAAAAGAAAAGAAAAACATAACTCATTAAACAATACACCAGAGGGAACAAACAGGTTAGTCCGGCCTGATCTATGACTTTGACCCGATATTGTAAGAGCACGTTCCAAACTACTTCTTGTTCAGGTCTAGGTGAGCCTGGGTTCCAATCGTGGTAAGGCATGAACCAGGTATGAATTCACTTTAAACAAACAAACAAGAGACTCTTTCACAACTCTCTCTTTTCTGTTGAAAAAAGGAATCAACTTTCTTTACTCTCTTGAGGATTCTCTGCTGAAAAGATAATCTCTTTCTAAAGAGACTCTTTTTTCAGAAATTTAAAAAAAAAAAAAAAGATTAGAAGCAAAGCTTTCATGGTGTGCATAGGCCTGCCCACAACCGCACAACTCACTTGACACTATTAAATATAATATTCTTTCATGAAAGTTCTCTATTTGTCTATATGTAATTGGAACATATAAAGTTCTAATGTAAATCCACTTGGAATGAAATCAAAATGAACAAGTAAAAAATCAGCAAACTGATAAAAGCTTCTTAAATTAATTTTTTTTTACCACATTATATGCATCTTATACAAGACACGGTTGTCTTACTGAAAATGTCACCTGTACGAAGGGCATACCACAGCTCCAAGGTTTGATGATTTTACTACTGTCTACACCATGACAACAGAGAATAGTAGCATGTTTCGAGCAAAGCAGCAGAATCACCTAGCCATTTAAGGCTTTGAAGCCAGTTTGCTGAAGGCACCATTTACTCTCTCCTCAGTTACCATTCTTTGGTTTTCATAAAAATCTAATATCTCCATTGAGATATTTTTCACCTGCCAAAATTAATTTCAAATACAGAAAAATAAATTGCCCCCCAAAACATTTTATTGATGATAGATAATAATTGATATCTCAACAGAACTTCCTGGCAGCAGTCACTAATGCAATATGTATAATGAAGATCAGTGCCTATTTTTGGGGTTTGAAATGGACATAACATTGCCCCAATGTGTTATGTAAATAATCCTTTTGCTGTTTGGAATACACACACACACACACACACACACACACACGTATGTGTATATATATATATATATATATATAGTACAGGAGTAAGTGATACCATTTACAGTATCATGTCCTACCATAAATACAAGTTTTATGGTGCCCTGTAAAAGGACTGAGACATGCTTACAAAAGAACAGGCATATGTATGCAATCATGTTTTTCTTTATATGGTTACAATCACCAAAAAGAGTCAATCAAGATACAAAAATATATCAGAGAGATGCAAGCATCAAGATCAAATTATGAAACAGAATAAGAGAATGAAGGTAAAATCCAAACACAACACACACCCCCACACAACCCGCACCAGACACCACCCCCACACCACACCACACCCCCGCACCCCAAAAAAAGGGGCCAAAAACAGCATAACAGGGTTTTGTATTTGAACAAATACACATCTTGTTGCACAAAGCACATAAGATTCCAAGACTTCCAGGAAAAACATTCTTAAGTGGCTTCTTTCTGGGTGGATCTTACTACCAAAAAGACAGCCACTTGGGTTTTCATGTGATTTAATTACTAAAGAGGTTCTTGTAAGAATCAATGCAAAGAAAAAGTTCAAACTTTGAAAACTCACCACATTCATATCAACGTGAAGTTCTTCAAACCATGCAGTGTTATCTTTTTCTCTATATACACTGGCAATATATATGCAAGCCAAAGCAATCAGATGCGGAGGATGTACAAGAATAAGGTCCATCTTATACGTGTCATTCACGATCCCCCTGAGTATCAATATGATGGGGTTAGTGCATGTTATATTGTTCAACAGAAGCCCAAACCAAAAAAATCTAACACATGGAAAAATAATTTAAAATAAAGTTGGGTGTTGACACTGGGAAAGGACATTTGAGGAGAAAAGAAATTATTGCACTGGTGAGTTGTTCCACTCTGAAATGATGAATCAACTTTCTCAAGCACTTTTTATCCAGAAAATATCATAGATTATGTCCAGTTGTAATTAATCAACTGAATTCCATCCATTATGGAAGCTGAACAACCCATCCCAAGGAATTTTTGAGAGAAGCATAAATCAACAATCTCAACAGAATTCTGCAAAAGTTACCATTTTATGATTTGCATAACCAAATCCATATCTAAGTTTGATGTATCCAGACAACTAGGATACATCTTTTGCAAGCTAAGAGGTTATCATTCAACTACTTTTTTCTTTCACTACAGTAAGAAATTAAGATGTAACAATCTTAAACCTACCTAATACATAAATTGAAATTCCATCTCAGAAAGTTTGAGTTCTTAGTCTCTTGAGAAAAAAGAAATGAAAGAAAAAAAACACAGAACATTCGCAAAGTCCCCTGGGTAGTGACTGAAGTACAACTCAATAGTCGTGGCCACAATAATTTATGTTCAACCTAATAGTATGCATACAAATAGATTTCATGGGCTACTATTATAATAAAGTATTGCTTCATCTAATAGAATTGAAGGATTTAATTAAATAATGATCAGATTGCCAAATCCCTGAGTCTCAAAAAAGGAGAGTCAAGCAAATGCTGACAAACTGAAACCTGAAGCCAGCCAAAGTGAAATAGATGGGCTAGCATGAATGTGTCTAAGGCTTTTGTTTGGGATTGTGAAGCTTCTCCTAAAAAAAATGTTTTGTAACTCCAACTTTTAATGTGACCCACACAGTTTTCCATTAATATTTGACGTCTTGCGCTTCCATTCCATAGCAGCTATGGCTTAAAAGGCACCACACTAAATTACCAACAAAGCCGAAATACAATCTGCCCAGAGGTACCACGCAATGCAAACAGATATTATTACATGAAATTTTCAACTAGAATCCAAATATGATAACATGTTACACCTTTTTTTCCCTCAATATTACCCCTACATTTATTCCTTTCTAGGTAAAAGATATAGTTTCATCTGGACTATGAAGGGAGTTCTAATCCATCTGGCGAGCTAATTTGACCATCAATCTGAGACATGCAATCATTACAACTTAAGGTAAAAGATTTCTAACTGCTCTACTAACAAATAAAAGAAAAGGGCAGATGTATCAAGATCAAAGAGAATAAGAATGTTAATTTGTATTCCATGGTCCCAGAAACAACTTGTAAAGGTTATCTTAGACTCTTACCAAGATAAATGAGTCATAGTTATATCATTCATGCCAGCATCCTGCAAAAACCTATAAAGATAAAAAGAGAAGAGAACTTGTCGTCAATTAAAATGTTGCATTAAGAAGATAGTTTGATAGAACCAATGAATGACAACTTTACTAAAATACATAACCAAAGAACATTATTGGCATTACAGTTAATATCATATGCTTCCCTTGAGGTAAGGTTCAAAATAATGTAGACCTGTATGGTTTCAAAGACCATCAAAGACCTCCCCTGAACTTACAGAGATATGCTAGTAAAGTCAAGGGCTATTAAAGTAATATCTGAAAGAATCATTTTTCTCTTCACTCTTTTCTGTTGTTCATCTATAGAAGCATTAACTCCTATATACAATTAACAAAGTAAAACCAAACTAGAAGAATAAAAAAATGCAAAAAAGAAAAGTTCTTACTGCACAAGCGAACGGTAAGGATGGAATACAACTAAATAATAATCAAGAGCTTCTAAAATCTTCATTTCCATTTCAAGTATATCTTTGACTTCATATCGATACTTTTCATCAGAATCTGCAAATTAAAAAGGGCATATTATCAGCACTTGCACAGAAGATAGAATCCAAGCAACCAGATTTGTAGGAAATAAAGGTTCATCAATTAGGTCCAGCAACAAGTAATTACATATTTTTTTGATGTAAAACTTGCATATTTTTTTGATGTAAAACTTACATATTTTTTTGATGTAAAACACAAGAAGTCGTGCCTGGAACGTGCTTTCTTCTGCTTTTGATGCCAAGTACAAGCAGGTTGGAGCAACAAGATGTGGATCATATTCTGTCATACTCTTTCTAAAAGTTCAAAGAGAAGTTATAATCAGCAAGTGATGATCCACATTTATGCTTGAAACTATGGCGAAATATGTTTTATCTAGGAGTAATGCTCTGAAAGTTCTCCACAGCTCAAGTGCATATATATATGTAACAGTGATGCACAAAGCTCAAGGCAAGATAAATATATAAGGATAAAAAATGGGAACAACTCAGAAAAAACTAATATATATCAGTTAAGGCGCAAGTCATGAATCTATTGCATCTGAGTTTCTCTCCCCATCAGAAGATTATACAATATACCTGATGTAAAAACGTCTCATATATGTAACTGCAGTGGCTACAACCCTGAAAGATTGACCAATATATTAGCCATTAGAGAGACGGGAATATTTGAATGATTAAAGATTTTTGTCATATCAACTTTGTAAAAAATTAGTAAGCAGATCTATGAATGCCATCTCATTTTTACACAAAAAGTTTGAGGAACAAGAATTTCCATGCACATTATTCAAAAGTGGTTATGTTTTCGCATATTTTCCACCATTAGCGAGGAAACTTAGTTTCTTTATCGATTCTCCTTTTCCCTATCTCTAAATTATTTTAATATTTAGTCAAAGTAAGAGATTAGCAGAAGTGTATAAAACATCAGGATAATGAGGTCATACCTTTGCCTCACTTTTACATGTTGAGCCAATTTCGATATATCTGGAAGAAAGAAGAGACAATTAAAATATATATAAAGGGATAAAGACAATTCAAAATCTTGAACACACAAGTATTGGCACAGTTGGGGGAATACTATCGAGCTAAGCTTAATAAACATGGTATGAATTCTATAGATTCCCTTGAATGCTCCTTTGAAAACAAAGTTTCAATCATTACATATCATAGTCCTGCATAATTTAATAATATTGACAAACAAGAAGCACGGCAGCTGCCACTAATTTAATCGAAGATTCAACTCTGAGTAGAAAGCTTTTGATAGATCATTGACTACAAGAAAAACGAAAATGCACAGTAAATTTATGAATTCATTCTATTTATTCTATTAAAAAGGAAAGAAAAAGAAAACTCAATTCAGAAGAAGATACTTCTAATAAAAACCTAAGAAATAAATACCTAGATGTTAGAATTTCTTTCACAAGGACCACAAAACTACGAAATGAAATACAAATAAAGAGAAAGAGAAAGAGAGCGTACAACTGGCCATTTGCATCTTAATGAATTTAAAATCTTCAAGAGTGATGCCCTTCTCTCTGTCAAGAGGTTGCACCACATCCACATCTTCCTGGTCCATAAGCTGTTTGCTGAATACACAAAACCAAATCAAATTAAACAATATTACGCACTAACTACAAATGTGAACATATATGAGACCATAAACAATCTGAAACTTACAAGTGAGAGGATGTCCAGAAATTCGCAGCCATTTTTTTCGCAGGAATTGTTCAAAATTCGAGTTCACGGCCTCTAAGTAACTCGATTGATTGATTGAATTTTTTTTACCCCAGATTTTTCATCCACTAATTTGGATCGTTTGGGCCAATTTTGTGGCAGAGCGCAATTTGTTGAAGGCCGAGAGGTTGGGTTAGTGTATAGAGGTCCAGTATCATTGCCTCTGGTCCGCGATGGTATCCATGACTTAATGATTGATTTATGGTAATCAACGTTAACGTATATTCAGGGACCGTACACCGTTGGAAGGGAATAAATGCTTGTTAAAAGTCGCATAAAACGGTAAATTTGAATTAGTAATTTGATTATGGTCCATCACATATTTAATAATACAATTATTATGATTAATAATACAAAATTTAAAACTTTTTATATAAATTTAAAATTTTTGTTGGAGTAACCAGAAAGTGAAGATTTCAACCAAGTAAATAAATTCAACCGAACTCATTTAATTTTATTTTATTTTAGATGGTTTCCATCTTAAATTAAAAATAAATAATTTAATTTATATTTTGATTTGACGTTAAAAATAAAAATCGATAAAATTTTAAACTTTTATTTTTGCATGTTAATGGATTATACCATACCAAATTACTTATATTCATAATTATTTTAAATATATAATTATTTAAATATATTTATTTTTTATCTTTAATTTTTTTAAAGTCGATTTCTAAAAATCTATGATGTGTTGATGTTTCAAGCCTAGCTGGCAAGAATACAAGAACTAGGAAGCTCAAATGAATCAAAGAATCAAAAGAATAGATGAAAAAAATTGAAGAAAGAACAGAAGAACTAATTTGTAAAGATCAAATACTAGTATTTGTTAAGAGAAAACTTCTCTATCATTTCAAGTATGTTACATTTTCCTTGAAACAAATTTACAAGTCTAGAATTTATAGTTTCTAGCAATATATCAAAACAATACATTGTGATAACTAATTGTAACAAACTCTTTTTAAATTCCTAAAATTGAAACTAACAAACTACAAGGACCACAATAGCTTTCCAGCTCATTATCCAACTTAGTTACCTCATCTGTTAAGCTCTTTTCTAGCTAGAATCACCAATTCACAAATCTCCACCTTGATTTATGATTCTTTTTGTTATTGAACTTCAACCTTAGCTCAAACATCTCAGTAATCAAAGAATGTTATCTATAGAACTATACCATACTACAACTCAACTTTATTAGACATGCTTGGTAGCTTTAAATAATATTCAAATTTCTTGCTTGGTACTGCTTTGGTCAGCATATATGCAATATTCTTTAAAGTGTAAACTTTTTAAATTTTAACTACACCACTTGAAAACACATTCTTGATGTAATGTAGTCTTACATCTATATGTTTTGTTCTTTCATGGTGTGTTTAATGCTTAAACAACTAGATAGCCCTCTCGCTATCATAAAACAACTCAACCATAACTCATCAATCATTCTCTTTAACCAAATTGCTTCATTAACAGCTTATGTCATGGCAATGTACTCTGCTTTAGTTATGGACAAAGCAACCACATGCTGTAAAATTGATTTCTAGTTCATTGCACAATTGTAATTAGTAAAAATAAAATTAGATAAAGATTTTCTTTTATCTAACTTAGTAATGTAATATCAATCCACAAATCCCTTCATAATTCCTGTATTCTTACTCTTCGTACCATAAACAAGCTTGCATTCCAAGCTTTGTTTAATATATCTTAAGATCTATTTCACTATATCCCAATAAAATCTTTTAGGATTCCTTATGAACCTACTCACCATTCCGACT
This sequence comes from Swietenia macrophylla, assembly GCA_032401905.1. NCBI lineage: Eukaryota > Viridiplantae > Streptophyta > Magnoliopsida > Sapindales > Meliaceae > Swietenia > Swietenia macrophylla. Next base: position 2,842,087 of record CP135559.1, on the reverse strand, counting down.
AAATAAGCTAAATTAGGTCTTAAACATACCATTGCATATATAATTTTCCAATAGCATTTATACAAGGAATATTTGACATTGAACACTTCTAGGCATCAATGTTAGAACCCTATGATATTAACAATATAAAATGTGATGCTAGTGATAATTTAACTACCTTAACTTCATTCATTTTAAAGTTATGCAATATCTACTCTAGTTATTATTTTGCGATAATTCCAGCAATCTCTACTGTATATTCCTTCTTTATTTCAATACAACGTATCTTCTTGGCCATTCCATACCTTTGATCTTAAACTAAAAGCTCAATTGACTCTTTAACTCACCAAATCCTCATTTCTTTTTGTTACTATTATTATACCATTAACATAAACTCAAAAATATGTTATATCTTCTAAGTTTTTTCCTTAAAATACATATAATTATCATATTGACTTTTATTATATTCTTTATTGATTATGAAGTTATCGAACTTAAGGTTTCACTATCTTAAAGATTACTCAAGTCTATACAATAACTTCATCAATAATAAGATTTTTCCTCATCTTTTAGTTTTATAAAGCCCTTAGGTTGAAATATGTATATTTCTTCATCCAAATCCCCATAAAGAGATGTTGTGTTGATATTCATTTGCTATAATTTAAGATTATATATTACAACTAAAGCCAGTAGAATCATTACATAGACATGCATTACAAATAGTGCAAATACTTCGATAAAGTCCATTTCTTCCTTTTGAGAAAAGTTTTTTGTTACCAACCTAGTTTTAAACTTAATAACTCAACTTCCATTGATGTCTATCTTTTTTTTTCTTGAATATCTACTTGTATTCAACAACCTTTCTATTCTTAGCCTTTGAAACCAACTTTTGGGTATGATTTTTATCAAGTGAACTCATTCCATCTTTTATTAGCTTGAACCGAAACTTAGATTCAAAACTATTCATTGCTTTCATATAAGTATTGGACTATTTATATATGAAGTGATATGTTGTATTCAAGGCATCAATAATTAAATCTGTATATCTATACCTAATTGAAGGTTATATGCTTCTTTTAGTTTTTTCTCTAGTTAGTTCATAATTTTGTATAGCTTCTCCATATGTAATACGTTCTTCATCTTCTATTTTTTTTATTACTATTTTTATACTTTATTGTGCGAAGCTTCACTTCAAGCTCAGATGTGGTTCCATTAGACTTTTAACCCATTGAATCATTATGCTATCTACTAACCCTTTTTAGCATCTCTTTTTTTGTGAAATTTCAGATCTTTGCTAATAATGCATTTGTTATTCCTTCCATTATTGCACCAAATTTTGTATCCTTTGACTATTTTAAGATAACCAATAAATATTTTTTTTATGGCTTTTGCATCCAACTTTGCTTGACTTATATTAGCATAAGCTATAAATAAAAAAACCTTCGGATAATCCATGTTTGTTTAAAGGCCAGGCCATGATTCTTGTAGTGTTCTAAAGTTCAACACGAATTTAAGACTCCTGTTATACAAGAAAATAATTGTCATCATTGCCTTGACCCAAAACAACTTTGACAAACCAACCATTATTAGTATACATCTGACTTTTTCTTATGTTATTCTATCAAATTTTTCAGCTTTCTTATTCCATTAAGGTGTGAACCTCATAGTTTTATGTTCATGATCCTTTCATTTTGCAAAAATCTTCAAATTCCTTATTATGCAATCCCATTCCATTATTAGTTCTTAATGCTTTAACTTTTTTATTAATTTGATTCCTTATTAGTTTAATCTAATATTTAAATCTTCCAATGATCGATCTTTGCTCTTCATGCGTATAACCACATTTTCCTTGAAATGTTAATAATTATTGAAAAAAAATACTTTACACCACTTAAGGAATTGACTTGTTCGAGTCCTCACAAATCTAAATATTAATAATCAAGTATTTCTCGTGTTATGAATTGTAGGGCCACATTTGACTATAAAATGCTTTCATAATCCATAACTTTCATTGAATTTGAAGAATCTAAGTGAATTACTACTAAGTAAACCTTGTTTCTTAAATTCATCAAGACTTTGCTCACTTAAGGACCTAACCTTAAATGCCACACTATTACTATAATTCTTTTACATTTAAATTACTAGCTTTAACAATTATTGCCTTACCTTTTAAGATATAGAAATTATTCTTTCTAACAGCTTCTAAAAAAACTAAAATCTCTTTATTACCTTAAGAAGGTTATTCTTAATTTTAAAGGTACAACTAGCTTCATCAAAACATACCAATTAGAAGTAAGTTTTTTTTTTTTTTTTAAGGTAAGAACATACTTGACTTTATAAATGTTTTTGCATGCTTTATCACTTATTTCTTCTATCTTACAAAATATTTTATTTTTTATTAGGACCCTTGATCATATTTATCATATCTATAGATATAAACAAATTTTATTCGAACACGTACAAGATATGTAGCCCAAGTCCATAATCGATTTTCCTTTTAGTTTATCATGTAAATCAATCAACATAAATGCATTCTTGAAATCCTTCTTTGTCACTATTGTTGCATCTGTTTGCTTGCTTGGGTATCCTTCCTTTTTTAGTTATGCCTTTCAAAATAATCTTTTTGAAAGTGTCATTATTTGTGACAAGAGAAACATTTTAACTTATTTGCCTTTTAAACAAGAAAAACTAATTTATAAAGATCAAATACCACTATTTGTCAAGAGAAAACTTCTTTTTCATTTTCTATATGTTACAATTTCTTTAAAATAGATTACATGTAAAATTGCTTTTGAAACCTTAGAGCAAAATGGTTATTTTCATCCATTTTGCATTTCATGCATTTTCATATGCACGGAATAGTAAGCCAACATGATTTGAAACTTATTAAATGATTTATAAAATTTTATTTACTTAGAAATTAAATTAAAAGATTACTTTACTTAAACGCCCTTTTATGGCAAAAAGTGTAAAAAGAAAACCTTAATTCTCAATCTGAAAATTTTTGAATAATAAATTTTAATATAAATGATAAAATCTCAACATTAGTGTTAATTTAGAATTTAAAATGATAAATTTTGCATAAGTGCAGGACTAAAACAACATATGGATAAATTAATAAGTTTGAGTATAGTGGGGGGAGGGGCTATTCTTGTCTTCCATGCATAACAGAAAATCTCCCAAAAATCTACTATGCCTCCATCTCTTTCCTTTAAAGCCAAAAAACAAACCACCACTTAGAAAGCCATCCCTAAATTTTGGCCATGTGATTTCCTTCATTTCTCTATGAAAGTAAGTCCTTTATATATATATATATATATATATATATATATATATATATCTCCTCTAGCTTGTGTACTTACTTTTTAGTTTAGATTTTTTATTTACCCTTTATTTTGAAAGAAATCACGAGGAGAAAGTAAGTGTGAACAATTTAAATTTTAAGAAAACTTAAGTTTTTTGACCCAAAAAATCATTTTCAAGCTTAGGTAAGCATTTTGGCATGATTGGGCACTTAATTCTTTCATATTTTGTATTTAATTTGAAGTTAAAAATTGTAGTTACTGTTCATCTAAGTATGAACTTGTGGTTTCTTTATTTTGTTGATTTTGATGATAATTGTGGATGTTAAATTGTTGAGATAACAGTAAAAATAAAAGTTTATGAATTGGGTTTGTAAAATGGATGTTAACCAAATGAAAGAGGAGCTGAATGTGTGCGATTTGTAGCTTGAATGTTGTGGTTGATGTGTTGGAACATTGTATTGAATTGTTGAGATAGTGTAATTAGAGTATTAAATAAATAAATTAAAGTATTGACATGAAAATGTTGTTAGGGCCAAATTTAGAGTTGGTAGTTGTCGAAACAACTTTTTAATAGTTTTGACCTTTCAGTAGTTTTTTTAAAATTAGAAAAAATAGAGGCATTTTTAGAAAAAAAATTTAGAGCTACAATTAAAATAGATTTGAAAACTTTTAATACAAGTACCTATAAATCATATTTGAAGTACATTTGCCTAGCCAAATAGGTTTCCGAATTTCAACGTATGTGTAGGGTAACTACATTATTCAGAATTCTTACTTTTTATTTTATATTGTGAACCAAGTTTGAATCCCCAAATGACTTCTACATTGAGTAATTCAAAAGATCATTGAAAAGTTTAAGGAATCTAATTTATTTTTTAAAGAAATATTTTTTAAAATTTCAACTCTAACTCAAGATTATCTAGTTTGGAAAAGTTATATTGAAATTTATCAAATCTTATAGTATACTTAGAAATGTTTGTTTTATGTTAAATTTCTATTAAAATATGCAAAGAATATTTTTGGGAATTTTTATTATTGTAAATTTATTGACATTATTAAAAATGGATAGCTCCACTTAAGTGTTGAATACTAAGGTCTTAAATTAAATTGCTGACATAAACTATTAATGTGTAATATGCATTATCATACATTGCATACTATAAGAATTAATTAGCGAATTTTAGCATTCATACTAGTATTATGCAATTAATGAATTAAAATATAAGCACGGGTACTTTGAGTAAAGATTTCCAATAGTGAGAGAATATGCATAAAGATCAACAAAAGAGTGCACACCTTCCCTAGACAGTGAATGGACAAATTTTGGTATCAATTATTTTAAACTTATATTTATTTGTTTTTAAAAAATCTTTTTAGAATTGATGGAAGTCTTAGGATATATGAATTAGTTTAAAAATAATTATGTTAGCCTATGAATTTGGATTACTTGTTGTTTATATGCATATGGCTTTGATTTATGGGAATGGCCCTTGGGGCATTGATATTTATTTACATGTTTTATTTATGAATTTAATATATTGGTGATAAAGCTAGTGGGTCGATGTTGTTGTAGTAATACAGGGTAGTAAGTAACTTATGGTCGGACCTAACTTATGGTTGGACTTATGTTAAAGCCGCCTAGGTGATCAGGATTTTCATGTATCTTATGGCAAATTTTTGAAAGGTAGCCTACGGGATTAGGCACTGAATGGGATAATAGCTGTCGAGAAACCTACTAGTGATTGGTATTGGATAGATTGATACCAAATTTGATTCAAATATAGTCCCTGCTATTACTACATGATTATTCAAGCAGATAATTTTATTAAAAATAAATTTTCTTATAAATTAATTTTTTAAATAAAATATAAAGTCAAGTTTAGATGATTTTTTTATTAGACATGTTTTTCACAATTAATTACTTTATTAAAAAAATCAATAATGGTTTTAAGTGTTATTTCAGGGCAAAATATCCAAGAAAAGAGGCTAGCCCAAATTTGTATTACAACAGTGAATTTGTATTACAAAAGGAACTCCATAGGTCTAAATTTTATATTGTATAAATTCTTCTCTTTGTATAAAGGACATAATCAAATGATTATAGTATCTTAGGGTATTATTCATAACCTTTATATTTTATGAGTTCGTTCACTGAATATTTCTAATACTCACCCCCTTACCTTTCAGTTTCGGATAAAGAAGTGCATGTAAAATTTAAGCAACTGTATCTCTTCTTATAAGATTCTCTTACTCATTTTCTATTCTATTTAGGTCCATTGGTAGTATAACATAATTTATATTTTAAAATATTATATTATACATTGAGAATCTATTTTGTATTTGAAAAATATTATTGTAAGATATGTATGATTTTAAATTTTGAAGTAACTAGATGGATGATTTTATATGATAAAAGTGTTTAAGTGACACATTTTGTAGTTACTGCATGCTAAATACTGATTTGAATTAAATATTTTATTTTGATAATATCTGCATGATGAATCTATTAAAAATATTATTTGGATGGATAGTATACAACGAGTTTTACAAGTTTTTATGCTGTTATGCTATCAATTTTCAATTTAATTTGATATGAAAATCAACTAAATTGAAGTGGTAAATGTGTTTGGATATGAAATTTGGTCAGGGGGAATGACTTTAACAAGCCTTGCATACTCTCCTGAGCGTTCCAAGTTGATAAGGTGAATCCCGAAGATACGCGGTGATTGTCATGTGTTGATTTCTTAAAGTCGGAGCACGATATTACAAGTTTAGAATTTATAATTTTTAGCAATCTATCAAAATATTGCATTTTGATAAATAACTATAACAAACTCTTTAACTTTCTAAAACTAAAGTTAACAAACTATAACTACTGCAATGACTTTTTGGCTCATTTTCTAGCTCAGTAACCTTATCTGTTAAGTTTCTTTTTGGCTAACCTTTACATAACATAGAATTTAAGTCATAAATTCACATGATAGATGATAATCTTTGTTTTCAAGCTTTTCAAAGGAGAAGAATGGGAAAAAAAAAAAGAATGCACAAGAAAAAAGAATGAGAGTAACTGACGTAGTTAATGATTCAAAATCATTAAAATTAATTATAGATCTCGTTTAAAAGTTTCCTCTAATTACACATGTTTGAAAAATTAATCGTGAAAACTCATACAAAATCTAATATATATCATAAATAATAAAATATATTTGTGCCATAAATAGAGCACAAACAAAGAACATATTTGTTCTATAATTACCCCAGTGTGCTTCTTGTAATTCTTTTCTTTTCTCCTTGATTGTTTCTCTTCTTTTTTCCTTTTTTTGTCAATTTTTTCTTCTCGTTTTTTATCACTTTCTCTATTTTCTTTCTTATTTCTTTTCTTCATTTTTTTCTTCTATTTTACTTTTGTTTCTTTTTTCTCAATTTGCTAAAATAAGACATTTTCTTAGTATTTTTATAATATAGTAAAACATTTTTATGGTCATAATATTAAGACCCAACTAATTTTATTACTATAAAGAGGTTATAATTTATTAGAACAATATAAAGTGCTTTAAACATGCTTAACTAAAAAAGAAATCATTGTTGCATTTGGACAAGAAAAAGAAGACCATAATCCTCAAAATGATGGTACAAAAATATACATAAAAGAAAAAGGTTCAGTACTTATAAGCTTTAAGTATGCTTAAAAAATTAAAAATATTTTGGTTTTAACAAGATATCTATACTAACAAGTTATTACATACTTACAAGCTCAAAGATGTGATAACTTTAAAGAATAAATCATTATCTCAAATAACTTTAAAAAAATATTTTATTTTATTTATTTTTCTTTTTTTAATATAATATTGTACATACCTTTTGCAATATACAGATAATTATTACTATACAAAATTTAAAAAACTTATAATACATTGTAATTTGGAGTTTATTCTTATTTATAATTGGCTTGACTTAGACCAAAATTTTTTATGATTGAATGGAGGTTATTCCTAATGGAGCATCATTATAAAGTTGTCTTATTATATTTTAATAATTGAATGTATACACCAATTCAATATGTAAAGCAAAGATTTTGCCACATGTTTATGTTTACAAGTAAAAAAAAAAAAAAGTATGTGTTACAAATTTGATCCTTTATCTAATTTTGTATAAATTCATAAGTTTTCAATACTACATAGAGTAAAGGATATCTAATTTCTATTCTTTAGTTCTTAACAATTCTCTTTTGTATTGGTACATGCACTAGAAAAATTATGTCCTGAATATTTTTGCATATCCAAATCATCAATCATCCCAAAGTATTTTGCATATCAAAATCATCAATCATCTCAAAGTGCCATACTGGAGACTTCTAAAGCTTAACTTATGTGGATGTGAACTATATGTAGTCTTTTGAATTGTTACTCATAGGTCATCTTCTAAAAGCATTTATATACTTAGACTTTATTGAGTTTTGGCAGAAATAAACAAAGATAGTTATCCTACTTTGATGGTATTTTGAACTATACACTTAATATTTTGAACATTCACTTGTAAATTGAGTGTTTCTATATTTTTATTTGTATTCTTAGAAAAAGAACTATTGAGTTCCACCAAAATATCAACTAAGTTTTGAAAGCCTATTTTCGTATAGAATCTTAAAGTTTAAATTGTTTCTTATTTCATTTATATTTGGGTTTTGCAATCTAAGTATAGAGTTATAATTTATTATTTTTGAAGATAGTGAAAGTTTCAATAATGCCCAAAGATGTAGGTTTTTATATTGAACTTTGCTAAATTTTATGTTCTTTCATTATTTCATTTATTAATTCTTTGCTTTATTAGTATTATATTTCAATAGCTATAGTTAGTAGTTATGTGTTGCTAAATTAAAATAAAAAGCTTATACTACAAAATAAGTTACACCAAAGCTGTGGGTTTAGCGTAGTTCTGGTTGTTTGATAGCTATTGAATATAATAGTTAGTTTGGAGTTTTGGGTATTTTTGTACAATAGTTACAGTAAAAAGAAATTACATTCTTAATTAATTGTCTTTTAAGTACTATTTATTTGTATACTAAGTTATAGATAATAGAAATGGTAGAAAAGGTAACATATCATTCATACCAATATAAAGACAATATCAATGACAAATGAAAAAATTGATGTAGAGAAATTTGATGGTTGAAATAATTTAGGCTATGGCAGAGTGAGGCAATGGATGATTTGTGTCAAAAGATTTGGATATAGCTTTGGAAAAAATAAAACCAAAGGATATCAATATGAAATATTAGGAAATGTTTAAGGTAACAGCCTGTGGTATGATTTGCCCATGTATTTGTGGAGAACAAAAGTATCCATTCATAAAAAAAACATCTATTAGCAAACTGTGAAAGTCACTGAAAAACAAATATATGAAAAAAAAAACAAGAAGAATCGACTCTATTGGTTAAAAAAAATTATTAGCTTCAATTGAAATTAGGTATAAGTGTTAATAATCATACTGATAACTTTAACTGTTTGATAACCAATTTGTTAAACTTAAATGAAACTTTCAGAGATAAATAATGACCAATGTTATTAATAGAATCTCTTTTTTAAGTTAGATCATTTATGTATTACAATTACTTATAACAAATAAAAAGTGTCATATGAAGAGGTATATATATCATTACACAATTGTGAAATTCATAAGAAATATCAGAAAGAGAATAGAGATGACTCAACAAAAGCACTAATAATAAAGGGAAGAAATTAGATATGTAAACAAAAAGAAAAAGAAATATCACATTCGAAGAAAAAAGTTGATAAAGATGAGTGTGCCTTTTGTCATGAAAAAGGATATTAGAAGAAAGATCGTCCAAGCTACTAAAGAAAGAAAAAAAAAAAAAGAGTAAGGCTACTTCTAATACAAATATAGTTAAGAATAATGAAGATGTAACATATTTTACACTAGTTATTTTTTTGTTCACATCTGGGTATGGTGAGTGGATTTTAAATTTAGATTGTACTTATCATATGTATCCTCACAAGGAGCAATTTTTCAATTTTGAAGATTTATATCATGGAGTTGTTTACATCGGTAATTGTAATTCATGGATAGGTTCAATTTGAATGAGAATAAAAATGGATCTACTAAAGTTTTGACATATGTTTAATATGTACCATATTTGAAGAAAAATCTTATCTCTTTAGTTGTTTTGGATTCTAAAAGTTGTTCAATGTCTGTTAGAGATGTGATTTTAAAGGTTACATTATGCACTCTTATGATTATGAAAGCTAAAAAAAAAAAAGATATTTATACTATTACAATGGTAGTAAGATTATTAAATCAGCTACTATAGTTTCAAAGAATAATGCAGATTTAAAGAATAAGGTATATTAAAAAATAATCGAGTTATGGCATATGCATTTGGAACATATAAAGGAAAAAAATTTATTAAATTTGGTGAGACAAGCTTATTAAAAGGTGCAGAATTTTGTACATTGTATTTCTATAAGCATTATATTATAGGATAACAAATGAGAGTGAAGTATGGCACTATAATTCATAATACTAAAGGTATTTTAAGTTATATTTACTCTAATGTGTGGAGACCTATCAAGATAACATCTTTAGAAGATAAGTAATATTTTGTTTCTTTTATTGATGACTTTTCCAAAAAAGTTTAGGTGTATGCTACGAAGACTAAAGATGATGTATAGTATTATCCTTAAGTAAAAAGAAAATTATTGAGACACAAATTGAGAAAAATATTAAATATTTCATATTAGATAATAATCGTAAATACTACATTAATTTATTTTTAAAAGTATATCAAAATAAAGGTACTATATAACACTTCATATTTAAAAATACACAACAACAAAATGGGATGGCAGAATGCATGAACTAGATGTTACAAGAGAAAGTTTGGTGCATATTGTCTAATATTAGGTTAGACAAGGAATTTTAGGCTAAGGCAGTGACTTATGCATGCCATCTTATTAAACAATTACTATCTATAGCAATTGAAGAAAAAACTCCGTTAGAGATATAGTATGGAAAAATTGTTAATAATTATGACTTCTTATATATTTTCGGTTCCGTTGCTTATTATTATATGAGAGAGTTTAAGTTAGATCTTAGAGTTGAGAAAACTATTTTTATGGAAATTACTTTAAGGGTGAAAGGATATTGGTTTTAATGTTGAAATTCAAAAAAAATTATGTTTAGTAAAGATGTTACATTTGATGAATCTACTATGTTAAAGAAAATAAAAGAACAAAAATATACCAATGATATTGTAAAGTAAGTGGAGCATACTCAAAACTAGATGCAGTTTGAGACAACTAGTAACCTAATTAAAATTGTTGTAATAAATGATACTCCAATGACAAAGGAAGTTAATGAAAATGTATAAAAAAAAATGTTTTCACTTAAGAATCTTGACAACAACAAAAATCAATTGCAGTTAATAGGCCAAGATGTGAGATTCATATATTTGCTTGATTTGCTTATATGGTTGTTTATGCATTTTCAATAATAGATGATGATGTTTTTTCTACTTATAAAGAAGCAATATAAAATCTAGAATTTGATTAGTGAAAGAAAACTATGGATGATGAAATGTAATCACTTCAAAAGAATAAAACTTGAGAGCTAGCTCAATCACTAAAAAATAAGAAAGCAATTAAGTGCAAATGGGTATATACAAAGAAAGATTAACTTTATAATAAGATGATGTTCATTATAAGGCTAGTTAAAGACTATACTCAAAAAGAAACTATTAATTATAATGAAATATTTTTTTTAATTGTTAAATGCTCTTCTATTATAATACTGTTTGCTTTAGTGGCTTAATTGAATTTGCAAATAATTCAACTTAATGTAAAAATTGCATCTTACATAGTAATTTAGAAAAGAAAATCGATATGACTTAACTAAAAAAATCCAAGATTGCTAGTAAAAAAAATTAGGTTTATAAATTAAAAAAGATCACTTTATGTTTTAAAAAAGTCACCAAGATAGTGGTACATACGACTTGATCGATTAATGATGGATTAAAAGTATATTAAAAGTGAATTTAATAATTGTGTGTATTTTTACAAATTAAAAATGGATCTTTTGTCTATCTACTCTTGTAAATTAATGATATATTTATAGCTTTAAGTAATGTTGAAAAAATGAAAACTTGAAGGCTTAATTAAATCAAGATTTTGAGATGAAGGATATAGGCGAAGCTAAGAAGATTCTCAGTATGGAAATTAGTAGAGATAAAGGAAAAAAAAATGTTTATTTGACTCAAAAGCAATATTTGAAGAAAGTATTATAACGTTTTGATATTTTTAATCAATCAAAATATGTAAGTAGCCTACTTGACCCTATTTCAAGTTGAGTGCATTGTTATCTCCAAAGACAGATGAAGAACGAGACTATATATCAAAGGTTCCATGTTCTAATGCAATTGATAATTTGAGGTATACTATGATTTGTCCTGGTGCCCACCATTTCACATGTTGTTGGAGTTGTGAAAAGGTATATATATGATAAAGAACATTAGCAGGCCGTGAAAAGGATTATATGATATTTGTTAAATATTATAAATGTTAGATTAGTTTTAGGGAAAGATGATGCTTGTGATCATTATGTGATTATATATGTGTTTACTTTTGCAAAATCATCAATGAGTTGGAAGTATACTTTATAATCTACAGTTGCTTTTTTAATACAGGCGTAGAGTACATAACAATCACAGATATTGTGAAAGAAGTTATTTGGTTACAAGGAATATTGAAGGAATTGGGTACTATTTAAAAGAATATCAATAATTATTCTAATAGTCAAAGTACTATTTATTTAGTAAAGAATCTAATGTGCTATATTCAAATTGAAACATATTAATGTTTAATATCACTTTTTCTTGAGATTATTGAAGAGGATAGAATTTTGATTAATAAGATTGAAACTACTGAGAATCTTTTAAATATCTTGACCAAGGTAGTAACAACGATCAAGCTAATATGGAAATTTGTTGAGTTTTGGTTTAAATAGCCAAAGATGGTTATCCACATTAATAAATAATACTTGGCATTTTGAACCTCCACTTATAAAAAGAGTGTTTCCATGTTTCTATTTGTATTCTTAGAAAAATATCGATTAAGCTCTTGAGAGCATATTTGCTTATAACACTTCAAAATTAAAATTTTCTCTTAATTTTTTAATTTATTTTTGGATTTTGCGATTTAAGCCTAAAGTTGTAATTTACTATTTTTGAATATAGACAAGTTTCGATGGCATCAAAGGACATAGGTTTTTGTAATGAACTTTGTTAAATTTTATATTCTTTTTTCATTATTGTATTGATTTTATTTCTAACTTTATTAGTATATTATTTCAATATTTATAATTAGTAATTATGTGTTACTAAATTAAAATAAAATATTTTTGCCATATAACATACTTGTTTTAGGGATCTTTGTGAAAAGAATCAAAATGCACATAAGTAAAAGCCAAAGCTTCTTGAAAGCTGTCCACGTAAAGTTATAATAGCAAACAAAAAATTTTAAAATTTTATTAAAAAAATTTTAATATTGATATTAGAGGTTGAACGTAAACCAATCAGAATTAACTTCACCATTGAAAATTTTTGTTATATGTAAATTAATTTGACCATAATTAGTAGTCAGTTACATATGGGATTTGACCTATTACCTCTTTAAATTTCTTTTATTATAAGATAATTTATAATGTTTTATCCTTTAAATTATAATTAACATTGTAATCATTCTATAAAACTTAAAACTCTTTTAATAAAAGACAACATCATTTAAAATAAGAAAATAATAAACTCAACTTATTATTGAATGATAAAAGGTTATATTAAGTAAACTGTGAACTTATTAAAATTTAAATTTTTTAATATAAACAAGAATTTAGAAATTATTTGATTTTGTAAACACCAATTGAATGAGATTTTTGTTTTAAGAATTTTTTAATGTGTTTTAAAAATAAAATATTATGTAAAATAGAGATTCATTTGAATTTGATTTATTTATTAATCACATCAAAAAATTAAAACACATCTATAAATAAATATAATTAATAAATAAATTATAAATAAATTAAAACGATACCCTTATTACACGAATTCGTTCGTATGTTTTTATTCGTTTATTATTTATATCTTAAATAAATTTAATAGTTTAAATAGGAATACGACGTTATTATTAAACGGGTGATATGAATACGACATATTTATTATGTGTATCAAATTTTAAAAAGTTCGAATCCATTTATTTATTTCGAATTCATGTTGAATAATAATGTCGTCCCACCAATATCAGTATTTGATCTACTCTTGTTGTTCCATTTAATATAAATTAATAGCTATTTTTTTTCCTTAACACTTGCAAAAAAAACATATGGAATATATATATATATACACACATATATACACAACTTAAATATAATAAGTAAAAAAGCTTAATGCAATAGTAAATTTTTTCAACATATTCCTTCATTCTTTTCTTCTGCCTTACATTCTTCGTAGAATAGGTGTCATCAAACTCATCTACATTCACTCTATAGATGTCAACCTTAGTAGAAAAATCACATAAAACTAATTAGTACATTAATCACGTTAGAAGTTGTTACATAAGAGAATTTGCACTAAGAAAAATGTTAATGGTGAGAGAATAAAAAAAAAGTCATAAATTGCAAGCTAATTTTAAGAACTTGTAATAAGAAAAGGTTAATTACAACAAGTTATTGCTGGTGAGAGGGAAAAAAAAAAGTGATGGATAACAAGTTAATTTTGGGAGATAGTACCAACAAAACTAATAAATGTTGATAGTTCTTTAATACCATGGGCATGGGGATATAAGGAGTAGTTTAAAATTAAAAGAAGTTAATTTAAGGATGGTTTGAAATTTTAATGAGTTTAGAAGGTGAAGTTTTATTTCCGAAATTTTCTTAAATTTTAGAGAGTAAAATAAGTGTTCATAACATCTTTTGGATATAATCAACCCATCATAAAAGGACAAAATTTGGCGATTGAAAAAATAAAAGAAAAAGTGTAAAGCAAGCAAGAATCCTTCTTGAGAGCACCATGTCATAGAATAAATTTGTTATTTTAGGTATTTTAACTAGAGATAGAGAAGTAGAAAAAATGTTACTAGAGATGAAAAAAGTGTCATAGTTTGTTTATAAACTTAAAAGTTCATTACTACTTTGTGTCGTACCTAATTTTTAAAAAAATACACCCAACTCAACCTATTGATTTTGTATCATATTCATTCATGTACATTCTTTGTTTTTAATTTTTTTAAAAAATAAAATTTAATTAATTAAAATTATCAAAATTTCACTAAATTTAACTTTTATACAACTTTTACTACGTGTATTATTTATTTATTTATTTATTTTTAAAATTATTAGTAGATAATGAATTAACTATCAGTTCTTTTGTGTTAGTTAGGGGACAAGTCTATGCTTTCATGTATAAAGTATTAATTTCGGTTTGAACCCATGTAGTTGCTAGTTGGTTCAATGATAAAATTTATTGGAACGCTACAAAAAGTTTAGGATACAAACAGCGCTTGCACTAGATTAGGGAGCAATTTATTGAACTTTTTTTTTTTTTTATATAACATTTAATATAAAAAATAAATAAACAAATATCAAATATTTAACAAAAAGTGTTTACTTAATTATCCCTTTTAATAACTTTTAAATGTGTAAAGTCTTGTTTATGAATTTTTTTTTTTTTTTTTTTTTGCTATTTTTCAAAGTTGAAGTTGAAGGTGATGGATGATGTATTTTAAGAGTATTTATACTTTAAAAGAGTCCAAATATAAAAGAGTCCAAGTGACCATAAAATAAAATAAAATAAAATATGTCCGAATCAGCATTGCCAAACGGGCAGGCACCAACTCCGGGATCATATCTACAGTGTTAAAATTATTAAGACGTGGCATAATCTTATTGGTGGAAAACATGGAAACAAATTAAACGCCACATCACCAACTGCATGCAGCCTTCGTGTCTCTAGGAAACGGCAGATTTCAGCTCAGGCCGCTCTCTCGTCGCCATCTTCTTCATCAATCAAAAACGCATCTAATAAATAAATAAATAAATAAATTTGAGGATATTAACCTTTGAAAATCTGTTTATTTCTGCTCATTATGTCATCGGTTTTTCTCTCATTAGAAGAAGAAAAGAAGGAGGTAATGGGAACGAGGAGGGGTAGATCGCCTGTGATTGTGAATGCAGTGTTGGGATGGCTGAAAAGGCAGCCATTGAAAGTGAAGAGCTTTCTTGCTTTTACGTTTATGGTGTTTTCTCTAGTTTCTATGAAGCTTTTGGTTAAAAATCAGGATTATTTCTTCATTGCATCTGAGGCCATCCATGCCGCTGGTATCGTCGTCTTGATTTTCAAACTCACCACCAAGAAGACTTGTTCAGGTATCCTGTCTATTTCGTCAAATTAATTAATTACTCAGTTTTGTTTCAATGGTGTTGTTTTGTTGCCCTTATTCTTACATAAGAAGTCAAATTCCAATAGGCTCATGTCTTGGTACCACATATGCAATCAGATCAACAAAATAGTTTGCTTAGATTTTGATCGTAAATCATTTCAAGTGCAAACCCTGTATCTAATTTCCTTTATGAGAAGCCGAAGATGATGAAGTGCTAGAAGATAAACAACGTCTTTCGCTGTTTATTGATCTGATTTATTGCCTTCTACAGGTCTTTCGCTGAAGACTCAAGAACTCACAGCTATTTTCCTAGCAGTGAGATTGGCCTGCAGTACGATTATGGAGGGTGATATTCACACGGTGCTTGATTTTGCAACACTTGTGTCCACTGTTTGGGTTGTATACATGATTCGGTATAAGTTGAAGTCAAGCTACATCAAAGAGCTAGACAACTTCCCCACATACTACATAGTATGTGCCATTTTCATTCTTATTCATATTGATCGAAAATATCTGAACAAGTTATCCATAAGTCGAACCTGTTAAAATTAAACTTGCTGGCATACTTTTTTGAAATTAGATTGAATTTAACATGTCAGAATATAGCCAATATTACCATGATTTTAGTTCCTAATTTACCTGTTTGAAAGTTGTTTTGGCTTCTTCTACAGTGTTGTCTCAATGTTTCTTTCTCCGCATTAATGTTGCCATTTCAACACCACAATTTGTATAAATTACCTAGGTTGAGAATCAAGAAATGTTATTGGAAGTTTGTTACACACTTTCCCGCAAGAAAAAAGGAATTTTGGATTGCTATATCTACTGGTATTAGTTGCGGCATTTTCATATGGTATACATGCCTCCTCTGCTTCAAAAAGATCAGCAACTTGTCGATTGTTGAAACTTGAGAAAGAATATTTGGTTTTGTTTACCTGGCAAACAAGTTTTTCTTCAAACTGTATGCAGGTGGTGCCTTGTGCTATCCTCGCATTACTAGTCCACCCTTACTGGCATTTCATAAGCTTTAGTGGCATTCTGTGGGCCTTTTGCGTGTACTTGGAATCTGTCTCAGTGCTGCCTCAACTTCGTATGATGCAGAATGCAAAGGTTCGTACACGCACTAATCACGTGCTTGCCATCGGTAAATAGATGGATATAACAAGATGTTAAGCCGTTTTGTTGACTGATTTCAGATGATCGAACCATTTACATCCCATTATGTATTTGCGTTGGGCGTTGCAAGATTCTTGTCTTGCGCTCATTGGATTCTACAGGTTCGTTTTGATTCAACCCAAAGTAAGGTTAGGCTTTGATCATAATATGGAAACTCAGACAATTAAAAGGCGACATCTTGTGAGTGACATGCAGGTTATCGAGACAAGAGGAAAGTATCTATTCTTGATTGGACATGGATACTTGTGGTTCCCACTTGCTTTCCTTGCAGAAATGGTTCAAACGTTCATCTTAGCTGACTTTTGTTACTATTACATCAAAAGGTAGCCTAGCCTCTTATTACTTGTTCGTCGATGCTATTACACACACACACACACAAATCTTGTAGACTGCATTTTCAATTTTTGTTGTCATAATTCTGTTCATTTATTTTGGTTTTGCAGCTTAAAGGATGGCCAACTTCTCATGAAGATGCCCGTTTAATTAATAAATTTCTGATTTCAGTTTTTGGATTAGCTACTTAATAGGAATTATGTACATTCAGCTTAAATTACTTTTTTTGTTTTTAATTGAAAGGTCGTGGTGACATTTAAGGGACCTTTTGTCCAAATTTTGCATTTTAATCTTTTTTTTCAGAAACATTTAGGGATTATAACATTCTGGGTTATATTACAAAGCCAATTTGAATGAACCATTTTGCAGTGAAATATTGAATTTCGTGAATTTATATATCCACATAATCTATCAAACAGTTGCTAGGCATCTTGATCATAACACTATTGAGGTTTCATCCCCTATTAAAATACGATGGTTTTTAAGCCACATCAGCTGTGGGATAAAAGTTTCATATGTTATATTAGGATTTTAAGAGTCTGACAACTTATGGTAAATTATTCCAGCGTAACGCATTAAAACTTTTAAATTCGGAAAAAAATAAGAATTATTTGAAAATAAATTTTTTTAATTAGAAGAGGCTTCTTCTTATTTAAGAAGATCTATTCTTTTTAAATTTAAAAAACAAAAATTTTCATTAAACATGACTTACTGTTTACCATAAATATGCAATACTTTAGAATTGTTGCTAGCCTTAAAGAAACCATGGAGAGAGCATTTATGTATGATTTTTATTCTCCTTTTTTGAATTCTATTTTTTCAAGTTATTTATATTTTTTTGTACATTAAAGTGAAAATAATTTAGTAAAAATTATGAATATATAATTTTTATTTTGATAAACTTAAATATTAATTCTTTTGAATGTTGTAAAGATATTTTTATATTATTTTTGGAAGACAAACAAGATATTGTTTTAGAGAAGAAATTATCCTAATTTAAGAGAGTTCAACACTTAATGTAAGGGGTTTTTATTGAAGAGATTTTCACATCATCAAAATGAGAACAAATCTCATTAAATTGAAAGAATTTTGACATATCAAAGCCAGGGAATATTGCTGAACAAATTTACTTAAAAAATTCAATACAACAATAATAATATAAAAAAGAAGTCTTTAATTGTTTAAGTTTATTAGTGTTAGTATTGTTTTAATTTTTTAGCAGATTATTTTTTTTAAGCGTGGCCTTGCATATATAAAAGTGTAAAAGTTGAATTCCGTTAAAGTCATTTATTTTTTTTATTATTAATTAAATAACATACCACAAAGTAAGTAAGAAAAGAAGACAAATAATTTTGAACATAGTTGAAATTTTATAATCTTACATCTATGAGACTACACACAGCGAAATAATTATTTTAAAATTTCTCAAAGTCAAAAGTTATGGCCAAAAATAAAGAGATTGCAGAAATTCTTTTTCTAGATCAGCAACACGCAAATGTTTTTTCTTTAATAGTACCTATACAAAATAAAAAATTAAAAGAATTTAAATTTTATTTATAAATCCAAAATTATATAGTCTTTTCTTTTGGTGTTAGCTTAAGAAAAAAAGATAAGAATTAGAATTTAAGAGTTTCTGTCCACAGTGAAAATTTTTTTCAAAACTCATTTATATGTTTTGGCCAAAAAGAGAAGAGGTATTTATAACTTTTAATTATTTACTCTTAATCACGTTAGATATATTTAGATAAGAATAGAGTCTAAACCTATCTAATAGAATTATTATTTTATCCAAAACTAAATAACTAATTATTCTTTCAATTAATTAGATGAATTAAATTGAATTTATCATATAATAACTGATTATCCTTTTAATAATCAAATTAATTAAATAGAATTTATTATTACAAAAAATATAAAAATATAATCGAATATAAATAATTTATTTAATCATATTTCAATACATAAGTTTTAAAATTTATGAAATAGTGCTTGTACTCTTGAAAATTGCAAACTAATATCAATTTTTTTTTTTTTACAATTTATAAGTTAACCCAAAATTTTAAAAATTCTATTTTTATTCATAATTTTTAATATTATGAATTTATCCTAAAGATTTAAGGACTTCATAATTAAGTTTTAATTCTTAATTTTACTTTGTGTATCCTTAATTCCTTATTACTTTCAAGTGTGTGAACTATTATATTCTTTTTTATATTAACAATGGAGATGGTTATAAAATTCTTAAATCTAGATAAATTCATCAAATTAATTTATCTTCAATTAATTTTTAATTAAAAATTAATTTTTATAGATTAAGAGTAGCATCTAGCATTACATTATAACCTTCAACTGAGAAAGAATATCAATTTTAGTGAAATCTATTATGCATATAATTATTATATGATTCAATCATTTCATCTTTTATATATCTCACAAAAAATTCTAAAATATAAAAAATATCTATTCTATTAAATCATAATTATTAATTTTTTTTTTTACTAAAGCTAATAATATAATTTTATAGTATTTGATTCAAAACTTACCATGGTCATACACTTATATCATCATTTGTATCTAAATTGTAGCTCTTGAGATGTTGATTCTATGTTATCTAAAATGATGAATTCTTTATAATTGTTGTATACTTTTATATTGCCTAATCATTACCACCGTATGCCCAATCTCGCTATGGATGATAAGTTGTAATATCAAAGTATATATAATTCATATACAAAATAGCATAAAGATTTTAAGTTAAAAGATTAGTCGTATAATGGTAAACTGAAAAAATCTAATAGATATATTGATAACACTCTATATGGTTCTCAAATAGTAGTTAGTTCAATATACTTATTTTTTAACAAACATCTATACATGTAAACTAAGTGAATACTTTCAATAATAACTTTCAAGATAAGCAACTTTTTTTTTTTTCTAAAGAAGCAAACATAAGATAAATTGATCTAAATTGAATTTATCAATATTCTAGTATTGATAATCATACAATCGAGAATATTTAAGAATAACAGATCTCATAAATTTAATTTAAATTAATTTTTCTTATTATCATTATAAGAAATTTATCTAATTTCTTTATTGTCAAATTAATCTCCCTCAAATATAATAGCATGATTCAAAAAACTTTTTGAGTGAACAAAAATAGGATAAGCAATTTTATTAAATCTTTTTTTTTTAAAAATATCCCTAACTAATTACTTTAGTTATATAATTTCTTATGTACAACATATCACTCTTTTTTTTTCTTTTTTATTTTTTAAAAGCATGTATTTTTGTTATACTTTCCTTCCCTTCAAATTCATGTATATGATAATTTTAATTGACTAACTATAAATGTTATTAAATTTTTACTTATTTATATAATCTTATATTAACTCGAATATTTTGATGTTATTTACTTATTTATTTATTGTGAATTATTTTTATGATAATGAATTGCATAAATTAAGGCATTTAATATACTAAAATAGTATGATTATTTTTTAATCTTTCATTTTATTATGATTTAAATTTATCAAGTTGTCGCACAAATTAAAAAAATGATATATACTTACTTTTCATAAATTTTAACAAAATTCACATTAACATTTTTTTTAACTAGTATGAGTAAATATTATTATTATTATTATTTTAAGATATGTTATTATTTATATACATTTACAATAATAAAAAGTAAAAACATATTGATTTTGAGAAGGTTTTCAATTTAAGAAAAACTAACAACTTCATAATTATTTTTATATTTTAAATAAAAAGAATAGAAAATATTCAAATTCAAACATAAGTCTATTTAGATTTTGTTAAAAAGTAAATGCTATCCTAATAAAAAAAATGTCACATGCTGTTGTGAAATTAAAGTGAATATTGTCAAAATATTCAATTTATAATTAATTATAACTGAAAATTAATATTATGTAAAATAACAATAATAATGCTAAAATTAAATTGGATTTGCGAGTATAATGATTAAAATTAACATTAAAAATCATGTGCTTTAAAATTTAAACTATGAAATATATAAATTTTTTGTAAGTTTTAGATTCACTAAAATTAATAATTTTGTGATTTGAGTGGTCATGTTTGTCATTCAGGCTATATTACATTAAAAAAGTGATAATTCTAAATTACACTAAAGCGGCTATGATGATTATGAGATAGACTTAATGTGTAAATGATTTCATGCTAACCAAGAAAGAGTGGTTCTCTTGGGATTAGGATTGTGATACTTTCCTTGCATAATTTTAAAAAAAGGTGTGTGTATGTGAGTGTGTATGTGTAGAGAAAGAAACAGTAACTTTTTAAAATTACACAACTTTTTATACTTAATATCAACTATTAGATTAAGAATTTATCAAAGGTGAAGATTGATTGCAATAAATATAAAGATTCTTTTTACTTAATTATAAATGTCCTTTGTTATCTTTTTCCTTTCGTATTTAATCTTCTTTGTTCTTATCTCAACATCTATGTTCTCTCTTTTTTGTAATTTTTTTCTTCGCATAATCTCTTTTATTTTTTCTTTTTACTTGTCTTTTCACATTTCAAAAGTTATTCTTACGGGAATAAAGGCTTTTTCTCTCCATTTATCTCTTTTGTTGAACTTTTATTTAATTTTTGATTCAAATTTTATTGAATTAGAATTTAAAAATAAGTATAAAATGTAGTAAACTTTTTTATCTATCACGTAGATATGATTATTCATTGAACCAATATTAAATACGATAAACTTTTTTATATCCTCTTACACTAATATAATTTTGCTTTTTTAAAACAAAAATTCGACCAAAAAAATGCGGCAAACTTCTTTAAGTGGCCATATCCATCAGAAGGGCATGAAAGCAAAAATAACGAATATATATATATATATATATATATATAATACAACAATAGTCAATATAAGAACTTTTTTTTGCCCCTTAAAATCACAATTGAGTTTGTTATAAAATGAATTAAAGGGAGCTTAAAGTCAATAGTTCGGAATGAAAGTTTACTAGATTGTATTCCTACCACAAATAACAGAAAAACATCAATAATTTATTAATCACAAGACATAAACTTACATCTAAAAAATGAAGACCTAGAGAAAATAAAATAACATGTTTAACAAACACTTATTCATTGAATATCATAAAAATTAAAACAAAAATGCTAGAGTCATAAACTCATAAGTAACTCAAAAATAAGGCAAAATTAGCAAAGCCATTAGCAATAAAAACATAGTCTCTTCCTAGCCATTGTAGTAGCAAAACACACAAGTAAATTGGGCCAACCAAAAACAGAAGCACCAAAATCTTTAGCAACTTTATAGCAATATTATAGCAGCAAACAACTAGGCAACAATTAACAACAATCCAAAACACAAAAGTAATAACAACCTAAACATAGCAGTAAAGCAGTAAAATTGTAAAATAAAATATAATAAAATAAATACAATTGTTGAAAATAAAGAGTTTTTAATTAATAAAAGTTTTAAGTAAAACTCACATTAGTCTTCTTCATAACTTTCCAAACTTCAATTTAACTCGTGTTTCTTTATTCTTTAAATTTATGCAAACAATAAAAATAAAAAACGTATAAAAAAGATTCAAATTTTAAAAATATTTATCACAAATATAAATATTATTTACTTGCATTAGTTGATTCAGTCTTTCTTTTCTTTGAAGTTGCAGAACAAATGCGTTTGTCGTGTTCTAGTTTCTGACATAATGCACACCTCTTCTTCTTCTTGCCAAGAGCTAACTCAATATCACTTTTTAGTGTACTCATGCTATTAACATCTTTCTTCTTGCTTTTTAATTTATGAGATATTAGAATCTAAAAGTAATGATCGAGAGGAATTGATGATAATATACAAACCATCTTTTTGTTAAAATGTCGTGGTTAAAGGCTGTAAAAATTATGAAATCTTTTTAGCGGACACAATTATAGCTTTCATATAAATCAAGTATGCTTTATTTGAGGATGATGCAATACAAACCAATTTGAAAGCTTGGTGACACATATGACTAAGTCTCAATGCCTTTGGTTCATCTTTGTTTTCAATTTTCAAAAAAACTCCTAAATTCACGATTTTAAAATTTGTTAGCTTCTTGTCTCCATCTTAGCAGCATAAAATGTGCTTCTTGTTTCCATCTTAGAAGCACAAAATGTTCTAGTATATATTAATATCTAAACAAACAAATACTTTCAAAAAAATGCCTATAAAATATTCTAACAAATTCAAAATTTTGGCATTCACATGTTCCATATAAGTTTGTAAATTTAACTTCATCATAAATTCTTCAAGTTCGCCAAATTTTGTTTTAAAATAGTGCTTGTGATATTCACTAGCATCTCCTTTTTTCTCAACTTTGTATCTGTTAACCTGACTTCATTCATCCTTGAGTTTATTGAAAACCTTTCTAGCATACAATTTCGATGCATGTTTCAAAAGAAATTCTTTATTACCAACAATTCTATACTTATGTTTAGACTTAAAATTTTCATCACTTTCTTTTTCCATAATTCTTTTTCAATGCTTGCTTATATTTGACAACAAATTCTTTAAAATTTGTTGTGGATGTTACAAAGTTATCAAAAAAAGAATTCGTGCCTTCACTTCACCCAGTAGTATTCATTCTAGCAAAAAATGAACTACGATTAAAAATAGACACCTAAGAAGCACGCATTTTATAGAAATGATTTAGCCATTCATTATCTTTTAATTCATTTTCCATAATCAAACTCTTCCAATTTCCTTCAAATTATGTTATCCTATAGGTTCTTCAAATTTTGTTATCCTATAGGTTGACATTATACATTTTTTTAGCCCTTTCTTGAATTTTGACTTCTTGAAGTACACATGTGACAATTTCTCAACAAACTTTTTCTTAATGTGTCAGAGGCATAATTGATAGTTTGTGTTCAGAAAAATCTTCGCAATTGCTACTTTCATTGCTAAGTCTTGGTCTGTAATGAAAAAAACCAGAGGATTTTCTCCCATAACTTCAAGCCATGTCTTAAAAAGCCATAGAAAAGTTAGTTTTGTTGCAAGTGTGGTTAACTTCTGTGAATGGTGCAAATAGCATGTCATACTTATTTGTTCTATAAGTTATATCAAATATAATCACGTCCCTAAAATAATGATATGCCAAACATGATTGAGCATCAACCCAAAAAAAATTAGGCATTTTCATTACATTGAATTACATAAAAATTGAGGATTCTTTACTTTTTTTTTTCTTCTAAAATACATAAAAATTGATTGTGCATCCCCTCCCTTTAACTATCTATGTTGCATATCTCTCAAGTGTTTATAGCGAAACCAATATTTGAACCTTCAAGCACTGAACAAACTTTTTCAAGTGGCAAATTTTCTCTATGAAATGTTTGGGTCAAATTCTTGGCAGTTTTAGACATATATTTGTTAGACTTCATCTTCATTCTTTTGGCTGGAGTAACTACTTTGTAATTTAGTGTATTTTTAAAAATTAAAACTTTTCACTTATTTGACCATTTGTCATACACAATCTGTATACTAGCTTCACACCCACATTTAACATTGGAATAATTTTTACCTTTTCTTTTTGTGTTCTTTATCTCATTTGCATCTCTTTCATTTTGTTCATCAGTACCATTAGGCCTTTTATTTTTTGGAACATACTTTCTTTAATGTGCACAGATAGATTGTCACTTGTTACCTCATTTGAGCCTAATCTAGTTTTGGATGAAAATCAAGTTCAATTCCAAAATCTCTCTTGCTTATTGTAATCCTCCTAATAGTTTTTAGCTTTATCTAATGTTTCAAAAAGCATCCTCACATATGGTGTCAATAATTGTTTTACACTTTTATCACCAGTATTAATTTCGCCATTGCTCTCCTAAAATGTATTTGATAATTATTAAAATTTTAAAAATAATAATAACAAAAAAAAAATATTGAAGTTTCAACAACATACCAAGTCTTCCATCTATTCTAACGTGTTTGTAAGGATAAAAAAGTTTGCGAAGTCTTTTATTTTTACTTTTAAATTCTAATTTTAATAAAATCTGCAATAAAAAAATAAATCAAAAATTTAACAAACTCTTGTTAGTAATGATATAAAGAAATACAATAAAAGTTTAACAAAAGAGATAAATGAAGAGAGAAAATCTTCATTCTCGCAATAAAAACTTTTGAAATG
Source organism: Swietenia macrophylla (assembly GCA_032401905.1). Lineage (NCBI taxonomy): Eukaryota > Viridiplantae > Streptophyta > Magnoliopsida > Sapindales > Meliaceae > Swietenia > Swietenia macrophylla. The sequence goes on along the minus strand of CP135559.1, from coordinate 2,816,677 downwards.
TGAATGGGACAAGTAAAGAGAAAAAATAGAAGAGATTATACGGAAAAAAAAAAAAAAAAGAAAGATTTATAAAAGAGAGAGAAAATAGGTGTTGAGATAATGACAAAAAAGATTAAATACTAGAGAAAAAGGATAACAAAAGATATTTATAATTAAGTAAATAGAATTTCTACGTTTATTGCAATCAATCTTCATCCTTAATAAACTCTTAATCTAATGGTTGATAATAAGTGTAAAAAATTGTATAATTTTAAAGGATTGTTGATTCTTTCTCATATATATATATATATATATAATAAACTAATTTTTAATAATATTTATTTATTTATATTTAATATTAAATGCTTATATCTAAAAGTAAATTATTATTTAAAAATTACCACTCTTGATGTTAAATAAAATCTTAATCAAATTTTATAATTTTTCAATACCAAAGATGAAATTGAAAAGCACAAAAAATATAAATTAAATTAAAAGTTTAAGATAATTATACAAAAAGAAATTACAATAAAAACTTATAAAATAATTTTATTATAATAGAGTAGGTAGTTCTCAAATAAAATAATAAATAAATAAATATTATTCTAAAAAATTAAATTAATATATATGTAATATGTAAAAAATAATTTAATCCTATATTATTGTGCATGTGTGTATATTAATTTAAATTATACAATAATATTAAAGATAACTTTTTTTTTATAAAATTTTATTTTTAAAAATATCTAAAATATATAACAATAATACGTATCACCGGTATATCACAAATTGTAGAAATGAGTATGCATAAGCATTTATAATATTATACACAACATTATTAATTTAACATGAAATATAGATTATTATTATTATTATTATTATTATTATTATTATTATTATTATTATTATCATCTTTTTAATTAGTGAAATTATTAAGCACAAGGGCAGGAGTAGGGTAGACAAGAGACGCGAAGGTTAGCACAGAACCAAACGCACGCACCGCCGTCATACAGAAACCTCCCCTCATTTTCGCGCTAAAACCCTCGCTACTCTCTGTCTCTCTCTCTCTCTCCCCCCCCTACCAACCCCTCATTCTCGCGACTCTTCAAGATTTAGATAGAAAAAGCAAACCCTAATTTACACAAGAAAAAGGGAGGAGGTGCGAGAGAGAGAGACAGAGAGAGAGACACGACTTACACAGTAGATTTATTCTCAAATATAAGAAAGAAAAAAAAAACAAATAAAGAAATACCTCACCTCTCTCTCTCTCTCTCTCTCTCTGTTTACGATCCAAATCTTCTGCTCAGGTACTCACATCTAACCTCCCTTTCCTCTAATCTCCTTTTCCCCTGTCTTTCTTTCCTTTCAAGCTAATTTGTTTTTCCAGGTTTGAATTCCCAGAAAATGAAATTATACGCCCGATTATGTTCGGATTGTTAACTGTGATTCTTAAGTTGTTTAAGTCTCTGTTTATTTTCCTACAAAATTGTTTTCTTGGCATCCTTGTTTGCTTCAACGATCCGTGACTGACTTAGGTTTCGGTATTCCTTCGCACACACACACACACACACACACACACACACACACATATTTACACATATATGTTAATTGCCGCTGCTAATTTTGTATTTTTGATTAAATAGGGTTTTTGATTGCGTTTGGAAGATTTAAGTGCGAGTAGTAGTGATGGCGTCAGCTCAGCAAGCTCCAACAGCTCCAACTGCTGATATTGTAGTTTCTTTTTTTTTCTGTCCATATGTATTGTTGAGTGTTTTGGTTTAATTTTAGCTTTTACGTCTTTGATTGAGTATCGAGTATTTTATGGTATATTTCTTAGGTTGGTAATGCTTTTGTTCATCAATACTACCTTATATTGCATCAATCGCCCAAGCTTGTTCACCGGTTTTATCAGGATGTTAGTAAGCTTGGTCGACCAGAAGCAAATGGGGCTATGAGTATTACCACCACTATGCAAGTGAGCAACTCTCTCTTCTCTCTCTCTCTCTCTCTCTCTCTCTCTCATTGGTAATACATGTTTGGCCGTGCATGTGTTTGTGTGTTTATATTTATCCTTTCTTATCTTATTGAAGTATAAAATATCACCTGTTTGTGAGACAGAAGGGAAAAAGCACATTGTGTTGAAGAGATAGAATGATGTTGTCTTAATGAAGTGCTAGGTAAATAGAGTGGGATATAATCTGTACCATTTGCAGCTGAGGACCTTATGTAAAGTAGCATATGGATGAGTTGAGTGTGGAATTGGTTTTACACTGAATGATTGGGAGAGTTGACTTTTGTATATTTGGTTCACTTTTTGGAGCAGGCTATCAATAACAAGATTCTTTCACTTGATTATGGAGAGTTCAGTGCTGAGATAACAACTGTGGATGCACAAGAATCTTACAATGGGGGAGTCCTTGTTCTGGTGACTGGTTATTTGGCTGGGAAGGACAATGTGAGGCGAAAATTTACTCAGAGTTTCTTCCTGGCGCCACAAGACAAAGGCTACTTCGTTTTGAATGATGTCTTTAGATATGTAGATGATGCCAACCATGTAGGACACCAGGCTTCTGTTGATGAGGTTAAATCTCCTGTTACTCCTGACCAAGGTACCTCTAAATCCTTATTATATTCCAAATTAGAGTCTTTTCTGTTCTATAATTGACATTTAGATGATGTTTCTTTCTGCAGATCCTTCTCTCGTGCAGGAGGATCTTGTTTCTGATCAAATAGCTATTTTGTCTGAGGAAGCCAGTAGGGAGGAAGTGTACAATCCGTCTGATAGTGGAGACATCACAATTGAAGAAGAGGAAGCACCAGTACCCGAGGTGGTTGATGCTATTCCAGATGATACGCACTTGGATGATGAATCTAACTCTAAAGTTGAAGAAGTGCCAAAGAAATCATATGCCTCAATTGTAAGTAGTTTAGTTTAGTGTTCTATGCTGCATAACTTCATGTAGTTTACTTGGGTAGTTTTGCTTCTGTAATTGCATTTGTGGTATTTCCTATGTTTATGGCAGTAGTTGCTGGTGAATAGGTGAGTGTTGAGCGTCCATGGTTTCACTTGCTTTGTCTATTCCCTCTCTAATTGTTTGTTGAATTACTGAAAATTGTTGTTATATGTGAAGGTGAAGGTCAAGAAGGATAGTACTCTGCCTGTATCATCTCCTCCACCAGCTTCTCTGAGCTCTACAATGAAGAGCCAAGAGCATCAACCTGCTTCTGTGTCATCTCAAGCACCTTCATATGAGAAACCGGTTCCGAATGCAAATGCTATTGAGAATGGGAATAACCAAGATGGTGCGCCTTGTGCAGTTCTTACGCATGCATTATTTCTGATGGTTCATTCACATTTGTTGCTACCAATGTTTATGTCTCATCAATTGACACATTAATTTGTTTGTTATGAACAGCTGAGGGTCCATCTATTTATCTTAAAGGACTGCCTCCATCTGCCACTCATGCCCTACTTGAGAATGAGTTCAAGAAGTTTGGAACTATTAGGAGTGGTGGTATTCAAATCAAAATGCAGAAGGTGAAGTTCATTTTCAATTGTGCTTTATTGTAAATCCTCTCTGCAGCTGATTGTTATTTTCAATCTGTTGTGTGATAGGGATTTTGTTTTGGCTTTGTGGAATTTGAAGAGGAAAGTGCTGTGCAAAGTGCAATAGAGGTATGCATTAGATTTTGCAGCAACGACCATTTTGTTGCTTGTCTTTTGTGTATTATACTAACAGCCTATCAATGGAAGAAAAAAGCAGATTTTTTTTTGAATTTTAATTTGTATGAGTTCAAGCTTTCTGTGACACTTTTTACTGTCGTTGTGGCTTTTGTTAATTTACACACATGCAGAAGAACTGAAATGATAGGATATTTCTATCAATAAGAACTTGTTTTACATGTCAAGAGACTTTGTAGTGATTAGTATGCACTATCTTTTTATTAAAATTGCGTTCGTCAAGCATTGGTATAATTTTAGAGATAGCATTGCTTGTTGAGGCCTTTCTTTTGATTGTTGAGCTCGGTTTTTGCATTCTTTTCTAGAGGCTCTTAGATGTTAACAGGAAATGTACTGGTGGTAATCATTGATTGAAATCCTTTTGTTCCTTTTTTGAAAAATAAAAAATAAAAAAGTGTAAAATCGTCTAGAAAGTGAAATGATCATGTCTTGATTCCATCTTTCTTCCCTGCATCATGGACACATATAGCTTCTTTTTCACTGAAATCATCATTTGTTGACTCCCATCTATTGTGAAATGTTTTCAATCTTATTTTATCATGAAAGAAAATATGTTGTATAAGCAAGTGTATGTACATCTGTCATTGTCAATTGTTTTCTCCTTATTGATTTTGCTAAGCATGCCTTGAATTCGTCATTTGTATGTGTTTGTTACCATTCTATGTGAAACCTTATTATGGTTCACGTACTGCAAAACTATTGTTTGTAGGACACTTATCCCAATTTGGTGTGACAAACCCTTCAGGGCATGAAACTCATGTTCAATACTATTGTGGACTTCTATAGGAGAAAGCACTACCTACTCCCAAGTGGCTTAGCCAAATTATATGGGCTAGGGAATGCCCACTGGGCTCCACAGAAGTTTGAGAAAGAAAGGGCATGCATATATATCATTAAGGCTTGTGAATACCATTTTGTATATTAAATACTTTGGACTATCCCTATTACTATATTTTGGTTCAAATGGAAATTTCTAGCCCCGTCCATCTACTCTAAACTATTTTTGAGATTTTGAGGGTGCATCTAGATACAGTTATGAAACTATAACTGGTAACGTAGTTGATAATTTTACATTCTACAGTTTTTACTAGCATATTACTTTTTCAGGGTCTTACTTGGATAAGTAGTATTTTTTGTTCTTACTATTGAATTACTTCTCCAGCTAAATATGTTTTTGTCTTTTAAAGATTTAGGTCTGATTAAAAGTTTTAAACAGCTAACTGCAAATCTGACAGCTTCTGGCAAAGAAGTTGCAATTGCTTGGTGATTCTGTTATGCCTTTAGAACTAGTCAATTGCATCAAAGGTTTGAGGAGAGGAGTGTGGGGGTGGGGGTTATACTGATGAGGTGGGTAGGGGCCTAACCCAACTATCACCTTTACTAATCCAGTCTGGAGTTAGTAAAGCGGTAGTACTACTGTTAAGACTTCTTGATTGGAGGAGAGTGGAGGGAGTGACTCAGGGGCAAGCCAGAGCAAGATTTCACAGAGATGGACCCAAAAATAGATGTCAGTTCCCTCACCAATGATCAGGATTGAAATAGTAATCTAAACCACAATACTTTTAAGTGTGTCAAATTTCTTTTCATTTTTCTAGTAAATGAGGAATCGGAGTGGATTTTTATGTGAAATTTGACTGACATGTTTCTATGATTGCGTTTTCCCAGCATTTTACTGTACCACATTATGGATGTCTGTCTATTCATTTACTTCCCAGGGATGCATGTAATAGTTCCTTGGTGCAGTTCTCGACTTTGGAGTCCCTTGAATTTTAGGATAACTTCTAACTTACATGTGTATACTTATTTTCACCAGTTTTGTTTTGCATGTTTGGTTATAATCTTTGTTATTGACTTCGGGTTGCTTTGCTTCTCTACTTCTCACATTTGTTCGTTGAACAGTTATCTAGAGCAAGTGATTGATATCCTTTTCTTCTCTTGATCATGGATTTATACCGGTATCTAGTATGTTTCATCTCCCCATTTGTGATGGTGGTGCAATGTTGAATATTTCTAGAGTTTTCTCTGATGATAAGTTTCTATGTGATACCTTTACTACCCACGGTTCATACTTTATTCAAAGCCATAATTCTAATAGCAATGGGTCACTACTACAATGAGGCTGCTTTGGCATGACTTTTGGTTGCTGCATGATTCTCATTCTTCCTCCTGATAAGAATGGAGGAGGTTCAATTTTTTTCTCAAGTTATAATTTGCATCCTTCCATTATATCTGTATTAATGTTTCAGGCTTCACCTATCATGATTGGCGGGCACCGTGTTGTTGTTGAACTGAAGAAGTCTACTCGAGGCAAGTCGGGTTTTATAAATATTTGTTTTATCCTTTTCTTGTCTAACAATGTGCTAAAAGTGTTTTCTTACCATTGGCAGGAGGCAATAGGGGTCGTTTTTCATACAGAGCTGGGAATGGATACAGGAATGAGGGAGCAAGAGGACGTGGGAACTATGTGGGTGGCAAAGGCTATAACCGGGGTGAATTTGGTAACAGGAATGAGTTTGAAAATAGAAGTGGCAGTAGGGGAGGATTTTCAAACCGTGGAGGGGATGGATATCAGAGGACCGACACCAGTGGCCGTGTGAATCGTGCTGGTAGGCTGCCTGTCAATGTGACAGCTTAAAATGTGGTTATCACAGGTTTCTGCTCCTGCTTGAAGAAGGCATAAATTTGGGGAGGTAAATGGAAAATGTGGGTGCTAATTTTCTGTTTGTAGTTTAGTGATTTTGACAATGGGGTAACAGCATTAAGAGTAAAGGATCAATTTTTTTTAAAATTTTTTTGGGGATGATCCGTCTGAAATTTTTCGGAAGTATATGATCTCGGCCCTAGCCATTTTTCTATAACGTGTGGTTATCGGGTCAATGATTTTTGAAATTTTGTTTGGTATACTTGTGTTATCTGTCTAGTCTCCGGGGGAGATATTTGATGATCACGACATTGTTTCAATGGACCATTAGCAATGTTTTTCCAACATGATAAATGTCAGTGATTAGGTCAAAATGTTCTCAGACGTTTTCTGAAGAACCATCTTATGGAGTAGTAGTTTTTTTTTTCTTTTTTCTTGATTACATAATTGCTGGAAATTCGTTAAATTGATCGTGGTATTACTTGATTTGTGAATCCACTATTCTAACGCAAGAAATTAAATTAAAATGCATAACTCATTTTTGCTTCACAAGGGTTCTTTAATTTTTTACAGAAAAAAAAGGGTAAAGGAAAAGTCATCAAAATGTTTTTCCAATATTTGTGCGACTGTTACGCAACCATCATTGTGGGTGTGCGAGTGCTAAACTAAGCTGCCCCGGTCTCAGATACAACGAAAATCGCCCGCAGGTTATGGATTTACATGATTTGTTATCCAACCATTGCGTAGGGGTGACGAGATTCTCACTCGAACTTGGTACATTTCATCTAAATTAAGCCACGTTCACCGTACTGTAGACCCGTCTCCCCTCATTTAATGCGTTATTCATGTAAAATTTTTATTTGGATAATTCCTTATTTTTTAAGGGACACATAAATAAATAAAAACAACGAGGAGATCCATTTACGAGGAATAGACACAGAGTTATAGTGCATCCGGGTGAAAACAATCGAGTGTGAACATAACGATGCAACAAGGGCGCTATCCTATATGATTTTGGGATCAAAGCAATTACAGTAAGTTTCAGTTACTATTTTATTAATCAAAATATGGAATACACTAAAGCAATAATAATAATAATAATAATACATTTTTTAAGTCGTTACATATAGCAGTAAAATGAAACAGCTTAAAACTACCTGATATGAAGAATTCAATGCTCTTAATAGTTCAAACATTTGCCATATAGCTTGAATCACAAATGCAAGACTTGTATGGACAACATACAGAAACGAAATCCTACGAGTTATATGAGATTTAATTATAACTTGACTGTGACTTCTTTAGCCAAGATAATAAAATTATTCAGACACCAAAATTACATGCTTGAACAAATTCTAGATCGTAATCAACATACTTAGTCCAAAGCGGCTTGAATTGGTTCATGGCAATATCAAGCCAAGGTTTCATGTTGCCATTGAAGTGCACCACTGCAGCATTTCGTATCTCATCCATACTAATGCTTGGATTGTATCCCAGTCCCAGAACATGCCATGATTTATCTAGTGGCTTAGTAGTTGAGTAAAACGTGATCAAACCCGGAGGAAGTGTCCCCAATTTCCACAAGGTCCTGTTCTCATTCTGTAACACGAGAGGAAGAAAAAAAAAAGCATTGCCAATTAATTGATAAAAATCCAAATATGGATGGATTCCTAGTTGAAACACTAGAGAAATAATTAACCCTAAACACCTTTCACGCTGAGCACACTACAAAAAATATATTACCATTATCAGTCATACAAGGGACTTGCCCTCTCATTAAGACAACTGGAAGTTAAGGATTCAAAGGCAACTGAAACATATTAATAGATGATTTGAACAGCATGTGGAATCACAATGGGTAGCTAAACAGTGTGCATACCATATAGTTATTTGAGAATTAATCAGTCAATCAAATAGATAAAGATAGCAAATGAATCTTACCAAATTCTGCCAGTAATGATACTCTTCAGTGCACTTCTCCCTCCTCCAAGCATCCAAATCGAAGAAGTTCATCCCATAAGCCCAAGCGCATGCCTTCGGGTTAAACTTCTCCTTTATTAACGGATGCGAGAAATTCATGTACTGGGCATATCTATGAAACGACCCAAAACAAGTCTCCACTGCACCATTAACCTTGCCATCCATATCAATCTTCCACAAGCCTGTTAGGTCCCTTTGAACCACAATATCATCATCCAAAAACAAAATCCTATGCAATTTCGGGTACATCTCAGGCAAATAAAACCTCAAATGATTCAATATCGACAAATATTTGGGATTCCTAAACTTCATATTTGTCGTATCTTTTGTCGCGTTCTCAAGCTTGTTCTCAAAGTAAAACCTCTGCAAATTAGCAGACTCCAGCTGCCTCAACACAGGTACATATGACGAATTCAAAAACTTATAATCTTCAACTGCCTTTACCTCTATATGTGCACCGTTGTAATCCTTCAATTTAAACATAACTTGCATTGCCCCAAGATTCATTTTATCAGTCACAACATGAAAAACATGTTTCCATGGCTCTTTTGAGTTCTTGACAGCTGAATTCACCACCACCGAAGCTGCGACCACATTATCGGAAAAAATAGCATAATGGTAAAGAGTGGGATCCTCAAGCTCCGGAGGCGTCGGCTTCCCCTCATCGGAATATTTCTCGGGATGAGCAATTCGTTCTTCCATCAACCTCATAGCCAAACAATGCAAACTCTTAGGGATGGATTTTGCAGCAATCAAACTCGAAAACGCTCCTTGCTTTTTCGCCTTAGTTAACTGCTCATTCACGGCAAAAATGGTGTCTTTTAGTTTCTGAATCTTTAACTGATTATCAAAAGACTCTTTTGCTTCTGCAATGATTTGGCGAGTTAATTTGATTCTTTCTTTCACTTCCTTCTCAAATTGCCTCAGAATTGATTCGTCGATCGTAAGAGAATCAGACTCCGATAGAACCCGATAAGTTGGCTTATTGATGAGATCCGTGTAATTCCTAGACAGATCAGCAAATATTCTAACCAGTTTAGAGTTCTCCAGCTTGAGCTTACGCGCATACGACGCATAAGCCATGACCAAAGACCGGTGATCGTCGGCTTGCTTTCTGATCTGGTCCAGCCGCGGCTTTAGTGGATCGGATTTCAGAGCCAAGACGGATCTCCGGATAGATCCAAGCCCGTACGAACCGGGCCTCAAACCCTAAATTGAAACAATAAAACGACATTTCGTCAAAATGACGTCGATTCTTTCTCACTAAACGAGAAGCAACAGAAGAATTAAATAATTAAAGCAAATAAGAATGACAGTGGCGCAAGATGTTTGCAGGGTACTTACCGAGCTATGGAGATCATCGTGAGAATGAGAGTAGGAAGTAAAGAGAAAAGAGAGAGTGAAGAAGAGGAAGACTGCGACAGAAATGGCAGAACTGAGTAGTCTCATAGTGAAACCGAAGCGTCCAATGACCGAACTTCCGGTTCGTCCCGTTCGGGTGTTGGCCATTTTCGGTTTGGTTGATTTGGGGAGTGACAAAAGGGAGCGATTTTATTCAACTCACGTTTCAGTCATTCACTCGTTCTGTTCGTTGGTAGACTTTCCAGTGACGGGGAGGCGAAATGAAAAGTCGGACTTGAGCCTGGATAGATCTGGTTAAATATTCACTGCTGCCTGCACCAGCCATTGGCAAGATCTGGGCCGTTTGATTGATTTTTAGTCCGATGATCATACTATTGATGGGCTTTTAGTCAACTTCGGTACGTGTCGGTGTTGTGAGCTGTTGCCACTTGGAGTGTGGCGGCAACGCGGAATGAAGTGTGAACGCTTTGTTTGGCCGACTGCAACCGCGGTTTGATACCCTGTTGCAAAATTGCATGATCAATTATTAGGAAAATTAACGGATATCCCTCCGTTCTCAAAATAAGATAAAATTATATATAATTTTTTTAAAAAAATAATTAAAAAAATTAATTTCTGTTTAAAAATATTAAATTATCTTTCTATCAAGAAATTTGTTAAAAATATTAAAATAATTTTCTTATTATTTGTTTTTATTTTTAAGTCAAAATTCACTTATTAGAAAATTAAATAAATAAAAATTATTAATGAAAATAATAAAAAATTTCAAAAGTATGAATGATTTATTAATAAAGAATACAGAATAAAATTTGCTAATTGTTTATTTTATATTAATAATTTATTAAGATTGTTTTTCATAATAAAAAATAAAATGTGCATGTTGAGGGTGACGAAAAATTTAAAGTAATATTTTATTATCGTTTCAAAAATATAAAATATAATTTTTATGACTTAAAATTTTTAATAAATAAATTTTATACTTAAAAATAAAAATAATAAAAATATTAATGTTGCCAAGTCATTAATGAAGGATAATTTTATATTTTGAATTAAAAAAATTATTATCTTTAAGAGATGGAATGTATTTTATATATAACTCTATTATTTTGACAAACTTGAAGAGAAATAACTACTAATTAATCTTAATTGTTGTTGATGTTGTTGTAGTTGTTTAACTATTATGATTGATTTTTATTTTTAATAATAATAAATATTATTCAACTTTCAAAAAGAAAACAAATTATGGAATGGCAATCAGTACAATCTGTATTTCAATTTTAGTTATCTCTGATACTTAATTAACCTGTTGCGGCGTAAACTAACAAAAATTAAAATTTATATTCTTGAAATATTTATTTTTTTTTAAAAAAAAAAACGTACAACCGAGTTTAATTTTATTTTCAACATCATAAATTTTAGGTAGATGATAAAGTTTGAGATTTTTGTGATGGTTAAATTAAAAAATTAACTCTATATCCAATATCATATCTTGTCATATTGATTGTTGGTGCATCATCAATTTTCTAGATTTATTTAGAAAACATAAAAAGGTTGAAATACTAACTTAAACCTCATTTGTTTAGTGTTATATTATTCTGCATGAAAAATCATTAATTTATTGCTAAAAGAGCATTGAAAAATGACCATCTTTATCTTTCTAAGTAATTTGAAAAAAAAAAAATGGATGTTAACTTTTAATATGTAGGTGTTATTTACTGATTCTTTTTTTAATATAAAATTTAAATATTTAAATTTAAATAATTTTTAATAATATGTTTTCTATCTTTTCATAACCAACATAAATATATGACATTTAGCAATTTAAGGCATCATAACCTTATATAAATGATTAGGTAAAATAAATAAACTTAAAAAGGAGTATTTTGGTAGATACAAGTTTGTTTGTTTATTGGCAAACATCAAAATGCCCCTACATTCTTTACAAATCGTCATTGCGCCCCCATCCTCTCTCGTTGAATTTAATCGTTTCTCGATAACAAAATTATAATTGCAATGCCGAAGTAATAAAGGACTAAAGAAAATCGTTGTCCACTCATTTATCATCATCTATATAATTTTAGTATTTTGTATTAGTTTTTTTTTATTTTTAAATTTAATGATTTATTTTCTTTTTTTTTTTTAGTAGGCATATTAATATAATTTGAATTTAACAAAGAAAATTACAAGGACAAAAAAAAAAAAAAAATTTGTTACGTACCCAACTCACCATTACCCACAGTGAAGACGCTAATGGATCAATCAGTACATCAAAGCAGCAATGGGGGAAGGCGAAAAAGTTTAACACTGCGGCGTTTTACCTAGTTGATTGTTGGCTGGTGAATTCTGTGAAGGCAGTGGCAATGGATCATTACTCGCATGTAGGATATCTTTGGGTTAGGCGGTGAAGCTGAAGGCTGTGCAAAATTCTGTTTAGTTCAGTTTTTAAAGAATGAAATTCAATTCAAACAAACTAATGCGCTAAGTAACAAAAACAGAACCTATTAATTCGATTTTTCTTATTTCAGTTCAACTTGGAAAAGAAAAATTATAAAATTCTTTACTAAATAATTCAAATAATAGTGAATGAGATTATTTTGATACGATAGAGTTGTTGATAATGGATTTTCGAATTCCGATTATCAACAAGGGAATTTCTCTTCTCGTTCCCACCTGTCATACCTCAGCTTTTCCTGCAAAACCAAAACAATCAAAGGTGCTAGCGTGTTTCTGGCGGCAAATTTGAAAATGCTTGATTAGTTAGGAACTTAAATCTTTAGCATCTGTAGCATTTGAAGAAGATAAGATTAGAAGACATGTATTTGGTGGAATTTCAACAGCATAACAGTCTATCCTTACTTTGAAATGAAAATTTCTTTTTATAGGTTTTGGACGAGTAGTTACCTCAGTCAACGGAAAATTACTCTAATAATGAGTAGTCATTTCAGAATGATGGGTGGTTATCTCGCGTTAGTGGGCGATTACTTTGCATCGTGGGCAGTTGCTTAGTGCGATGGATGGTTATTTACTCTAATTGGTGATCAAGTATTAACTCATATGTGGCAATTATGATACACATCTATCCTCAATATTATGTATAGAATCTTCTAATCCTCCAAATGCATTTTTGAATTTTTGACCCTTATGTTCTTGATATAAAGCTATGAAACTGAAGATAAGGGTTTTGGTTCTTGCTTAGTCCATAAAATAATAATTCATAATTGACAAAAGTAAATGGTTATAGATAAAATTTTTTTAAAATTTTATTAATTTTGGATGAATTTTCAATTTTTAGTGGATCAAATAAAAAATTGACAGATAATTTCAACTTCAAAATTTATGAAACACAAATCCAACCTAAGAGCATCCAAAATCGATCCAAAACGAAAAGTTTGATTTATTAACCTTTCACCCACCTCTAGATAGCCCTACTGTCACAACCTTAACTATGAGGCGCACATCTAATGATAGAACTGAAAAATTGACCGAAGATGCTGAAGTGCAAAAATCACTTATAAAGATTTGGAAGGCACTAAAAAGGGAATTGAATGCTCAATTTCTACAAAGCAATTTGGTATGGATTACTAGAAAGAAGTTGAAGATGTTGAAGTAAAAATATATGATAGGGTCAAAATATACTACTTAACATAAAGTTAGAGAGACTTCTTAGGGTAAGAAATATAAGAGTATAAAGCCATAAAGCAAGAAGATAAGTCAAATGTGTTGGAGCATAGTTGTTTAAATATAGTAAAGTTTGAATAAGAGTGGGCCACTAATAAGTGTAGTTTGAGGCAAACTCTTTTTAACCAAGGAGAGAATGAGGACATTCGAGTTGTACTCAAATACAAGTAGCTATAAGTGACAAACTAAAGGCAAATGTCGAGATGCACTAGGAGTACAACAAGCTACGAGTAAGACTTCTAAATGAGTTTAAAGTATATTACAAATAACTTCTAAGCACGAAATAGACTTTGTATGTACTTTGTATTGTTATCTACTAGAGTTGCTGATGAGCTAGGTTATTTAATGACCCTAGAAAATCAAGGGTATTGATTTACTATAAATAAAGCCATTAAGAGACCTTACAAGCATATTATGTAGAATTCTACATATGAGTTATTCTTTTGGTTAGTTGGATTAGAATGGGTATTGTTTGTATGAAAATGAATTTGGGTTATGTTTGGTTAAGCGTATGGATTAAACTAATTAGTAATAAAATGCAGACTAGTTTATAGACTTAAAATTATATTTTTTTCTTTTTTTTAATTTGAAATAATATTATATCATATTAAAATAATTTATATTATTATTTATTTTATAAATAAAATATAATAAATCATTATAATTTATAGCCACGTCTCTTGCACCACCATTCGTCATTTGCACCATCAATTGTTGACTGTCACCATTTATTTGAATCACCATTGATGTCATTAGAATTCTTGTTAACCATTCTACGTAATAGTATAAGCACCATTTGTTAGAGTATGCATTCAAAGTCATTTGTGTTATCAGTTTTAAGGTTACATTTGTTTTATATACACATTATTTATGAATGAAATAAAGAGTTTTTTATTAACAAATATAAGTTATTTCTTTTTATTTAGTGATGCATATAAATAAAATACATTTATGAATTGTCTTAATAATTTATTTAATAGTTAAATGATATTATCAAAATCATTTTCTATAGAGGTGATACTGATTAGACAGTAATATCGTAAAGTAGACAATACTGAATATCTCTGGTAAATATCATGAGATAATACTAGTACAAGTAATGTAATAATCACGTTATAAGAATATTAGTATGGATTAAATAGTTAAAAAATTATTTCTTTTGAATATGACCACACAACAATAAATTACGTAATGTTGTATATATTCAATGATTTATTATGTAATTGTACTAGTATGCGATGTTGTCTTTTGACCTAAAACATCACTATTGAATCAAGTGTATATGCATATGGTTTATATGGTGTATAATTTTGAGACTAGCCACGTTTTATATGATAAAACTAGTTTAGTCATATGTTATTTACATTTAAAAACTTGTGATCATCAAAATAAAATCCGTTAGCTCAATATATAGGATTAGAGTTACTGTTAACTCGATCTAAATTTGTGTTCCCAAACAAATAGCGATAAATGGCTAAAAAAAATAAATCTATGATTAGAGTGATTAAATATCACATGAAAAAGTTCGTAGTGACTAGTTTAGCACATATTGATTGATGGTTTGTATTTATATTAGCAAAAAATTTTGACGCATTATGAACCCTTAATCAATTAGAATTAAATGACAGAAATACTTTATTCACATGGTATATATAATTGAAATAAAAATTGACGAAGTACAACTTCATTGTGGATTGGGGGTTATAATATATTACTAGATGTTAACGACTTCATAGTCGTTGAACTATTGAATAGTTTAATAAACCCAAAAAATTTAAAATAAATTCACGACTATTTCACAGTGAATGCATATGATCACACCAATTTAGAAGAGAAAAATTTTATCAGTAGTGAGACTGGTACTTTTAAGATAATATTTAGGTTGAAATAAATATATAAATGTTATATATATTTATAAATTATTTAAAGTGTTTAAAATTTTTTTTTAAGTTTGCATTAAAATATAATTTATTATAAATTATATAGTCAAATTGATAATATTAATTATCTAAGAACCTAATTATAAACATGTAGTCATGGAATAATTACATATTAACTTGTGTATATATGTTTAATTATATTTTGGTCAAAAGTTAACTAATTGTTTGTATTTAAGTACTTGGACTTAAATATGTAACATAAAAAATATGAGATAATGTCCATATTATTCATGTCACATATGTACCTTTAATTAAAAAGTAAGGATAAGAATGAAAAAGTTTTAATTTTTCAAGTATATACACTTGCTTACTTTACCAAATTTAAGCAAGAAAATTCAAATAACTCATTCCTTCCAAGCTCAAATTTGGCCAAGGCTTTTCCTCCTCCTTTGATGGTGAAAATTGTGAGTTCTTCACATAATTGAAGAAATCTCCATCATTCCTCATCAAGTAAGTGATGAAAACTTATCTAAAATTATCAATTTTTACATATATACAATGTATGATCAATTGGCACACTATGTGTTTATGAAAATGTTTCAATGAATATATATTTTAATATTATATATATTTATTTTAATCTAACAAATAGTATCAGAGCATGTTAGAATTGGCATGTATGCTTCATTACTTGAAAAACTGATAAAAATGCACAATTATGCACCACTTGGCCACCATACTTTCATTGCTAGAAATTTGAGTTGGCAATCCATTCTAAAGGGTTTAGAAGATGGATAATGATGTATTTCAATCATGAATTGCTACTTGGGTGTGTTGTGTGATGGTTTTAGTGAAAAATTAAATTTTCATGCATATGGGGGTACATTCAGCCAAGGTAGGAATTGTTGATTGGAAATCAATTGCAATCAATTCTCATGTGTTTGAATATTTCATGACGATGAAATAAACTTATATGTGTATTGATTTTGGTTGGATATCAAAAGGAATGTAAAAAGAGGAATATTTAGCCAAAAGGAAGAATGCATAGAGAATGGTCTTCCATGCCAATTGGATGCATTTAAATGCATTTATTTACTATTTTAAACACATTATGATGTGGTTTAAATGTTGTGATATGTTTTAATATAATTAGAACATGTTGGATGAGTTAAAAATGCATGGTGCAATGGTCACATAAGATGTGATTTTCATTCACTAATATGGATTCCTTTTAATGAGTTGATGGGCATGGTGGAAACAAAAGTACAGGTATGTGATACCATGAAGTTTGGCCAAGTAATACATGATGGTGATTCATGTATAAATGTGGTGATATTGGTGCTCGGTCGAATTATTGCATTCATAAAATTTAATTTTCATGAATATATTATATACATGTATATGAGATATATATGTATGTGAATATATTTTAGAAATCAATATGTATTTGATTTTATGTTTCCATATGTGGGTTATGACATGTATTGGCGATAAAAATTATTTTCATTGTGGTTTATGTGTTTAAATTAGTTGAACACATGTATGTATTAAATGTTGATACATGATGCATAATTAATACATATATATGTAATAGGATTATGTGTATATGCAGGCATAAAGTATATGTTATGACATGTTTATTTGTTGATGGAATTAACTATATGCATGTGAATGTATGTGTTTAAATGTTTGAACACATATATGCATGCATAATATTTTGTTCATTTATATAAATTGGATTTCATGCATGACATGATGCATGTTGGTTATATATACATGTTATGCATTTTTCTTAACATATATGTATGTATTGGATGCATGTATTTGTGTTTGTCTAAATAGAATACAAGGATGACGGACATGGTCCTATATATGATATTTATACGTATGTACATTTGTATGTGAAAAAATATGTAACCACATTAAAGCAAAATATTAGACTAGTTCAACAACAAAATATGCATAACAGGGTCACTAGTTTAACTAGTTTTTGTAAAATCACAAAACCAACTCAGTAAATATAAGAAATTACTTGTAAGAAAAAGATTTCAGAATAGTTTTAGATTTCGAGAAGTTTAATTATGTTTTGTAAGTTCCCCTTCCACTCGAGATTAACAATGATGCTTTATCTGATAAAAATGAAATATATAAGAGATAACATGATGATAACTAAAATGTTTGGGGATATATGTTACCATCCATGAATAAAGAGTTTTAAACCTAACATGAGAGATTTTATAGTGCCTATGATATTCTCACCACTCTGTAACAATTGTATGACAACAATTTTCGAGTGATAGAATATAAGCTATGTACTTTGCTCTTCATCATAAGGCCTAAGGAAGGAATGCTATTAGATAATCATGTCATCAAGGTAATTAATTATTTAAAGTAGCTGGATAGATATGGTGTGATTATGTTTGACTGCATTAAGGTGAATTTGATTCTCTAATCTCTCACTTCTAGTTATAAATCATTTATAACTAATTATACTTTGAACAAGATAAAGCGTACTTTTCTTGACCTATTTAATGAGTTTTAAGAATTTTATAAACAAATGAATAAAGGAAAAAGACACGAGGATGTTCATATAGTTTTTGCTAGTAAGACTAATAAGAAGTCAAAAAAACTAGTCAAAAAAGGGTCAAAAATTGGTTTAAAGAACAAGAACTTTAAGAAAGTCTAGTTCAAAATAAAGAAAGCCAAGAGCAAAAGAAATTATTTTCACTGTGAAAAACTTGGACATTGAAAAATGAATTGTCTTTAATACCTAAAAAGTTTTTAAAAGACTAAAGTAAGTATGTATATATATTATATGATTGATTATGAACTAAATATTATTTCAGATAATCAATCATCGATAGTTGATTCAGCAACTATAACTCATGTATATTTCTCGTTGTAGGCAATGTAGAATAGTTTCATATTGCAAAAAGGTGAGATAGTATTGAGAATGGCTAATAAGGCAACAATTACTGTAAAAGTTAGAGAATCATGCTTTTTTATATTAGTAATTAGACATATTTTAAGTTTAAATTTTGTGTTGTATTTTATTAAGGCTAATAGAAACATCATTTTTATTTTTGTACTATATAAATCTGGTTACCCTATACTATTTAATGGAAATAAATATTTAATATATTTGATAAATGTATTAGTTAGTATAACAATAAATACAAATAGTTTATATGTAGTTGAGTTATGCAGTGTAAGTTCTATTAAATTTGTTGTGTAAAATTTTATGGCATCACAAATTAAATCATACAAGAAAGAAACGCATGATTTAGTTTGAAAAAAGTAGAATTTTAAGCCCATTGGGTTTGGAACCCCATCTAACTTGTAAGTCATGTCTTTGAAATAAAATGACCAAATCACCCTCTAAGAGTAAATGGAATAGAGTTAGTGAACTGTTAGAATTCATACATACAAATGTGTGTGGACTATTTAGTAAACAAGCTTGAGAAGGGTTTGATCACTTTATTATCTTTACTGATGATATGTTATGGTATAGGTATGTGTATTTGATGAAATACAAATGTAAATCCTTTAAAATGTTCAAGAAAATTTAAGAATGAAGTAGAAAAATAGATAGAAAAGAGTATTAAATCTTTGCGCTTAAATCGTAAAAGTGAATATATGAGTACAAAATTTTGAGATTTTTTTCAAAGATAACAGTATTTTTTCTTACTTGATCCCTCTTTATACGCCTTAACTTAATGGTGTGGTAAAAAGGAGGAATCATACTCTATTCAATATGGTGCGATCAATAATGAGCTTGATGAATTTGCTATTGTATTTATGGGACTATATCCTACAAACCATTGTGTAAAAAACTTTGTATGAGATATAGAGTGATAAGAAATTTAGTCTTAATTTTGTAACAATTTGGGGTTGCTCAACTTATAATAAGCTAGTTAATACTAATAAGTTAAAATAAAAATCAGAGAATGACAGTTTATTGGATATGCAAAAGATAGTTTGGAATATTATTTCTATTTTTTTTATCAAAGAATTTTGATCAATAGGAATGCACACTTCTTAGAGGATGAGTTCTCGGAAGAAAGTGGTATAGGTAGAGATATGAAGCTTAAAAAGGAATCCTCAATGCCTCAAAGTGACACTATTATAACTGTATCATTCAATTAACAAACCTCAGTCCCAATTTCAATTCGGAGATATTCTAAAATATCAAAACCTCCAAACGAAACGGGTTTCACCATAAACATGAGCATAACTTATACTTATTTGGAGAAATAGATTATGATGATGATCCTAAAAGTTATGAGAAAGCTGTCCTAAGTAAAAATTTAGGTAAATGGCTAGAAGTAATAGATTCTGAAATTTAGTCCATGTATATGAATTAAGTTTGGATACTTATAGATTCGCAAAAAAGAATAGTTCTATTAGCTGTAAATGAATCTTCAAGAAAAATATTGGTAAGGATGGCTAATTAGAGACTTATAAAGGTAGATTGGTAGCTAAAGATTATACTCAAAAACAATGATTAGATTAAATTCATCCGAATTATGCTAGTCATTATTGCATACCATAATTATGAAATTTAGTAAATTGATGCAAAAATTGCTTTACTCAATGGGTATCTTGAAAAAAATATTTATATGAAATAATCTATAAAGTTTGTATCTACTACAAATAAGAATAAGGTATGAAAGTTGTATCAATCTATTTATAGATTAGAGTAAGTTTTTAGGAATTAAAATATGTGATTTGATGAGGTGATCAAATTGTATGGGTTTATAAAAAATCTAAATAAATCATGTGTTTATAAATGGGTTAGAATCATACCATTTGGCATGATGACTATGATAAAAATTTGGTTATTCAAAAATTTCTCTATAAAAAACTTAAGAGAGGTGACCTATGTCTTTGGAGTTCACGTCTATAAAGATAAAATGAAAAGAATAAATGGGTTATCCTAAAAATTGTACATAAAAAAATGTTGAAAAAATTTAATATGAAGAACTCTACGAAAGGATTCTTGCCATTTATTTATAGTTTTCATTTTTTTAAAGATATAGGTTCAAAGACCAATGAAGAATGGTAGTAGATATGCGGCATACCCTATGCTTCAGCCATAAGCAGTTTGATGCATGCAATACTATATATAAGACTTAATATAGCATATGTCATAAGTGTTACGAATAGATATCAGATTAATTTAAAAGAGAAATATTAGTTAGCTGTGAAATCAATCTTTAAGTACTTGAGAAAGATTAAGGATTTAGTTCTGAGTTATGAATGTTAAGAGTTGAACATTCAAGGATACTCGAACTTAAATTTCTAGTCATATGTTGATGATAAAAAGTCTATCTTAATATTTATTTTTATATGTAATGGAGGAACTGTCAATTATAAGAGTTCCAAACAAACTACAATAGTAGACTTCATAATGAAAGTTGAATATATTGCTATTTCAGACATAACAAAAGAGGCTATTTGAATGCGAAAGTTCATATCTGAGTTTAATGTGATTGTTAACACAAGTTATCAAATAACCATGTTTTATGATAATACTAGAGTTATTACACATGCAAAGGAACCTAGAGCACACCAAAAGTCTAAGCATATTCAATGTAAATATTACATTTTGAAAGAATTTGTTAGAATTAAAAAATATTGATCTACAAAGTATCTTCAACGAATAATGTAGTTGACCCGCTAATTAAAGTAATAGCACAGAAGAATTTTACCATCATCTTGAAAAGATAGGTATGAAATACAATAACAAATTATTTTAGTACAAGTGAGAGATTGTTAAAGTATGCTCTACAAGTCATTTGTATTATCAGCTTCAAGAATATATTTGTTTTGATAATTTATTTAATAGTTAAATAATATTATCAAAATCATTCCCTACGAAGGTGACGTCGATTAAGCAATGATATCACAAATTAAGCATACTAAATGTCTCTGATAAATATTATGAAATGATATTAGTGCAAGTAACGTAATACTCATATTATTAAGATATTAGTATAGATTAAATAATTAGAGAATTATTTTTTCGAACATGACTACACAATGATAAATTACATAGTATTGCATGTAGTTAATTATCTATTTTGTAATTGTATTAATGTACAATATTTTCCTTTAACCTGAGACATCATTATCAAATTTGGTATAAATGTACATAATTTATATGGTATATAAGTAGAAAACTAGTCATGTCTTGTATGATAATATCAATTTGGTCACGTATTGTTTATATTTGTAAACGTGTGATTGTCAAAACGTGATCCTTTGGCTCGATGTATAGGATTGGAGTTATTACTGACTCGATGTAAATACGAATTCTTGAACAAATATTAATAAATGACTAAAAAAATAAATCTCTAGTTAAAGTAATTAAATGTCTCATGAAAGAATTCATGGTGTTGAGTTCAACGTATATTGATTGATAATTTGTATTTATATTGGTAAAGAGTTTTGATATTTATATCTTACCCTTATTTTCGCTCTAATCCTGTCTACTCATAGTTTTTTAAGATCTTTTATTAAAACTTCACTTAATATACATTGCTCAGCTTGATCTATAGTCATTCACCTATTGTATTTAGTCTTGATCATGCCACAAGGCCAAAAATAAAACATTATAAAATATAAGTTTTTAAGACACAAAATAATAACTGAAGGTCCAAAGTAATACAACTATTATCTAACTATATTAAAATGTCTATAAAATCAATATCTTAAATTTTGATACTAAACTGTCATGCCATTAAAATTTCAGTTCATGAATTAAGGTTTAATGGAATAATATATATTAAAAAAATGTGGTTTAGATATCTTGACAGAATTTTCCTACAATATAAGCATTACCAATATAAACCTGAAAGTTTTAAAAATTTCATAACGCTTTTAATATTTTTCATAAAACTCCAAACCACGACCACAACCATCACATTAAATTTTTTTTAATTATTATGGCTAAATATATACAATTTACAATTTGTTTACAATATTTTAACAATTACAACATAATTGTAAAATATTTCATCAAAGTATATCTAATAAAAATAATAAAATTTCTCTAAATTTACCTATTTTTTGTTACTTCAAAAGAACTTAAAAATAGAGTGTGAACTAAAATTTTGTAAACTTTTACATATAAGTGAAATTTTTTAAATAAATTTAATGATAATTATACTTCCAATTAATCAAGCCAAAAGTAAATATAAATAAGTATAAATAAATATAATTAATTATAATACAATAACAATACACTTTAATTATCACTATGTGTAATGCATAATTTTGGAACATTATTTTTAAGAATTATCGTACAAGAAATGGGCAGCCTGTATACTTTAGTGGCTTTACACCCAAGGATCACTACCCATAATTTCAACTTTACGAATTTTCACCGTATGACTGAAATAAAATTCATAATCACTAGTATTAAATAAAAAGTCATATATTATTTCATAATTTAATTACATACAGTAATAATAAAATAATTTATTCATTTTATTTTACAAAATTATAAATATTAAAAGTAGTATTCAATAATAATAATATTGATAAATATTTGAAGAATTTATACAAAACAAGATAGAATAGTAATCATGTCATTGAAATATAATTTGTTCATAAAAATTAATATAAAACTCTATTTTTTTAGTTTTTAAAATGTTAAAA
Source organism: Swietenia macrophylla (assembly GCA_032401905.1). Classification (NCBI taxonomy): domain Eukaryota; kingdom Viridiplantae; phylum Streptophyta; class Magnoliopsida; order Sapindales; family Meliaceae; genus Swietenia; species Swietenia macrophylla. The sequence continues at coordinate 2,793,753 of CP135559.1, read as the reverse complement.
TACTCAATTATATGTAAATTATTTGCTTGGATTAAAAAATGCTTATACCTTTATAACTCTCCTACTTTTTATTTTCATTTCTTATCACTACCAAAAATCACTTTTTAAATCAATACTTAATCATTAAAATGATTAATAATTTATATTGCTTATAATAAAATACAAATAAGTTTTCTATCTAAAATCAAATTAAAATTTAGTATAAAAACTCTAGAATTTTAAATTTGTAGAATAAAAATTATTAGTAATAATAAATTACTAAAAAACTCTTTAAAATATGAATAATTATAAAATACCCTAAATATATTTACACTTAAGATCTAAAATTATTAAAATTTATTATTTACCATAAAATTATGAGAACTTTTATTTTGGTTTTAAAATTTTTAATGTTTTACACATAAATACAGCTATTTTATAAAATAGGATAAGATTTCTTTAATCTTTACATCTTCATCTCCAATCAAAATTTCACAATTTTTTATGTAATTTTCAATAATTTTTGAGAAATATTCTAATCAAACTATCAAATTTAATCGAAAATCTATTGATCTAAAGTTGAACAACTTAAAATAATAATAATTTTAATTATTAAAGTACTAAAACAAAAATTTAAATTTATTTTTTCTAATTTTTACATAAAATATAAATAAATTTTCTTCTTGAAATAAAAAATAAAGAATAAATTTAATTATGCTGGGTGTTATATCATGACTACTCCACAATGAATTTATATAATCACATCAATAATTAAAAATAGTTAAAAGTACTTGAAAGAGAAAAATATTATCGACAGCGAGGTTAGCACCTTTAGAATAATATTTAGACCTAAAATAAATGTATATATATGTGTTATATAGTTATAGATTTTTTAAAGTATTTAAAGAATATTTCTTAGATTTGCATTAAAATATAACGTATTGTAAATTACATATTCAAATTGATATTATTGATTATCTAAAAATCTAAATATAAATGTGTAATTATGAGATAATTATATATTAGCTTATGTATATATATTTAATTATATTTTAGTTAAAAGTTAACCAATTATTTGTATTTAAGTACTTGGACTTAAATATGTAAAATAAAAATTATAAAATAATGTCTATATTATCCATGCTACCTATGCACCATTAATTAAAAAGTAGGGGTAAGAATAGAAAGGTTTTGATTTTTTAAGTGTATGTGTGTGCGCGCGCTCGCGCTTATTTTACCAAATTTAAGCAAGAAAAGTCAGAAACACTTCTCCTCCTCCTTTGATAGTGCAAATTGTGAGTTCTTCACATAATTGATATAATATATATGATATATGATTAATTGGCACACCATGTGTTTATGAAAATATTTTAATGAATATATATTTTGATTTTATGCATATTATTAGCATTTCAATTCAATACCATTACCATTTAAGATATGATTCACAGTAAATCTAAAATTAAATTGTCAAAGGACAATAATTAGTGACAATAGATGAAGATAGACAATAGACGGACAATAACAAACATTGATTTTTTTTTAATAAAATATGATATAATATAATATAAATAAAAATAATATATAAAAATATATTATAAGTTTTTATTTAATTCATTATAGCTGAGTCCAATCTATTTATAATAATATAGTTTAGTACATGTTACCAAACGAACTCTAAAGCAACAAATTTCTAGATAAACAGCTCAAAACATATATTTATACCTTAAAAGGATTTAAAAATTCAAATCTTAATAATTAGAATCAAGTATTTCTTTTAACAGCAAATATATTTTTTGAATTGATTTATTTTATTGAACAAGTAATACAAGTTCCTAAAAAACATTTATTTATAAAAAATAATTCAGATAAGTGAATAAATATAGTTAAATTATCGTATAACTGTTATTTTATTTTATTAAAAATATGCAATAATTTAAAACTTTGCCTGAGAATATATATATATATATAACAAATGTTAGAAGGTAACTCATTTAACTTCATAAATTTATTACCGACTTAATTTAATGATACAATTTTAACAACTGGATGTCTTTGCCCATAAATTATTTTCTTCTTTCTACGTTGCTCTTTCTTCTCTCTGGTCTCTTTTTGCCTTCCCCCTTGGTTTGTTCCTGTTTCTGTCAGTTGTTAATTGCAATATAAAGCCAATATTTATTGCCACTATTATTTGTATATTCATCGACTGAATGGAAGCACCCAGTAAACTTTATACAAATGTATTAACCAAGTGTTACCTGCTTTCTTTCTTAATGTTTGGACACATGGGCAAGCATAGCATGGCCAAGTGCTACACTGGCCATGGGAGGGGGAATACTATTGAGGGACTGTTCCCAGGGTTGTAAGGCATCGTGATTCAGTTACATTTAGTTTTAGGGAATTTCGAGTCAAGTCTTCGTTCCTATTCTTAAGTCTCAATCTGGAGCATACCAGCCCCAAAATCTTTTCTAGGCAGGGTCCAGCACTACTTACCATTTGTACGGTCACTTATTATTATTCATAAAAGAATTGAACTCTTATATTGTATGATATACATACATGTTTAATTAAGTACATGGTATGCATATCAGACGTGGATACATTTCAAATGAACCAATCAAAACAAAACTATTTGTATTGGTTTGAAAATTTGTGTTTGGGTTCGGTTTAGTAAATTTCAAACCAATGAATTTTAGTTTGATTTTCAATTTAGACTTTGATCCAAATTTAAAAAATTAAATCAAATCAAATTAATATTTTATAAATTTTAATTTAATTTTTTTTAATTATGTATAAAGATCTAATAAACTGTGTAATTATATTTAATTTGTAAGTTGATTATTTAAATTTTAAGATATTTTTATTATTCTAAATTTTTTATTATTTCATTTCAATTCTAATTTATAATGAATTAATAATTGATCGTGCATTTTTGAATGCCATAATTATTTAGTTCCAATATATACATATATATTGGCTTAAGTAAGTTAAGATGCCACAATTCTTAATAATTTTATTTAGATATGTGTGTTTTATTTTGATTATTTTAACTAGTATCTATCGGCCAATTAATATAACATAACATTTTTAGGCTTAGCCAAAATTGAAAAATTGAACTGAACTAAATAAATAATTATTAATTTTAATTAATTTAATTTATCATCGTTCATTATTGGTTTGATCCAAATCAAAATTAGACAGTTTTGGATCGTTTTAAAATTTAGCACAAATCAAACAAAATCGACAATGCCCACCCCCTAATACATATAAATAAAAAATATAATGCTATATAATTTCAAAATAAATAATTTTCTCTTGGTTTGTGCTTGTTATGCTAAATTATGAAAACCATCAAAATTATGATACTAAATTTTTATTTCAATCAATGTTATCATTTCTTTGGGTTTGTTCAGTGTGAGGGGCTTGAAAGATTTAGGGCTTAAGGTGCTTATAAATTCATTTGGGTCAGGGAAAAGGCGAGCCCAACAATCTACTGGGTTGGCCTAACAACCCGAACCACACTAAGGTCCCCGCTATAAATGTCGATTTGTTCTGGTTTTATAACCGAGGTTCCAGAAAGAAGTTGCGCGGCGACGAATCAGAGATAGGGTTTTTGTTTTTGTGCGAGTCAGGAAGGATTGTACTGTATTTCTCCAACAATGATCTACGACGTTAACTCTCCTCTCTTCCGTTCCTTCCTCAGCCAGAAGGGTGGCCCTTCTGACAAGAGGTATTATTTTCTCTCTATTTTTGTGTATACGTATGATTTTTGTCATGTTTTATCGGTGCCTGCCAGAGCTATTTAATATAATTTATTTATTTCAGCTTTATAACCTCGATTGTATGAGCCATTTCTTTCTCTTTTTTTTTTTTTTTTTACTTTTCTTGTTGATCATATTTCTTTCGGTCTTTTTTTGTTTAAAAAAAAATTGTTGGGCCTGTAAATTTTATTTTCTAATTTTGCAGAACTGGGATGGTTTGAATGTTTCAGATTTTAGATTGTTAACATTCAACTGCAGCCAGTATACCCGTTGCTTAATTGTTTAAACTGAAATATTCCACATGGGCTATGGAACTTATACAAAATTGCATAACATGAATTTATATTTATAAATTATATGAAATTACTTCAAGTACCAGTAGAATGATATGATTTATAGAATCATGTATATTAATAGGGAGGAAAATATAACTGATTTGTGCTACGCCAATTTTTCTTTCATCGTTATTAAGGTATAAACAACAGGGAGGGAATGGAATCTTGTCTTATAATCATTTAATCTGCTTAAGATGGTGATTCTTGATCTTTTTTGGATTCATGTGGGTTAGGGATTAGTCTAGGTATCTGGGAATGTTTTGTTTGAGGTTGTTTGATCTTTTTCATTAATGAATTGATTTAATTAGGCTGCTAAGTGTTCGATCCTTATGTGATCTGTTCAATGCATGTTTCTTTGTTTTAGTCTTTGCATTTCGTTTTGATGCTATGTAAAAGGTTGTCAGAATACATAGATTGTCAAACTGGCTTGAGTTCTGAGTTAGGTTGTTTTGGACTCTTGTTTTTCATGAGTCAGAGACTGCATTATATTAATTTATATTTGTTGGAAAGTTAAAATTAAAAAAAAAAAAAATGTGATATGACCTTGGTTAACTATTCTCCTCCAGTTAGCATGTAAGATGTTCTTTGCCAACCGGAAGAATCCTTTCCTGCTTAAATTAATCTCACTTTTCAAAACTGCATATCGAATGAGGTCATGCCACTGCAACTTCTTTGATTAACTGTTACAGGCTTGTTGCTGCAGGTTTATTTAGTTTGCCTATTCTGATTTATTGTCCTTCCTAGCACATGTAGATATCGTAGTTTAATAATTTTATATGTTTCTAGCACATTGCTAAACTTTTGTGGGTATTGCAGGAAAATGGAGGAGCAGAAGCCGAAAGAACAGAGACCCAAAGCAAATGAGAACAAGCCTATCATGACGGAGTGAGAATTCCATTGTAATTTAGGAAAATGGTTCGTACTGTCATGGGAAATGTTGTCAATTTCTTATTCAAAGTGAACTTACTGCTTATGAATAAGAACATAGTGCTTTCTATTCGTAGTGGTCTATGTTTGGACATTGATGTTACATGTGGAACTAGAATGGTTTGGTACAATTGTGAGAACAGTCTTTGACAAAAAGTTTTAGTAAGTGTGATTATGCATTGACCATGTTATAATGGAAACACCATGCTTTTGTGTGTTATATCTGTGAGATTGTAAATTTTTTTATTTATTTAATTTTTTATATGTGGCTAATTCTGTACTGAATTCTATGATTATGGTTGGAGTTATTTTAATGGGCAATCTATTGGATAGTTTTCCAGGATTGAAATGATAAAAGTTATGTTGATTTAACTAGCTTTGATTGATGGGTTTGTGTAGTTCTTCAAGCATAGCATTGTGTCATATCCTACATTGGATAGAACATAGGTTGATCTTGGGTTTAGAAAGGCAAGTAGGTAGTATCACCCAATAGGCTAATTTTTTGAATTGATGTCAAATGCATGGTCCACAAAAGTGGTATCAAAGTAGACCTAAGTTTGCATTCGTGTATGGGTCCCTAAACACCTCACTTTGAATCTCAATAAGGGATAACCACATGGGATGTAGATCTCCCAAATGTCCCAAAAATGGCAATACAAGTATGATTGGGTGAGTGAGAATGTTATGTCTTATATTTGATAGAATATAGATTGGTTTTGGGTTTGTAAGGGTAAGCAGGTAGCACTACCTAATAGACTAGACTAGTTTTTTAAGTTGATTGCAAGTGCTTAGCCCACAACAACTGTGAGGGGGACTGTGCTACTGGCACTGCAAGTAATCTATAATCACATTTTTCATTGTGGAGCATTGAAAAAGTTCTTTCCTCTCCTATAGTGCTGAATTGATGGACATTCATTCATTGTGGGCTTAGGTTTATAAAGGCGAATAGGCAGCACCATTTAATAGACCAGTCTTTTGAGTTGATGGTAAGTGTTTGACCTGCAACAGTTGTGAGGGGGATTGTGGCATTGGCACCCCAAGTGATCTATAATCACATTTTCCATGGTGGAGTATTGAAAAAGATCTTTCCTCTCCCGAAATGTTGAATTGATGGACATTCATTCATTGTGTGCGTAGTTAGCATAAAAGGCTTTTTGTTAGTCATTGAATCCTTTCCTCGGCATGTTTTCAACCAACACCATTGAAATGTAAATGATGTCCTTGCCGACTCACAACGGCCTTAGTACGAATGCATGTATAATGTGGCTGTGCTTTGGCTTTTAGATTTATGTAAATCATAGTAATATATGCAGAGCATTGGGATGTTTATTGGGAGACTGTAAGAGAATAAGAGGTGAGTAGAAGCATCATAAAATAAGTCTCCATGGAATGGTAATAAAGATACATTTCATAATCTTGTCTCTCTCTCTCTCTAACACACACTCTCTCTCTCTCTCTCTCTCTCTCTCTATATATATATATATATATAGATATATATATATATATATTAACATTCTAGCATCTCCTCAAGTCAACTAAACAAAGAAAGAAAAGGAGTGAGTATTTTGACGTCTTTGCTTGCTTTAAGTGAAAGGAAGTTAGTTATGTTTATCTCTCTTTTTTTTTTCTTCCTTTTTGTGTTGTCTGTTGTTGGTTTCATGCAATGTAGAAGAACAAAAGCTGATGGTAAACAAATTCTTTGGTGAGATTGTGGGACACATGTTCTAATTAGTCAACAGTCGGGTGGGGGTGGGTGCCTTTAGTTCTACTTTGTCTCGTGGGTCATTTATAATTATTATACCCCAGGACCATGTAGTTGTGATACAAATGCTTCATTTATATATCCATTTGATTTTAAGAGTTTAGACGAATATGGAATGGAATGGATGAGTTTACAAGTGAAGATAGCAAAGAAATGTGCGAATTCTCCATAAAATAATTAATGAGGAAAAGGGAAGAGACAAACAGATGGTCCATTTAGAGATTAAATAGCTAGTTGGCGACAAACCAAAGGCAACATAGAAGAGGGGGTGGACGATGCATGGAAATTGAAAAGCACTTGAATGGCCATAAGTGCTTTCCCATGTGCAATTGCAAGCCATTATATTTCCACTCTAACCTCCAAACCCACCTCAAATCACCTCCCGTCTCCTCTCCTCTCCTCTCCTGTCCTGTAAATTTATTAATTCTTGCTTTATGCAACATCCATTAACATTACACAAGGTTTACATGTCCCACTATCATCTCACTCTCTTAGTGTTCTCCTACCTTCCCAATTATAATAAATAATTGCTAGTTGATGATTGAAAACCAAACCAAGAGTTGCTTCCATTGCATTTTTACTTGCCGATTTTTATTTAAACAAAAACAAAATGAAAAATAAAAACTCAATTAGTGGAACGTGGAAATTATTGGTCAAAGTTCGAAAACTAAACCCTTTGGATAAACAATCTTGAGCAGAGTTTGATTTTGGGTGATTTTGTGTATGCATTGTGACTCTAATACCAAATTGTGTGTGTATAATAAAAACTAACTTAGCCTCGTAGGATTTTATTATTATTATTATACACGACATAGTTCTGTTAGGATATGTGATTTATGATATATCTATAAAATTAATTAAAAATAAAAAAATATTTGTATCTTAATTATTTTAAATTTATTTTTTCATTCTTAAGAATTTATAAGTTTTAATTTTTTTTATAAAATTTATTATTTCCTCCCCATTTTTTTTTAAGACTAAGAATTCATTTAAGATTACAGTGATTTGATTTTAACTTTAAAAGTAAAACCAATTAGGTGTTTAATAATCTAAATTTATAGTGAGACATTTTTACTTTTAAAATAATATTATATATCTAATGCTTCTATCTTGCAATAATTATAACTTATATGAATACTTTAATATCAAAAAAAATTTAACTTGGCTTTATTTATAATTAATTTAAGATTTATCCAACTCATTAGATGAAGTAAGTGTGTGTCTCTGTGGATTGAATTGAATGTCAATTAAGACAAAAATGAGAGTTCGAGGCTATATTTTTAGCGATAAAAATGAGAAATCCACAAACAAGACAAAAAGAGGTACATGAAGTTTGAGTTTTACCCTTAACATATATTGCTTCAATAACATTAAATTTTGCCGATTCTGGACCAACAATTTTGTAAAACAATAGAAGAGAAAGTTGCACTCCCACTGATCATATTAAAAATGGTCTTAATGCACCGCGGATTGAGCATGCGAGTCAAATTTGTCTTTTATATGAGGGCATCCCAATTCTCTTTTTCTGACAGTATTAAAAAAATAGTATATTTTATTTTACTTGTCTAATTCAATCATAAAATAAAATTAAAAGAAAAAAATAACAAGAAGAAGATACTCATCTTTTATTAATTAATTTGGAGTGATAAATAGCAATTAGCATCTCTCTCGATGTGAAATTAATTACTATTGCCTGCAATGATGCTAAATGATTAACGCAACAAAAAGAAACCTACCCCCCAGTTGGTGGTTATGCCTTTTTGACAGCCAAAAGGTGTTTTCTTTGGTCTCCCTAGTGTTCGTTACACACTCTCCCTCGCTCAGTTTTCTTCCTTTATTCACGCCGCTCTTCCTTCCAATCTCACGCTTTTCTCCCTTCTATTTGCTATTTGCCTACTTCTCTTCATTCGTCTTTCTCTTATTTTCTCCCAAGAGAAGAAAAACATGTCTGAATTTTCTTTCTCACCAATCACTACCAACTCCAAGAAAACTAATAACTTGTCTACACTTGTGATGTCTGACTTGTTCCTCTTCTGTTCTTTCGTTCTCTCTCACCCTCTCTATTTCTCTTACTTTGTATTCTTCTCCCCCTACATCATCAAGATTCTTTCTTTTCTTTCCCCTCTGTTTATCACCACTTCTCTTCTACTTCTTGCTCTCCTCACCACTCTTGTCACTGACAATTCTTCCGCAAAATTTTCTGAAAAATCCAAGGCAAGTTTTCTTCTCACAACTTATCAAAATGTTCTAGACAAGTTTGGATCGAATGCGGGTGAAGAAAACCAACATCATTTTCAACCGTTCGAGGAGTTTGAGGCATACAAGATAGTGTTTGATACGTCCATTACTATTGAGACGTTGGAGGTGCAGTACTGTAACGAAGAGTCCGAATTACCACCTGTTGACAAGCACTTATGTCACGAAAGTTTCAGTGCAAATGCTGCGAAAAGGGTAGGTAGTCATGCCAATGAAATTGGGGGCTTGGCTGAGATTATGCTAGATGAAACTGAAAGTATTGATCAGTTGAATGCGGGAGGAAAGAGTTTAGGAGGCTTCTTGGAGGAGGATGATGATGATTATAATGATTTTGTCGATGTGTCATGCGAAAACGGAGCAGAAAAAGAAGTCAAACCACTGAGCGTAGAGTTCAATAAAGTTGAAGGTGAAGAACAAAAAGCAGTAGAATTATCCGTGAAAAGTGGATCCAAGGGCACAACAGCTGAGTTGAGTTTGGTGAACGGATATGCATTAACAAGAGTGAATTCTCCAAGACTCGGCGGTGATAATGAGGAAAATAATTCTGAAAATATGGCGGGATCAAACAATCTGGGGAGTTTTGGATCGATGAGGAAAGAAAAGGAGTGGAGACGGACGTTGGCATGCAAGCTTTTTGAGGAGCGACACAATTGCAATATTGAAGGAAGTGAAGGAATGGATTTGCTCTGGGAGACATATGAAACTACTGACTCAAGCAAGCAGCATCTACTAACTAAAAACAAAACAAAGAAAGGAAAGAAAGTTAGCAATTACGATACTGATCATGAAGAAGAAATGGATGATGGGCAACTTTGCTGCTTACAGGCATTGAAATTCTCAGCTGGGAAAATGAACCTGGGAATGGGAAGGCCTAATCTCATGAAGATCTCCAAGGCTTTCAAAGGGATTGGATGGTTGCACAATGTCACCAAACATGGCAAAAAGATTTACCATTGAATTACATCATCATGTTACTGGTTTTCTTTTTAATGTTTTATTGGATCACATCAGCATCAGTATCATCATCATCATCAAGTAAATATGTTCTTTGATTTCACTCGCAAATCGATTATTGATTTATTATTTTTTGGGTTTGTTTTTCTTCTTTAAATAAACCCGACTTTCGTCTCCAAACTCCAGAAGCACGAGTACTATGAAGTTGCCCATGTGCTTCTGCAGTTGCAAATCTAGACAATCAATCATCAAGAAGTGCTTATTACAATACGTGGAAAATATATCAACTGTTTCTAATTCGTGATTACGTGTCAATCTTTTTGTTTCTGGGTTTTGTAAGCATCCGAGGCACTGCTAGTTTCGACAAACTTTTGCCAATGGCTAGCCACATGGACTTTCTAGATTTTTACTTTCCATAATATTAAAATGTAAACAGAATAACAATTGCAATACTCAAGCCAAAAGCTTTTACCTTTTTCTTTTTCAGTTTTCAATGGATGCCATAGTACTATGAAGCTTCCATCTAAGGTGTTATTATTTTCCTATAATTTGGCATAGTTAATTTCTTACCAGCAGCCACCAGGATTCAATTCATTCAGCACTCTCCCTTCAACGTGTTCAGCATCTGATCCGATCAACCCACTCAATTTGATCTAACTCGATGATCCATTTCTTCAGTAGATTTAGTGATTAGTAGGTTGAATTGGATTGAAAATTCTAAACATTTTTCGCTGTGAATTTGCATTGTATTTAACTTATGTTAATGAAAAAATTTATTCTATAATTCAATTTAAAAGATATTATATTTTTAAGTAAATAAAAGAAATAATTGCATACACTACATATAAATTTTTAGTTAACACTTCGACATTACTCAATATCCACCTTACAAAAAAAATAAAAATAAAAATGCCTACGATCTAATTCAACCTCACTATCTGTACCTTTAGTTTTTTACCTTTGTTCTTCTTCGTTTCAAGCACACTCTTATTTACAATTTTCCATTTCTCTAAATTATATAGTGTTTACTCCCGTTCAATTGATCTAAGCTAAGCTGCAAATTATCATCTAAATAAAGTAGTCCACTTTAGTGATCTGATCTTCTTTTGTTTTTATATTTTATACATAATACTTATCTTTGTTTGCATTAGAATGAAATTTAATGATAATGTGGCATCAAAACTATTGGTATATATTCTAAATTTTATAGTATTTTTTAAATATTTAATATATTTATTTTTTTATATATTATGACATTATCGATTTATATGATGTGTGTGTATGTATATATATCATTTATTATATCATTACTACATAATTGTATATTTAATAAAATATAATAACACTTTTAGAATAGTAAGTTTAATTAGTTAAATATTATTTTTAAATATTTTTAGCTAAATATTATTGTAAATAGAATAACAATAATGCATAGAGATCAGTTTGTGTAGTAACTGATGATAATATATATATGTTGTAATATAAAATATCAAGTTAATACATGAGTATAAGTTAGTAAACTAATGTACTGAACCGACCCACTATAAGAACGCTACGTTGATCATTATATGAATATTATAAGCAATTCTCATAATGACAATAGTGTATATAATTTTTGAACTTGATATTATCATAATTTCTAACATTGAGAATGTCATATTTTTGATTTTTCAAATATCATCTATAATGAGATACACTATGAAAAAAAATAGTTAGATATATCATGTCACGTGTAGAAAGATGTGTGTAATCAAAATATAATTTATTCCTCCTATATAATGAGAGTGATATTTTGAACTTTTTAGCTAAGTGAGATTATAAAAATATATAGCCATATTCAAAATAAGTCAATATGTAATATTAACTTCATTTGGTAGAATAAATCTATTCAAAATATCAAAAAAAATGTAAAATTGAACTATAAGAGAGTGGTACATTACATTCTTCGTATTCAATTGAGATATTTAAAATAAAGGGATTGAGTTACACGGTAACATTAGTTATAAAAAAAGTCATATCGAATCACAGATATTTTTATCACTTGGATAGTCATGATGTATTGTTAAATACTATTCATTACTTGTAATACTATAATTAAATTTTAGTATTGTTGCTAATATTACAAGTGCCTATTAACTTGCATATTAAGATCGAAAATAATAGTGATATGAATTTATAAAGATGAATTTATATATATATATATAATTCTAAATATATTTAGAATTTGTTGAACTATTTAGATATTGAATTTGACTAAATTTTTAGTGTAGTGATTGAATTAAATTTTATTAGTATATATTTTACTAAATAGATTAGATTTTAAAAAAAAAAACCTAACCTAATAGTTTAAGTCTAAACCAAAATACTAAAATAACATTATAAATATATGATATTTGTGTTTTGTAGTAGATGTCTAGGGTTTATTTTGCGAGTTTTACTTTTGAAAAAAAGAGCACACAAAAATAATCGATACTTAAAAATATAGGAGTTAGCACTCCAAATTTATTTCTAATAATGTGAATATTTTAAAAACGTAAAAGTATTTAATCTATATTTATGATTTAATAAATTATTTAATACAAAAGTATATACAAATTTACAGCATTATATGTGTATGTGTGTGTGTGTGTAATACTAGAATTTATCGAATAAATTTTAGAAAGTAAATAAATTTTTTTAAAGCAAATAAATTTTTTTTTATTTTTTGTTGTACGTATATACTAATTTACTTACAAAAAATAAGGGCATAGGCATTTTAATAATAATTAGTTTCACCATTTTATTTTACTTTATTTTTTCTTTTACTAATCTTTAACTAATCCAGTTACAATTGCCCCAATTACAATTATTTTCATATTTCTTAATATTATTATTTTATTTTGAATTAGCATATGTGTTTAATGTTCAAACAAACTTATGTTATTTTCTCTTCTTATCTTATTTAATTTTAATAATAAATATTTAAATTATATATATATATTAGTTTGTACCAGATTGGATCACATTGGGTTTGATTACAGTTTTTTTTATTTGCTTTGGATTGAATGTTATTGCAAAATGGATCGAATGAACACCCATGCCTTCCTTTTTATGTTAAAGTTATATTTTTACATCTTTTTGGGACATAAAATTTTGAATTATATTATAATATCATATATTTGAACTATACCACTGTAATATATATCTATAGGCTCAACAAACTTTTAATTGATGTAATAGTGTTATATCTACACACATACAGAGACACAAATTGATCTCTAATGATAATGTAATGTTAGATTTTTTTTAAAAAAAAAATATTTATGGTATGTATTTTTATTTTAGTAATGAGTTTTACATTTATTTGTATGTCTAATGATGGTAATATGTATTATACTTTCTATTGAGTAATTCGTCACTCATTTTCTCATTTTTTAGATTAATAAAAATTTCACCTTTTTATCTATATTCTATTTATTTTTGAGCTTTTCTCCTTAATAGTTATATAATGTATGTTTTAAATAAATTTGGGAATTAAATTGTACGTAAAGAATTTCGTAAATGTTTGTTCTATTCACCTATAAAATTTGAAATATACATGTATATGATATGTGTGTGTTTTTGTGTTTATTTTATAAATGTAAAGTAATTATTATTGTAAAATTGTAATTACTTTAATCTAAGCATTCTAGACTTCAAATTAAAACTTGTAAGTATATGAATCAATTGAAAAAATTAACAACCATTCACAAAAAATCAATTCCATAGAGTATATTTCTTTATTACTAAATTTTGAAATATGCAAAAGAAATTTAATATGAATGCAAAATAAATAAATAGTGTCAAGATTAAACTAAATGAAAATAGAAAAAGCAAATAAAGTAAAATATAAATTTTTCAAGAGAACAAATCAAGAACAAGAAATCAATTGAAAGAAAGGCATAGGATTTCAAGAATCCACCACTAATTATCATTTTTTTTGACAAATTTATGTAATTAAGAAATTTTGCCAACTTTTATGGCAACAATCTCTTAACGTGCAATCTACTACATGCATTATGTTTTTATTGAGTATGAATTTAATATTAGTGTAGGCTATTATTATCATTTCTAGAATATATTAAACAGTGTGAATCATGCAATAATAATTAAATTAGTGTGGCTATTATATTATCGCAATTCATTCATATCAAAAGCATCTAAGACAAAAGACTAGTGTGATCATCAAAATTTGTATCAATATATCACATATATAAATCATAAAGGTTGTAATCATAAATTATTAAAACATGCAATAATAATTTTAAACACAATGTGAATAAAAAACACTATCATTAAATTTAAAATTTTTTTAAATTAACATAAATTCATGAAAGATCTTATTAAAGTTTATTCCTATCCCTAATAAAGAAAGTCAACTACTAAAGAATATGGTAAAAATCAATAAAATATAAGAAAGAACTATAAAGGTAAAAAAAGAAAATACACTTATTAATTTTGGCCTTTTTGAAACTCTTCTTTACTTTTTTACTTATATCTTGATTTCTTTTTTGTGCCTTTAAAGGTAAGAAGGTGCTCTCTTTGTATGCAAGCACCTATGAGAGAGTTCTCTAAATTCTAAATAAAGTAAGATTTATATAATTTTTTTATTAGAATATAATCTCTTTTTTTACTTGTTAAAATCTAAAACATATATTATTTTAAAACTATAATTAGACCACTTCAAATCTAACAGTGATAAGATATTAATGAAAAGCCCTTGATCTCTAGTTTCTAATAAAAGAAACATTGCACAAACTAGAGTTTTATGAATAAAGTTATTTTTATTTTAATGATTATCGTTCAAGATATCAATCAAAATATAATTATAATTATATTATATCATCTTCAAAAGAGTGACCTTAATTTGCTCTTATCAAAGTAAGTCTTTAATAATGTGCTCTATAATAAGTTTTCCCATTTCTCTTAGGAAAGATTATACCAGTTCTTAAGAAAAAAAGAAAAAATTTGATATTACATCTTTTAAACTTATTTCTTTATCTTTATTTATAAAAACCAACAAAAAACTTGCAAAATAATAAAAACAAGTAATCAACTACAAAACACAAGAATAACTAGTAAGATTTATGCATACATGATATAAATATATGTAAACTAATAGGTCTATTAATTATTCAATATATTTCTTGTTTCTTTTCATTCAGCTTATGGGGTTTCTTTTTCATCATTATTTTTTACTCCACTTTTTGTTTGGTGGGCTCAAGAATTATTTTTGACACACCCCTTTATTTATTAAGTGAAAAATATCACCACCCTTTGCAAATGCCTATAGGTAAGGCTAATGTCCTACTACAATTGTCCCAACACAGTACAAATTAATTATATTAGCCTACTTTGTTAGATCTTACCAACCCAAACTGATCCGACCTATTCTATATAAGCCACCAAGTAATCAACTTTAAGAAAGATACTCCAAAAGAAACCAAGCATGAAGCATGCATCTCATCTATCTGATAATTGTTATACTATTTTATTATCTAATTAAAAATATTATCGCATCACCTTAAGATGAAAAACATTAAAAAAATACGTATTATTTTTAAACCAAATGTTGCCACTGTGAATCATTATCTATATCTAGCACAAAAATGGATGTTCTCTTCGAAAGACAAACATCCCATCAAATCATGGTTTTATATTGGCAAGATTTTGAAACTAATAATGCATTAGATTAAAAAATTTATTGTAAACATTTGACAAATAAAATAATAACTAGAGTTAATAGAACACACACACACATAATATATATATATACATATATATATATATATATATATATTTACTACCCATTAGTCTTAGAGATCAATTATATTAGCATTGCATTGGCAAATATAACGAATTTGTCCTAAAAAAACACAAATTGCCATTGGCAAGTATCGAATTCATAGTCAAAAGGAAACACATTGGTTAGCTACAATGGCATTTACTAATTAATTGAAAATGCAGTTTGTGAGAGGCAAGTAAGATATAGAAATAGAGTCATCGGAGGTATTGGAATGAAAAACATCACATAGCTACAATAAAATGAAATTCATTACAATTTTTTTTTTTTTTTTTACAACTTGACTATTGTAAATGACTTTTTATGAGACAAAAGAGCATACTCTAGATTAAAATCAATTTTACACACCAAATAAGTAACAGAACCAAAATTAAAATTATATTGTACCTCCATTTTAGACCAATGCATATTTACCAGCGAAATTTCATTCCTGGATATGTTTTTATGTATTTACATGAGTTATCTTTTTAGAGTTTTAGGAAATCAAAGTGGGTATATTTACCACAGCATCTTAAAATTTTAGCTTTATTTCTTTTATAAAATGTTTTTCTTATAAAATACATAGTCGAAATAACAATACTCTCCCAATTAACCAACCACTTATGAGATAAGATAGATATCATCGACGGTTCTTAGAATTAGATAATGATAATGAACCACAATCTTTCATCTTTTATTTATAATTTGGCTTGAGAATAACTCATTATTAAATAAAACATCATAATTGAATCAAGTTTACACATCAAATTAGTAACATGACCAACGTTAAAATTAGGTAATGCTTTCATTTTTGACCAATGCATACATAGTAATGAAAATCCGCACCAAATATATCATTGTAAATATCTTATGTTATAATACATTCAAAGTTATATATATATATATATATATATATATTCAATTTTACTACACGTTTTACCAACTTCTAGAAAAGTATAACTTTTTTAACATCACAATTTATATTACATAGATATTATAGTTACATGTAAGCATAACTTTTCCAAAGATCACAATTTGCATTACCAAAAAGCATATTGTTACAATCATGTTCAATAGTTTTCTCTTACATTCAAATTCTAATTACATCTAAATCTTAATAGATGTCACCATTTTCTTCATAAGAAGTTGTTTACTTCAAAGATTAAAACTTAATCTCAAAAAGTCTTATGTATACTTTTAAAGATTAACACTAAATTTTAATAGACATATTTCCATAATAAACCACCTGGGATCAATTAGAAATGCTATGTAATCTTTTTTTTTAACAAACGATCCCAACCTCCCTATATAGAGTAATTAACAACTTATTTCTTCTAAAAAAAGTATTCTCTTTCTAGTAAAAGTTAAATGCTACTTTAAATAAATGAATCCTATAAGAATAATACTACATTTTTAAAATAAGAATTCTCCTAAAAAAAGAAAACTACTAATAAAAAATAGCCTAAAAAATTTAATAGTTATTTAGAAAATAAATCCTTGTTGAAAAAGGATTTACATATCTAAACAATCTTTACCTTTGCAAGTTTTCTAGGTGAATGAAAAATCATGATGAAAGAAGACTTGTCATTGTTACATCCATTTAACCATTATGTCTCCACCTCTTTTGATATACTCTATTAAAATCCATAAGATGCACATTCATATAAAACCTATGAAAAACACTCCACTAATAATTGGATTTCATATGAAAATCCTTTTCAACAACATCATGATTCTCAATATAAAGAATTGTCATACTTCAAATATCTTCAATATATTAAAAATACATGTTGAACACCATAGTCCTTAACATAGAGAATTACTATACTCTACTATATTAAAAATAAATATCACTCATAATCAAAATCTAAAATTTTCTTTAATACATGTTGAAAACCATATTAAAAATTATCCACTCGCATGTTTAGCTTTCTTGTGAATCCTCAGCTATTGACATAAATTCTACCACACTTTGTATAACTATTAATAGTAACACGTCATCTTCTTTGGCAATTTAATGACATGTTATAAGACTATTGTATTTATCTATTCATACAAAATCACAATCCCTCTATTAAGAAGAGAGACCCATGCTAACAACATTACAAAGATCTTATTCTTTTTGACAATCATTTTTAAAATTCCTTGATTGCCCACACCTTTATATGACTCTTCAAGGACTCTTAAGGACTCTTCAAGGTAAGTTTTTTTATAGGATTTCTTACTATTAGATTTCTAATACTACCTAAAATAGAATAAGAAAAATGTAGTATTAAGAAAATTTTAGATAAGGTTAATAAAAAAATAATCCTAGTAAGATATGAAAGAAGAAGCCCATCAAAAAACAAACAAGTTAGTAGCTTATAAAAAAAGAGAAACTAGAAAAAAAAAAAGCACAAAAAAATAAATGTTTCCTAAAAAATGGCAACTATTCTATCAAAATAGATACTCAAATTAAAAAGATAATGCTTTACTAACTTAGATTTTGAAAGATTCACGAGAATGACAGTACTTTTAATATAATTTTTGTTTACCAATAATATCTTGGCGATAAGAGAGTTTCATCACAAAAAGATTAGACCTTTTTGTGCTTAAGAGTCAATGGAGAAGGATCCTAGTAAATTTGTTTACTTAAAAAATAAATCACTACTCGACATTTGATGGGCAAAAAACAAATTGTAAACAAATAATTTTTAAAATTATACAATCTATAATAAATTGCAATTATTAATAAATTTTTTTTTTCAATTTGACTTAATAATGGTTCATTACGAGAATGAAACATCATTCCAAGTAGATACTAGATTAGAATCAAGTTCAAATGTGAAATGCTTAACATCACCAATTGAAGATAGTTGACGCCTTCATTTTATCTAAAATACACTTGGTAATGGAATTCCAACCCTCGTATACAGGGATTAATTATCTTTTAATAGTTTTAGACTTTCAATGTGATTATTTTGAAATTCTTAGCATTGTATGTACGTAGATATGTTACTATTATTTAAAGGTTTTAAATGTTCAACGTGGTTATTAAAATTATAATTATTTAATAAATTTTAATTTATATCCAACCCAGCCCTTTTAATAATAGTTTTCACTTTTAATGCCCAACCACCTTATTTATATTTTAGGTTTCCATCTACTTTTGAGATTAAATTAGTGCTCAATTGGTTTAGATTCTCTACTAGTGAAAAAAGGTTTCTTTTTTTTTTTTAAAAAAAAAAATGTTAATAATTCTTCGTAAACTTCAAACGTGTCATGCGGTGGTTGTCAATAAAAAATAGTTTTTGGAAGACTAAAAGAAGTTATTTATCCTATATTGGTTTAAGCTCAAATTTAAGACTCTTAGGAGTATAATTTTTTAAGCCAGGAGATTAAACTATTTAAAATATCCTTATTTATTAAAAAATATTTGTGACAACCAAATAATTTTTTTTTTTATAAAAAAAATACTTGTAAAAGGATTACTCTTAAGATATTCTTCTTGAAAAACTATATAAAACCAACCCTTTAAAGTTCTACAAATAGACTTGTTGCACGTAACTCTTTCGCAAGCTTTTAGTAATACGTTTCTTTCATGTGTTCAACATTGTTTTGTTTGGTGGAAATGGTCAAGCTCTCAAGCTTTCTCTCATCTTAAGTAATTATTATTATTTTTTAATTGATATTCATAAATATCCTAAAGTAAAACCCCTAATAAAATGCAAATAAATGTAATTTTATATCCTTCTATGTTAACCGTTGGATAAACTCGTAAAATCACGTGATACATTACGCGCACAGGTCAAGGTCTAGTTCTGGCCGGGACCCCAACGCTACGTGTCTGAGTCTCCGTCCAAAGAATTTCTGACCGTACGAAGCTTTTTTAGGGAAGAAAAGTCAACACATCTCGCGTCTACTTTCGGCTCATACGTGTACAAAGAGACGCGTGCGAACAGTGGATGGAAATTACGTCAAATTTTCCAGAGACCATTCCAATTTCGGCTTTGGCCCCCTTGCATTTGACGAAGTCAACGGTCGTGCCGAGTTCATAATTATTTGAAGAAAATAAAAATGAAAATGGGCTTAATGAAATTAAAATAAAAATTAGAAAACCAAGACGAGGGTGCTTTGGGCCGACCGCTGATGTCTGTCGTTTTCATGACCTGTGCACCATCCATACATTAAATGAATTATGCGCCTCCTTACCCACAGGAGTAGCAAATTCCACTACTACAAAATTTCACTCTTTGAATTTCTTTTTACCCTTAAAAATTTAATTTTTAACTAACATTCCATAAATCATTTATCTTCTTATATTGTAATATTTATATACACATTTTCATATAATTATGAGATATAAATTAGTAACATGCTAATTGCAATAAAAATATAAAAATTATTATAATTACTTTTGTATATTTATTTAATTAATAATTTACTTTTGATAGTTTGTATTTTAAATATTATTCTAATGTTTGTACTTGTAATAGACAAAAAGGAGAAGCATTCTAAAATGGATGATTAAATTTGATAGCGGTGTGAGTCGATGATGTGCAATGGGCATTAATGAGGAGGGTTAATAAGGTCAATTAATAAGTAAGCTTTAGCTTTAGGGCTGGAGCCGGCGGGACATTTTATCCACAGAAGCTTTTGTATGACAGGCCGCCCATCCAATCACAGCTTGTTTGAGTTGCCTCTCCTCTCTCCTTCTCACTAACCAACTTATCCCCTTTGACTACCCCACCCAACTCCTATTATAGCCCTTGTCTCCCTCCTTTTTAACACATTGCCTCTTACACGTTGGTGATGATTGTTCGTGTCCATTTACATTCCTAGAGAGTTTTAATTAATAAAAATATAAAAATTTATTAATTAATTATAAATATTAAAAATAAAAAATTCATATAAATTAAATAAAAAAATACTTACTCGCAAGATTTTTTTTAATTAAATAATTTATCATATTAATATAATTATTCTAATATTCTTTTTGTCTTCCTTCTTAAGGCAGTGGTAGTGCCTCTCGTTTGTGTGGATGTTAATTAATTAGTAAAAAGGTATAAAAGAGGAGCGACTTACCAACAAGTCAATGGGAAAACAATGTGCAATTCAAAGTGCTTTAATAAATATAAAATTTAAAATTTAATGATTATAATACAAAAGTAATTTAATAAATATAAAATGTATATTTTAATTATTATGATAGGAAAAAAGTTTAAGATTGAATATATATATATATATATATATATATATTTATGATAAAATCACGTGTTTAAAATTTTGTGATAATTGACACAAAACTTGAATGTAATATGGTAATATTTAAGTGGATGATTGTTTATATTTAACCATTACTTATATTTATTAAAATAACTATTTAAAAGATAATCGATTTTATGATTATATGAACTTTTAATTACATAAAAAATTAATTTTTTAAATAATAATCAATATATATATATATATATATATATATATATAAAACCAAACCTCATGACATGACCATGAATATTTCATATTTTATAAATGGTAAAATTTGGTAAAATTGAAGGCCGATAAAAGGTTCAATTTTGCTATTAAATATAATTATAATTGTGTTTGTTATATATATATAT
>CP135559.1:2751779-2767546 GCA_032401905.1 Swietenia macrophylla | reverse complement strand
CGATTCAACCCTTTCTCTTAGCACAAGCACTACTTGTATCAAACACAACAAAACAAGAAGAAAGAAGAAGAAGAAGAAGAAGAAGAAGCAGCAGCAGCAGCAGCAGCACAACCACCTCCCCTCCTCTTTTCTCTTCCTCCTAGTCTTTAGAAAGAATGGCAAGAGCACAAATAATAAATATAAGTATCAAAAACAAAAGGTGGTAGATGCATGACCAACCAATGAGACAGGAAAGCCAGCCAGCCACAAAACAAAAACATAAATCTCTCTCTCTTTAAACATACCACTGCCCGGCCCCCGCCACGGCTACCTTCCCCTTTCTGAAAGTGTAATCCTAATCCAATCCAATCCAATCGTCTTTCTTTTCCCTTTTTTGAGATTTCAACTTAACTCCGATTTCTCAAACCCCTCTCTTTACTCCTTTTCTTACTCTCTATCAACCATCACCTTTCTCCCTCCCTCCCTCCCTTAGGTAAAATACAAACAATGACTTCATTCTAGTTCTCTTTGTAATGCCTGCTTTTGTTACTTGCTTCCGGTGCGTGCCTGCCTGCCCTTATCTACTTACTGTTTTGATTTTATTGTTATTTCAGCCATGGGCATTCTCCTTTGTTAGATTTAAACGCCTAGTTTGTTGGGTTTAAACGCCTGGTTGGTTTTGTTTTATGTCGTCGTGGCTTGGTTTTGCTTTTTGGATTGTTTTGATTTTGCATATTTGAAGCTTGTTTTTGTTCATGAAAGGTGGTAGGTTGGTGGGGTTGACTTAGACCCCAACGTTTGAGACTTAACAATTTTCTTTTCAAGAAACACTTTTGGGAAATTTGTTATCTAGCTCTACATGATAATTATGATTTTCCGCTTTACTTTTTTGCTGATTATCAACGATTTATGTACGTATTTTTACTTTAATTTTTATTCTTGGTTGGCTTATTGTCACCGTCTTCATATCAATCATGTTGTTTCTTTCCTCTGTTTGGTTTAAGCTGCTTATTAAATCTTGGCCTCAATCCACAAATTGGTTTTGGCTCAAGTTAATGGTTCCTATAAATAGTGTTTTCAATTCATGTTTCTTTTTCTGATATATGGCAACTGTTGAGTTATTTATCTGCTTAGAAACTACCTAACGACCATAACTACAGGGATCACTATGGCCAGAGACATATTTGTTTCATAAAAACTAGTCTTAGCCACATTGTATCTATTGACATTCCGGAAATTCATGCATATTTGCTTTTCCCGATTTTCTTTCTGTTGGTTGCTTTGCTGCTGTGTAGCAAATCATGTGGTTTCAAGTTTATTCCATTGTACATGTTTTGAATTCAAAAGGGTGCTCCAAGTGACTTATAATTCAGATTATATTTGCAAAAGATCAATTTATTTTTTTTGGCTAAAAGCTCCCTTTGCGTTTTTTCTCAAAACCAAATTACATGATAAATATGCATATTCAGATGCTGTTTTCCTTAGCTTCCAGCATTCTAGTTTTACTTTATACATGTTCATTTTTTAGTTTTGACTTATAATCTTGTTTTTTAGAAGTATATTTACCGTACCTTTTCAGATTGTTTAATCTTCTCATGGAGATTTTAATTTATAACTGTTTCCTACCTGGAATTTGCTTTTTTAAATATCTTTGTTTAGTCTGCCTTTGGTCATCCTAGGAGCACATCAATATATGTTGACGGACATTAAGTAGACAATTGAGCATTGTTGGCAATAATTTCATCCATCATGGTGAGTTTACGAAGGCGCAAGCTGCTGGGAATTTGCTCTGGTAAGCATTAGTTCAAATAAGCCTTTATACATCTAGTTGTTAATTGCTTCTTTTGTGCCTTAGAAGTTTGCAAGATCATGTAACTTGATGATATACATAATTTCTTTTTCTTTTTTCTTTAGTGGGTTCTATATCATGCTCGAAATATATTATGCACCAAATCTGGTCGGTCTTTGCAGGCAAAAGTTCTTTTGTGGCTCCACTTCCTAGGAATTCTGAAAATGGTAATGCTTCTGAGAATTCAACCCAAAATGTCAGACCTATCAGTCTGCATCCCAGTTCATTGGATAATGTAAGCCGGCCGCATGTGGTAAGTTGTGGGATTTTGATGGGATGTTTACCCTTTTTTATTAATTTTGCATTTTTGATGATTATTTTCTTCTTTGGTGGAGATGAAAATGCCTTAAAATCATAGCATCTCTGCATTTTCTTATTTCTTAATTATATTAGCTCGCTGCCACTACCTTCAATGCACAAAATTTGGGTTGGACTGGGTCTAAGAGTAAATTCTTCTTGTTGTCTACAGCAGAAAAACAGAACACACAAGGATTATGTAGTTACTTAAATCGTGCTCTTGTTCAATGATAATCTTTTTCTTTCCTTTAGAGAGATGATTATATCATTAATAAAGGAGGAGGGCCTTCTCCTCAATTGCAGGAAACCTTGCTGTGCAGAAAAATGTCCAAAGCTAAATACTTCAAATTATTTGATCACTACGATACCTTAATATGTTTCTTTGAACTTTTTTGCTTCCTATCCGTATATGATTGGGAATATGCATTATCTTTAACTGATATAAATTCATTGTTGCACGAAGATGGTTGTTATTGTGGTTGGTTGGTTAGTTTTGTTTAGTTGTGTCATAGTAGCATAACGTGGCAGTTTTATATGGAAGTAAGCTAAGAGATCTAATCTATGGATAAAACTAAGGTGATTGTTGGATCTTTGTACAACTAAATTTGATTTTAGCAAAACAATATTTTCATTTGAAGAGTATATTTCTTCGCTAAAAGAAAATAGGAAAATTCCAGACCATAATGATTTCCTCTGCTACCATATATCTATCTGTGCATTTCCAACTTGGAGCGCCTGTCAATTTAGAGGCAGGGTAATAAAATGTCAAGTGAAATTCTGGACATGATGAGTCTCCTACAGGTTGACACTTGGTTAATCAATTGCTGACAGGGACATCCCAAAACCTCCATCTGGTAATATATATATATATATATATATATTTCCAAAATGGATTCACAGAGTTGGTATAAGTTGCCAATCCCAGAGGGTCTGTTTGTACCTGTGTTATTGATATGTGGTAGCTTTCACTAAGAAGATAAAATAGCTGTCTGTATTTAAAAAAGTTATTTCTAGATCCTCTTATCTGCCATTTTCTGCTCTGTGAGTTTTATTTATTGATGTGTTACGGGAAAATATTAACTTAATGCATTAAAGACTTTTCTGGTGCTTAAGATTATACATAAGTGGTAAGATCCAAGTCTTGCAAGTTTTATGTCTTCCATTTTGTAATTTACACATACATTTATATTATTCAATGGTATTTCCCAGATAGCCGTAGCAAAAGTAGAGCCTGCATTATCAAATTTATATGGTGCAAGCTCACCAGAAGAACAGACTAATCAACCAAGAGAGCGGCATGTTGAAAAAGAACAGCATTTTCAGTCATTTTCAGGTTTGTCAGTTGAGAGAAAATTTTCTTTGTCTGAATTGATCGTTACCAGTCACGGATTTATTTATAACTGCCTCTACAAATGTTTTTTTCCTTTATACAAATACACTTATTATGACACAAATGTAATTTTCCTGTCAATTTACGTTGTAATCATGATTATCCATAATTTGCTTGATGAGCAATCACGTAAGTTTCCGAAAATGAAATGGTGATGGAGTCTAAATTACATGCCCGTACCATCTAAATTACATGCCCACAAATGAGGGCTCTTCTTTGTTTAATTAACTCTAATTGGGTAAGAATTGCTAATTCTACAATCTGAACTTGTGTTCAATATAGGGCCATGACTAATAGTTGATAAGAAACTTGAGACATCTCTTGAATGGAGACTATTTCAGTGATACTTTTATCTTGTTGAAGCAACCACTGCAAATTCTCAATAAAATTGTTGATTTTGGATTATGATGTGTAGAAGCATTATTTTAAATCAGGCAGAATCCCTTTGAATGAGTTAATGAGATTTCATTCTTTCCCCGATACATGTGTGTTTTATGACACCCAATACAAAGCAGAGTAGTTTATAGAAGGTCTAATAGATGTCCCAAGAATTGAAACTTCATTGAGCTGACCAGGAGGGCGATGGTCATACTTACCAGAGTATTCAAGTCAGCAACTTCCAATGAGAATGAAAATCTTTGCAGTGACTTGATAATCTGTGAGCTTTGTCTGAAATCCAACTGAAAAATGACAACTTGGGTAGTTTGCTTCTCAAATGGTTTTTGATTTCTTTATGGTGCTACGTGGAATCAATTGAAATTAATTTGAGTAGGAAGAAGTAATCAATTTAATCAATTTAAAGGAGTGATCTTTCATGTCATACATGGACATGGTCAACCGAAAAATTCTGAGCAGAGTAAGGTGTTGGTCAATACACTTAATAAGTTATCTCTGTAGTTCAAAGTTGGTTTAATCATTTTTTTTTTGGGCTTTCGGATTGTCAGAGATTTGTGGTTTTTACAATTTTTTTTGCCCGCTTTGAGGAGATATGTATCAGCTAAGCTTATGGTTTTATGTAGTTTTTCAGTTTTGTGTAATTTGGATATATGTAAATTTCATCTTCCTTTCCATGATGTTTTTTATTTGTTTTAATTTTTTTTATTGGTTTCCTTAAAAAAAATGAATCTAATCTTTGATTACAACTACTTTACAGTATGAAACTTCTAGATACTGTCATGAATATATTGCTGTTGGGATTTCTGTACGTGCTGCATCATTTTGGCCTAAGCTGCTGCATGGTTTATTTCATTCACAGGGCTACCAATCAAACGCAGAAAGCGACATAGGAGGAAACAAATTCAAAACCAGGAACCATGTCTAATGAGAGGTGTCTACTTCAAAAATATGAAATGGCAGGCAGCAATAAAAGTCGATAAGAAACAGATCCACTTGGGGACTGTCAGTTCACAAGAGGAGGCTGCTCGTTTGTATGACAGGTAATGACTTTAATTTCAACAAGCTCAGTATTAATAATTACCGCAGTCCAAAAAAAAGCCCAAATTGCTGTGTTTGAGTACTGGTCTCATACTGACTTTCATTTCTGCTGAAACTCTGAATAGTGTATGATTTAGATACACATAGTCCTTATCATGATCATGCAACATATGCACTATCTTTATGGTACACACACAGAAACATGTGTAATACATATTGCATGCATTTTTTTTTAATTTTTTGGTTATATAGTTTTATTTGTGTGTTATTTGATGTGCTTGATTTTTTTACATTTTACTCTTTGATAAGAGACATAATTTCTTCTAAGGAAGAAACCATCTCCTCTTTCTGCTAATAAGGCTTATATTTTTCCTGAAGAATCAAGTGTTACTCTGAATATGTAGTTTAATTTTTTTTTTCAATTTTAAACTAAAAAAAATGAACACAATGACCTGACCTTAGAAAAAACTGACCAAAATGTTTAGGATGGTTACAGCATTGGCTGTTTTCTTTTATAACATATGAATTAGCATCGTGTTGTTATAGGCAGCATCATCTCAGATTTTTAGGTGTCTCTTCTTTTGCTTTAAAGTAGTAGCAAATTCAGCCCACATGCCATCGATGCATTAACTGATCTTTCTTGCAATCCAAATGTGGGTCCGTCTAATGCAAGTTTTAGTCATTAAAATTAACAAACAGAAGTGAAATGGAGATTGAATGCAGGTTATATGTTGATTTAGCCCTATGGAGAGTAATAAGGTTGAATAGTATAGGCCATTGTCAGCGATGATTTTGGGGTGTAATAAACAAAATCTCATTTTAGAGGCCCCCGGTTGCAGGT
This sequence comes from Swietenia macrophylla, assembly GCA_032401905.1. Lineage (NCBI taxonomy): Eukaryota > Viridiplantae > Streptophyta > Magnoliopsida > Sapindales > Meliaceae > Swietenia > Swietenia macrophylla. The sequence goes on along the minus strand of CP135559.1, from coordinate 2,761,756 downwards.
TAGAACATAGTTTGCTTAACTCTTATAATTAAACTTTACAAGTGCAAAATTATAATTGTGAGTAACAAAAGCATAACTCTGAACCATGGGAAACCTCATTCAGAGCAGCTTTACAACTCAGTCGCTGCTTTCACACTTTGCAACTTTGTGGGCTATGCCAATTGAATTTATATTATATGGAAATGTACTTCTAAGATTTACCGTGCTCTAGATTTTTGAGGGGAACAAATACAAAGCCCAGCTGGTGGTTGTCTTGAAAACTTAAACTTTGCACTTTCCCAAGACTGTATTAATGCACCCAACATTTTAAATGCATTAATGACTAAAGGTTTTGTTGTAAAATGAAGCAAGAGTTTAGAAGATTGAATGAGATGAAACAGAGACATTATAGGCTTAATTCTTGTAAAAACTATATGTTTTATCCAGCAATGGCATATAATTGTTTCTCATGGAAAGACTGCAAAAGACGTGGCAGCATACTCAATTAAATTACACACGAACAGAGGTAGGTATATATTTCCCACAAGACTTTTCATCTTAAATGTATGAAAAATGGTGTGTGTGTTTGTGATTGGGATTAAATCCCTATGTTGAGGGAAAAGATACAGATATAAATAAATAAATAAAAAATAGCTTTAACCTTTATTTTGCTTGTGTTTGTCTTTCTGTTATGTCATCTACTCTCAAATTACAAAGGTGCAAGGAGTAGTGCCAAGGTGGTTAATTGAAATAGAATGGAAAAAAGTTTTAATTGGTGGAAGCAAATTTAAGTAGGGATCTTTTGTCAAAAGTTTATGGTAACAGAGGTCATGCCGAGTATTAACAGATGTAATGACTTCCCAGTTGGTCTGTATCTATGCAGGGCGGCTTTCATGTGTGGGAGGGAGCCCAACTTTGAGCTCTCAGAAGAGGAGAAGCAAGAACTTAGACAATTCAAGTGGGATGAATTCTTGGCATTTACTCGCCGTTCAATTACTCATAAAAGTAAATTTTAAGTAATTCTCCGGTTTACCTTAGTTTTCATTTCATTTCACAATTAGATGTTCTAAAGCATTCTGCTTGGATAATAATTTCAGAATACAAAAGAAGACTTGGGGGGGGATCACATAAGAGGGCGGAGTCTCCGTTTCCATTGGAAGAGAATGAGAATGGGGAGGTCGACTGGGATAGCAAGCAAGGAATAAGTGGTTTCTCGGCTTCAGAAGAAGTAGGGCCAGATCCAGAGCCAGAGCCAGAGCCAGACTCGTCATTCTCTTAAAGAGTTAGTTATGTGTTTAGAACTGAGGCTTAAACCTGAATAATTCTAGCAATTTAGTTCTAGCTGTAGCGGACTAGCGCTAGCCTTCATTTTTTCATGTATAAAAAAAGGCTCCTATTAGGGCAAGTAATAATTGTGAGGGATCTCAACATGGGTACGTTAAGCAGAGATTTTTATGCGTTTAATGCAATTTACGATTCACCCTCATTCTTAAACGAATAATGAATAAATATGCAAAGCTAAAATTTACCCAAATTTTCAGATAATGGAATGGAAGATTTATTTCCTACCTCATTATTTGCTCTCAATGTACCAGCAAGCACCATAAATAAAGGCAATGCCTGAGGAACTTGGTTCCCGAAGACACACTGCTTTCTGCAAAGCAAAGCTTAGTGATCATGCATTGTTGGTTACATTTGTCAACTCGATGCCTTTCCTTCTTCCTTTCGTAAAAAGAGATGCCTAGTGCCACATATTAAAAATATAATATGAGTTGATGTTGAATAAAATATAGGTTTAGTATTAAATTTATAAAAATAAATAAACAAATTTTTTAATAAATTAATATTTTAATTTAATAATAATATTAAATTTATAATAAATAATATTAAAATATATATTATGATTTATGATAAATAATATAGAGTATATTAAAATATTTATTTGTACGTAAATTTATAAATATTTTATTTTAAATTATAATAAAAAATTATCACGTAAAATATAAATTATTTAAAAAATTACCGAGATAGATGATGTGGACAAGTGGATCCATCTTTATTTTATAAAATTATTATGCAAGGAGAGATTTATGTAATTAATTGAAATAAAAAAGTCATCCGGATTGGATGAAAACAACGGTGGACCGGGTTCGACCCAGCACCGCTGTGGTTCAGGTATAGAACAGAGAGGTGGTGCAACACAAACTGCACTCGGATGCTCCTGCTGCTGCTCTGTACTCTTTAAATGAACAACCTCAGCCCACCCATCTCCGCGGCCAAGAGAAGAGAATGTCTTCAAATTCAGGTTATTCGAAAAACCATGAAGGGAAAGGGGAAGGAGATGCCCGTCATATTCATCTGATGGCTGGAAGGAACGCATCTTCTTTCCGACCCTCCTCGCAGGTAGGTGTTAATCTCTGTAATGACCAGAAATACATTGAAGATTTAGTTTTCCATTTTACTTATCTTATGCCTTTAAAATGGGAATTGTTGGTGGAGGAGCTTGTTTGCTATCAAAGCATCGAAAAGTTCACGGGCTTGCCAATATTTCTGCTACTAATTTATCCATCGTCGCTGCTTTCTACTGTGGTCAGTTCTTTTCTTTTCAACATCCAAATTGATTCAATTTGTTGAATTAGATCTTTGCTCTCTCTATTAAATTAACGCGTTCTGATGTTCCATGAAAATGAAGATTCAGTTGCCCCTCCCTCGTAATGCTTTTATTTTTGTGATATTTATTTTATTTACAAACTGATAGAGATGTTCTGAATTTCATGTTAGAGATATTAAATGTACGTTACTTTGTGATTTTACTACCATTAGTTATAGCATAGATCTTTGTTCAATTGATACCAACGTAATTGATTTTGTATGTATGTGTTTGAGACCGCTATGCTTTTAATTAGCTTTGAATGCACAAGAGCTTACACTCATCTAGAGATTCTATCTCCTATAGCTATGGCTTCAAAGCTACAGTGACAAATTTTGACCGAATCCTAATGGTAGCCAAGATACCTGATATGTTTATGTCACCTAAACAAACTTTTTTTTTAAAAAAAAAAAATTTATAACAATTGAATATTCAACATGTGTGAGGAGGAATATCATTCTAAGAGTATCTCTCTTATAAGCCTCTTACAAGAAGACTTGTGCAACATGGTTGTACCATAATTTTCAGAGTACTATTATGGATACATACTATATCCATACAATCTAATGTGCAGTATTACATATTGTCACATGTACCACATGTTCAAAAAAATAATAAAATAAATGGAATATGTGGCTATAATTTAACATTGTCACTTCAGTTGTATAGGTAGATTTGCATCCCTCATATTATTTTAGTTTTTACTTCATATGTTGTGACGATGGCTCCCATATACATTCTTTTAGTGAATCTAGTCATTATGATGATTTTTCCCTGTATCATACTATATGAAGTGTATGATTTTTATTGAATGTGTTTTACACTTCATTATATTTCAGTCTCATTTGTAACTTTTTTCCCTTTTTTTTGTTGTTTTTATAATGATACATTAGATGTTTTAAATTATCTTATATTTGTGCTATCATAAGTAATTCTTGCTGTCTAAAGATTGTTTAGTGAATTCCTACTTAAACTAAAGTCATGTCTTTATTATCACATTGAGGAGTCAAAGTCCTCATACTGGGTTCAAACATATTTGAGTTGGACACCACCTTGAACCCAAAAGGTCAAGCCTAAAAGTCATGGACCAATATTGTATACAAGTTCTTGTCCTATTCTCTGCTTCATAGGATTTAGTGCTTCTGCTTTTCTATTCTGCAATTGCGAAAAGCTTCCTAATTGGGAGATACAGTTGGAGATTACAAGGATTAGTGGAGATTGTGTTGTGTCTTGTTAGTGGTATTGTCTTGTTTTTTACCAATAAGTATTGGTTGACAGCCCTTTGATGAGGCCATTGATCTAGTCATGCCAAACCAAAATGCAGTGCCTCTAGCCCCAAATATTTTATGGTTGATAAGGAGAATGTGATATTTCTTTTATTGATTGTATCAGTGACTTGAAGGGACTTTGAGTTGAGAGTTTGAAAATTTTTTACCTTTATATCTGCAAACATACATACAATTATAAGCTTTGGTTATAATAAGGGAGCTTCTGATAAATGACACTGAAATTTGGCTTGAAGGACAAGGATAAATTTCTTTCAATACAATTTCTTTCTTTGATTTGACAGGGGCATGTGAATTTGTAAGAGAGTCGAAAAACAGGACCTGGTGATGTATTAAATTCAACAATTGTGGGATTTGTTAGTGGTTACCTTCTTGGGCATCTTCAAGGTGATGTATTATGACTTTTCTGTCTCTCTCTTGTGTGTCTGTGCATGCTTATCTGCATTGATGCCTAGATGTGTGTGTTTTGAGCATTAATTAATTTATTTTCTTGGTCAAAACTATTCTGAGAAGTGTTAGTTTTTGAAGCAAGAGCATCAAGTCAAATTAGGATTTTTATTATTTTTAGTTTCTTATTTTAATAAGATTTCTATTTAGTTAAGTATTTTACTTAATTAATTAAGAATAATTTTTCTGTTTTTCTACTTTATTTAGTATTCCCATTTAGTAAAAAATTTTAATAGTTTTTAGACTAGAATTAGGATTTGTCCTAACTAGTATAAATAGGACAGCAATAATTAACTTATGCATTGCTTTCTTTTCTTTAAATTCAGAATTTTAATTGTGAGATTCTTTAAACCTAATTATTTTCTATTGTTCCAACCACAATCACCCCATTCTAGGCTAATTGTTTAGAGTTAATTGCCCCAAAACTCTTCAGTTACGTCAGTTTTGCTTAATCTCTATGAAAGTGAGCCATTTGCTTTGATTATCTTTTGTGGGGCATCATAACTTATGGTAAGCCACATTATGTGTCATATCAAGAATTTAAGCTGAAATTGGCACGCTACTAGAATAGATTTTTGTCACCTTGTACCGTGTAATTTGTTGAAGCTCACTCTTCACTAGTAAAATTTAATTGTTCGTTGGTAGTCTAGGTGGTCAACTTGGTGCATTGCGTTATTCAGTCATATTTGCCATCATGGGGACAACAGCAGATTACGCTAGTCTCATACTAACACCACTGTTAAGGAAGTGGAGAGAATCATACAAGGATGGTGGTTGGATGAGGTTGCCAAAGTGGTCTCCCATTCAAGTACTTGATGTGGAAGAAGTTGCTGAAAAACAAGCTGGGGAACAAAAACTATATGCACAACAGGCACTTAGTAAACTGGGCAAAGAGGAATCTTGATGAACGTGTCGTTGTTACTTTTCATATTGAATTTTGTTTTCTGAGTCTACTGAATAATGTTTGTAGGCACTCGACTTTGTTTTAGTTGCCCCTCTGGTGATTTTGTACTGGCAGGACTCTGTGGGAAATTCAAAGAAAAGGGTGATTGTTTGCCAGCCTCTTAGTTCAATTCTGCAGAGGAAGTTTTCCTAAGATTACGTTCTCCTGTTTGATAATTCATGCCTTGGGTGGTCAACAGAAAAACCAAAATAGCTGTTGAAGCCCACACATCAGAGAAATTGTGGCGGTGATTCAATTGCTAGTTTTATGTGATTTGTAATTCGATTACTTTACACTGGCGAGATTTTGCTAATTTTTCTTGGAAGAGGTTCCAGCTAATCGTACCGTAGGTGACGGATTAAATCTCTGTACTCTTATTTGTCTATCATACGAAGCTATTGTACGTGTCAGTATCAATTATAGCAAGTCACATTTAATGCAAACTAGCATGGAAAGGCTAAGCTTGATTGGTTGGTGAGATGAGACGAGGAAAGGCAAATTAACATTTACTCTTTTCCGGACAAACATATTCTGATGAATGGCTGAGAGTAAACTTTAGAGTTACACTTGAGAAGAAGGGTGCATACAGGAAGGCATACAATTTGGCTTAACGAGGAATACTACTATAATTTCCAGTACTTAAAACATATAATTTACAATACAATCACGTCAAAAGAAGAGCCCGAATGACAACAACATAAATTCAGATTTTGTTTCCACGCTGAATCACACAATTCACAACATTATCAAAATCAACAATCAGCCCCGCTTCCAGTTCCCAACAAACTACTTCTTGGATGATTAGTGCAAGGAAATGAAAGAGTTGTATGGTGCTTTCTGATGTTACGAAAGCAGAGAGACCAGAGACACAAACTCCAACGTTACACGGCTCTTAGACCTTATGTGGATCACAAAGTGTTCTGGGTATTTTCTGAGCAACATCAGCAGGCCGTACCATGGTTTTTCTTTGGATTCTGGACCAGGCCATTCCTCAGCTGTGAGATATCTCCTCACTCGAGTGTGATGCCAGACATTACTATACTGCTCCACCAACTGAACAAGAGAAATGAAAATCCCAACGTTCAAACATCATAGAGCCGGAGTAAACCCAAAAAAAAAAAAAAGAAAATGATATGAAAAAAAAAAATGAGTAGTAAAATAAAACAAGGAACAATTATGATTTGTAGTGTAGAAAACTAGCAGACCTCCAACAACCAAACCAACAGAGAGCTATGTAGTCCTTTGAAGGGCAATGCTTCCGAAATCAAAGCTTATGACTGCATCGGAATATACTACTTGAAGAAACAGAATGCTTGCTAAATACAGAACACTGGTCCCAATCCTATGATATAATACCCCTTAAATTCATACATAATCAGAATTTAAAGCCTGAATTTCAAAATACTTTTAACTTAAACAATATAAAATTTTAAGGTAGGTCCAAAGGAACTATGACAGAAGCCCCATCACTGGCATCAACCACATATTGGAGAAATAAAAACTGATAACATGCAAATCATAAAAAGGTAATTGGTTGTGCCAGCATCATTTGTTGAAAGTGGCATCCAAGAATATAAAAGAATGTCAAGTCCGTGACACAGTTTTCTCAAGAATTCAAGTTTAGAATGCTAGGTAGTCCTTGCAGGTTTTAGACATCAAGCAAACGGAAAGATATATCAATAACAAAAAAGGAGATTCTCAGATAGGCGTAACAAAGTCCATTCATATGCCCTAAGTATTGATTAACAGTGAAATATACCCAAATCAAAAAGGGAAAACCCCTAACCTCAGTATAAAGTTTCTCCATAGGCATCCATTCTCCAGGGCCACAAAGATCGGAAAGTACGGTTGCTACAGATGATACCACATCCTTTTCTTCCAACTGGAGAAGTTGCTGATTGTCAGATTCACGATCAATCCTTGATCTTCCGTCTCCCTTCTCTGCAGGAACTGGACATGATAACAAGCCAAGGAAAGAGCATACTATTTAGACCCACGAGTTAACTAAAAAATACAGGGAGTATAGGAAAAAGCTAAAACAGAGGGAAGGAAGTGTTCTGAGATACTAATGTGATTGGATAGGACAAGAAATCACCACATGAAGAGACAAAGCCTCAAGGAAATTACTTGGACACTGATTGGGTTGTATTATATTTGATTGCAGATAGAATTCTAGGTAAAAATACCTTCTCCCTAACAAGTTCATCTCAGAAATTCAAACCAGCGAAAAAAATTAACAAGACAATGCATATTGATAGGAAGGACAATACTTCCTTGAATTAACGAAAAATAAAATAAAATTAGAACTATCAAAATCAAAATTGACTAATTTTGTAATGCATACAACAAGATGGAATCAAGAATGGAAGAGAATTCGGGCATCCGAAACCAGATAAAAAGGTAATACAAAAGCCAGACTACAAGCTCTATGCTAATCAACTGTAAGTGCTGTGGTATTGATACATTTGTGGCATTGAAATTATATGTAATGCCAATTAAAATTACAAGCTGTTTGAACATAGATTCTGTTATGATTCTGAAGAGGCTAACAACAAAAGTACTCAGTTCATGACAAAAAAAAAAGGGATTTATAGGTACAACAATTGAAAACAATTCATCAACAAATTTTATGACTTAGCATCAAGCACAGGCTACAATGCAAACAAAATACCGCCATGCCAAACAGCAATAATAAAATCAAGGTAGAATGAATATATCAAAAGATGACTTTAGCAAACTACAAACAACATTGAAAGTACTGATAATGATCCTTTGCAACAAGTGGAACCGCAAAATATTCTGCTAATAGCACAGCATAACATGCGAGAGTTAAGCTTTTTCGATAGGATTAACTGTCATAAGAAAATCACCCCAAAATGTAATTATAAGAACAGATGACAAAAGCACTTAAAAGAATATATACATATCCATTTATAATAATATAAACAATTCCACTTCTAACCATTACCAATCCCTCCAGAAATATGTATAATAATCACAAAAATTCCAGAAGTAAATATCTATAACAATCACAAAAATTCCAGAAGTAAAATCGAAAACTAACCTGAATGTAATGTAATGTAAGGACATTTCAAACACTAAAAATCTTTCTTTATATTGAACAGACTAATGAAAATAAGATCCCCGTCAGAAAAGACAAAAGGCCAAAAAAATCAAAATGAGTACTAACTCAGTGCTCCTCCGGCCAATCCAGGTTTGCCACCATACCCAACGTCAAAGACTCCTTCTCTCCTGACCTTCTTCCCACTAGTTCCCTCTTCTTCCTCCTCATACTCATCGTCCTCATAATACTCTCTCCCTCTCCCTTTCTTTGCCGCTGCCAATGTAACAGAAACCGGGCCCACCGTCCTACCCCCCTCCGCCCCGCCACCATAGCCGTAATGCGGAACCACCGCCGACCCCACATAATGCCTAGGCCCTATTGGCCCCCCCAAAATACTTCTTACAGGCAACAGAAAGTAAAACTCTTTGTCTCCAATTTGCAGTAAGTCTTGCGAATCTAATTTCACAGGTGGGTTACCCGGAAGGTGGAGAACGCCTTCGACCAGGCACCCGTTCTTGCCGAGAACTTCGAGGGCGAAACGTCGGCGCGTGAAGTCGTAGAATATGCGAGCGTGGTGGCGGGAAATATTCATGCCACCGCCCAAGCTGGAAAGGTCCACATCCACCGTGGATTTCTTCGAGTTTCGGCCGAGGATTATGGAGTAAGTCTGCATGTAATACTCGAAGTCCTCGCCTTGCAGCTTCGCAAAGCCTGCTTCGACGTCGCTTCCGCTGACTGTGCCCATGGGTTTCGTTCTAAAGAGAGAATCGAAATTCACAGTCAGGGAGGAATATAGAGATTGAGAGAGGAAGGTATAAACGGACAGAGATTTGTTTGGTTTAGTGGTGGTGACGGGTGCGTTTGGACGCAGGTTTGATCTTGTATCCACGCAGAATTAGGGTTATGCTTGACACTGTGTGGGAGAGCTTTGCACGTACGAAAATTTTGGAAAAGAACTTATTTTAATTTCTCTTTGCATTTATAATTAACTTAATAGATTTTTATTAAAATAATTATTTTAAATAATTTCATTCTTTCTAACCTTCTTTTACACTAATATAAAACACATACTTCATCTTCGTATTGTAAACAAGTTTTCAATAATTCTCAAATTTTAATATTTGCACTTTTAATATTTTAAATAATAGTGTAAAGTAAAAATTTTGATATTTTATCGATAAATTTAAAAAAGAAGTGAATTTTTTACACTTTACTTTCTTACTAATTTTTAATTTTTTAAACTGTAGTTATTATTTAATTAAATATTAATTAAACTTAAATTATTATTAATTTTTTATAATTTTTTTAATTTAGTTAAACAATTGAATTAAAAATTAATTCAAAATAATATTTAAATTATTCAATATTATATTTTTTAAAAAATTAACTTTTTGATTTAATTATTTATATTTAATTAAGTACGGTACAAGTTAATATATTTAAGCAAATATGTTTAGAACACTTTTTAAACATTGAAAATTTACATTATTCACCCATTTTAATTCATTATATGTTGCTACACGATATATATGTGAATAATGATCATAATAAGATGTGGCTTCTTATTTGCAGTCAAATTATTTATTTCTGACGTGTAGAGTTTTGGTT
>CP135559.1:2730581-2746786 GCA_032401905.1 Swietenia macrophylla | reverse complement strand
GCGGGGGGAGGAAAGAGATGAACTATGAAGTGGGGATTGATTCCTCAGAATCATAGAAAGTTACTAAAATTTTCCTTGCGGAAATATTGTCTTATAATCATTTGATCTGCTTAAGATGATGACTCTCGATCTGCCTTGCAGATTCATGTATGTAAGAGCTTGACATAGAGCTAGCATGTTTCAAAATACAGATTAAGTAAGTGCAGCGAAAACCGTCAACTTATATTTGATTCTCAAAGCATGAATATAAATTGTGATGTGCTCTATGAAATTTGAAGTTTCATTTTGTTAAATCGGGTGATTCCAAGTCCTTTTGACTGCCAGATGATGCTTGGGACATTGCGCAAGGGCTTTGAGTCCCGTAATTCTGTAATATAATACAAGGGGACTGTGAAAAAGTTTCATTTACAATCCCTTCTGATGGCTATATCTATATGATTTTGGCATTGTACCATATTCATGCTATTGTTTGTTTGTCTCAATTCACAGAGCTTATGCTCTAGTTTTGGGCTTTCTCTTAGGTTTAATTTTACAGTGGTTGAATAGCTTAGATTTAAGAGATATTGTGTTTGTTTTTAAACTGCCAGATGATGATTGACACATTGCGCAAGGGCTTTGAATCATTTTTAATGAATTAGTGAAATGATCATCTTTGATCTATCTCTTCTGATGTCAGATTCTGGTGACTGATTGATTTTTAACTCTCTCTCTCTCTTCTTTCTTTTTTTTTTTTTTTTTTTTTTTAATTTTTACTACCTTGATACATTTTTCATGTCTGTGTAGTTTGCTTCTTAAGTGATGACCCAAAATGAAGATCTCTGTGATGAATAAATGGCTGTATTTGACAGACAACTCCCTTCTTGTCAAACTTTGGAGATTTCATTAGTAGAATTAAAAATAGAGATTTGTTAGCGGTCTTCTTGTTTGAGGTGCAATCTAGATTTTGGTGGGTCTGATATTTTTCAGATCAGATTATAGAGTGGTGCATTCAGATTTATTTTGATACATTATTGTCTTCACCAATCAAATTCTTACCCATGTTTTATGCACTTTCTTAACATTTATCTGAGACAACTCTTTCTTGGACTGTCAATTTTGAAAAAATTGATATTCCAGTGATTTTATTTTGGGGATGCAATTTTCAGTTAAATCTACTTTTAGAAAGTTTATTTCATTATATATGTTTTTATTCTCATCATGATGTGACTGTACAATCAACAATTGATTCTTTCAATAATAGTATATATGAGTGCATTGGGCACAGCCACATTTGTGGTTGCATGCATGAGGATCATCATTAGTTCTTGAATCTTTGATGCATGCACTCCGCAGGTTTTATACCACTTAACCAACATTGAGTGCAAGTATAAGGCTAGCAATATATTACAGTTCGGCCACAATGCCTTGTTTCAATCTAAATTTTTTTAACTTATTTGAAACATGATCAGGATTGTGGAGCATTTTTTGATTGCAATTTCAATGAAGCATGTTGTAAAGATATTGACTCTATTGGTGACCATCATTGCCTTCTGGATTGGTCTCTTGCAGACATCTGTTATCCCTCATAGCCGTACATGGTTGGTGAGTGTTTTTCTTAGGTTCTTATTTTGTTTGTGTGGATGCATGCCCATATGTATGTATGTATATATGCATATTTCCATTTGTGCTCTTGCATGTTATCTTTTATATTTTTCTTACTGCATAAGGCTGACCTTATCCTCTTGCTATTTTTCTGTCAGCTGCCTATCTATTTTGTTGTGTCCCTAGGATGCTATGGTTTATTAATGGTTGGAATTGGTGTGATGTGTTTTCCAACTTGTTCTCAAGAAGCAGTATTATTGCAGCAGGTATTTTACTTTTTATGTTTTTGTCAACTTGGCATGAGGCTAGTACTATCAATGTCCTTAATAACTGGATACCAAGCTTTTGTTTGATCATAAAATTGTTCACTTTTTCCAAACAAATGTTTTCTGAAAGGTAAAAGGAGTACAGCTATTTTTTTTTAATCTTTTTGATGCATGGCCATAATATTGAGATTTTCTGTTCTGCATGGTACATATAATCACGCATGTAATTGGAATTTTTCCCACTTTTATGGATCCCTCCATGCCATTTAATACATAGACCTTTGGCATTCTAAGATTGATCGGTTACCTGATTCTCTCAACTATTAGAATGAGGATTGTGTTTTAGATTTCACTGATATTAATACAATACTATCAATCCTAAAATAGAAAAAGATAAGAGGCAAAACTTTGTTCAAGTTTAAGAACACCGGTATGTGGTTTGAATGGTGTTGCCCTTGGTTTTCAACCAAGAGATCACAGTTTCAGATCCCTTTGGAGTGAACTACTTGGTATATTATGTCTTACAAGTTTCCCAATTACCGATGGTGTAGGATCTGAAATATTCCCCAATTTTGTAACTGAGGGAAACACTGGATGTCTGGGCATAGAGAAATGTTAAACGCACTAAAAGTTTGTTGAGTCTCTTGTTGGAGAGAATGCGTGACTTTGTAGCGATCCTAATACAAAGAGCAACCTGAAATTGTAATTTTGATTGAAATACTTGAAATGTTTATTTAAATCTGATAAAGAGGTGATAGTAATAATTTGGTTTTTTAGAGATCTGGTTGTATGTTCTCCTAAACCTTCATTTAATAATTGATGCCTTCTCATAAGTTTTTTAATACTCTATTTAACTTGCACTTGTGCTTGATGGATGTGTAAATTATTTTTTGTGTTTAGGACATTATAGAGGCCAAGGAGCACCTGAAGCGGAATGGTGTTGATATTGGTTCTGATTAATGGATTGCACATGGTTTCAGTGAAAGGAGCTTAGCTAGGAGTGAAATCTTATTATCATTACCCGATCTACAGTGCACTGCAATCACTATTTTCGGCAATAGGTATTTTAATTGAAGAAACAATGTTGAGCAATTAGGTTTTATGGGGTTTTCAATTTTTTTATTAAAAAAATATTACATGTATGAATAGCTATTGTGAAATTGGGAAGTGGACAAGCGGGAATACGTTGACAGAAGGGTTTAGCTACCATTTATGCGGGTAACGGTATCCACTTTTTTCAACTCCTTCAAAGAATATTTTAAGCTCTTCATGCATGTTTTAATTACTGTTTATTATATATTCTAATTTTTTTTTATTTGTTTCAAGTTTTTAATTGTGTATTTTAAATACTGTTCAGCATTTGTGTTATATGCTTTTAACTCTTTTTTTTTTAATTTCAAATTTCATAAAGACAGTTTTAAGTTTAATACACACAGTTCTTTTGTTTTTTTTGGAGTTAACACCCATGGTATCATAGCTAAATTCTTGACAAAAAGATTTGACTGTATAGTGATCAACTTTGTACTGTGGTGAGTTTTTGTGGAGAAGATGCCTCCCAGACTTTCCTGGGTGACAATTGAGTGGATATATGGATGCATAATTGTTTGTGTGCGTGCTGTATAACAAAATCTAAATTTACAAAATCCAAAATGTGGCAAGAAATACGTGGGTGATCTGAGAGACTGAGGAGAGCCTCCTCAAGTTCTCTTGTCAGTACAGAGGAGTTGCAAGTTTGTTTCATTGTTTCTGTTTCGAAACATTAACCATCCAATCATCCATCAAATACATCAATTGGAATTGAAGCGTCAATTTCATTAATATCTGTCAATTTTAAATGGTTTGGACGTTGCATGTGTGATATTGACTATTTTAATTTATCACTATCATTTTTGCATCATATATCAGGGAACCAATCATTATCACAAAAGTACGGGATGAATGATTGGGTACTCGAAGTTGCTTCTTCTGAAAATCATATGAATATTGAATTTGCTTCCATACGGTTGTATGAACCCAACATTTGCAGAGCAATTAATTGCTGTATCACATGACAATATTATTTAATGATGATATACAGTACGCACATACATGCGCAGCTGAGAAAGAAGATAAAGAAAATCCCTACTTCTATGCAATCAAATCATTGTTGACATTTGTCATTTGCCTTTGTTTATTTCTCTTGCCAAAACAATACGCTTCATCATTGTTCCCACATACGCATTCAGCGCGACACATGAATGTGTTTTTTATTCAAACATTTATATAAACACAATTAACAATATATGTAATGGGAACTTAAATTTCGTAACCGCATCGCAACTTGGAGTTCAATCGTAGACTTGGAAAGTATTCTCTCTCGGATTATAATGTTAAGCCTTTCTTTAATCTTCTGTCTTCTCCGCACTCTCTTCCTCTTTTCTGTTTTTTGTTTTCTCAAAAGACAAACTAACACTCCATTTTATACGTTCTTCTTTATGAATGTGAGAGAGTGCAATTTGCTTGAGGCATTTGTATCCTCAAGACCTGGGTTGGGGTTATTGAACAACACATCATGGGTGCCTAATCCAATTTCAACATCTCCCACATACACGCAATGAGATTTGAGCAGTAATAAACAATATAATGAGAATTAACATTAATTCATAACAGAGTCTTCACACGAGTATTATATTGTATTGCTCGTAAATATAATAAATAATACACAATGATATATGTACAATACTTAATATTCTAAATTATAATTATATACAAGAGATCTTCGAATTTTTATACATTATATTTCAACCTTATTTTATTATATTAGTTATATCTTATTTAATCACTTTATTAAGAACTATTCAACTAGTGAACATGTGTTTCATATAAGTACCAAAAAATAAATCTTCTTATCACATTCATGTTTTTTAGTTTCAAATCAAATGTTTTTTAAATATGTTTCATAGACTGTAAGGTGTTATAACCATAGATAACATGCTAATGTAGAAACCATCAATTCAATACTTCAAAAACATAGTAACTAGTCACATAAGATACATGTAGAGATCAATTTCTTTTAATCTCAATGAAACTTACCTAATGATAAGACAATGACTCATTCACTCATATATTATATTGCCACTTAAAAAGCACATATAATATGAATTGTGTGCTATAGTAATTTAAACTTTTATATAAAATAGAATAGATACATCTTTGATCTCATTCACTGTATAGTTCCAACTTTAGTTGCCAACCAATCACCTAACTTGATTTTTCAATAGTGCACTCCTTTGCACTAAATTAAGATTTCAACGGTGGATAATTAGGATTTCCATGATAACAGTTATTATTATGTTTGGTTTAAATATCAAATTAATAAAAATCCCATCCTAACCTTGTAAAGACGATGCCTAATATATATATATATATATACTAGTAAGCTTTGTCACAATAAATTACTACTTTTGTCTTTTATTTCTCGTATCTCATTTTAGCTGACTCACATATCAACAAAAAGGACTATTTATATAAAAAAGTCAATCTAAACTTGATAACATAATATTCTAATAGAATGTGAATAAATTTAACAATATTTCAATATCTTCAATAAAATTGTATTTTGTCTCCGTATACTTTGATTTGTTACAATATTTTGTTGGCATAGGATATTAGTGCTTAATTCACACATTATATTATCACTAGCTTCGAAGCATTTGTGACAATATTGAGATCTTTAAGAAATCTTTAAAATGCCTCTACACTATTGCAGAGCATGCTACAAATTCAACCTCTATCATAGATAAAGCTATACATGTTTGTTTCTTGCTATTGTAGTAGATAGCAAAATGACCTAGTAAAATTACAAATCCTAACATTGATTTTCGCATATCCAAATCACCACAACAGAACAAATATCAAGCCTCATACACATCATAACTTACATGAGACTTCCTATGGCACTGGCATAGTAAACTTTTGCTATTATTTCTTTGCCTTGTGGAGTTTCAAGGCACATAATATGGCTAATAAATTGTATTTTTAAAATTTGAGTATTCATATGTTTATTAGGAAACATATTGAATTTTTAAAGGATAATCTATATCTCTTGTGATAGAGACAGAAGTTTATTTGAACAATCTCTTTGAATTTTAATTCTTAAAATATAGATTGTTTCACCATATCTTTTATCTCAAAATTTGAAGATGACACATTTCATTATAGTTTAAGATAAATTTTTTTATTATTTTCAACTAATAAAATATCGTTTAATACAAAGATAATATTACAAAATTATTCTTAAACCATATGTTGTTATAGATTAGTAAAACCTAAGATATTCCGTTTAGAGAATTATTTACTAGAAGTGGATCTTTTAATCCTACAAACTTTGCACTCTTAGCCTTTGATAATGAAGCCTTTTGTATGATCCGTATACATATACATATACATATGTGTGTGTGTGTGTGTGTGTGTGTGTGTGCACATATATATATATATATATGTGTATATGTATATGCATGTATATATGTATGTATGTACATATATGTACGTTTATATTTACATATATATATGTATATATACGTACATACACGTATATTTGTATATGTATACATATACATCCATATATATATATATATATGTACATATATACGTATATTTGTATATATGTACATACATACATAGATACATACAATATATATACACATACACACACATATATGTATGTATGTATGTATATATGTATGTATGTATGTATGTCTTTCTTTAGTTTTCCATTGAGCATTTCTATACATCCATTTTGTCACGCCCCAAATTGTTTAAAATTTTTAACAGAGTTTCTCCTTACAAAATAGATGCTTTTAAAGATAAATATAATATGAGTAATTTTCAAATTTCAATAAATAACATATAAGAGATTTCAAAATTAACTATTAAATAGGATAAACTAAATTATTGTTGCTTTATTATATACAAACTTTACTTAATTAATTTTATACATATTTTTAGAATACTATTTTTAAGGATTGCCACCTCAAAATAATATACTACTTTTGGAACATTATTATCAAAGAGTGCTACCCTAATAGTGAACATACTTGTAGGGCATTATTTTTAAGAATTGTTATCCTACTTGATTTTTTATTTACAAACTTTCACTACAGGATAAAAGTCATGTCCGAAGTCACTAGTGTTTAACCAATCACAACTATAATAATTTTACGTTTAATATATTTCTCAAGTAATAAAAATGATATTATTTTAAATTTTTCAATAAAATTACAAAAAATTAATTTTATTCTTTTCTAATAATCACTTTAAATGAATTCATACTAATATAAAAAATATCAAATTGATAGTTAAATATAATTATCATATGTACATTTTTGCTGTGAGTCAGTTCACTAAACTTATTCTTTGATCAGCACCTATACACTTGCCTTAATGTTCACACATAAGTAGTTTATGAAAACAGCCACTCTCTTTATCAAGTATACATAGTGTATACATATCTATTTGAAATAACAAAAATCCTACTTTACAGTCCTATGAATAGAAAAATTTAAGAATTATAGCAATAATATATTTATCTCATAAGTATAAACTTATTACAATTAGATATATATATATATATATATAGATATAGTGCAAATATTCCACCAACTTTAATATTATACATATAAATATGTATATAAATGATAAAAGTATATACGACAAATAAAATATTTTATTAATAATAAAAAAAATTATAGAAGAAAATATTCAACACAACATCACATGATTAACTTGTAAGACAGAACTCTAACAATCTTCTACTTATATTCAAAGTCAATCATCTTTATGTCTAACACCCATTTTTCAAAATATCTTTTGTGCTTGCTTTGTGATAATACTTTAGTAAGCAGATATGTGATATTATCCTCTGTTTACCTTAACTAACAATTTCATGGATTATATGAAATCACTATTGGATATATTTGAATTTTTTATAAGATTTTGGTTCCTTTGCTTGATTTATAACTCCATTATTATCACAGTATGGTGGAATGTGATCAACAATGGTAGGAATCACACTAAGTTCAGCAATGAACTTTTTCGTCCAAACATCCTTTTTTACAGCTACTAAGGTTATAATATACTTCTTTTTGATTGTGGAATCTATAGTAGTTTGTTGTTTGGAACTTTTTCAATTTACTGCTCCACCATTCAAGGCATACATGTATCCTTAAGTAGATTTATTGCCATCCTTCTCTGGCTAAAAACTTAAGTCAGTGTAACCCTCAAGTTTCAAGTCTTTTTATTCATATATAAAAAGCATCTCTTTAATCATTTTTAAGTACTTAAAAATATTTCTTATTATTGTATAGTGACCCTTACTAGAATTCGCCTGATATTTGCTTATAACACTTAAAGTATATGATATATCAAGCCTCGTATATAACATAACATATTTGATGGATTCTATAGTTGAAATATCTAACATAACATATTTGATAGATCCTATAGCTGAAGAATATAAAATCTTACTCATGTGTGTTCTCTCTCCTTTTGAGTTTTTGAAGACATTTCTTTGGAGAGATAAACTCTTTGACTTATCGGCATGTGTGCTTTTTTAGAATTTTTTATGCTAAACCTTTCTAACGCTTTATATATATAAGCATGATTAGGACGAGCCCAACATCCTATTAGATCTATCTCTATAGATTTTTATTTTCAAAATATAGAATGCCTCACTTAAATTTTTCATTAAAAAGTTTTTGAATAACCAAATCTTTATTGATTGTAACATCTCAATATCATTCCCAATTAACAATATGTGATCTACATATAACACTAAGAATGTAATCTTGGCCCCACTAACTTTTTTGTAAACACATGAATCATTTGAACTTTTAATAAAATCAAATGATTTGAATTGCTCATCAAAATGGATATTTCAAGAGCAAGAAGCTTGTTTAATTTCATAAATAAACCTTTGTAATTTGCATACTTTACGAAGATATGTAATAGACACAAAACCTTCAGGTTGTATCACATACATATTTTATTCAAGATTTCCATTAAGAAAAACTTTTTTAACATCCATTTGCCATATCTCGTAGATAGAATATGCAGTTCTAGCCAAAATAATTCAAATGGATTTAAACAGGGTTATTGGTGTAAAAGTTTTGTTAAAATCAATTCCTTGTCTTTAACAATACTTTTTTACTATCAACATCACTTTATAGGTTTCCATCTCTTTTCTAATTCCAATCTTTTTCTTAAAGACCTATTTGCAACCTATAGATATAATACCTTCAGGTGCATCAATGAAAGTCCAAACTTGGTTAAAGACATAAAATCTATTTTGAATTTCATGACATCAAGCCACTTCTCAAAATCGATATTAACTATCTTTTCTTTATAAGTTTTATGATTTTTCTTAGATGTGAGATGGATTTCAGATTCACCTTCATTAATATATCTTATATATTTCTTAGGTGGACTTGAAATCCTAGTTAACCTATGAATTTGCGTGTTTATATTTTTTTGAATAGTTTCCTTTAGACGAGCAATGATAAGTTGTGATTTAGAAACTTTCTTAAGTTTTATCTTTTGTATATATTATATCTATCATTTCGAAACTTTTTTTCTAAGAATATAGCATGTTTTAAGATAAATACTCTTTGTTTTTTGGTATAATAGAGCTGATGTCCAACAAACTTCTTAAGTCAAACTTATCTAGATTAAACCTTTTAACAAAACTAGTATAACCTTAAACTTTAATATACTTAAAGCTAGGCTTTTTATCTTTTTATATCTCACATAAAGTTTTTAATACTAAATTTGTTGGAATATTATTGAATAGATAATTTGTAATTTCTAGAGCATAACCTCAAAAAGATATAAGAAGATTAGAAAATCTCATCATGAACGTATCATATCTAATAGTATATGATAGTATATGATTTCTTTTTTTGAATAAACTATTAAGTTATGCTATAACCAAATGAGTCCATTGGAACATAATTCCTTAAGCTTTAAGATAATACAAAAATTTATGACTTAAATATTCTCCTTTTCAATCTGATCAAAAGATTTTAATACTTTTACTCATTTAGTTTTCTACTTTGTTTTAATTTTTTTTAACTTTTCAAAGGTTTCAAATTTTTGTTTCATCAAGAACACATATCCAAATATTGAGAAATCATCAATAAATATAATTAAGTAAGAATAACCACTTTTAGCATGTGTTGTCATTGGTCTAAATATATTTGTATAGATTAATATTTTTTTCCCATGTCCAACAAAGGGATTTTAATAATTTTACCCATAAGACAAGATTGATAAGTATCAAATGATTCATAATTATTTGTATTCAAGTAATCATCTTGAATTAACTTGTGTAATTTTTTCTCACTAATATGACCAAGTTAATAGTGCTAAAGATAGGTTATGTTTAGTCTAATCTTATTTTCTTTTACCAGTATATTTAATATGCAATATTGTGTTTGTAACATCAAGTATGTACAAACTATTTTGCAAGGTATCATTACCAAATAAATGTTTATTTAGTAATATAGTACAACCATTATTTACAAAATATAGTTCAAAACCCATCACATCTAGTTTAGAAACTGATATAATATTTTTAACTATATTATATACAAAATAACATTCTTGCAAAACTAAAATCTTTTTAAAAGAAAGCTATACAAGAGTAGTGCCTACAGTTAAAGTAGCAATTGTTGCACTATTACCCACTCGTAAGTCCACTTCATTGATTCCAAGTTGTCTCCTATTTGTCAAGATTTGCACATTATTACAAGTGTGATATGTAATTCTAGCATCTAATACCCATAAAGAACTATTCTTTTGTGATAAAGGTATTTCAATAACAAACATCTTCATGAAGCATCACCATGCTTCTCTTTAGCCTTCATTGCAAGATACTTTTTATAATATCTTTTTCAATGTCTATCTATCCTGTAATAAAAGCAAGTCTTTTTTGGTTTCTTCTCATCAGCCTTAATCTTTTAAACATTACTTTTTTCCTCGAAGTGGTTTCTTCTTTTGCTAAATTTTTTTAGCTTTTCCTTTTATAGAGATAGAAAAAGTAATACTTTAAATCATGATAACATCACTTTTATTAGACAAGATTTATGTTTTGGCCATTTTTAACATATTTAAGAATATGGCTAAATTACACTTAATATTGTTCATATTCAAGTTCATCATGAAAGTGAAAAAAGATTGAGGAAGAGATTGAAGAACAAGATCAACGGATAAGTCATTATCTATCACAAAACCTAAATCTGCAAGGTGTTCAATGTAGCCAATCATCTTAAAAATATGATCATTCATCGAAGCACCATCGAATATCCTAGAACCAAAAAAAGCCTTAGATATATCATATTTAGCTGTTTGATTTTGCTTCGCAAATAACTCTTTAAGGTGAAGTAAAATAGACCTAGCATCCATTCTTTCATGTTGTCTTTACAATTCAATGCTTGTGTTAACTAATGTATAACACTTTGCAATAGCTTCTTCCCTTTTTCCATTTTTAAAGCACTTTCTTCTCTTCCTCAAATGCTTTTTTAACAACACTTGTGAACATCAACTCCTTGAGAACATAGGCAACACGCTCATAAGTAAGAACAATTCTTAAATTGTATAACTAGTTTAAAAAATTAAGACCGGTATGCAAATTAGCATCAAGTATGCATTTAAGTGAATTAGTTAAAGTAACAATTATAATCTATATTAACATATAATAGAGATTATAGCAAACATAATTATTAATGAATAAATCAAGAAATGGACTTTATTCTTAATTATCTTTCACTATTTTAATCAAAGTGCATAACTACCAAATAAGCAAATTGAAAAATAAAGACACTTATTTTTTAGTGAGTATTAGAATCCTAATTAACATAAATATTTTGACCTTGTATGACACAACAAATCACATGTTTCTAAGTTAGGTAACTCATACTGATTACAATTCATGCAGCTTCTAATTTCATTTGGCCTATAAAATATATATGACCTTATGTGATACAATAAATCATATTATTCTAGTTAAATTAAGCACACTATTTTTTTTTGTAAATTTAGCTTAATTATTTAACTCTTGTATGACGCAACAAAGTTAAATAATTACACTTAACTCACAACATCATATGTACAGTGTGCCAATCCCCATAACATCTAAATAAAATGTAAGCCTTATGTAACATAACAAACCTACACTAAGTAGATGAATTTAGTTGACTCATAAATGATGAAAAGCCATGTAAGTCATTTTCAATGTCTCATATTTATAACTTAATATTTTAACAATACGAGGAATTTATTCTAATTAATTCATTATGATCTCATCAATTTAAATATATATGGCAATCATATAAACATACATCAACATACATTAGCACATCATCAACCAAGGACATAAAATTTGATCGTACATTCCAAACTTAACATATTCAATTTAAATAGTGCGTACTCTTAACATAAAATTCAAGTCAAAATATGCACAACAAACACTTAATGAAATAAATATTATTCCATTTAGTATAAAGTATTCAACACTTGAAAACTTTACAAAATGCTTGGCTGATTCCATAATGTATCCAACACTTGAATGCATTATGTTATGTTTAAAACATGCATAAATATGGCTAAAACAATCATTTAATTAATTATTTTATAACTGAACATTTAACAAAATATTTGGCACTTTAACTAGTCAACTATTGCTAATTTTAGTCATTTTATTCAAAATTTTAGTACAAGCAACTCTAATTCCATCGTACATCAATTAATTTCTAAAATTTTCATAACTTTATAATTCCAAAATTAAATATATAACATACTCCATCAAAGATTAAACATGTGTCAAAATAATCCATAAAATTCCATGCTTAACCAAACATCACTTAAAACCAATTTCATATCAACATCATGCATAATCAATATTCATCAACAATTCAATAAAACAACACATGTTTTGATACTACTGTTAAAATTCTTAGCATGTTTATTATGCATAATCTTATTTGAATAAATTGATAGAAAAATTTAAAATTTAAAAGTTAAACAACTCACTTATTTCTTAAACTTTTTTAAAAAATATTATACTCTTTGAAGCTTAGAAAGGCTATGAAGTCATTTCTTTATATTTTGTTCACCCTTAATTGAACTTACTAGAGTTTAGATGTATTTTCTTTGAAATAAAAGTGAAAATTTTAACATTTAAAACACCAAAAATGAGCAAAAATTTCTTGTGACGAATTTTGTGAAAATTCTCATATTTTCTACAACTTTCTTATATTTTATATGATAAACTAACACATCTCATGTACAAGCCATATGCCTCATTAACGCAAATTTGATTTTATCTTAAATTACACCTAATTGATCATAATTGTATCAAGTGTTAGCTTATAATTATGTCACTTGTCCATTTAATAAATCACAAATTAATATATAATTTCATTATATACAATTCATTTGAAATTATTATAATACCATTTTAAAAAATATGTTTCATTATATGCATGATTTACAGGTTGATACAATGATTAAATAGTCTTGTTATTATGATCCCATCATGATTTGATTAAAATTGCATAATCTTATGCGTTTCATCTTGTGGAAGTATAAGACAAAGTATTGTCCATATATATTAAGAAAATATATGACTTATTAAATTTAAGAATAAGATCTACAAGTGTACAATCTAATCACAATAATTTTAATTGGCTTGGCAGCTACAACTCTACCCTCCAATGTCCAAATATATCCTTTCTTGAATCCAACACTTGCTCATGCTAAAGATAAAGTGTGAAATACATAGCATACTAGAAGAGAAGTTATTGAAGGGCAAAAAAAATAAGATTCAAGTGGGGTCAATTCAATCATTTGTGATAGAGTTCTTATTGCATTAAAGATTCAAAAGCTCATAATATTTATATATGAATTTGTTTGTCCAATTAGATTGATGATTAAGTGATGGAACAATAGTAAAGGATAATTTGCTTTTGCTCCATTTGATGGAAAACATCCAACTTTGAAAAGAATTGCAGGAGGCTTGCTTTTTCTTTCTCAAATAGAAAGCTCTTGCTTCATATGATGCCTAGTAAAAAGAGTCACCATCCAAATGCTTAGAGACGCATGTTGATCCGTTCTATTTTTCGGATTTAGGACAAAATGAAATTCTGAATCTCCCATCTTAGTCTGTAAAAGGATAATGTTGTTGACGCGTAGACAAGAGACAATTTCAATTGAGATGTTGCAAGATCCTTTGATGGAATCTTTGCCCTTAATGATGAAAAGTGCAACTAAGAGAATTTGTGTGGGTACCTTGTTTGTCACAATTTTCACTTGGTCAGAGAGTTATGGCTTTCATTTTTGGATTCTGTTTAATGGAAATTTGGTTTTTGTAGGACACAAGTAACTAGTTTTGTAAATTTATTAAACTGGAAGAGTTGTTTTGGGGTGAAGAAGGCCAGGAGGATTCTTAGAAAAAAAATTAAGTTCTATCTATTTTTTTGGCCTCTACAAATATAGTCTTATGCATGTTGACCCTCCCAAGAGGAATTTTTTGCCTCTTTTTGCAAAATATATATATATATATATATATATATATATTTTCTCTTAGGAGCCATACATCCAGGCAATAGATGCTCTTATTTTATTTTTAACAAAAACTATTTTTTTGCCATATATATAAAGCCCATGGAACCTTGGGTTTGGCGGAAATTCTTTTCCTATTAGAAGCCTTACATGTCGACAAGAGATGCTTGAGAGGTCTCGTTTCTTTAGATATTTTGCAGTCATGCCTTTGTCCATATAGCAAATTATAGCCATTATAGGTGGAGGGAAGTTGTCATCTAATTGCTCTAGTTCCATTGCCTGTGGAGTACTTGAAAATGGAAATACCTCTTAAATATTTGATGGTTAGTCCTAAAAGATATTCCAAGTTGGCAAGAGAACTCAGATTTCTTGAGTTCAATTTGTTTTCTTGTTTTATTTGCAGGATTTATGTTCCGAGGTTTTTGCCTCCACGACAAATTTACTTCTATTAATCAATTATTATTGATTGTTTGGTTTATTTATGTGGCCACCTATAACTCAAGATTGGAGTGGTATATTCTGCTTTATCAAATATAATTATTCATTCAAATTGGTATACTAGGTTAATGCAAGGAAAAAAGACAGCGATTCATGAAATGCTTTACTTGTTTTAAGATCCTTCTCTACTATTGTGCATTCTTGAATGAAATTCTGTTATCTTTCATCTGGTTTAGATTCATTATCACCAGCTCAGCCTTATGTCTTACAATAGTGGAGATTCCATCGATGGAGACTCAAATGCCCAAGGTCAACAGCCTCATCACTTGAAGACATGTTGCAAATCAAACCTGGATCTGGGAAGCACTGTTTACCTGCTAGGCTACATGGTGGAAAAAGAATTAACGGTTGGTGAAGACGAGTTGGTGATAGCCATTGACAATCTCATAAAACTATCTACTGATGGAATAATTTTGAGTCTTAGGTCTGCTGGGTTTGATGTTTAAGGCAATCTCGCATTCATCATTTGTGACCCACGAAACTAACATTACCTCTTGATAGCAAGTCTTCTTCTACCTCATCATCGTGGAAAAAGGATCATTCTATGCAGTTCAGCATTCCCATACCTGTAATCTATGATGGGTTAAATCATCACTGGGAAGGCAGCTTAGACGAACTTATGAGACCTAAGCTACCACTTATTAAATTGATGTCCACAGGCTAGAAGAGTGAACATTCTTCTGCTTCCTTTACAATGTGACAGGTGTTAAGTCAATAGAAGACACTGACGATGGAGCAGCATCTTCATCGAATATAATCTCAAAAACTAGAGATCAAACTAAACCAAGCTGTTCTACTATAGTAAATATCGTTGAAGAAGATACTCTTAGTACAGATCCACATTCAGAAGAAGATACTCTAGAAATATATGAATCGCCAAAGCCTGACTACAATTCCCATTCAGAAGAAAGTGAGCAGCTGCCAAATCTAGCTTTTGAATATTAATTTCTCTTCAACGGTTGTTAAAGCTACAGTAGCATTACAGCCACTCAAATAGCTGCCCCTGAGGTCCGATGAGAACTGTGTCAAAGAATTTTGTCTTTACAGTCAATTGAGAGAAGAAGACCAAATCAAAGAAGGGACTGAGTAGTCCTGGTGCAGAAGTCAAGGATGATGATATTTCCTCAACAAGTTTCATACATGTTGCCCAAAGTGAGATTTGGTCTAGCTCATCTTTGATTGAAGTTTCAGAGATGCAGAAAGGGGGGGGGGGCTCTAAGTTTCCCTCAGGGGCGAGGACCCAAGACATTCTCCTGTTAAGAACTT
>CP135559.1:2521414-2725644 GCA_032401905.1 Swietenia macrophylla | reverse complement strand
ATAATCAAAATTTATGCTTAATGACATATTATTAAAAAAAGATGATAAATATCTAAAATTTTATATATTTTTAAGTTAAAGTAATTATGTAATTAAATATTAATTATATTTAAATTATTAGTAAATTTTTTTGTAATTTTTTTAATTTAGTTTAGTAATTGAATTAGGTGGAGGGTCATATGTCTTAATATTTTTTTATTATTTATCTTATTTTGATATTTTATTTTTTAATTTAATTAAATTATAAATAGACTTATTTAATTATAAATTCTTATTTAGTTTAGTTATATTTCTTCTTTATAGTAATTGATAATAATTAATTATTATTATAATTTTACAGGTGAAAATGACAAATCAACTTTAGTTGAAAATTGCTATAGATTATCACTTTCGTGTAGACAATATAGATATAGCAGATTGTTACATGTTGCTACATATTATTACTTTGGAGATTGAGCCATCATAATTTTAAACGATATAAATATAGTTTTTGATAAACTAGATTTCTTTACTATAGCAGATATTGATGTAATCCAATTAGCACTTTTTTCCCTGCTAGAGAGATACTTATTTGGTAAAGATGGAAAAACTCATGCAAATTTATGGTTGTTTAATATATTAGAGGATTTTGATCAATTTAATAGATATTCATAAGGATATGCTATCTATCTTGACACAATCCAATTCTTGCGACGATCGATCCCTTTGTAGTATAATAAGTACATAAAGAATGCTACACATTTAAAGATTTTAGGCAAGAGTTTCAAGAGAAAGTACAATACTATTAAGATGACTATTGCATTTCAAGTATTTATCACGAATAGTAGTATCGAATTTCTAATTGTTGTTAATTATGTAACACGTTGATGTATTTATAATTTATGTTATATATGTATGGATTTACGAGTTTATACCTAATTTACAAAATAAATTTGCAGTTATAGTAAACAATAATATTCCATAGATACTACGGTGAAAAATTTTAATCGATTTTTAAGTCAGATGATAGTTTATAGGCATCTATTTAGCAGATTTACGGTAAATATCTGACATTAAATTAACATATTATACGGTTTATTATTGCATAATTACAATTATGAAAATTTGTTATTACATATATTTTTTTTACAAATGTTGCAGGTAATTCCCATATTACAACCCGAACCTGTTTAGAGGAATGTATTATATGTAGTTGAATTATTTTAAATAATTCAACTAAAAGATGCATATGAGGGTAATTTGCTAACGAATAAGATTTACATGGAACGTATTGAAATTCAAAGTCCTCTTATGAGTGGAGACGATACTATACTACATTCTACACAAGTAGAAATTATAAATTGATGTAATTTAATTTAAAATTTTAATTAAACATTATTGATTGGTATCTAAGTAACATATATATATTCGTTTGTCACAGGACACTTCTTTCATTCATCCACTGCAGCAGTATTCTTCTGCACCACCATAGCATCATTCTGCAGTGCCGTCACAGCATTATTCCCATGTATCGCTATAGTATCATTCTCCTATACTACCACAGCATTATTCTCCTATGCTGCTACAGTGTCGTTCTTCTTCATCATTATCACATTATTCACCCGCACTGCCATTACATTACGACGATGAGTTTAAGAGGATTGTGATTAACCGATTCGAGGTGTTGAGTGCAGATGTTCATGATACACGAGAGGACATTCATAATATATAAGAGGATAAACACTAGATTGAACGTGATGTTATAAACTTAATTGATGCATTATCAGCAGACTTACGTGGATGGATACAAATATGTAGTCATTTGCATTTGTCACCTCATGTTTTACCCGTTTAGATTATTGTTGTTAAATATTAAACTGTGAAAACATTTGGTTAGTGTTGTGACTTTTTTGGTGATTTCGGTGTTCAAATTCAAACTATTGAGATGTTTGATTAGTGTTGTGAATTGTTTATTGATTTTGGTGTTAGATTTGAAACTATAGAGATATTTTATTGATGTTGTGAGTTATTTGTTGGTTTTGATATTAGATTTGAAACTGTAGAAATATTATATTGATGTTGTAAGTTGTTTGTTAGTTTTGCTGTTATATTTGAAACCGTGGAGATTTTTTTTTGATGTTGTGAGTTATTTGCTAGTTTTGTTGTTAAATTTAAAACCGTGAAGATGTTTTATTAATATTGTAAGTTGTTTGTTGGTTTTATTGTTAATAAACTTATCATATTTGATTATTTTACAGGCAGAAGAACTACCAACCTATTCAGATGATCCACTAGTCGACAGACAAAACATGCATATATCAGTTGCTCGTGAAAGTCGATTTGAGAGAATATATAAGAAAGGTTCATACAACGGAAGTCCTTATACTAATTCTTTGAAGAGAACTCGTGAGGTCCTTTCCACCAGACTATTACTACATTATCCTCTAGACTTGACTATAGATTCTATTGCTCCTTATTTGGATGATTTGTATGCTGAGTATCTTCAATGGTTATAAAACCTGGTATCTTCTATAGAGATACGTTCGGTTATATTGACACCCCAATGACTTTTCAGTATTTCTGATCCGTATGCACAGTTGGAGAATATTGTAAGTATTTTACCTATTATTGCCTTATTTACGATATTAAATGACTTAAACTAACATTTGTATTATTATTTTTTTAGCACATTGGTGAGTATATTTATTTGATCACTCATCGACAAAAGGCGTGTCCTAATATAATATCACAAAACTTTATTGTTGTCTCTTCATATCTATATGTACGTACTTGATTAATTTTTTTTGATGATTATCCTATATTATTATGCATTTCAAATATGTTTTTGACTTGATGCTAATAATTTTTTTTTTAATTTTACAGTCAAGGTTACTTTACATTTGGAGGCACGTGAGCATAAAGCCAATAGATTTGTCGGACATTGAGCCATATGTGAGAGACGATTCTAATGGGGTGTTAAGATCTTGGAGCAATATTGATATTATTTTGCTACATGTATTGATATGTAGTGAGCATTGGATTGCATGTGCTATTGATCTGCATGGACGTAAAATATGTTTTTATGACTCAATATCATCAGGACATTCTGACCAAGAGATACATAAAACTAAAAAACTCTTGTGTGAGTTATTATCTTTTGTTATGCGCATATTTGGACTCTATGATGTGAGGCCAGATTCGTATAAAACAAACACATTATTTATATATTTTCGGTTGGCTGATATAACTCGACAGATTATAAGTAGTGCAGATTGTGGCATATTTATATGGATCATTTTTTAAGATTAAAATGGCATTTGACTTGTATGTGGGTCGATTACATTGACGATACTCATATTATTTTATTTTTATTGTATACAAAATGTAATTATATATTATATAAATTAGTATAATTAACATGTATATTTGTAGATAAAATAAAAAGTTGAATATAACATTATTAAATAAAATAAAAAGCTAAATATAACAATATTAAATATAATAAAAAGTTATATAAAACGTTATTAAAAAAAATAAAAAGTTAAATATAATTTGTTAAATAAAATAAAATATTAAATAAAATATTTCATCACTAATTTTCGTTTAAATTTAACGAGTTTCTACATATTACACCATTGTGTCTATGTTGTTTGCAACGAGAACACCTATAGACTGCAACTTTCTCTCTTGAAGATGGAATGCGTAAATTCTTTGGTCGACCTGATAGAGAATGACCTATCAGCGGTTTTACAACAATTACCCAAACCTTATTTGGAGCTTCTCAAAATCTTGAGTCTTCAACAAAATGAATCTTTAGAACATATGCTGCAAGAAATATGTCATTCTTATAATATTTTGAATAAAAATCTCCATACCAATATGAACATATCTAATTGCTATTATTGCACAAGCAATTTCTATTTGCACGGGCTACAGTTTTGTTGTCTTTGATTATTTGATTTAATTTTTTTTTCTTTTGATAAATAATTTGTTTGGTGTATGGTCTTTTGCATGTGTTTCTAATTCGGGTTTTCAGATTTGCTGGCAAACGAGAATTTTTGTTAGTACTGCCAGCACTCTCTGAGTAATGTAACTGTATTTCCTCTCTCACTCAGGGTTGGGTCCGGTTTATGCAGAATTTCTTCTTAAAGGGATTTGAACTATTTATGAAAGAAATAAAGATTTTTTTTCAGCATACAATTTGTATGCTGTCAAATATCTTATATAGTTGTGGTCTGTGCTTCATTTCTAAGTTGTGATAAATCAATTCACTTCTGCAACTCCGACTAATAACACATTTCACTGGCTGAAATTTTTAGTGCTTGCGATAAAGGAAACCATATGTCATTTTTATTTTCATTTTCAATTTCTGTTTCCATATTTTTTGATATAATATCTTGAGCAAAAATATGCACTGTAGGAAGTTGGGTGTAATCATGCCCAAAGTGTTGGATTCTCAGCTGATGGGTTCACAACAACCATCACTATGAGAAAGTTGCATCTTATATGGGTAACCGCTCGCATGCACGTTGAAATCTACAAATACCCTGCTTGGTGGGTTTGCTTTTCTTTTAGCTAACAATTTTAATTTTTAGGGCTTTGGATTCATAACTTCTCTTTTTTACTTTGAGCACTGGGGTTATGTGGTACAGGAGTGATGTGGTTGAAATTGAGACATGGTGCAAAGTGAAGGAAGAATTGGAACTAGGCGTGAATGGATTCTAAAGGATTATGCCACTGATCAAGTTATTGGAAGAGCTACAAGGTTCTTAAAATTTTTCTTTAATTTTTCTTTTCTTTGCACTGCAAATTAGCATAAGAAGTGTAGAGAGAGTGAGCATTTGTTTTCACATTTGCTGGTCAATGTTTTGAACCTTGTGTTTGAATGCATCCGTTTACTCATTCAATCTGGTCTCATCCAGATTAGCAGTGAGGCATCTTCTTGATTTAGGATGTAGATTTTTGGTGACTTTCCTTCTATCATGAAATTCAGATAATTACTCTAATTGCTCATGACTTTGAGAAACTACCTTTTCCCCTTCTAATCTCTTGCACTACTAGGGAGTTTATATGCCATAAGTTGAGACCCTTTGTTTTTCTAAAAAAGAATTATGTATTATTGACGTATTATTTGTTAAAGTTAAGAGTTGAACAACACTTAATAGTAAAGAGTAATACTTTACAAGCTTCTGTACAAATTCTTTTCATGCAATTAGACATGGCATTAAAGTAGCAAAGTTAAAACACAAAATTTCTAAGAAACAAAAGAAAATAATTAATGTTGGATATCAATTTGTATGAAAAAAGTTTGCATAGAAGTTCATGTGCGTTATTATTTAATTTTAATTGTACCAAATAATATCAACACTTACAAAGACTTTGTAAACTTCATTTGATTAACACAAATGGAAAGCAGTCACCTGATTGTAACTGGTTTCCACAACATCAAGGTTAAATGCAATTACCCTTTTATATTAAAGGAAAAGTGGGTTCTCTACCTGTGCAAGGAATTTCACTGTCAAAGAAGTCTTTCAGAAAACATTCTATACAGCAATAAATAATTGCACTCGTTAAAATGCCACAGAGTTATGTACTAAATAATGAGGGCCTCTATGATTCCTACTTTTCCCATCGCATTTTCAAATACTATATTTTCAACTTCTTGCAGTCTTTGTTTCTTTGTCATTTAAAAAGTCAAACAAGGACATTGTAAATGGGTCAAATTCTTCTGGGTAGCATGGTCTTGGACACTTCAACTCTTTGTTTTTTGGCCCTCAACATTCTCTAGTTGCGGTACATGCAATGATATAGCAGCTTTTACAGCTTTATTTGATATCTCCTTTGTGCATCAGATTAATCATTCATTACAACTTTGCTTCATATGCTTCTATTAAATTCACTGATTTAAGTATGTGTATCCTCATTTTCTTGAATCAACATGTGTTTTACAAGTTAACAATATTATGTCATATGATTTCAACAAGTGGGTGATGATGAACCATGACACAAGGCGGCTTTGGAAAGTCAGCGATGATGTCTGAGAAGAGTATTTAGTCTTCTGTCCACAAGAACTCAGGTAGTTTCTTTTTCATTCATCCGGACGTAAATACTAGCATTTTGTTTATACAAATCATTTTATACTGCAAGTTAATACATATTTGGTCATAACTGAAAACCACATGATGTTTGTATATACAAATCATTTTATGCTGCAATATAATACATATTTGATCATAACTGAAAACCGCATGATGTAATTTAACTTAACTAGTAGCTCTTTCAGCTGCCTTGGCCAAATTGTCAGATGGATTGTTGAAGTCCCAATGCATTCAGTGTCATCATAGATGTAACTAAGTCTAGGCAACTCAAGAATATAAGGAATACAAGATGCAATAATATAACCCTCAAAATTGCAAACTAAGCAATTTAAACAGTGGTGAGGTCATAGATGAAATCTCCTTTTATGTTCCATCTAGTCTTGAATCAATGATTATTACTTTTAGAACCGTTTTAAAATTGGATTCAAGTGGTTGAGAGAATGAAAACTTGCAAGTTTTTGGGCTGTTTTAATTGTTAATGATCTCGCGTTGGAGAAAGAAGATTTTCCATTGAAGTGACCTGACGTGGTGTTTTCTAGGGTACAAATTTGTTAAGTTTATGAATACAGATTCCTAAATATGTATTTTTCTTTTGTGTCTGTGTTTGGGTGGACGTGGAGTTGGATTGTCTAACACTTCTTTACCTCTCACTCTTTTTGTCTCTCTACCGTGGATGTCTGTGATTGAGTTGGTTTGGGTGTTTGCAGGTATGCATTACTAATTTCACGTTGCTTAGAGAAGCCCGTGTCACGATGAACTATTGTACCTGGGATTATCTAGAACATAGGAGATGCTGCATTAGTGCAAGCTTTCTGTATTCTCTTTTCTTTTTCCTTGTCTGTGTGGTACAGAAAGTTCTCGATATGATGGTAAATATCCAAGCTTACAAGGTTTGAAATAAGCAAAATCCCTTTTGCAAAATGAAGTAGAATGTGAATTCATTTTAACTCCAAACCCAATATTCTTTTCTGCTCTTATAAACAATATTTGTTTTAAGTGACATGTTGTTGCTTCAACAATTTATTTCTTGTGGTATATGTAGATTAGCTTTTCCAGAGAACAATAGCAGCTCGAGGAAAATTTCAAGACTTGAAGATCCTGCTCAATATTCCAGGCAAGGGCTTATGGTAAGATCAATTTGACTCATCTAAATTCTGTTAATATCTTTCATGTTTTCATTATGCCTTCTGAATTTGCAGATGAGGAGAGCTGATCTGGACATGAACCAGCATGTTAATAATGTGGCCTACATTGGATGGGTACTAGAGGTTAGTACAAGTATTGCATTCTCAAATCTGTGTCGCTTTTGCTATAGAGATAGTGTAGAAGTCTCGCATTTCTTTAACTTCTTTTTCCTTTTAAAAAATGATTTCACTTCCTTTCCTCAAAGTAGAATATATGACAAAGTAGCTCTTATTGGCTTCACAGCCATAGTGGAAATTTCATTATTTTTCGAGAGCTATAACTATTATATTTCTATGCCCTTGTATTTATCTCCAAAGCTAACAGTTTTGTTCCTGTCTTCATACGACAGAGCATGCCCCAAGATATTATTGATACCCATGAACTACAGACTATCACCTTGGATTACCGACAAGAATCCTAACAGGATGACATTGTTGATTCCCTCACTAGTCCTGAAACGATTGAGGATGCATACCTGTTTCAAAGATTCAAGGAACAAATGGCTTCTTGCGGAGACAAACAGGAATACCGTCAATTCTTGCACTTACTGAGATTGTCAGGTGATAGCTCCGAGATAATGAAGGCTGCACAGAATGGAGAAAGAAACCGACTAGGTAAGGAAGGAAATAATCTAGTCTGCTGTATTTCCCTTGCTTTCATTGGTATATAGAGTAGTTTCTGCTTCTTGTTTCCTTTCCGTTGTTCATTCTCCAAAGGACTAAGCAGCAAAATTTGATGTGGTGTTAGGATACAGTTTGTGTGTGATGAGGAACTTAAAACGGCTGATTGATTGAGCGAAACGGAAATGTAACTTGATTCTAGTCATAGATAGTTCACTTCAAACTCTTATGGATCAACTGTTGCATCTTATGCTGTTTGCATTTATAATAACCTTCATGTTTATTGCATAAGATTTCAGCTGTAACTTTGCAACCTTTACTTTTCTAGATGATGTGATGAGGCAAGAAGATGATCACGCTAGTAAAAGATAAGATAGAATTATATACTCTAAACTTCTTACTAGACCATCCGAATTTCGGAAATAGTATAGGTTCTTTTTTTTTGGGTACAATGAGAAAGGGAAGATTGGTGTGGTAGAAACTACAACAGAAGCTTCCAACATTAAATCAAAATGGATAAATGCCAATGAAATATCATTCTCAAATACCAAACCAAACGTCACCTAATTGCTAAATGATCAAAATATTTCAAATTCGAGCCGTCAGGATATTCAACTTAAGTGGCAATGAGGCGATGCGATCATTAAATGAAGTTGCTGAAACTGGACAACTATGAGCATCTGAACAACCTAATTCGTATACAATAAAATCATCATATTTTCTAATAGAATCAAACCGCTCACACATAAACCAATCAAAGAGTCTTAAAACAAGTAAACATAAGAGATACCCTCTACCCCAATTTTCAGTATAAAATGGTAGTGGCATGGAAACAATACTCTCCACGTAGAAGAAGAAAAGTTAGCAGCAGCAGCATGGAGAAGAATACAGCAAAGGCAATGGCAATGACAATGCTCTTTCTTATGGGCGGCGCCACAGAAGCAGGAAGAGACATGCCAATGAAAGACGACGCCATCTACAATCCCCGGCTTTTCTTTGGTCGTTGGCCATTTGGTTTCGGCTTGGGGTTTCCATTCTACAAGCCTGGGCTTGGCCACTTTCCTTGGATCACATGTAATGCCAAGCCCGCTGGTAGAACCAGCACCAGGTACCATCAATCTCCGTGAGAGATGGCGGCTGCCTGTCACTGTACTAGTTTAAGCGTTAATGAATAAGACGGGTTTTTGGCCCCTTAATAAGAAATCCTATGGATGGAACGGATAATATCAAATTAATCCTTTTTCATTTTTGTTTCTTGCCACGTCTTCCATTTTTCCAATCTTCTGTTTGCTGTCTGATTGCAATAAAGAGAGTGGAAAACTACATGTCTAACATCCCACACCAAAATACCGGATAACCACCGATAAGGATTGTTGCTCGTAAATGTAATGCTTACATACAATGAATCTCCCAACTCTATATATAAAACCCTCTCTATTTAAACTCCAACTGGCAGAATTATAATGAGATGCAGGCCAGTAAAATAGTAGTGTTGATATTTCAGGTTTACTTTAAGACCAATTTGAAAAATGATTTAACTTGGAAGAAGAAAACTGTGCTAAAAAAATAAAGCTTCACCATGACGAAGCTATGGCATTCGCCAATAAACACGTTCAAGGAATCGTCAATACTTTTCCAAACTACTTAAATTACACCATATATATAAAACATATAGACTGAAACCTCAACAGAAATTATAGAAATCGCCAGCATGCTGACTAACCATAAGTACATCCTGTATTCCCCGCACACATGCATATGTAATACAGATATATCAAAGGCCCCAATTGGTTTCCATTAATAATGCCAAATGGCTAATGTCATCAAATCTGTGTGTATGCATCCAAGGTTAAGCAAAATGAAAACTTAACGAGCTCTGACAACTAATCCAGATGATCATATCCATCCATCAACTCTATAACTCACATTTTGATCTGCACAGCATGTCATGCTAGAATTCCAAAAGTACAAAGAAAGTACCATCAATTGACATACCAAAACCTTTTTCCTTCCTCTCTCAAAAAAGTTTGTATTAATCCTGTTACCATACAACCACCAATATCAGCACTCAGAAAAATGTGGTAAACTAAGCAGACAGCAGACAACATGTGTTGAAATACCTAACAACTACACTATTTATAATGCAAAAACTTAATGCAAAAGATCAAGTCAAAAAATTTAAAAAGTATTACAAGCTCAAAACAAAGATTTCTTCACTTGAGTGACCACAATGAAACTTGTGCTTCTACTAGCAGGACAAAATTCAAAGTTGTTTTTGTGCAGAGATAACTATACACTTCTTTCCCGTATGATAAAGTTCGTAGTGCTAAATCACAACTGAACACACATTTGTTATCCTTAATACTGAACTAAACTAAAGGCTTGACATAAGTATACGGTGTTTCAAACCTCCAAGTAATTTAATATTGTTCTAGCAAATTTCACTTATACTTTTCACAATTTTGGTACTTTTCTCTAAGGAAAAGAAAAAAGTAATCTTCAAATTAGTTTCATAAACAATAAATTCATGTACTTTCTTATATTCACTGCCATGTGCATAACAAAGATACAAGCATATCCTCCATACTTATTTTTATGATTGCACATATATATTAACTGTCAGATATTGTTGCTTCATTTCTATTTCCGAGAAATAATTTAAAATACATTGAGCATTCAAACAAACTTACATAATTAGTTTCTGGGGCATGAGACTCATTCAACTTGTTGCTGGCAGGAAGACTCTTATGAGTTCTTTCACTGTGACCTTTTTCCTACATGTGGGGCATTTGGCCTGTGCTGCTATAGCAGACTTAATGCATGTTTTACAGAATATGTGACCACATTTTGTTGACATCTCCTCAACTAATGGTCCCATACAAATTGGACAAGTAAAGGTAGGCTCCTTTGGAGGTGGTTGGCGTGGTGAAGGTGATCCAGTATTTTGTCTCTGGCAATATAATATAAAATAGGTCAACCCAGGCAATGTATTTGTTAGACACAAACCAGCAGCAAACATGCAGAGACAGATACACAACAAACAAAACCAGGAACACTGCTTCAAACTGAATGACAAATAATACATTGTCTTCTTTTCAGTGCCCGAAGACAGTATAATACCACAATAATACATCATAAAGGAATTGCAACAATTACCATAGTAAGGCTAGTGCTCTCCAAATTTATATAAAAATCACAGTTGATAATTGACGGGTGAGGGGGAACCCTTCCGCGCTTGTTGCGACTGTTATGAGTCAACCCAGTTGTTCGTCCTGCAATAATCATAAATACCAATGAGTAAGACACAGAAACATAGAAACTGCCCTATCCGCAGATGCCAATGAGAGGGACAGAGAAAGAAAGATGTGAGCTACACCCATAGTTTCAACGACCATGCAGTAATTGAAGGATTCAAGAAATATAAAAATACTTGAGCAGATATGAGTAATAGCAAATTTGGCAGCATTGGCATCCAGAATGGGGCACTAAATACTTGATAGATGCTACTCTTGACGTTGCATCAACATAAATTAAGATTTATTTTGCTAACAGAAAGTGGGGCATCAACAATCAGCAACTCCTCACTCCCAAAATCCAGTTATCCACTCCCAGTAATCCAAAGACGGAGCAAACATATAGTTCAGGGAATAGAATCATATATTATATCATAATTGTAAGAATGTTGAACTTTTTAACAGATTCTAGCATTTGACTTGGACAGATCCAAAAATAAATTTCTATCCAACCAAGAGCACGCCCAAAATAAGGATAATTCCATTCTTCCCTTTCAGGTCATTGGTTGCAAATTGGCAATAGATTTCCACCTGATGTACAACAGAATCATAAAATCCAACAAAGCAATATAGAGAACATACAGTTCCTTCAATGTGCTAAGAAAAGTGTTTAATCCTTAGGCTTCCACAGAAGCCAGTTGAAAGTTGCACACTACCTCTAATACACTTTTAGTATATTTGAACTTGAAACACACTTTGCTTATTTTTGTAAGAATAGTCTTTTTCTTTATCCTTTTGTAATCATCTGCCTCCTTTCACAACCTTTTCTCAACTCATTAAACCAATTTCTTTATTACTAATTGAAAAAAGATAAAACACAAGTACAGTTACATAGACAATATTTCTAAAGGGCTATATATTATTCTGAAGCTAGGACTCTCCCTCCATCTCCCCAGCTCATAAAAGCATGAGCACAGAGAAGCACACAAAAGAACAAATGGAATGCAATAATAGATTGTAAAACTGTGGAAGATTAGTTATAATACCTGAATCTACATCAACTACAAAAGCCCTTCCACGATTCCTTCTAGAATTATTTTTAGCCTAAAATGAATTCAAACAATCACAAACACTTGTTGCAAAATAATTTGACTAGTATGAAAATACTATTTATAAGAAGAGAATATATAAAATACAATTGACAAGAAGGGTTACTTCAGCAAAAGCCCTGGGAGATGATTCAATAACATCGTCATCAAGAGCCTCAATGTCAATTGGAGCAGGTGGAATGGACTGCTCTTGTAGGCTACCATGCATTTGCTCAGACCTAATTGTCGAAGTCCCCTCCCGATCTCTGTTTTCACATGGTGGTGCATTGAGATCCAGCAATGCCTTCCTCCGTCGATAACCTCTTAAAGGAGGACCCCTTGCTGCCTGAGTGCTCATGCTCTACGAAAAAAGTTTGGCCTCCAAGTTATTTCTCCTGCTTTACAAAATGAGGCCAAAATTGGGTTGGCATACCGTTTCAGACAATAAGAACCAAGGCAAGCATACTAAAATTGAAATCCCAAGTCAGTCCAACTTTAAGCGGTTTCAATTTCCAAACTACAGATGCAATAAAAGCATTAGTCATATAGCAATATCATCCAACTCAAGCATAATTAGTAACGAATTCCCCAAATATTTGCTGCTTTCACATCTCAAAAGTGTTATATGCTCAAACTGGTCATACTGTAACTTCAATTCTGAATTTCAATGAGAAGATCAAGAATCACCTAGTGATCATTAAAAAAAAAAATACAAATATTTGAACAAAATCCAAGTCCCAAACTCTTTAAAGTGACCAGTCAACAGAGGACGAACACTAACCAATAACGAATTGAACATCAATTTTTGCACAATTGAGCCACAAATTAATCAATTAATATATGAAATTGATCCGGGAATCAAGACACCCATAAAATGAATCTAGACAAGACCCAACCGATCACTGGATTAAAACTAAAAGAAGAAAATAGATATACCAAATTGAAGATTCAAACCTTGGCTTCAAGAAGCTAATCAAGTTAATTGTAGAGATAATTGTTAGAACAAGAAAACTGGGGACATAAAAGAGAGAAAGAATTTGGCAGTGTTCTTCTGCTGCTGTCTAGGGTTTCAGGGGAGGGAACGATTAGGGCCACTTGAAAGGTTGAATTTCCGTCAAAAAGAACATGGGCTTGCGAATTGGGCCGCCAATGCGACACGCAGATCGGAGAGGTTGAGAAGCTGTCTACGTGGCAAAGTATGCATGAGATGAACGTGTCGGTAGATATTTGCACAGTCAGCCTGTGGTTTTGCGGCTTCCGTTGATGATTGGATTGCTTCTAAGAGCGGAGTACATTAATTATCCAGCAGAGATGTTTCTGTCACCGTAAGTTTTAGCTTAATTATCTATCAATTCATTCAATCAAAATACCCTAATATTAGGTAACTCTTTTTATTATTATTATTATTTTTAATAATAAACTCAACGAATTAAATAGGCTAGGCACAAGACAATACAAGCCAATTAATATGAATCGATACATAAAATTAAAAAGTAAGAGAGAGGAGAGTTGTAATATCAATCAACGGAAAAGAGGGAGACCATCACGGCAGCACCCTGGCCCCATAAGTTGAATTGGCATTAACTTTTGATGATCCTTTTGATTGTAATTCCAGTAACAATAATCACCGCTTAATGTTTCTTTCCCATGATTTTCAAAGTAATTTGTCATACAAGGCCGGCTATTAACGAAACTGACCGCTATTCTATAAAGCAGAAAGATTTCTCCACTCCATGCATAAACCAAAAGAACTACAAACACCCAAAACCACTTTCGCAACACTAAATTTTCACAATTTACAACGTTAGGGTTACTAGGAACATGAAACCACCAATTCTGTGAGTTTGACGACAAGCTACATCACAGTTACTAGGAAAATGAGCAGCTATCAAATATTAACACCACAGTTTTAATTAAACTTACATCTAAACTAAGAATTTCGTCTAATTTATTTGAGTGTTGGATGCTAAGTTACAACCAAAGTACACACCTAGAACAACAAAAAGCAATCCATCAATTGAACAAAATCACGTTTGATTTCTCACTTACGAATTATTCCCAACAAACCAACAAAGGGGGAAAAAAAAAATTACATGTGACAAACAAATGTTCTCTTCAGAACATCAAATTTAAAGCATGTAATCTAGGCAGTAACTCTAATGTTGCAAGTTTTTTTTTTTCGTTAACTCTTCGGAACATTTGTTTGTTACATGTAATTTAAAAAAATTACACATCAGAGCTTCTCAGTTAATTCAAAAAGCTCATGGAACAACTCAGCCCCAATTCCTGTAGCTGCATTTCTGAAGACAACCCCAAATGCATTTCCTTGAAGAGCCCCAAATCGAGGCTTCCCACGAACCCCAACAATCAACACTTTATTTGGTTCATGCGACAAGCAAGTGCGTAGCAGAGGCTTCATTCTATCTCCCTTCTCTTTCAAGGCATCCATTACAAAATAGCAGAATTTAGTCAAAGCCTGAGGGTATCCCAACACCTTTGCATCCAATGAATCTTCAAGCTTCACCCACCTGAATTTCTGCGCACTGCTAATAGCACCGTTTTTTGTAATGGCTGCACTTCCTTGCCTAAGAATTGCCCTTTGTACCTTTATTGCCTGCTGCATTCCAGATTTCAACTTATAAAGATTGCTCAATGATAATGCATCATAAGCCACCCCAAATTGCTTTGAAGCACAAGAGCCATCAGAAAATACAAATGACTCTAGAAGTGCAGTAACTCCATACCCCACATCTGCAGCAGATAGCCTCTAATAAGCCAAGCCCAAATTTTTTAGTTTTGGTCCATGTCCTTTATTTTATATATGTGTTTGTGGATAAGCATAAATTTAGATTAAAAATTTGGAGGAGCTTTAGGAAGCCACTGGAAAAGGAAAGAAATAAAAGAATGGAAA
The DNA here is from genome assembly GCA_032401905.1 of Swietenia macrophylla. Taxonomy (NCBI): domain Eukaryota; kingdom Viridiplantae; phylum Streptophyta; class Magnoliopsida; order Sapindales; family Meliaceae; genus Swietenia; species Swietenia macrophylla. The sequence continues at coordinate 2,710,530 of CP135559.1, read as the reverse complement.
AGGAAACAAATAAAAGAAAAAGGAGGAGAGGAAGAGAGAAAAAGAAAGGAAGAAAAAAAAAAGAAAAGAAAAAAAGGGCAGAGAAAAGCAATTTAGGAATAAGAAAGAATAATTTTAAGGTTATATCCTTATTTTACTTTATTTTAAAAATAAAAATATTTACATTTAGTGTAAAAATTATTAAAAATAAAAGAAAATAGGTAAATTTTATTTTAATAATTTAGAAATTAAAATTACAACTATTTTAAGTTATTGAACTTCAGATCAATAGATATTGGATTGAATTTGATAGTTTAATAAAAAAAATTTTTCAAAAATTATTAAAATTAGATAAAAATATGTGAAATTTTAATTGGAATGAAAGTACAAAAATTATAAAAATTATGCATTAGTTTGTAAATTAGAAAAGTTTATTTGCTAATAGTCAAAAATTTTTTAGGTTGTAATAAAAGTTTTTATTATTAAGGGTAAGATTATAAATTTTAAAAATTTTAGACATTGATTGTAAATATTTTGAAATATTTTTATAATTATTCATATTTTAAAGCCTTTTATAATTTATTATTATTAATAATTTTTATTTTAAAGGTCCAAAATTCTAAAACTTTCTATATCGAATCTTAATTTGATTTTAGGTTAGAAATTTATTTATAAATAATATAAGTTATTAGTACATTTTAGTGATTATGCATTAATTTTGTAAAATAATATTATGTGGTAACATGGATAGGCAAGATAAAGAAATGAGCCATAAAAATGCTGATTTTTTTTTATCTAAGTAGGTAATTCACATAATAAGTATTTTGATATTTTAAAAACTAAAAAAATAAGATTTTATACTAAATTATTTTGAAAAAATAAAATAAATTTATTTATAACATGTAAATTTTTTAAATAGAAATAAATGTTGATACTTTATGTATAAACTTTTCAAGAATATAATAATAACATTATAATTAAATTATACTTCTGATGTTATAATACGCTATTAAATGACATGAGTAAATTATTTTGTTATTATTATGTGTACTTAAATTATAAAATAGTATATGACATTTTATTTAGTAACGATGATTATGGACTTAATTTTAGTTACACGATGAAAGTTTAAAAATTTAAAATCATGAACAGTAATCCTTGAATATAAAATCTCTAAAGTACGTAGACTGTACATTTTTTAAACGGTAGTCTCTGAAACTAGTATGCTAAAATTATGCATTATATATAATAATAACTAAATCATATTATTATTTTATTATCATTATTATTATTTATATTTATTTATGAGATAAATAATTGAAAGCATAATAATTTTTTATTTTTTAAAAATCTTATTTATATGTGAATATATACTGGACCCTAGCTCCTTTCTTACTTTTCAAATTCTTTTGAAGCAGTTGAAAAATATGTTAACATGAATAAAATTTTATCCTTTTACTAAATATATTTTAGAAGAATATTTTACGGTGTATATTATATTTATCAAAAAATTATAAGTAAATTAAACATTGTACATATTTAGTTTAAGTAAGGTATTAAATTTTGATATGATAAGTTTACCGTAATAATAGTTTAAAATTTTATGAAGGATATTAGGAATATTATGGAAGTTTAAAAATTTGCATATTTATATTTGTAATGCCCATGCTATAGAAAAAATTATATTAAAATGTCTAGAATCACATTGTTTTAATTTAAATTATTCTAATAAATCTCAAATCATGAACCCTAATTTTAAGAATGTGACAATTTAGTATCAGAGTTTATGTTCTAAATTTTATAAGCATTTTGTTATAATTAGATCATAATTGTAATATAATATTTTGTTTATTTATTATTATATTTTAATTATTATGAATTATATCATAAATTTTAGTATTTAATGATAATAGAAAAGTTGTATTTTTTTATTCATAAGGAAAATGTGAGTTTGGAAAATTTTGTCAAATTATACAATAATTTTTTTAATATAAATTGTGATTTTACAAATAATGAACCATTTGATCATATTGGAAATATGGAAGTTAAAAATATGTTAACATTAAGTAAGTTTAGAAAATTAAATCACCAACTTTTAATAAAAAGACTAACTTATTGATTGATGAGGAGTGGGTTGGGTAAATTGAGCGTATTGTTGATGGTTTACAATTATTTAAACAAATTTGGATTTACAATTATTCACATGCTATGAGAATTTCTAGACATAATGAAGAGTAAACTTATAAGGCCTTCAAAAAGGCTTACTTGAGTAAATATTTTCTTAAAATATTTTATGATGTTATGTTAAATGAATTTATATATCTAATTCAAGGTAATATGTTAATGTCGCAGTATGAAGTTAAGTTTGAAATCTTAAATCGTTTTGTTACTCATTTAGTTTTAAAAAAATAATAAAAAAATCAAGAAATTTGCGAAGAGGTTGAAACCATCACTTAGATATACATTAATCATATTAAATCTTGAAGAATATCTGAAAGTAGTAAATTGCCCTTAATGATTGAATAAGACGAGGAAGAAATGAATCAAAGCATAAGAGAATTAAGAGATTTGTCGAGATTGTAAAATTGACATAGGGAATCACAAAATATCTTTTGAACTAATAATGATGGGAATAGTGAATTATGATATAATTTTTATGATGAATTGATTATCATTTATAAGTGTAATTATAGATTGTCCAAAAAGAATATAACTATTATTTTTCCCTGTAATGATAAATTTCATATTATGAGGAATATAAATAATAGTCAACCTTATGTATATACTGAGTATAAAAAGCATAAGAATTATACAGGATAGATAGTTAGTTTATCTTGTTGAGAGGGCAATGAGTTAAAAATATGACCCATTCTTGTAATTGATGAATTTCTTGATGTTTCTTTGATGATTTATTCGGATTATCACTAAAAAGAGAAATAAACTTTATTATTAAAACATAGTCTAGAATTTTTCAATTTTAATAACTCATTATAAGATGGCTTTACTAGAATTGCAGGAGTTAAAAATGCAATTGTAAGAAATATTAAATAAAGAGTTTATAAGATCTAATACTTTTTCCTGGAGTGCACCAATTTTATTTGCCAAGAAAAAGAATGGCAATCTAAGACTACGTGGACTACAGACAACTAAATCGGATGACAGTAAACAATAAATATTTGTTATCTAAAATTAATTAATTATTTGATTAATTGTGTAGTTTCAAATATTTTTCAAAGATTGATCTTCAATCAGACTATCATCTGCTAAGGATTAAAAAGGAAAATATTCCAAAAACTAGTTTTCTTACAAGATATGGGCACTTCAAATTTGTGGCAATGCAATTTGGATTAACAAATACTCCTGTAGTATTTATGAACTTGATGCACTAAGTGTTTTATCTATATCTTGATAAATTCGTATTAGTTTTTGTGAATGATATTTTGATTTATTCAAAGACATTAAAAAAGTATGAGCAATACATGAGTATTTTCTTACAAGTGTTAATGTGAATTTTGGATGATTGAAATAAAATTTCTAAGATATGTAGTATCTAAAAAAAGTTTTTTTTTTTTTTACCATACTAAAGTGAAAGCAATGTAAAACGAGAATAGGCCAAAAAGTATGATAGACATGAATTTTTTTTAAGTTAACAGGATATTGTCATAGATTTGTAAGAAATTTTTCTCAAATTGCTGCATCACTGACACGGTTAACAAGAAAGGGAGTAGAGTTTAAATGGTATGATAAATATGAGTAAGCCTTTATAAAAGTAAAAGAGCGATTAACTTCTACTCTGATTTTGATTATTCCTGAGCATGATGTGAGATATACTGTTTATTACAATGTTTCAAGAGTGGACCTTGGTTATATTTAATGTAGAGAAATAGTGACATAGTCAGCAACTAGAGGGATGCTTTAAGAATTCTAAATTAAAAATATTTTACAAATTTTGCAAGAATTTTGTGTTTTAAGATTATTAAAATTTTGTATTTTAGAACTATTAGAATTTCATGTATTATTAGAATTCTATATTTTAGCATTATTAGAATTCTTTGTTTTAAAATTATTAGAATTTTATATTCTAATATTATTAGGACTTTATGTTTTCAAATTAGTATAAATAAATTTTTTTTTCTTTTCAATGTAACTTTTGACATAATTACAATTTTTTTTTAAGTTTTAGATCGACTTGATGCTCTGAGCATTAATGTCAACAGGAACCAAGATGTCGAAAAACCATGAACCGAGGAAGATGTAATTCGCAGACAACCTATTGGCAGACCTATTTTTGCATACAGACGCAGACAACAATTTTATATAAAAAATTTAGGTGAAAAAAAAGATAATTATCTAAAAGTGTCTACAAAGAATATTAGAAATGCACCGATTGAATGCGACAAGAATTAATTTAACAGTGATAGATATTCCAACGTATACCAATTAAAAGTAGATATTCGTAGCTTCAATAGGAGTTTAAATATTAAAGAATTTTTGGATTGAACTGTAAAAGTTGAAAAATTCTTTGATTATATAAAAATTTCAGAGGAAAGTAAGATAAGACTTATTACATATAGATTGAAAGGTGAAACTTCTGCATAGTTGAAGAGATTGCAAAACAAAAGGTACCGTAAGAAAAAAAACACAAGTCAGGACTTAGTATAAAATGAAATAACTATTGCGGCAAGATTTTCTTCTTTCTGATTATGAGCAAATCTTATTCCAAAAATATTAGAGATGTCATCAAGGGTAGTAGTTTGTCCATGATTAAACTGTTGAGTTTTTGAGATTAGCGAAAATGAATGATTTAAGTGAAATAGAGCAGCAACAAGTTGTAACATATCTTGACAGTTTAAAACCAGTTATTCGCAATAAAATTAGAGAACAAGTCATACATATTTTATTAAAAGTACGCAATATTGCATTAAAGGTAGAGTTGTCATTGTAAAAGAAGAGCATAATAAACTCTCCTCACATAATTTATGGTGGAGATAATTATTAGGACATCTAGTAACAAGCAAAAATATACTTTTGACATCTTTGCACATAATAATCAGTACAAAGAGGAGAAAGCTGCTAGAAAGCAGAAAATGATAAAATTTAAGGACAAGCCTAATGTTGAGAATCCATATGTTAAACATATCCTAAGAAAGTATTTTAAATACAATCAACCTGGTTATAGGTTTAGTGACTGTCTCCGTAGAAAAACTATTAATGTTATAGAGTAAGAGAAGGAAGAAGAAGATGATGAAATTTATTGTGGTTTAAATGTGGATACTAAACAATATGAAGAGAATGATGATACAGATTATCAAAATTATGTGGTGAGAAGAATGATGTTGACATTAAAGCAAGAAGATAAGACTTAGCGGCACCAATTATTTCAAATTAGGTGCACTATTACTAACCGCGTATTTGACGTTATTATTAAAAGTGGCAGTTGCGAAAATGTTATTAAAAGAGAAGTGGTAGAAAATTTGGGGTTACAAATAGAAAAGCATCCAATATCATACACCATTGGTTGGATCAAGGCAACAAAAAAAATTCGAGTAACTGAACGATGCAAAGTATCTTTCTCTATCAGTGAATATAAAGATGAGGTTTATTGTGATATAGTAGATATGGATGCATGTCACTTGTTGTTTGGTAAACCATGGCAATTTAATATAGTTTCACAACATGATGGACGAGAAAATACTTACAAATTAAAGAAGAATGATATAAAGTTTACAATATTAGCAATGAAAGGAAATTCTAAAGCCAAAGCCTCAAAAGTGGAGGGGCAAATCATTTTTACACTTACACAGTCAATTAATAAGATAAAGGCAACAATTAAAGAATTAAAAGAAGTATATGCAGTCATTGTCAAACCAACGTTGACAATAAAGGCAGAGCAACTAATGAATGAGTTATCAGAAATAATTAAATCATTACTGGAAGAGTCCAAAGAAGTAATATCTGAAGATTTACCTGATAGGTTATCACCCATGAGAGATATTCGACACCATATTAATTTAATTCCAAGTGTTAGCTCGTGAAATTTACCTCATGATAGAATAAGTCCTAAGAAGGGTGAGATTCTAAAGAAAAGGTAAATAGAACTGTTGAAAAAAGGGATACATTCAGGAAAGTATGAGCCCATTCGCAGTTCCTACCTTGTTAACACTAAAAAAAGATAGCAGCTAAAGGATGTATATGGATAACTGAGCTATCAATAAAATTACCATTGGGTATAAATTTCTAATTCTGAGACTAGATGACATGCTAGATAGACTATATAGGGCTACGATATTTTTAAAGATTGATTTTCAAAGTGGGTACTATCAAATTCGAATCAAACCTAAAAATAAATAAAAACAGCTTTTAAAACGAAAGGCGAATTATATAAGTAGCTTGTGATGCTGTTCAAGTTGTCTAATGCACCTAGTACATTCATGCGGCTAATGAACCATATATCAAAGCCTTCTATCGAAAAATTTACTGTAACATATTTTGATGACATTCTAATTTATAGTCAATCAAAGGAAGAGCATATTGTACACTTATAGAAAGTTCTAAAAGTATTGCAAGAAAATAAGCTATATGCTAACTTGAAAAAGTGCAACTTTATGGTTAGAAAATTGCTATTTTTGAGTTATGTTGTTAATGCGAAGGAATACAGATTGATAAAGATAAAGTCCATGCTATTAAAGATTGGCCTACGCCAAGATAAGTAACTGAAATAAAAAGTTTTCATGAATTAGCAACGTTTTATTGGTAATTTATTCAAAATTTTAGCACTATTGCCGCATTTTTTACTAAATGTTTGAAGAAAGAAAAGTTTCAGTGGAATGAAAAAACTAATATGAGTTTTGCAGTATTAAAGGAAAAGTTGTGCACTGTTTTTATTTTAGCATTGCCAGATTTTAATGTACTTTTTGAGGTACAATGTGATGCTAGTGGAGTAGGAATTGATGCTGTTCTTTTTTAGAAAAAAATGACCAACAGCTTATTTTAGCAAAAAAACTTAATGATGCTAGGTGAAAATGAACAACATATGACAAAAAATTTTATTCCATTATACATGCATTGAAGAAGCAAGAGGATTATTTGGTGGGGCATGAGTTTGTTTTGTATTTTAAACATAAAGTATTAAAGTATTTGCATAGCCAAAGAAGGATTAGCAAAGACACGCATGCTAGATAGTCTCAATTTTTGCAAAAATTTTTATTCAAGCTAAAGCATAAGGTAGGAGTACACAATAAAGTAACTGATGCATTGAGTAAACATGCAGAATTGTTAATCATATTGAGATAGGAGATTATGGGACTTGAAGTCTTGAAAGAATTATTCTCGACAAACGATGATTTTAGTGAAATTTAGAGGAAGTGTATCAATAAATTACCAGTTGAAGATTTTCGCATTCATGATGGATTTTTTTTGCGAGGTTATCAGTTATGCATTTCGATGTCATTTTTAAGGAAAAAAAGTAATTAAAGATTTATGTGGAGGAGATCTAGTTGGTCATTTAGGACGTGATAAGACTATGGCAACGGTGGTAGAAAGGTATTACTAGCCACATATAAGAAGAGATATATCCAAATATGTGCAGCGATGTTATGTTTGTCAAACCGCTAAGGGACTTTCTCAAAATATTAGTTTTTATATGCTTTTACATGTTCTAGAGAATATTTGGAAAGATTTATCTATAAATTTTGTGCTAGGTTTACCTCAGACACAAAGAGGTATGGATTCTGTTTTTATGATAGTTAACAAGTTTTTAAAGATGGCACATTTTATTCCTTGTAAAAAGACCTAGATGCTAGTGGAATAGCCCAGTTATTTTTCAACGAAGTTATTCATTTGCATAGGTTATCCAAAACCATTACTTCAGATCGAGACAGTAAGTTTTTAAGTCATTTTTGGCGGACATTATGGAAACTATTTGATTCGACTTTAAACTTTAGTAGCACAGCTTATCCATAAATAGATGGTTAAAGTGAATTAATAAACTGAATATTAGATAATTTGATTTATAGTATTTTTAAAGATCACCCAAAACAGTAAAATTTTGCATTAGCACAGGCAAAATTCGCATACAATAAAGCTATGTACAATACCATAGGAAAATCTCCATTTTCAACTATGTAAACAAAGTCATCACACATGCACTTGATTTAATGAAACTATTTAAAGGTAAAAGAATTAATGCTACTGCAAAGAATATGGCTAAATAGTGGCAATATATTCAAACAAAAGTAACACAAAAATTGAATCAAGCTAATGTTAGATACAAAAAAGCCACAGATCGACATCAAAGAAAGCAAGTATTTGAAGTGAGAGATGAGATGATGGTATTTCTACGCAAAGAAAGATTTTCTATAGGAACTTACAACAAATTGCAGCATAAAGAATATGGACCTTATAAAATTCTGAAGAAGATTAATGATAATACTTATGTTGTGAATCTACGAGCGTCAATGGGCATTTCTAAAACATTTAATATAATATAAATTTATCCATTTCATATGTCATAGAAACCATTATATCCAGATACTATAGCATACTCGATGATGAGTTCTTATGAAGTGACAGGAAATGACGCAGTCAGCAATTAAAGAGATGTTTTAGAAATTCTGAATTAATAATATTTTAAAAATTCTGCAAGAATTTTATATTTTAAGATTATTAAAATTTTATATTTTAGAACTATTAAAATTTTATGTATTATTAAAATTTCATATTCTAATATTATTATAATTTCTTATTTTAAAATTATTAAAATTTCATATTCTAATAGTATTAAGACTCTATATTTTAGAATTAGTATAAATAAGTTATTTTTTTTCTTTCAATATAACTTTTGACATAATTATAATTTTTAAAAAAAAATTTGAGAAGTTTATCGTTTTTCTTTTACTATCTCACTGCGTTAGGTAGAGTCATAACTTATAGCTCATATCAGCTAAAGACACATGAGCAAATTACCATGCTCATGATTTAGAGCTTGCTACTATTGTTTTTGCGTTAAAAATATAAAGATATCACTTGCATGGTGAAAAGTTTGATGTGTTTTCTGATCACTAAAATCTTAGATACTTGTTCATGCAAAAAAAATTGAACCTAAGATAAATTAGATGGATGGAATTCTTAGAGGATTATGATTTTACTTTACATTACTATTTTAGTAAAGCTAATGTAATGGCATATGCATTAAGTAAAAAATTCTAAGGCATGTTAGCTGGTTCCTCCTATCATCGATGAAAAATCTATAACTAATTGAAAGAATTTAATTTAAGAATTGATGAAGCAATAGATCAGTATTGTTTATTTGATTTAGTAGCCCAATTTACTATTATTCAAAAGATAAGTGAAGTTCAACAAGATAACCCTAAAATACAAGTAATATGTGTTCAATTAAAGAATGGTGAGACAGTTCATGAATGATTAATTAATTTCATCTGAAAGTTTAAAGTTTACAAAAAGACTGTTTATGTCAATGATAAAATTACTTAGAGATAATATTCTAAATAAAGTTCATAAATTCAAGTTTATTATTCAACTTTGGAGCATTAAAATGTATCAAAAGTTACATAAATAGTTTTAATGGAAAAAAAATGAAGAAAAGTGTGGGCAAATTTGTGACCAAATATTCGATATGTCAATAAATAAAAGCAAAATATCAAAAATCAACTAAATTACACCATCCCCTCTCGGCTTCAGAATGGAAATAAGAGCATGTGATTGTAGATTTTATAAAACTTCTTAAGACTCAAAAAGATTATGATGATATATACATAATTATGGATAAATTAACAAAATCTACTCGTTTTTTACCTGTTAAGAATACGAACTCTTTTGATGCCTTAAGTAAATTATACCTTTAAGAAATAGTCAAATTGCATAAAATATCTCTATTTATTATTTTTGACAAAGACCCATAATTTACATTTAAATTTTAAAAGAGCTAACAGAAAATTATAAGTACTAAGTTAAATTTTAGTATAATATATCATTCTTAAATGGATTGATAGTTTGAAAGAATTATACATATAATAGAAGATATGCTTATATCTTGTGTCTTAGATTTTCAAGGTTTATGACCTGAACATTTACTTTTGGTAGAATTTACTTACCATAACAATTATTAGTTTAGTTTTGGAATAATACTATTTAAGGCGTTATATGAGAGACCCTATATAGATCATTAGTATGCTAGGCAAAAATTAATGAAAACATCATTAATTGGTCTTGAATTAGTGAGAGAGACTACTAAAAAAGTAAAATTAATCAGACAAAACTTTCTTATAACCCAAAATCATTAAAAAAGTTATGTGGACCATAAAAAAAATATCATTGGAGCTTGAAGTGAGTGATAATGTATTTCTTAAAGATTCGATCTCGATTTAATATTACTAAATTTAAAAAAAGTGAAAAACTTACCCTAAAATTCATTAATTTTTTTGAAATATTAAAGTGAATTGATGGAGTAACTTATAAATTAGTATTGTCATCTCAATTATCAAATATTTATAGTGTCTTTCATGTTTCAATACTTAAAAATTACTAACTGAACTTTTCTTATGTTTTGAATCAGAAAAATCTTGCCTTGACTAAAAAGGTCTTTTATGAAAAGAACCTGATGCAGAATATTAATCATAAAGAACAAATACTTTACAGAAAAATTATTTTGTTAGTAAAAATCTTGTGGCAATATTATGATAGAGAAAAAGCCACTTAGGAATTTAAATTCGAACTATTAGAAAAATATTTTCATTTATTCCAAAACTAAAGGTATTCTTATTAAAATTTTGAAAATGAAATTTCTTTAAGAGGGAAAATTGTAATATCCTAGGCCCAAATACCTAAACTTAAATTTGTTTAATTTCTTTAAGTCTAAATTCTTTAATTTTGACCCATGTCCTTTAGTGTGTGTGTGTGTATGGATAATTATGAATTTAAATTAAAAATATAGAGAAGCTTTTGAAAGCCATGGGAAAAGGGAAGAAAAAAAAGAAAGAGAAAAGGAAGTGAGAAAGAGAAAGAAAAAAAGAGAGAAAAAGAAAAGAAGAAGAAAAAAAGAAAAAAAATGCAAAAGATAAGCAATTTAGGAACAAAGAAGAAAAATTTTCAGGTAATATTTTTATTTAAAAATAAATATTTATATTTAGTGTAAAAATTATTAAAAATTAAAAAAATAGATAAATTTTATTTTAATAATTTAAAATTTAAAGTTACAACTATTTTGAATTCTTAAATTTCAAATCAATAAATATTGAATTAAATTTGATAGTTTAATTGAAAAATTTTTTCAAGAATTATTAAAATTAAATAAAAATATGTGAAATTTTGATTAAAGTAAAATACAAAAATTACAAAAAATTTACATTATTTTGTAAATTAGGAAGGTTTATTTGCTAAGAATTAGAAATTTTTAGTTCATAATAAAATTTCTTATAATTTAAGGTGAGATTATAAATTTTAATAATTTTATATCTTAAGTATAATTATTTTTAAGATATTTTTGTAATTATTCATATTTTAAAAGTTTTTTTTATAATTTACTATAATTAATAATTTTTATTTTAAAAGTTCGAAATTCTAAAATTTTTTTACACCAAATTTTAATTTAATTTTAAGTTAAAAACTTATTTATAAGTAGTATAAATTAATTTTTTTTAGTAATTATACATTAATTTTATAAAATAATATTAAATGGTAATGGAAAAAAATAACAAAAAGCAAGAAAGGTATAAAAGTACAGATTTTTTTTTATTTAGATAAATAATTAATATATAATTAAGTATTTTAATATTTTAAAATTAAAAATAAAATTTTATACTAAATTATTATGTAAAGAATAAATTTATTTACAATATGCAAATCTTTTAAATATAAATAAATATTAATATTTTATTTTAAAAATATGACTTGAAGATTAATATTTAAATGTTATATTTCAATATTGTTATGTTTTATATAAACTTTTCAAAAACATAATAACAATATTATAATTAAATTATACTTTCAATATTATGATACATTACAAAATGACATAAATAAATTACTTTGTTATTATTATATGCACTTGAACTATAGAATAATATATGAATTTTTATTTAATACCGATAATTATAGAATTAATTTTAGTCTTACAGTAAAAACTCGTAAATTTAATATCATAAATAACAATCCTTGAATATAAAATTTTTAGAATATACAAACTACACATTTTTTAAATGACAATTCTTGAGAATAGTATTTCAAAATTATATATTTTATATAATAATAATTAAATTATATTATTATTTAATTATCATTATTTTTTTATATTTATTTATAAAATAAATAATTAAAAGTATAATAATTTTAATTTTTTTTAATACTTTCATTTATACATAAATATTTATTAAATTTTAACTTACTTTTTATTTTTTAAAACAACTGAGAAATAAATAAAACATGAAAAAAATTTTATTCTTTTGTTATATATATTTTAAAAAAATATTTTACTATATATATTGTACTTATCAAAAAATTATAAATAAATTAAAAATTATACATATTTAATTAAAATAATATATTAAATTTTAATTCGATAAATTTGTTATAATAATAATTTAAAATTTCATAAAAAATATTAAAAATATTATAAAATTTTAAAATTTTATTTTTGTCGTATTTATATTATATAAAAAATTTTACCAAAATATTTAAAATTACATTTTTTTAATTTAAATTATTTTAATAAATTTTAAATCATAAATCTTAATTTTAAGAGTATAACATAACTTAAACTGTAACCATATAACTTCGAAAAACTTGGGTAGCAAGAATCAGTGAGCGCATATGCAGGTAGAAACCTTTCAAATTCGATCTTCATCGTCCGTTTTACTTCCAGATTCATGAATTGAAACTTCTGCTGGCAATCGACGAGCAAATCCCATTCTAGCAAGAAGCAGCTTAAGCTTTCTGATACCATTGTCACTCCAGGTCTCCAACTTAGTAGCTATATGCGAAGAGCACAACATTGAATCAAATAAATTCCACTCCTGCAACAGAACAAGTCTTGGTTCATCTTCATACGCAATTCGGGCAGTCTCAGGTGCTCTAATCTTTGTGCCATCTTTGAGTGTCACTGAAGTAACAGCATCCAAATTCCCAGAACTATTAATATGCTGCTCAAGCTCCATAGCACCAGCTTGGTACCTCTCATCAGTCAACCTCTCGTGAACAAACTGATCCGTCAATGAAACACAAGCCAACCAAAGCAACTCATTTGTATTTCTCCTCAACGAATGCGACAAATCATACATCAAACACCCAGATGGCTTACCATGAAAAGTACCCATTCTATAATACTCCCTCTTTAGTTCCTTGAAAACCTTTTCCGAAACCTAGTCACTTTCTAAATAATCAACGCGTCTTCGCTTACTTGACTCACATTCATTTTCCTCTTCCTCAGTTACAATGTCATTTTCCTCATGACTATCTAAATCTTCATCATCTATCTCCAAATTACAAGCATTAGACAAAGCCAAAATATTAAAATCATAAGCTAAATCAGCCTGCTGCTCATCATCAGGCGTGTATAACACTACCACATTACTCAAATTATGCAAATGAATGAGGCGGTGACCATCAACTGCAAAAACACGGGCCTTGGGGCCCAAATTAACAAACCGCTTTTAAGTCAAGATGCGAACCCCAATTTATCAAGAGAATAGAACTTGGGATTTTAGAAGAACACAAAGTGGGACCTGCATATTTATGGATTTCTTGAAAAGAAGAAACCGGATAACACGCATAACGGACCGAATCGGACTTTAGAACATGAAGAATAATTTGTAGGGAAAATAGTGAATCGACATCTGACGTTGATGGGACTATGGGAAGAGGAGAGTCAGAAGAGGCCATGGCCGATTCACGAAGCCGCGTGTAGAACGACTCTGGACGGTGCTCTCTAACCATGATTGTTTAATTGAAAGGTGGAAGTTTTAATTTGTTCATGCAAATTCTAAAATCCCTAATAATCAGCTCACTGGAACCCTTATATCCCTACATAGCAACTCAATTTCAAGAAATCTCTCCTGAGAAAAAATTAAAAAAAAAAAAAAGAAGAAGGGTAAATAACATACAAGGCCCACCGTACAATCAGATTGAGAGCTTGGAATTGAAGTACCAGGGATTTGTAGAATTCAAGCGGGAACGAGGATTTCACTGGACTGGTATAACTTTGCGATCAGATCTGTGTGCAAGCAAGAGAGAAAGAGAGGGCTTTACTTTGGTTTTGTTTTGGATTTTGAATTAGAGACATTTGCACAGAAATTTTTGAACTTTTAGGCCAGCCGCCAAGTTTTGGCGCTACCGCATCGCGGTGTAATGACTGAGGGGGTCGGGCGGCCGCCTTATGCGATCCTTTGATTGGAAGTTTGATAATTGAACGGTGACGATGAAATGTTTGGAAAAACTGGGACAAGGATTCACTACAAATTATAATGTAATGATTAAGGTAATGAATGTTTTTGGTATGATGGTCATATTTCTTAATCATCAACAAATACAACCGACTGTCCCAAAACAACGAAATCTATCTTTTTTTTAAAAGACAATTGCCGAAAGAAGCGAGCGTATTGATTTAAACATCATGCCATGGTATAAAAAATTTTGCAAAATCAAAGAATCTAACATAATACTAAACCAAATTACACAGCAGGTTAAAAAGGTAGAAATACAATTCCATCCACGGTTGGAAGACCTTTTGGCATCAAAATAAATAGGCTCTAGCCTACGTTTATTTTATCACACCAGTAGAGATACAATACAATATACAACAATGCAATTGAAGACAATTACTCTGCTTGGACTTGAACGGAGAAAGAGAGAGCCTTAAAGAGTATTTACAAATCTCACCCACCACAATCATCATCATCATCATCATCAATAAATTTGAAGACTTCACGCTCATTTTCTGCCCCAGGGAAAGCAGCAACTCTGAAAAATCCAACAAGAGAATTCAATCTCAGGCTTCGGCAAATATAAAATTGCAGCAACTGCATATCTTATGTGTCTTGTGGTTGTAGGAAACACTAGTAGATATTAACATACCTTGACACTGTCTTTGGTAGTTGGCCGATTAACCGGGTGGTATGGAGACGGACTTGACATGCCCGATACTTTCCCTTCGGAGCTCCTCTCTTCCCTCACTTTGTTAAAAATGTGAGTATACCTGTCAGCTGCTGAAGGGTTACTCTCATCCCACTCACCAAATTTGGGAACTGCAGCTCCCCTCTCAGGCTATCACAACAAAAACCACCTAATCAGGAATAAACTTAAGTTCTAAAATCTCAATGAAGCTAATAGAGTTATACAAGAAGAAGGGGAGGAGAATAAGACTAAAGGATTGCATTAAATTTCAAAATCTTGGCCTAGTCAAACAGGAGACACTACTAAGAAAACTAAGCGAACTTCAAGTTGTCAAGAAAAAAATTTCATCTAGATTGAGGATCAAAAAACGTGGCTAAACACACAACATGAGAAACGGATCAGATTGTCAAAGAAATGTATTTTGCAAGAAATCTACTACTCAATTAACACACTCATATGTTTTTAAGTAAAAAATGACAGGAAAATGATAAGGAAGAAGGGAGAAATCTTACACTTTCATCAACTCTTGGAGTTGGCCTCATTCGAGTTCTTCCAGGAGTACCGTGGCTACTTTTATACAAACCCTTTCCGTCCCATGCTGGAGAGGATGAATCCCCACTACCTCTTCCTGTGGTCCTTGCCTGGTTATGCAGAGGGGACCGCTCAAAGCTGTTCTCGGACCCTCCACTGCGTCTTATAGGCCTCTTGTAAGTTTCACCAGAATTGACAACACGACCTCCTCGTTGATGATTCAACTCAGTGGCAGGTTTGCTGCTCATGTCACCATGACGTGCTGGAGAGTCCCTGAATTGTTTGAGGTCACTATATTCTCCATTCCTTTGGTTCTCATATGTTGGCCCAACTGCTCCCTGCCCCAGTGGTTTCTTTAGTTCTGCTTTGCTTTTGGAAGGTGGGGCTGGAGCAGGAGCTTCAGCTTCATAATCTGAAACCATATCTGGGTTCTCTTGAGGATCATTTGGATTAATCATCTTCCCTCCAGTTCGACCCTTCCGGGCCTTATCAAAATACATTGTGTAAGGAACATTCTCTTCATTTTCCCAGTTTCCAAATTGTGGAACATGTGTACGTTGCTGCCACATACAAGAGTGGGTTATGTTTCACCTCAATGTCAACTTAAATTACAAGATATTCTGTCTCTGAACATATTCCATTTCATCTATGAATCTATATCCAAGAAGCAGCAGAATGTAATTTTTTGAATCCTCTTTGATCAACAGGACAAAGAGATGGGTAGAATCATCGCAGGCTAACGGACCCAAGAATAATAACAGACCCAAAATTCAGAGAGGACCTAACGTAGTTAAGATAAAAGAAAAAATGCCACTTTTGCCAAGTGAATTTTATCAACACCAAAACCCAGAAAGCATACTATAAGTTGTGGTAGTATGTCTGATACTCTTGTTGTCCATTTGCTAATGCTTGATGGCAGATTAAAATTTCTCTCAAGAAATAATCACATAAATCTATAACACTCATGCGACAAAACAATGAAAATACTCATACTACAAAAAAATCAAAATATGATAATACATTTGGTTGAAGGGAAAAAGGGTCACGGAAGAAAAAGGGAACAGTGCATTTGTGATGGTGATATTTTCTTAATGGAAATGTGAAATGTATATAATGTAATTGATATGTGGAATAGATCTACAGACAAACTCCAATCACAGTGAGAAAATTGTACAGAATGGCACAATGCCAGATGGCTCTTAATGACTTATTAAGTATATTGTATGTAATATGCAGATACATCTTCAAATTCCTAAACAATGATTTTGAGTATGAACATACAGTAGAAGTTGCTTCCACCCTTTCATATGAATGTTGAAAAGGAAATCTAAGAAATATGGTGAGAAAATTGTACATCTTCAAATTCCTAGACAATGATTTTAAGTATATGAACATACAATAGAAGTTGCTTCCACAGTTTCATATGAACGTTGAAAAGGAAATCTAAGAAATATGGTGAGAAAATTGTACAGAACAGCACAATGCCAGATGGGTATATTGTATGTAATATGTAGCTCTTCTTGTCTCTGAAGGGAAAGTTGCAAAGAAGCAGGAGTTATTTATTACATGACAACTCTCTTTGAATCTTGGACAATAAAAACCAACTTATACAAACTTACAAAGCCTGATAAATTTATCAGAATGGCTGCAAGCATCCAGGCCTAACAAAGAAAAGGCTGCAAAAATTATTATTCTGACACTTGGGAGACTTTTTCAAGAGGTGAATTTTGATGAATCACACAGGGTGAGAATAAGAGGTCTACGCATTTTTTCTGGTCACATCTGCACTGTTTGATCCTGATATGATCATATCACATTTACCAAACTGAAAATTCAAAACTTTGGATGCAAAAGAAAACAATGGAAAGACTGTTTAAGATAACCTGAAATCAGTTATAATTACATCACCTCAGTAGAAATTTGCATGCAACGGCCATGAAATATTCTCTCAATCAAACTGAATAAAACAATATCCTAACCTTGACACACACACACACACACACACACACACACACACACAGATACACATAGATATATATATATATATATATATTTATATATATCCCTATAAAAAGCATTTGCACTAGTAATGAGGTCATAAAAATTGATGAATAGAAACACTCAGATACATTGACCAAATGCTGAAGGTTGTGTTATGCTGTTTTAGCTGTTCATACCCAAACAAGTGGCATAGAGATCACACCAACATATTTATGACTTGCCTCCCTTTCAAGGAAAGGACGCCATGGGGTTACTTATCAATTTTAAATTACTTACAGCTAATTGCACAAGGATTAATTTAATAATTGGGAATATCCGTACTAAGCAAACCAATATCCGCAATGGAGTGAGGGATCCAATTACATCTCTCTCTCTTAAAATAATCAAAGCATTGTACACTACCCTAAAAACAAAGAAAAGAGAAAGATCAAAGTGTTATACGCATCTGTTTTTCAAAAAGAATGAGGGAAGCTTACAAATTACAATGCTTTGGAAGGGGAACCTTGAATAGGCATTTTAAACACTGAAAATTGAGCAAGGGAAAATGAATGCACCAATTAAGTTAAAAAAGGTAAAGAACAGCATGACGTGCAAATCTTACTGAGAAAAGTATGATATCAGACTAACGGGGAAGTGTTGAATTGCTTCAGACTAGAAAGACCACTTGGTTTTCTCCCACCTTGAGGTAAAAAGAATTTGATTCTACAAAGTATTCAACAACTACTGCAGTTGAGCCAA
This sequence comes from Swietenia macrophylla, assembly GCA_032401905.1. NCBI lineage: Eukaryota > Viridiplantae > Streptophyta > Magnoliopsida > Sapindales > Meliaceae > Swietenia > Swietenia macrophylla. Next base: position 2,692,158 of record CP135559.1, on the reverse strand, counting down.
AGACTATTTATTCTTTTCCGTAAGAGAATTTTGGTGCAAAACCAGCACCTAAATTGATCTTTTTTTTGCTAAAACAATAGTATTAGAAAAAAAAAATGATAATTCATCATCAATATAATTCAAGGACAAGAGAGCTGACCCCAAGACTAGACTATTGCGACTGACAGTCTCCATGCTTAACGATGCAAGGGTAAATAAGTTGCCAACAACACAGCAGAATAGAACGATTGTACTTCCCAATGATAGCCTAGTGAAAAATTATATTGAAATTCAGTTTTCTACCACAAAACCTAAGATAGACATCAACATGTAATAGTCACATCATAACTCATATGGACAAAATTATTCAACATATATTATTTGAAATGCAACCCAGAACTGACACATCTTTTAATAATTATTACATATCAAATAATAGCAATCTGCTTGCCCTGTTCTAAAACCCCAACATCAAGATTTACCAAAAGCCATCTCAGGCCTCAGGGGAACTTGAAAGTTGCAACAAATATGAGTGGATTACGCTGAATAAAAGATAGTATATGTCTTTATGATCTTGTCGGCTTAGAACTACCATCCATCCAGGAGTTTGCTGAAAAATATTAATTTCCTTGCTCAATTTAATTTTATGTTTACTCGATCCCTTTTTTAATGTCTCTTGTTTTGTTCTTCTATCGCTGAGCAAACTCATCAAACGATTAAAAACAGAAACTCAAATTTCCTAACGACCAAACAACTAAATCCCATCATTAAACCTTATTCATTGAATCTCGTTGTCCTTTTGAAATAAATATAATATTTAAAAAAATTAAATTAAATCTATGAGATCCACAGAAAACTACTGATAAATAATTCTATTCATCCATATTTTCTAAACAATTCCAACCAAAACAAAACGAAACGCAGATCAACAAATGATAAAAGTCCAGCACTGCCAATCAAACAAAATAAATTTACTTTCAAAAACCAGAAGAAACACAAATTTCAAGGATCCTGTGCAAGACAGCCATCCCTACTAGCATTTCTAGAAATCATCATCTCAAAAACAGGAATCATATGTATTCTCTTAAAATAAGAGACAAAAAGGTTGGGAAGAAAGGGCAAAAATTATTGCTGCTTTAGATCACAACAAACTCAACCAACCAACCAAAAAAAAGCTCCTTTAAACTGAGCCTCCTAGTACAACTTCTATGGCTTACTTGAGGTTGTTCATATCTTCTGAAAACACCAAAAACGACAAAAAAAAAATTATCATATTCTAACCATGAGCAGTTTTCTTAGCAAGCAAACAAGCAGAAAATAAAGCAAAAGAACTGAAGTAAGAAGGTAAAAAAAGAAGAACTTACTGCCATGTCTGTCTCAACCAAAATAGGCCCTGATACGATGAAGAAAGAAGAAATTTTTTGCTAAAACTCTAAATTTGGTGATCCTAACAAAAGAAAAAAAAAAGAAATTCAACAAGAAAGGGAGAGTCGCCAAAGATAAGAGACTTTATAATAAAGGAGGGGGAGGAGAAAGAGATATGGTTATCAACCATTGACTGGTAAACTTCGACCTTTCAATTCTCTGTCCCACGCAGTTAATAGCCGTGTTTGCGTTTATACCATTTTTTTTTAAAAAAAAAATTATAACGTGGAAAAGTTTTCAAGGAGGAGGAGAAAGAGATATGGTTATCAACCATTGACTGATAAACTTTGACCTTTCAGTTCTCTGTCCCTCTCCGTTAATAGCCGTGTATGCGTTTATACCATTTTAAATAAAAATATTTATTTTAACGTGGAAAAATTTGTAAGTTCTCCTATTGGTATTAGTAGTAAATGATAAATGAAAGCGTCCAGGGAAATGGTTGACGATTTAAATGTAAGAGCAAGGAATTAAAGTGAAAATGTAAATGGCTCTGGTAGATACGGCCGCTGCTTTGGTTTGTTCTGGTCATAAATGGGGTTGGGTCAGAATCAGGGTTGGGTGGGTGGGGGTGAGTTAACGGCGTTACGGTTACAGTCACAATTAATGGCGGCTGACTTTCAAATTTCAAAAGCCGCGCTTGGAGTTGGAGTGGGTCTTTCTCATTGTCCGCGGTAAAATAAGCTTGTGTTTGTTGGCTTCTGTGGAAACCCGTCTGCACGCTTGACCTTCCATTCCATTGTTTTATTTCTCAAGGGTAATTTGAAGAAATATCAGTGAATATGGGATGCCGGCCGGCTGGCTGGCTTCTTCGACATACATACACCACTACGCAATATTACAATTTGGATGCGTCTCTTTTATACCTACAACTATTTGCCATGCCCTGTTAAGTTCTTCTCCGCAACTAAGGTAGAATTAAGACGGTCAATGAATTTGTTATTGAAAAGTTGACTCTCATTCACTCGTCAAATATTATAAAACAAAATTAACTTGAAAAGAAAAATATATTGTTATTGCAATTAATATAGTATTACAAAACAATCGAGTAATATGGTTGAATTGAAATTTTGTTGGCAAGCAAACTGATTATTAGGGTTTGGCGATAAGATAAGAGCACTCGTTACACATTCGTATTTTAAAAATAATATAAAAAAAATCAACACTAGACTTTTATAGAAATAGTAACAGTAATGGTAATGTTGAAGCAATTTTAATAAAAAAAAAGAAAAGAAAAGAAAAGAGCGTAAATTTATGCCATGCTTCATTTGTACAGCGTAATTCTATTCTAGTCCACAAAATTAAGAGCGATTGAATTGAAATGGCCAAACAAGACCAATGGACGACGGGGGTCATCATTTTGTCAAGCACATACGCTCTCTCTCTTTTTTTTCAATATATTAATAACAGGGGTGTGGTATTGTATTATCACTATCCCTTCCCTTCCCTCTCTTAAGAGTTTATTATTATATAAATGATTAAAATATGGAAATTACCTTCCCACCGCAATTAATTAACACCGTTGCAAGTTAGACTTACTTGTAACGCAATGACATATTTTAACCCTTTGAAAACTTTGTTCTAACAATTGTATCTTGTGTAATTATTTTGTTTGTAAATAACTTTCACATATCTCCTCCTTATCAGCATTAATAATAATATGCTAATATTTATATATATATATATATATATTTGGATAAAATCATATTCAACTGTCTCTTTCAAACACAGATTTTGTACCACTTAGTGAATAATTTCATTATACCAAAAAATTAAAAATTAAAAAAAAAACTATCATAAAAAATAATTTTATGATTTATTATGCCAAATGCATCATAAATTACTTAATTCACCGTGACGATGATAATGATTATCAGTGTTATATTTTTTTTACAAAACAATTTTTATGTTTAGTCTTGTTATGAGAGGACTTCTTAAATAGAGTAACATTAGTCTATTTTAATTTCTCCTTTATTCTTTCTTATACAAACACATGCCCTACATACTTAATTTTATCCATGTATAAAGACTTTGTTTGTGAATCTCAAAGTCTTAGAAAGAGATTAATAAAATGATTAATAAAATTTGAGATAAATTTTGTTCTTGAAATTTGTTTAACATAAAATTTAAAAATAGTTTTTGAAATTAAATTTGAATTTGAAATGAAAGTGATAATGAAACACATAAAGAAAATTGATTGAAAATTAAAAAATTTTATTGCCAGAGAAAATTTATTGAAAATTGAAAAATTTTATTGCCAGAAAAAATTTATTGAAAATTGAAAAATTTTATTGCCAAAGAAAATTTTTACAGGGAATTGTACACGGATTTTTGATATAATTGTATAGAAATTTTTGAAGTTTTTACAAAGTATGGAGTATGGATTTTCTCTCTTTCTAAGACTGCGTGCTAGGCTTTCTTCTAAACTTTCTTTTCACTCTCTGTTCCAGCTCTGCTTAAAACTCTAAACTTTGAGTACATTTATACACTTAAATTTGACTATTACAATTGAATAATTGAAAAAATATCATTATGATTCTTTTTGAAAAAGGTTGTTTTCATACTTGATAGTGAATCTTAAATAATTGAACCAACTTTTTGACAAAGTGGTCTTCATAATTGATGACGAATCTTAAATAATTTTGAATAATTGTACCAATTTTTTGATAAAGTGGTCTTCATAATTGCATGTGGGTCCCGCAGGTTGGAAAATGTTGCTGAAATTGTTTATCTTCTCTTGATCATGAGATGTTGAATAATTTTGCACCAAAAGTTTCCTTATTTTAGCTTGAATGATTCCTTTTGTCAGTAGTCAAAAGAGTCTTATGATAATGGACCACCAAAAAGGTCGTTCGACACTTTATTTGAATTTGTTGAAGATTTCTCGCTGTCATCTTTCATTTGTTTGATTATTTCATCAAATAGTTTTGTACATATTTTCTTTTTGTCTTTTCTTGAAAAGTTTGATTCTTTGTGCTTACTTACTGAAGTTGGAGGCGAAGTTGCAAGTGCAGGTGGAATTGTCTTAGAGACTTCTTTGGTGATTTTGTAACCATCTTACTTCTATTTTTGCATTGTGGTGAGGGAAACTCTATTGAGGTCAAATTTGTCCCACCAAATGATTCTGAATTCTCTTACAAAGGAAAGATTATAGTTTGGATAAAATTGGGTTACATAGTAGTGCCATGAAAGTATCCATGGAATTTGAAAATCTATATGGAAGGCTAATTGTTGAAAAATATGATGACTTGGCATATTATCTTTGTACCAGGGTAAAGACAAGTGATTGATTTGTCCTGGGTAAATTGATTCGGTTGGTCCCAAAAAAAACCACCATTCTTCGAACCATTTTGGAAATATTTTGGGACAGTTTTCACTAAATTGAATCAACCAAGAATGGTCATAAGTTTTGACATAGAACATGTTATACCATGCTCTTTGATAATCAATAAAATTGTATCCATTTGAAATAAAAGGAATGAAAAATTAACGGGTTGTATGTAATATGATAAAATCACTTGAAGTAAAGACTTGTTTAATTTTGCAAGTTAAATAAGCTATGTCATCTGGATTTTAGGGGTTTCGGTGATGAGTGATTTCTATAAAATTAGTATCAACGAGAATTAATTTGTAAAATTTGCGATTTTTGTTTAAATCATTAGTGATAAATTGGGCTTCTTTGGTAAAAAGCTTTCTGGCTAAAATTTGAATTTCTTTGAATGAAACAAGTTGGGTATAGGGAGTAATTTAGATATGTATGATTGGCTCTTTTGTTTTATATGAGGATTTTTGGAATTGAATTGAGGAAGAACTCTCATTTCTCTGGATGGATGACCTAGGTTGGGTAGAAAACCCTATTTTGAGTAGTTGAGAATAAGAGAGAGGAGGAAATTGAGAAAGAGGAATTTTACTTAATTGTTGCTTCTTCATTGCATAGTCTGAGACTTTTATGATTTGTTTGTTGATTATAGTGTTTAAGTGTTTAGTTTGTCTTATAAAAATTCTCGTGTGATATAATCCGGAAGGGAATTATTTTCTCTTTTTATATAGGCAATTTGAAAATTAAAGTTGGAAAGGATTGCTTGTCATTTGGCAAAGATTTGTTTTGAAACAAGATTTTTGACATTTTTTCTAAAACTTCTTTTGCAGATTTGCAATCAATTCGTAGTAAGAAATTTTTGTTGAATAAATTATTTTAAAATTTCATGACGTATAAAATAATAGATAAAATTTTTTTTATTGTTAAGTAATTCTTTTGAGATTCGAGCCAGATACTTGAATGATATCTAGCAATTGATTCTTTATTTGACCCATCTAACCTTTATTCGAGAATTTCTCCATATTTTATATCTGAAGTATTGGTTTCCATAATAAGAAATGCACTAAAATGGTGAATTGTTAAGCATGAAATAACCTTGACTTTGTTCTTGATTATCTTGACTACTTGAGTTTGTTGATCTATCAAAAAAATTGGATTCTTTTATAATCTTTTGTATAATAGTTCACAGATTTGTTTAATATTTGGAAAAAAATCTGTTACATAATTGAAAGATCTTAAAAACCTTTGTAATTGAGTTTTCTCTTTAATTTTATCTAAAAATTTAGAAGAAAATTCAATAGTCCTATTGATTGGTTGAATAGTACCTTGGTGGATTTCATGGCCTATAAATCTTATTTTGGTTTGAAAAGGTTTCATCTTGGTGGCCGATACTAGTAAACCATTCTTTTTCACTATACGGAAGAAAATGTGGAGATGTTTGAAATGTTATTTTATAGATTTTAAAAATACTAACACGTCATCAATGTAGACAATGAGGAATTGAGGATAAGGGTTGAACATCTCATTCATGATATTTTGAAAATTCTGAAAGGGCATTTTTGATATGGCATTATGTTCCATTCGTAATGTTCAAATGGTATGATAAAGGCGATTTTGTATCTATCTTGCTCAGCTATTTAGATTTGCCAAAATCCACTTTTCATATCAAACTTGAAAAATATGGTCGAATTATACAATCGTTTGAGTAGGTCTTTTTTATTGGGAATTAGATATTTAATGTATTGTAAAATTTTATTTAATGGCTTGTAATTGATAACTAACCTAAGAACTCCTCTTTCTATTTCAAAGTTTTTGTTAACATAAAAAGCAGAATAGTTCTAAGGGGATTTTGATTTTCGGATGAGATTTTTGTTAAGTAAATCTTGGATTTTTTTTTTCAGCAGTGTTCAAAAAAATCATGATTCATTTGAATAGGTCTAGCTTTGGTAGGTATCTGTCTTTCATTGAAGTCTCTTTCATAGGGTAAATGAACAATATGCTTTTTCCTTTCCCAAAAAGCATTGGGTAGGTTTAAGTATACTTTTTTTTTCAAAAAGTTTTTGGATGTCAAAGATTTTTGTTTGAACAGTAAGATTTCCTAATTGTTTTTCTATTTTTGTATAATGGATTTCTTTTTGCAAGGCTTGGATGTGACTTTCTTTATTTTTTACGTGATTAATTTGTTGACTAATGTAATTTTGATGGAGTAAAGATATTTCTTGTTATTGATGGGAAACAAAAAATTAAAGGTGATTTGAGTACCTACCACTTGAGTATGAATTCTTTTATCGTTTACTTGAAAAGGATAGATTTGAGTAAGAAAAGGCGTGCCTAGAATGATGTGTTGGTTGAGATTTTTGACTAGAATAAAACTATTCTTGAAGCAATAATTTTGGTTGCAAATTTGGGCTTTGGATAGCTTATATCTAGCATTGAGATTTGATCCGTTTGCACTGCTAAGCTTTTCGTAGATTTTTTCGTAATATTGGGTTAGAATAATGCTTTCTCAAATACAATTTTAATATGCTCCTGAATCAATTAAGACAGTTGTATTGAGGTGAAAACTATTGCCTAGGTGTAAAGAGATGTTGACATACCATTTTTGAAAATTGATCCTATTGATAAGTTGAATAAAATCATTATCATCTAATTGTTGTACGGGGTCAAGGATTTGACTTAATTCAGCTTGCCGATTTGCAGTTTGGTCATCTATAATGGCTTTTCCTTTGTTCTGTGAATTTTCTAATAATTCTAACCTAACATTGGTTTGAAGCTGTTGGATTTGTTATTCTTGAAATTTTTGGTTTTGGTCTTTGATTTGTCTCTTGAGTAACTTGACTTTTTCCTAAAGTTCTCCTATCGTAACTTGCCTAAAAGGATTTTGAGTAGGGTATTTTTCGAAAATTTTATTGAGACTAAAAAGTATTGGGTTATTGACTTGGTTTTCTTAAATAATGATTTCCTTAAACTTGAGTAAATACTTCCTCTTAATGTTTGGATCGTTGATCTTGTCTATAATATCTAAGATGAATTGTTTATCCTGCTTGTTTCTACTGATCATGTTGATATTAGCACAGTTGTATATACCATTAGAATAACTGCAATTTTGAGTATCTTCACTACTACTACTAGAGTTGTCTATCTGCTGAATTTCATTAGAACTACCTTGAGTATTATTGGAATCCTCACTTAATAGAAGTTGACTAAACTTTTCTCTAATGTCATCTTGATCCTTAAAAATTTCATTGATTTTGTTTTTGGTTCTACAATTGTTTGAGATATGTCTTAGTTTTTTGCAAGTCCAACAGATTAAGTATTTTTCGTCATTGGACTTGTACTTTCTATTAAGCCGGTATTGATTTTTGTACTTCATATTGGATTTATAATAAGACTCATTGAATTGAGTTTTTTATTTTCTAGACTTGGAATAGTAGGTAAGGTGTTTGGACTTGTTCTTATTTATACAGAATGGTGGTTTGATCTTTTCATAGCCATATTGTTGACAAAAAACTTCTTACTGTTAGACTAAATGAGTATCTTTCGATTTTTTTTTCTTTTTGTTCTTGACATAATGTTAATCCTTCTTTTTTGACAAAAGCAAACAATTAGCCATAAGTTATTGAATCCCAATGGATTGAGCTTCCTCCTGTAAATTCAACTAACTTTTTAAGTATTCTATCACTAAAAAATTTGGGTAAACCTGAAATGAATCTTTTTTTCAAAAATATGAATTACAGCCTTGTCTTTAAAAAATATGAGCAATGAAGACATCTTTGTACCATCTAAAGTCTATAATGTTGGACACCTAAAATTGGTTAAAACTATTTTTGAACTTTGCAATTCTTCCTGAAAGTTGCCTATGAAATGCATACCTATAGTATGGATAAGAACTCCTACAACATTTTATTTTTCTTGTTCAGTAATGAAACCTTGATCATCTTCGATTTGAATTTTTTTAGTATGGTTGAGTATGCTTTATTGAGTATGTACACTTAAACTGTTGTTCCACCAGTACCTAAGGGATCCAGTGAATCCTACAACTATGTACTTGTCTGCTATGCAATCTATGTTTTTAAGTGCTTTGTATACTATTGTGATCATACCTATTTCTTGAAGTAGGTTCATGATTTCATACTCAGATCTGCCATCTATATTCCACTCATAAATGGTTTCTCTTGTGTATTGGGTACTAACATATTTGGATCTTTCCTTATATTGCATATTAGGTGGAGTAGGTCTTGGGTAATAGTTTCGAGTCGAACTATTCCTCTAATTGATTTTGGGTTTTTGTTGTCTTTGGACTCTATCTATTTGAATGAGCTCTGCATCATTGGTTTGTGGATTATTGGTTTCGTTTATGGTATTGACATTGAACGGGCCTGATAATATTGTCAATTTTTTGTTGATTTTGTCTAAAATGTCTATTTTTAGAAGTTAATTAGTTCCTGTTGTGATGGTGGTAAGTTGTAGGGTTTGAATAACGGTGGTGAAACGTTGAAAGGGAATTGGTTGGATTGTTTGGTTTGGATGTTATCTAATTTGTCTTCTCTATGGCTGACTTGTTTGAAAATTGTATGGAGAATTTGACTCTAGTAATTGTTTTGTTCATAGATCTTTTTAATATCACCTAAATTTGTAGTATTTGTATTGGGTTTGTTGTTAGCTATTTTGAATAGAGATGCTGGAATACTATTTTCAACGACTTTAATGTTGATTGACTCTAATAGTAGATGGATAGATTAAATAATACTATAGTTTTTGGTTTTCCACTTCTTGAATAGACTATGGTTAACATTGATATTTATAATTTTGAAAGGATAATTTATGTTAAAAATAGAAAAAAACTATCATGAAAACCATTTTTATGGTTTATTACGTCAAATACATTATAAATTACTTAATTCACTGTGATAATGACGACGATGGTTATCAGTGTTACCTATTTTTTACAAAATAATTTTTATACCTAGTCTTATTATGATAGGACTTCTTAAATAGAGTAACACTAATCTATGTTAATTTCTTCTTTATTCTTTCTCCTACAAGCACAAGCTTTGTGTACTTAATTTTATTCATGTATAAAGATTTTGTTTCTGATTCTCAGCTTTTTTTTTTTTCCTCTTCTGTTCATATTTCCATGTCGTATATTTTAAATAAAAATTATTTTATTTATTTATTTTTAAATTATTAAAAGATTTTCTTTAGCTTGTGTTAAGTGCTTGAAACAATGTTAGTTAGTTGTCAAGGAGATAACTGTCTATCAGAATACACAAGTGAAAAAACAAACGGAGGTGAAAGTGAACGATCCCACCATGGCAGTAACTGCAATCAACCATAGAAAGCCCATGCCCTATGGTAAAATAGAAATATTTTAAATAAAACGAAGAAGAAACCAAAGTGGTACTAGTACTGCATGTTATTTTAATTTAAAGATAACACAAGTAGTGCTTTGCTGAACGTGAAACTAGGGAGTTGTGCAGAAATTGTTTGACCCGTTGTTCGTTGCATCAGGACAACCAGCAGGCAGCGAGATCCTCTGTATTGGATTTGGAGTGTAATAAATCACTTCTTCTAAAAGCAGAAAGCTGAAAACAATTTCTAAGGGGCAAAATACCAAAACTACCTTTCTTTCAGTATCACCTCAATCTCATCTCAGTCACAGACCCAAACACATCAATAAGCTCTCTCGCTTCGCTTCTGAGCCGAGCATGTTGAGGACGGAAAAATTCTTTTCTTTCGATTATGGGCAGCCCTGTACTCGTAACTCTAAAACATGCATGCCCACTTATATGCTTTTGATTTCCTTTTTCTCAGTTTCATTTCTTATCTTCCTCTAGTGAACGTATGTATTTTGAATGGTTGCTTTCACTTTTTAACCATTGGCCGTTTCGTATTTTGGGCTGTAATGTAGAAAGGCAAGGCCACTAAACCCCCAACCCGCACAACTAACAGTATTTAATTAACTTTATATTAAACTTTACAGAAAAGGAAAACAAAAATGGGTTTCTTAAAGAAAGCTTCTTTCTTTTCTGCTTATGGCTAAATGCTCTCAGATCTTCGGCTGCAAATTCTTTGTCTTACTAAGAGAAAATCTGGTTTTAAGGGTGAGGGTATTGTTATTTTTCTTTTAGAAAAAAACTTGCATTATTTTTTTTTCCGAGAAATGCCAATGCTTCTTCGTCGGATCTGGGAATCCAAAATCTTTCATTTTCGAGCCGTCAATTGTTTTTCTTTCACTGGTCTTATTTTTTCTCACAGCGAGGATTATTGATACAGGACCAATAAAAAAAAAAAAAACAAAGGAAACAAAGAGTTGCTAGCTAGGTGGGTACTACCTTAATTATTTGGTTGAGGCAGAGATGATTCAGTTATTGTTCTTGGTTCTTTTTGCTGAGGGTGTTTTGGCTTTTCTTCTTCTGGTAAAGATTGGGCTGTTGAGAGAACTTGTCATAAAAAGTTTAGATCAGCTCAAGACGGGAAAAGGTCCAGCTACTGTGAAAACTATTGCTGGCACCATGTCTGTGATTCTCTTATCTAGTCTTATGAGCATTATTAAGATCCAAAACAAAGGCGCTAAGCTTGGTACCTTGTCGCCTATGGATCAAGTTCTATGGAGGACACACTTGCTCGAGGCTTCCCTCATTGGTATGTATGATCCTGTTGTCCTTTTTTGTTATTCCTTCTTTCATCAGAGTTCTGTATCTGGACCTCATTTGAATTCTCTTGCGGTAAAGTGTAAACAAAATTACTGCTTTCCTTTTATCGGGTAATTGAACTGATATTGTGCAGGATGGTTTTAGAATTCTAGATTTAATTACTGTTTTTGGTATCACAATAGGTGTATTGAATACACAGATTTATCTTAATAGCAAATTTTCATGCTCGCGAAGTAAATTATTAGCTTTCGTATAGGCAATCTCACCTTGATTTCTGTTATATTTTGAGGTTAAGGGTCATATGTATGGTGTAGTTTGTTCTTTGGAGAAAAGGATAGGTCATCTTGATGACATATGCTTATGTACAAGAAGTATGCTCCTGATGGAGGAGAATGGAAAAACTCTTACGTATAATAAGTTCTACTGGGATGATTTGATGGGTAGCATCTGGGTTATTGAAGACCTGTGTGAGATTCCACACCTGTTTAAAACATGCAAAACGTTATTCTTTAACAAGAAATGGAAATTCTGATTTAGGGGTTGCAGGAAGGTAACTAGTGAAATTTAGTCATATTCATTAAAGAAGTAAATTAGACACTATATTCAATGAAGTCTCTTATTCACCAAATTAACTTGCAAGTATAATCAATTCTTCATTTGCTTGTGATAATGTTTTGATCTTGTAATACTCATGGTTTGTCCTCGCAATAAATTTTATCCAATGAACTGATCTTTTGTTTGACTAACAATGTCAAGAATTGTAATCGATGTATTCATTGCTGTCCAAGCTTCTAGGATGTGTATGAAAGCATGAAGTTGGATAAGTTACGGCTGAATGTTTATGCTGACCTTTAGAAAGTGTGTTCATCTTGATATGCATGTTTCCAGTGCTATATTGCTGGAGTTTAAGAGAGAAAACTTCTTTATTGTCAGAAAGGATACGTATTTTTGTCTATTGATGAGATAAAATGTTATATCTTTATTGATCATCCACTGCTACTTGCCTACTCAAGAAAGATGGAAACTGAACTTGGTTATATAGAGGAACAGCCAGAAACTCAATAACAGTTTAGCTTTGTTTTGAAGGGCTTATGAACATCACAGAAATCATACTGCTAAGAGATCGTCTTTCTTCTTCTCTGCAATATGGTATGCGTGTTTATCTTTGATTGTGTTATTGTACATTAGATGTCTGTACATCGGTGTACCATGACTCAATATTTTTCACTAGTCCTATTTTACAGAAGCAAATATTTGATAAGATTAGCGCCAATTCTGCCTATGTGAGGACTAACGCTGAAAGCCTATTGTATTAAGATAACATTATATATAATGAAACGAGATGCTGATTGCTGTTGGCTTTTTGATTTTCTCATATTTCTATTAAGTTTCATAAACTGTGGACTGTGGGCTGTCGGTGAAATGAAATTTACTACCACTTCTCTAAAATGTTTAGAGATGCATTTCTTTTGTTTTTTGGTTCATTTTTTTTCCTCCTGGTAAAAGGTCAACTAGTGTAGTGTGTTGCATCTCCCTGTATATGAAATTTTTACAATTTGCTGACAATCAGAATTTATATGCCCCTTCCGTTTGATATTCTCTGTTCTTGTTGCCTTTACTGGTTACATTGTTGTGCATCATTTTTCATTGTTACCACATAACAAATCCAGGACATTTGAAGTTGATTGCATTTGCATGTTTTCCTTGATCACCTGAGAACACTTGGTGATTGACAATCTGACATTAGGACAAAGGTGCAACTGTAGATTAACTATATAATAACTATTCATCTTTGCATCTGGTGATAACTCCAGTGAATGGTTATACCTTTTTGGCCAATTTCTTTTTAGCTCTGTTGTTTATCTATAATGGCCTGCACTTTATTTTGCAGGTTTTACCCTATTTCTTGGGTTCATAATTGATCGCATGCACCATTATCTTACAAAGTTAATTCAGCTTAGGAGTAATGTGGGATCTTCGAAAGATGAAGTTGAACAGCTTCAAAAAGAAAAAAATGAGCTTAATGACAAGCAAGAGGAAGCTTCTAAGGAAATGAAACGGATGCAAGAAGAACTTTCTAGTCTATCAGAGAATTTGAAGAAGCTAAAGTTGGAATGTGAAGAGAAGGACAAGAAGATTGAAAATGCAGAATCTCATGTCATTGCTCTTCAGAAACAATCAGCAGATCTACTACTTGAGTATGATCGTCTGTTAGAAGACAACCAAAATCTTCAGAATCAAGCTCAAGGATGCAGGAATTAAGGAAGTTTTGAAAGACACTAACATTCAAGTTTTGAAAAATATTTTGTCAATGGTGATGTTGAATAAACATTTCCAAAATTTCACGGAAATGGCCTTGGTTGGTGCTTCACGGAAATGGTCTGGCCTGGTGGCACTTTTCAGGCCGGGCAAGTGCTTTGTTCTCTCAATGTAGTCAAAAATTTTGTAATACCCGAGTTTTGAATTTTTAGTTTGCTCTTCTTTGTGTTGTCCTTGTGTCGAGACCCAGTTTTCTTTTGAACGGATAGAGAAATTCAATTTAGATTTCTTGTTATCATTAAACAGGGTACGTGACAAGAGGGTTAGAAACTATTCAATAGTATTGTGCTAATGGGTGCTTGTTAAGTTTTTTAATCTGTGAATGATAGGCATCACCATGCAGGAAGCAGGTAATACAAGAGCAAGTAGCTGTGGTGAAATCCTGATGTCTGACAATATATTCCTCGTCAAGCTTTCAAAGGAGTACACAGTTGTCCAAGTTAATGAAAAACATGAAATAAATGACGCCAGTGAAACGAACACAAAAAATAAGACACAATTTGAGCTTTGCATCACTCTCTTTCTGTAAATTGTTTGAAATTAAATTATTCTACTAACTTCTAACACTATCTCGTCGATGCATTTGTGATTGTGATGTTGGTTCGCTAACTCAACAAATTAAGATGATGGTTCACTAACTCAACTAGTTCTTTGGCCTAACTGCGGGGTCCTTGGCCTGAAGCTGCCCTGAACTACAGCAAAACCATTAAAGATGGAGAACAAATTCTTGCAACTCCTCGTTTTATCTGTGATTCCCACTTGACTTGAGCAGTTATTATCCTCTAAGTGAGGAAATTGATTCAGAGTCTTTGCACTTTGGAGGTGAACTGGGTCGCTTCATCACCATCATTTTAAGGTTCTTTATGTATTGTGATCAGTAATCTGTTTCCCAGTCCAGTTTCTTAGCAGATTGTGGTAACACATTACTTTCACTATGCATTTCCTTTTGTTTTTAGATCATTCATAATTCAACCTTTGGAAGACATATTATTGCTCTCATCTCTCGGTCCAACTTCTTTAGTGTGTCAACAATATCTTCATATTGATGGTGGCTCTTATCTTCCATAATAAACGCATGGAGCTCCCCATTCACCTCAACTACACTACAGCCAGGTACTTTTTTCATTCCCGTCTTTCTCATTGTCTTCCTTACACCAGCAACCTCATCCCACTTCTCCCCCATGGCAAAGAAGTTTGAGACCAAAACGTGAATGCCCAAGTTTTCAGGATTCAGCTCAAGGACCTTCTTTGCCACCATTTCTCCAACCGACAACTTCCCATGATTAAAGCAACCTGACAGAAGGGCAACCCAGACAGCGAGCCCAGGTTCAGCGTTCATGGAATTTATAAGCTGTAGGGCTTCTTCCACTCTTCCTGCACGAGCCAGCAGATCAACCATACAAGCATAATGCTTCTCACTTGGTTGAATCTTATATTTACTAACCATAAGATCAAACCAGTATCTACCTTCTTCTACCAATCCTGAGTGGCTAAGAGCTGACAGAAGAGAACTAAAAGTAGAATGGTCTGGTTTTAGCTTTGCTTCGATCATCTGGAGGAAGAGTGACAGGGCTTCCTTTCCATGTCCATGGATCCCATAGTTAGCAATGATTACATTCCAAGAGATTAAGTCCCTGGATTCCATCTGATCAAAGAGAGCACGCGCATGGGAAGAGGCTCCGCATTTTGAATACATGTCAATTGCTGCAGTACCTAAAACTTGATCAAAATCAGACCTCCTGAGTATATATCCATGTATGGACTTGCCCAGTTTCAAAAAACCAATTTGTGCACATGCCAAAAGTGCGCCCATGATAGACACTGAATCAGGTTCAAATCCACAACTCTGCATCTCCACCAACGACTCAAGTGTACTTGCCGCTAAACCATTTTGAGCAAAGCCATAAATTATTGCACCCCAAGAAACAATGTTCTTATGGGACATCTTCTTGAATACACGAGAAGCAAGATCCAAATGCCCATTCTTAGCATACATATCCAAAAGGCAAGTTTGAACTTTAACATCAAAATCAAGATCTCTCCTAATTATATACCCATGAACTGACAGCCCCAATCTCAAGTCCCCAAGATTAGCACAAGCCTGAATCAACCCCACCACCACAACCTCATCTCCTTCAATACCCTCCTTTTGCATCCTTCTATATACATCAACAGCTTCACGTGGTTGTCCATTGAATGCAAACCCATTTATCATAGAACTCCAGAAAACAAGATCCTTTCTTTGCATCTTATCAAATACAACCGTAGCCTTATTCATTTTCCCGCACTTGGCATACAAATTCAACAAGGATGACCCAACAAACACATCCTTTTCATACCCAAAATCCACTGCCTTGCGCCAAATTTCCTCTCCCATTTCCAAGTCCATCAAGCTCACACATGCCTTTAATGCAACTGTAAATGTAGAGCTATCAGGCTTGACACCTTCTTTTATCATTTGAGTATAAAGACCCAAAACTTCAAATGGAGATTCTTTACGAGAATAGGCGATGATCATGGCATTGAAGGTATCTATGCCTCGATGAGGCAATTCATCAAACAGTTTACGTGCTGATGCGATATCGAAATTACTTGCATATGATGCAATGATTCGTCCGATGAAATTTCTGTATGTGGAGAGATTTGTTTTAATCGTTAAGGCATGGATTTTGATTATAGCCGTTTTATCTTTGGCAGCTAAGAGAAGGGCTTTTAGGTGCTTTGGCTTTGTGAGAAAGCACGTTTTAAGTAAAGCTTCACTGTTGTGCATTGGGCATATGGCCGCTGACGCAGGAAAAAAAAAAAAAAAAAAGAGAGAGAAATTGAACAAGAAGTTTATCGTCCAAACGATTATAAAGTTTATTATGCAAAATTGTAAAATTTATGAACATGGGGCACAAATCATAATCATTTCTTATGCATCACAAAATCAGAGGGATCTGATGACTTCACCGTCTGCGGGAATCGAACTCACGACCACATGGTTAAAAGCCACGCGCTCTGCCGGTTTAGCTGTGAAAGGGCAAGAGGTAAGTGTACCCTTTAACCAATACTATAAAGTTTTATATACTGAGTCTGATCTGTTCCCTAGGTTCCCGTTCCCTCGATTAACCAGCATAGAGATCGACTTACAGAAAGTTCCAGTTCCTAAACAATGACCGAAATCTCCCCCGAAGTATCGGAAAGATCCGGTGCTAAGCCAGGAGAAGCTGCGGCATCTTCGGAATTGGATGCCACCACCATCCGCACCACTAAACCGGGAGTGAAGCGGCTCTTCCTCACTCTTTCTGTTCTCTTCTCCTTTCTCCTAGGTAATAATCACATATATGCACACGGAATTATACTGCCTTTGTTTTTAGTTTCTTATTTAAATTTTATTTTATGTTCAGGTTTTCCGTTCTTATGGAAATCAGTCGAAATCTATCGCTCGGCGCTTCCATTTGGCGAGATATCGGAAATGGAATCGATTCCATCATTACTCTTCCCCTGCCGATTTCAAGCCATATTTTTGAACTTTGACTCGAATTTGAACCCTAACCAGCTTCAACAGTCAATCCTTCATGAGATTACTAAGCTGACCTCGAATTCCTCTTCATGCGGTGTCTGTACTAATAACATCGCCGTCTCCGTCACCGTTGACTCCATTTCTCACTGCACACAAACAAATGTGAGTGATAAGACTAATTACTACCGATGTGGCACAATCAGTGCCGTTGATATTGATACGAGTAAGAATGATGACGATGATGTTGATGAGTTGTTGCAGTCGGTTTTGGGAGAGAAGAATGTTTATAGTGTGTTGGTGGTGAATGGAGGGGGAGAGGAAATCAGGGCGGTGGTGGGGAAGTACAGGCACGCGTGGATTGTGGGTAGTGTTGGAGAGGAGAAGTCTGAACTGGTGTTGAGAATAGGTGAGATATTTGCGAAGGTGTTTGTGAATGGAGGTAGAGAGGAAGGTTCCATTCATGGGGAGTTTATGCCTGTTGGTGCTGATGGCAGGATTGTGCTTTCGTTTAATTTGCTCAATGCTGAACCCAAGGATTGGGTTTATGATTGGTACGATACTTGTTGCTAACTGGATCTAATTGTTCTTTAATTTGCACGTTTGATGTGGAAATTTTTGTCTTAGTTTGAATTCAACAAATTTAAATTATCCAACCAAGTAGAATATGAAAAATCTGGCATAGAAACGGTAGTGATTTGCAAACTTCAATCTATTTTTCAAGCATCTTTTGGCATCTAGAATTTGCTATGTTTAATCTTCCATTACGTTTGCTTTATCAACACTGAAGTAAGAAGGGGAATTGCTCAATTTAATAGATAATGCTTATTCAGTTACGTCAGCGGTTAATGTTGTTGGATGTCATTTTAAATTTGTTAGTCCTTTTCACTGTGTAGTTAAAAAGAGTATACTAACAAACATGTTAAACTTATCTTCAATAATGTTCTAGCTATTTCTTTATCTTTTACATCCTCATATCTGTAGGGATTTCCAAAGAGTTGATGAAACTCTGTTGGCCCCTATAACCAAGGTTTTGGAATCTATTGCAAACATAAGTGTTGAAAGTCAGGTAAGTGTTCTTTCTTCCTTCTGTAAATACTGATTGTTACGTTTATTTATATTTGGTGTTTCATTTTTGTTTTCATTCTCACTTTTAGGTCTTATACCATACACCAAAATCCTCATTCTCATACTGGGATGAAAAGTGGAGGAGCTACATCTTTAGTACCAGGGACCTTCCTTTCTTTGTATGTTTCTTTAAATTTCTGACCTGTTATGTTTGATAGATTTCTGGGTGATTTGGAAGAATTTACTTTTAAACTTCCTTTACATATAGTTCTTTATGAGGTATTTTGGTTTTTATTCTTCATATTCCTAATGTTATTGATTAATTCAACAGGTAAATTCAAATGAGTGGCACTTGGATACTTCTATTGCCACAGGTGGACAGTCAAAGATATTGCAATTTGTGGTGTATATTCTTTTACTCCATTCTCCATTTATCTACTTGTTGGTATTAGGCATACATCTAGTTGTTATATCATGATTATATTAAACTGAGACTAATTGAGTATCAATATATCAGCATGCGACATTTGATGAGCTTTTTAGAATATTTGCTTTTCAGTTGACCATGTCTCCTTTCTCTAAAGAAAAGCTATTGTTAATTTTATTAGCTAAACCTCCATTTAATTTTGGACTCCATTTTGCGTGTTTGCATGTATGTGTATTTGAAGAGAGTTATATTCTTGGGCGGAGGTTTTAAGGATCTATAATTAACTTTCATTAGTGCAGATTTAAGCTCTGTGGGAGAAATAACATTTTTCATCATTATTTTGTTTTTGTATAAAAATGTTGGAATCCTTTGTGCTTGAATTTTTTAACAGTGTTTTCTATCATCCTTCAGGTTTTTGTGTTGATTTGTTTACTTAATATATGCTAAAAAAGTGTAATTTTTTGGAATAAATATTTATTCTAATTGTATCTGATTGTGTAATTTTTTTCCTTTATGCATTCAGATATATTCCATCTGCAAAGGAGTGTCCACTTCTGCTACAACTTCCAAATGGAGAAATTTCTAAGACAAATAGTTTTATATCTCCAGTTAGTGACCGAGCCTTCATTATCTTCATATTCTCTGTTTTTCATTTTCTTCTGAAATTTCCTAATATACTCAAATGGTTCTAATGAGAACCTGTAGATGTGGGGAGGTGTTATTGTTTGGAACCCTCACAGCTGTTTGAAGGATTCTGAAAGTAAGCATCCTGCCAGGCATATAATGTCTGATGAGGTCAGATGTTTACCTGTGATTACTTCAGTACAAATGATTCTATGTTAATTGTTAAGAAAAATCCAGAGCTTAATGGTTTCTTTGCATTTGGTTATGATGATTTTATTATCGAGCGTATTCTGAAACAGGATCTTCAGGTGGTTTTTGAAGTTTTCATGGGGCAGTTCCGGCAGCTATTCGGTCTCAAATCCAATAACCTTTATATTGGTGCCTCAGGCATATACCATCTTTTACCTAGTGATCAAGGCTTCACAGAATGGTAAGAATAGATTTTTCTTCTAGACTAGTCAAAGACTTGGGGACTTAGTGTCTGTGTTAACAAATGGTTTCTCAAATTAACATTTTTTAAAATAATTTTTATAAATGTAATATTACATCATATTGCCAATATGGTATTTACCCCAATTAGATGCATGCTCTCAGGGTATTTTGGGGAACGTTTAGAGGAAATTTTGAAGGCATGTGTAATCTTTTGCTTTTAGTTTGCTAAGCTAGTTTTATGATGCTTTGGTGATTGAGAAGTCAATATACTACTATTTTCTATCTTTGATTGTGTTTTTTGGTCATTGTTCTTAGGGAATTGGATGCTTTGTCGCGGCAGCATACATGCTTTAATCTTCAATCATGTGCCACAACACTTGGGTCACTTTCTAGATTGGTATGAGCATTAATAGACTGACACTCCCTCCTTTCAGCCGGAGCTTTTAGTACAATTATGATAAAATTTTTATGTTCAGGTGCAATCATTGCCAAGGATGATTATCATGGATGAGATAGGAAAACAGGTTAGTTGCCAAGATGATTGCTTGTTAGTCAAACAACTATTATGGATAATTTGGAATCTGATCCATGAGCTTGAAGAGTAAGGAATTTATTGCCTTTGTAGTCGTTGAACATTATTGATCATCTAACCCCAATGGTTCTGGTTAAGTATTGAAAGGCCTCGATACAACCTACAGGTCCAGTTCAAATCCCCTTTGGGCCTGTTCAAATACACTATAATAGATAATTTGGAAGCTGATCCATGAGTTTGAAGAGATAGGAATTTATTACCTTTGTAGTTGCTGAACATTACTGATCATCTAACCCCAGTGGTTTGGGTTAAGTATTGAAAGACCCTCGATACAACCTAGAGCTCCAGTTCAAACCCCCTTTGGGCCACCTGCCTAGGATGTTTATATCACACTGGTCTTCTGGCAATGATAATAGAAATGTAAATAACCATTTATTTGGAGTAATTTAAGAAGAAAGGGAAAAAGTGCTTTTCTAGTTATGGATGTGGATAAAGAATATAAGCTTAGAATATCTACGTCTAGTTAATGCATAACGGATGATCATTTTGTTGTTATGTTCTTTGCTGAATACGATCTTCGGTTTCTTTATTTGTATCTATAAGTAGGTGTAACTAAACTTTTCTTTATTACATAAGGATTTAATTGCTTGTGATTTCTCAATTTTGTCTGGCTTGATTTTTGGTTAAGGTCGTGGAACTAGTTTTATTTTGATTTTATGATTATGAGCAGGTAAAGTTTTCGCTTGAGGCAGCAAAATTGGCTGAGAGTAATGCATCTGCAGGAGATTATGAATCCTCAGCAGGTGTGTTCCTCTACTTGTTACATTTAGGTTCTTATTGATTTTTGGCTTCAATTACAGATATTGTATACATTTCCCCGATCAATGAGGAAAGTCTAGCAAATAGTTTACAATCCCCTTTGCTTTTTTTTTTTTTGGGGTTTTCTGTCAGTGTCTTCAAGACAAGCAAGATCCCTGGCAGAGGATGCGTTTTTTCATCCATCTATCATGTCTGTCAGTTACTACTCATTTGAACATTGTTTTGCCGTCTATTCGGTTCGTTACTTAACCCTTCCTTAATCTTGTTTTCTGTTTTAACTATAGACATGCTGGTCAATCTTATTGCTGCTTTTTGTAAGAATTTATTATATTTCTTTTGGATGTACTTAGATATTTAATGCATCAAAAGGTTACGTGTAGAAATTCATTGACATTTTTGATTAAGATATGATTTTTTTTTGGGGGGGGTTGATATTCTCTTATTAGGTATATATTTTTTGCTTCTCTTTGGGCAGCCATTCTTTCTGCCAGTTTCGATGCATGTCCTTCTTGCAGCCTTAAGAGAATGGAAGAGATACAAGCAAGAAAAGGCCAAGTACTTATTACATGGAAAGCTGAAGTAAAGGTGGAGTTTTGAACATTTCCTTGTGCCTGAATCAAGATCGGGAGTGAGAGAGAGAATTAGTCCAATAGGCCTAGGATGGTAATTTGGGCAGCATTAACAGCTGTGTCAATATTCCTCGAACTTTCATCCACACTTAAAAAAATCATTTTTAACAATAGATGGATGGCCTCGGTAGGGTTTTATTCATAGATTTAGATTGTACCCAGCTTTTTGAGATTGTGCTGTGAGTCTGTATGAACTTCATTTTTAATGTCTTCGAAGCAGCAGAATGAATAAGATGGATTTGCCGCTCTTTTCTTTTTTCATCAGGTAAATTCAAATCCTAATTGATGTCTGCGTTCCCGATCGTTACATCGGGTATCACAGTGGTTTCTGATTTTGACGCACCATATTCAATTGCTTATGACTACTATATAATATTTGAATGAACATTGAATATAGAATGCCTGATATTTATTCCATTGTTAAAAAAAAAAATGTTTAAGTTGAAGGAAATTAGCTTTTTTCTTTTTAAAAAAATTAAATTATTAACAAATTTCATAATCATGAATCAATTTCAATCTTCAACCAAGATCAAGAAGCAACAACTTCAAAATCATTAATCAATTATTAACAAATTCAATGATTTAATCGATGTTTGAGCTGCTTTTCTCAGTTGTTCAATTAACAGATTAAAAAAGACTAAAATAAAAAATAGATTATCAATTTTTAGAAAATCTAGTGGTCAGATGCGGCTGACCGACCAGTGATAGTTGATCGAGCACCCGTATCGAGAAAAAAAAGGGAAAAAGGAAAATGCTTTGCACAACCCAGAAAATAAGAAACTAGATTTTATTTAGCAAGTGCAAGCAATTGGCAGATTGGATGGCAAAGTTCAACATAAAGCAAGCAAAGATGAATTAACAGCTGTTCTACCAAATCCGTGGTGCTCTGTATTAGGCAACGAGGGGGATGATGCTGTCGAAACTAATAAATGTTATATTGCTCCGTGGACTTACTTTCTCAGCTCAAGGCAGTTACAAAACCTTTAAATTCATGAGAACCAAAAACATGATAGAGCACCGACTCTGTCAGACAACAATGAATCACAAATTATAGTCACAATAAGACTAATTATTTGTTTGAGTTGGTGGTAATTGGTGCTTAGCCTTAATACCAAACAAAATCGAAAGCTTTGCTCAGCGCATCCCTGCATTGCAGATAGAAAAAGACCCATGTGACAACTACCATGATGCTGGCATAAGATTATAATGAATGTATGTACTGGATTCGCAATCCAATAAACAGCATCATAAAAAACAAAACTCTCTCCCTACACCACAGATGACAAACTAGTAAATGCGGCAGATAACAGCTAACCAAAGTAGTAAATTGTAAATTCATTAATGCAAAGTTTCCACCCCTTTCTGAAGCTAAAATTCCATACTAGCACAAGCTTGCCCAGGCCACTTTCAACCCCACCCAAAAAAAAAAAAGAAAAAAAAAAAAGACAAAGGCTCTAAGAAAAATGTTACATGCAAGCTTGTATCAACCAAAACGGAGGCCTACAAATTTGTGCAGCATCAAACCGATACATATTATGATCCATGTTAAAATGCAGAAGACAAGCTACACACAAAGTATCAGGCCCTGGATTCCAACGCCAAAAGTATTTTCTTTCTTGGGCCCTGATAAATGAAAAAACGCTTCCATCAGTAATCGGGAAAGAAAAGAGAGAACAGGATTATCTTAGGAAGAAAAACCAAGCATGATAACTATGACTTGCATTGGTCAAACGAACCGTGCAAATATACACAAAGGCGTATATATATATATATATATATGTATATTGTGAGAATTGTCGGGCTAGATAGATGAACCAGTCCAAGACTTTGAATTTGAATCTAACCACTAGAAGATGTTAAAACAAAGTCAGTGCTATTAACAAGGACTGAATTCAGGAATAAAATAAAATTTCAAAAATAGTCCTATTTTCCAAATGTTAAGACATGATTATAGAATTATTACAATTTAGTATTTGGTCAAATAAGGACCATTCTTACAGTTGGTAAAATAAACTTGGTGTTGCATTATTATCAAATACCAAGACAAGAACCTTAATAAGGTTGAACACATTGAAAAATATATATGTATATTTTTTTAAAAGAAAGACCCTAGTTCTTGCAAAGAAAAGTAAGCAGTTGGGTCCTTAGGAGAGAACTTCAAACTGTCTTCAATTTCTAATATTATATATCTAACAAGTAGTTACTTGTCTTGTGTAAGCTATTGTATTGAGGTTGTAATCTGGGAAAAAAAAAAGGGCATATTGCAGCTGAGCTTACCATAGGTATTCCTAAAGCCTTGAGGTCTTCATCAGTCATGTGTACAAGAGCCGTCATATCAACCTTTAGACAAAGAAAAATGTCTAAAAAGTAGAAACAAAAACCCCATAGGGCAATGATGGGAAATAAAAAATAAAAATAAAATACATAAATCAGCAATGTATGGAATGAAAATAGATCTACATACCTCCTCTGCCTGAAAAGTAATGGAATACTTTTCAAGACCCAATGACCGCAGAAAACCATCCACTGATATTTCAGCCTGAACGAAAAGATGCAGGCTTAGAGTTTCTGAGATATAATGAAGGAACAGTAATAATGAGTTCACATCTGTACATGTAGATGATGTAATAGGATTATTAATACTTGAATTAAATAGTTCAAAACTCTGGGTGAAAGGAAGGTAAGAAAGCAGTTTAAATTTAAGTATTTAACAAAACAACATCTCAATTCATGCAAACAGAGATGTGAACTGCTTTATCCACTGTTTACTTCCAAAATCCATCATGAATTGTTAACTTACATCAAGCTTCACTCCATCCCATATCTTAGTCTAAAACACTTAGCCTGTCTCTTCAAATTTGTTTGGAAATACTGGATTACTTAGCTTACTTCATTTCATGTTAAAGGAACACATAATAAGCTCTAGCAAACGTAAAAAAAAGTATTGTGTACAGCATGTGAAGATATTGAACTAAAAAATCAACAAGATTATTGATCTACTCCCATAAAATTTGGCTTCAAATTATCCCCTAAAGATGAACCAAAAACAGTATTCTTCCTAACAGTTCTTAGTAATGGATGCATAAAACTAATATAATAGACAACAAGAATTTACACCTTTTGTTGAATTTTCTTTCTGGAAGCTGGATCGGTGACTCTTTTGGTCTCTGGCTCAGGAGCTTCAACAGCTACACTCTTTCGGACTGGTTTAGCAGCCTCCATTTTTGGCTTTGGTGGATCAGAGTTCACTGGTTGTGAATTCATTGTCCCGGATAACTTCTCACGAAGATCTCGCATACCTGAAAGAGGCCCCTTGCCACTTTGATTTTTTTCTGGTAGACCTTTCTTTTGGAGCTTCAAACGAAGATCTCGAGCACCAACTATGCGATCTTCACAAGCCATTAACACACAGTCAAAACCAATTAGAGATGATTTAGTTGCATCCAAGAATAGCAGCAATTTTAGTTCCATGGTATAGTCAATCCATACTTGAAACTTTTGGTCCAATGTCCTGATAAAGATCATGTTCCCACTTGTCATCTTGCCTTTGCCTGCAAAAAGTATTATTACAATGACACAATTATGGTCTCCACCAGAACCAAATTCTAAAGAACACACAACCAAAGAAGATCGATGGCATAGTAAGTTTAGTGAAAAGAATTTTTTAACCATCAATGGGACACAATACGATACTGTCACGAACTGTCCAAAAGTAAAAACTTATAACTTTACAACAGTAAGATAGTGTGATTCTACAAGCTGTTGAAAGCTTTGAAATAAAGGGTTGCAAAATACTAGATGCTATATTTATGACACAATTTGGTTTTGTTTTCGATTACATAAACTAATGCAGGGATCTAATTCACATAGTGGAGTTTGGGACCTGTTAGCTCTGTCTTGTAAAACCTATCTGCTCCACCTAGGGGGACTTTGGGAGTTAAAGTTCCTTTCCCCTTAGGAGGAGGGCGGGTGGGGTGTGGAGGGGGTGGAGAGGGATTCCTGGCCCTTCCCTATGGGAAAGGAATATTACCCTCTAAGTTTCCCTCAGGGACGAAGACCCAAGACATTCTCCTGTTAAGAACTTAACAATTTTTTAATGAAGGGGAGCGGCTTTCTGGCCTGGGATGAGCAAGCAGTGTAAGTTCAATGTACAGAAAAACATCGAATATTTCAATTAGAGATGTCGGTATGCTACTTAAGTCGCAATGGGAAACAAAAATTTCAGGAAGAAACCGTACCAATTTACAGGATATCGAAGAAAAAAAGCCCTCAATTTACAGATAAACAACATTTTTCCTAATGGATTCCAAGATGTCCCAGATGCTAAACATTTAAACCCTACAATTTCATGAACGAGGGCTTGCGTTAATGCAAAAGAAGCTGAAATATTATAATGTAGAGAGAAAACGAACCTTTTGCCAGTGATTGGTCGCCTGCGCGAAAAGTCATCAAAGGTATTGCGGTTCAGGCGCTCCTTAACAGACCTCTTCGCTGAAGCTTCCACTCGATCAGCATACATCTTTTATCCTTAATTAAACCCTAACCCTAATTGGGCGAACAATTAAAGAGATAGGAATTCTAGAGAGATAGATCCAAAACCCTTCACCTGTATGCAGAAGAAATAATTTTAGATATTGGAATATTGAATGCAAGAAAAATTGAAACTTATTATGAAGGTCACTCACGAATTCTCAGCAAGAAATTGGCGACAGAGAGAAAGGGGCTGGCAATTTGGGATGCGATTCGTATTGTAGTCATACAAGGGTAATTAACCATAGTCCCCTCAAATTATTTCAAATTTTTAGATAGAGGGAAGTATTTTCTTAATTAATACATACACCCCCTCATTTAACTACCATTTATTTCTAAACTAGAGTTGAATTAGTTTAGCTAGTCTTCTGTTTTATTTTGTCAATTTAGGTTGTCATATTGATATACTATTAAAGTATTAATTTTTTTATTACAGTAAAAATGTTCTTTCCTTTGTTATAAAAATTAAGAGATTATATTTACTTTTATTATACACACATAGACGCGCACAGGCGCGCGCGTGTATATATATATAAAATGGTTCAAATCATAAAAATTATATTTTTCATGAAAATTTTTTGAAACTTTCGGTTTCAATTTTCTGCTATATTTGTTGCAGTCGAATCTTGACAAATGACACGCAACAACGAGTCTAGAGACAGCCACTACGTTGGCGAAAGATCAGAGAGTGATAGATAGCTCCCGGGGCAGAAGTTGCTGCAACTACTTTGTAAGACAAGATCAAACAGCTTCAGCTCGGAAAACTGATAGGTGGCTTGATGGGAACAACAAGGGTAAGAATCATGGTACTAATAAGACTATTATTGTAACTCATATTCCGAGGGCTAGAAGAAGAATCTTGGAGAATCAAAATCATAGTCGTGGTGGTATTATTAGTGGGACTAGCTCCAACTTACAGTCAAACGACTGAGAGACGGATAGATTCCAAAATTTACCCGCAGAATCATGGCAGAGGTTGAGTCTGACGAAGAGATTGATGTGGGAGTTGTATTAATCAATTTTTGTTCTCATGATGTCCAATTAAAAATAAACTCTTGGACAAAGTTTTAATGGAGGACAAAATTAAAGTTTAATTAGATTAAGAAGTTACTCTTTTTTATTTTGTCATTTTAAGTTGTCCTCTTTTTAAAAAAAGTAATTTATCTTTTAATTTTCTTATTTAGTTAGGAATTCTTCTTCTTATTTTAGTTAACTTTACGGAGGAAGTTTACTTTCTTAACAAAAAAGTAAAAAAAAAAAAAAATTTGCTATGTTACTCTTTAATTATCTTTTGATTAATAAAAAATTACAATTTCCGTAGGAAATTTTTGCAATTTCAATTTTAATTTTATTTTTCATGCTTTCAGGGCGTTAGGATCCATCTCGAAGTGCTCATTGAAATGTTGTAAGCAATGTTTAAGGTCTAAAAGCGTTTGAGAGAAAAAAAAAAAAAGAAAAAAAGTAATTTTCAATACTCATAATCACAGGAAGTCGTTTTTAAGTGTATAACGGGTGCTTTTCTCGTAAAGTACACCCAATATTTTTTCATTAAACTTCACTGCCTGAAAAAAATACAAATTTCGGGTTGGTGAACCGTTTTGCTGATATTTGTTCAAAGTATCGCGAATGAGCTTGTTATTGTCAAAAATACATTACGTTATTAACCTATAACATTACACGTTATTGTCGTACCGGTATCAAGATTTTATTGACCCTACTGTATCAAAAATTAGCATTACAAATTTAGTGTCAATTAATTCTAACTTGAAAATCTATATTTAGACTTTAGAATGCCCCAAAGAGATAAAATGTGTTATTAAGCTAAAATTTAAAATTAAACGAATAAATCAAAATAAGTTAAGATTTGTTATGCTCTTGATGAATAAAAAATAATATGCTCTTAGTTAGTCAACTAAATCATAATACAAATAAAATGCAATAATAAGTTCAATTAATAATTAATAAAGCATAAAATAAAATAGATATAATAATTTGTAATCGAAAAAAAGCTTTATGAAGAATTTATTTACAAGATAAAAATTCTTCGAGTTAATAACATAAGTTATCAAAATATTTTACTAGTAAACAAGAACTTATAAATAATAATTTTTTATAAAAATTCTTGTAATTTAATCTGAATTAATTTTCTTAAGTGATTTACTCTGAGTTATTCCTATTTTCATAACTTTAAAATCATCTTTCCTTAATGAAATCTTTAAACAATAGGTTCGCAAGATAAGAAAAATTTTAGCTACTAATACTTTACAAAGCTTTGTAAGCTTCTCAATTTTAAAAAAAGAAAGTTAAAAATTTCTAAAAAAAATACTGATATAAATCTCATCTATAAGAATACGATTAGTGTTTTATCATAAGAAGAATAGTGAGAAATACTATCTACAAACTTAGAGAAAGATATCTCTATTTATAAATCTCAAAAATTCTCAAAAACTTTAAAAATAATTGTCAAAAATTCTAAAACACAATTTAAGGTACTTATATTTTTGCAATAGTGTTTGTGCAGAGGTTTGAAACATGTTGAGTGAACTTTTTAAATAACACCGCCACTTAAGTAGAAGCCAGGTGCTCAGTTACTACTCACCATTGCTTGCAAATATTGCTCACCTTACTTAAGCGCTAGTCAAGTACTGTAATTTTGAATATTTGGCACTGTTTATATAATAATGTTCGTCATAAACTATTTATTAATCATTGTTCACATGGCACTGTTTGTTGGAAATTGTTCATCAAATTTAATCATTTTGATACAAAATAAACTAATATCAAGTATGAACTTAACATAACTAACGTACATCAAACTCATTGACATTAGATTAGTATATAAAATTTTTAGTTTTAGCAATAGTTGATCATAAATCTATGACACATATTTGATATCAAAGGATGTCTATTTAATTTTTTTAATTTGTAAAAATAAAATTTTAGTTGTTCTACTTTGATATCAAATCATTCAAATTATTAAATAAAAATATTAGTTTCATAAATAAATTACAAATATATTATTCATCAGTTCATGTATTAATCCATTACTACAATTCCATCAAATATCCATCCAACAATCAGACAAATCCATTAATGCAAACATGAATCTCTAAAACTATTTTAACTCAATCATGCATCTATCCAATCTACCAAACATACCACGAAGTACCAAAAAAACCCATCGACTCCTAAATCAAAGCCCAATGATCCAAAAAGCACAACATTATATATCACTGATACTATCCCATATATTCATTTAACCCAATATATTCATTAAACACAATAAACTTACCCTTATGTTATGTGATGTGATTTATGGTTATAGCATACGTAGCCGCCCATTCATCATGAACATTGAATATGTCATTCTTAGTATATTCATCAAATTCTTTGAACTTGAAACACAAGAAAACTTATCACTACGTTTATGCACATATAAAACATGAATAATTCTCAAACATAGTAATGGCTGAGAGTGAATTTACATTATTATTCAATATGTTAAATATCTTTTAGAATATTTTGCATGTATTTCATAATAAATTGACCACATTCAAATTGCCAAGTGGAAAAGGATATTAAAATATACATAGTTATTAGTCAAGTGATTGATATGAAGACTACACATGTACAAAAGTGATGTATCATTTACCTTGGCTGCAATTGACTATAAATTGGTCTTTTTTGGTGTGTTTGAAAAGAATAAATTTTAAAACCCTTAAAAAAATGAAAGAGTTTTAGTCATAAGAGGATATAAAGAAGGGTACCAATAAATAGTGCCATGATTTAAGAAAAAAAATGAATGTTTAGAAAATTTACTATGCGATAATGTCTTTTAAATCTTCATGAGGTTTACCACTTAAAGGGTCAGGATAATATGTTGTGGATATAAGCAAATCAACAAGTAATACTTAATGACCCTTATTAACCAACACAAAAAAGAATATATTATTAATCATACTATAATGATAACATAATGCAAACATTTTTAGCTATTTGAAGTATAATAATAAATTATATTTTGGATTATAAAGGAGTAAAGTAATTTATCTTGATAATGCCTTTCCAAGATTTTCAGCAATGTAGTGGGATTGATCACTATGAGTTTTCATACTGTATTGATGATTGTAAAAAGATATTCTAATTAGGTTAGCAAATTGAATTAAAGAGGTAAGCCTATTAGTAGTCATTTCATCTTATAAATGCATGTGAAAATATAAACAATATTAAAATTATTGGTATATGCTCTAAGTCTAATAATATTTTTGATATTTGGCATATTTACATTATTACATTTTAATTTATATATGTCATTTAATTATTTTAATCATTACATAACTGTGTATCTAATAAATATAATAATGCTTTTAGAATAGTAAGTTCAATTAGTTAGATATTGTTCTTAAATGTCTTGAGGCAAGTATTATTATAAATAATATATGGAAACTAGTATGTGTAGTAACTGATAACAATATATGTGTATTAAAAATGAGATATTAAGTCAATATATGAGCACAAGTTAGTGAATTAATGCACTAAACTGATCTATTATAAGAACGCTATGTAAATCACTATATAAGTATTATAAGTCATTCTCATAGTAATAACAGTGTATGTAATTTTTGGATTTGAGATCACTATAGTTTTTAACATAGAAAATGATATATTTTGGTATTTTGAAACATTGTTTGTAATAAGATAGATTATAAAAAAAAATCAAATATATCATAAGTCGTGCAGGGAGATGTACGTGATCAATATAGGATTTGTCCTTCTTATATAATGGGAGTGATATCTTCTATTTTTTGATTGAGTGAGATTTTAAAAAATGTATGGCGATACTTAGATAAGTTAGTATGTGATAATTAACTTAATTTGATAGAATAAGTCTACTTAGGATACTAAAGAAATATAATTGAACTATATGAAAATGATACATTTTATGTTTTGTATTCAATTAAGATATTTAGGACAAAAAAATTGAATTATACTATAATATTAATCAAGAATGTTAAACTATTGACATTCTCGTTATTTAAGTAGTCATGATGTGTTATTAGATATTACTCATTACTTATAATACTAAAATTAGATTTTAGTGTTACTATCAACGTTATGAAAACCTATTAGGTCGCATATTAAAATCAAGAATAATATATATATAAATATAATTTTAATGGGTTTAAAATTTTTTGAGTTATTTAGATATTAATAATTTTTACTAAACTCATTATATAAAAATTTGACTAAATTTATTAGTATCTATTTTACTAAATAAATTGAACTTTATAAGAAAATCTAACTAAATAGTTTAAGTCAAAATTAAATATTTAAAATAGCAATATATAAATATGTGATATTTATATTTTTTAAAGTACATGCTAAGAATTTGTTTTTGTATCCTTAATCTTGAATAGAAAAGAACACACAAAACATTATGCACTCAAACCATATGAGCTAGTACTCTAATTATATTCTCGATCATGTGGATATATAAAGATGTAGAGAAATTTGATTTGTGTGCGTGGTTTGAGAAAGACCATCTAATTAGAGATATGTATGTATTTATGGCATTAAAACATATACATATGATAACACTAAAGTTTATTGCATATATTTTGGAAAGCAAATTATTATTATTTTTTGTGTAATTCTGTTGTATGTGTGTGTATGAGTTTGCTTAAAAAATAAATCCACAAATGAGAAAAAGTAAAACTTTGCTCTAATAACACTGAGCATCTTAAAATTAACTTGCTTGACTTTTATCTCAATCCACATATTAGATATAGCTTCTATATTGACAATTAGATCATAATTTGACATTAATAATTGAGTATAATGCATGTGACAAAATGTGGCTTTATCATGCTTAATTTTGACGCTTTTGTATATATAACTTTGCACCATTACTTTAAACACAACCAAATCAATATTGTTTCTCTTCCTAGCTTGTGTAACTTTCCTTTTATTTCTTATAAGTACAAGCTTTCTTGCACTAGGTTTGACCACATCTTCCTTCTTTAATTATGGCTTTTTTATAGGTTGGAAGTTTCACATAGAAATTGAATTATCTTTTTCCTTTTTCATTTGTGGTTTACCTCTATAAATTTTGGAATGCATTTGTTTAGACTTTTTCTTAAAGATCTTGTAGGAGATCTTGTGAAAGTGGTTATTAGAGTTTAAAAGATTTTCTAGCAATGGCTATTGGAGTGGTTTTTTTGGGGTCCTATTTCATTGATTTTGAAATGCTAGACTAGTCTTATTTGGTGATGGAGTTTCATTTCACTAATTTCGACTTGACTTGTTCTTCCTTAGGTTTCCTTTACCACCTTTGTTTGATATGATGGCTCTTTTACATTATTTGTATTCTATTTTTTGAAATTAGAAAAATTTTATTAAAGAAAGACAACTAAGAGCATATATGTTAAAGTTCAATTGAATAAATTAACTAATCTTCTCTTTTCCTGGAGTGTCTAAGGCTTACAGGTTAACCTCAAGAATATCACTAATTTTAACTAAATGACTTCATCTTCTAACCTCAATAACTATTTTAGCATCCTACTGCGCATTTAATAGTTTATTTTGAACTGCCATCATTATAAACTTCTCCTCATGTATAGCTCTATCCCTTGCTAGCTTAGCACAATCTAGAATGCAAAAGTACAATAATGGAGTTACGAAATGGCTAAGCCCTAGCACTCTGCTATCATTTGGGTTTCTTTTAAATGTTATAGATAAAATATTGTGCATTTTGTAAGGTTAAGAGAAACCTTGTTCAACTTGACTATGAATGTCTTACAAGACATATTGTTTACTAGTAATTACTGTATAATAATACATTAACCTTGAACATTTACTAACAATTTTATCAATTAATAATATCATCATCGTGTACTTACCACCTTTTTTTTTCCTATGTCTTTTGCCATTTTTGGTTGCAATTTATCACATCCCAAAAATAGGATTAGTGACTTTTAAGTTAAAAAATCAAACTATTAGATAAAATATATATTATTAGTCAAAAGGTCAAAGGTGACTTAGGTTTTTAAAACATATATAAAAATAAAAAAAAATAAATCTAATAAAATCTCATAGAAATATGTGAATATATGATATATTTTAAAATAAATTATTTAAATCCAAGTAGTCTATGAATCATGCATCATTATATAATCAGGAGTCTGAAAATTTAAATACAAATCAATAGGAATGTACTAATCGTCAAATCACTATAAAGCCACTTGTTATGTCTTCGAGTATCCAAACATCCTATTTACTCCACAAATCTATGTCATGTCAAAAAGATATTCTCGGAGGGAGAAAGAAGGGATGAGCAAAACTACAGTACTTAGTAAGAATAAATATTACTTATCTAAGTTAGTTTTACTAAAATCTTTCATGATCAGTATAAAAGGTTACATGTTTAATTTCAATTAAAATCATCGATGATGTTGATGTTAAAAAATTATCACTTTATAAATAATATATTATACAAATAAAATAAGTATCATCAATTTAAACTTGAATCATATCCCTTAATTAGGTGATTATACATCAACAATAGTCACAATGACTGCGTAACATACACAATAAATAAAATGCCACAACAGGGCCACACAACAACACACCATGAGTAGGTTCAGGGACTTGCTCCCAAGGACACACCAATGTTGTCCCCCTTAGCATCACTTTAGGAAGTTTCACCCTTGGACATGCCTATCCCTCATTTACACACAATGTTTCCAATTCAATTTAATTCATTTTTATGTCAAGCTTAATCAAAAATCGAATAGTATAATGGCATAAAACTTATAAAACCTCTTTCATAGTATTCATCAAATATTAAATTTCGCAAATTTACCATGCAAAAAAATTCAAACAAATCATTTTAGGTCAATAAATAGTTTGACATGCTATAATTGCAAGTCATGCCACCTAAACAATTTAATCATAAGGCATTATAATAGTAAATTTTAAAATAATTAAATTTAAGTTCATTTTAAGTTCATTTCATACCATAAACATAATATAAATATATATTCAATTAAAGTTTAAAAATGCACAACTCAATAAGTGATAGAACTTATATATCGATCGCCTTGGTTTATCTGCTTCTTAATTTAAAAAGTCATTTGGTCAATCCAAGTACACAGTTGAATTTTTTTCATTGAAACGAGTCCAACGAATATCTCTATGGTCAAAAATGATATTTAGAAGGCTCAAAATAGGAGAGTTGATCAAAAGTTGACCATTTACTGGTTAACCCATTGGTCAAGAGTGCCGTTTACTCGAAATTCGATGATCTAAGTAGTAGGTCTCATGGATGTTATAGTTTTTAACATTCTGAGTCTAATAGTGGTGTTCATTTCTTTATCTAACACATCATTTGCCAAAAACTTAGCCAAAAAATAGTTACTTCGGTGACTTTCAAGGTCAAAGCTTCAATAATTTTGTTATCCTTGTTAAACTGAGTTCAACAGTATGCTTGGTTTCTTAAAATAAGGTTGAGGTTTGCCAGAATATTAAGTTTAAAAAATTTTAAAACTTTAAATGAGATTGGGCAACTTGTAGAAAGTTGGATTGAGGCGAAGTTTGCAGCAGTAGAATGACAACGTTGAAAAAAGTGTGTGGTTCAAAAATTATGACGATTGGAATGTTATATTGAAAAAATTATAAAATGATCCCAAACTTTTATAAAATTATACTTAGACCGTAAATATTCAAAAATTATCCACTTTTGTTTAAATTTACTAACAATTTAGTTCTCATCAAAATTTGACAAATATCTATACATTTTATAATATTCAAGCATTTATTTGACGTTTTTCAAGGCATTATTGATCAATCTCACTCTCCAAAACTTCTAATTCTTTTCTAAAACCAATGATTAATTTATTAAGAAGTTAGTTGATGTTAAGCAACAAATTATACTTTCAAAATGAATAGAAACTTATCATTTTTTTCAATCAACAATACATTACTTGTACTACCTAAATGATGGTTATATTTATTCATCACATATTTTTCTTTGGTATCCCTACTTATTCTTTACAAAAAATGGCTATCGAGTTATTTTACTGAAACTTGATATCATACAACTAATAATTATAATGAGATATATAATTGAACTCAAAATCTTTAAACAACACCTTTTACACAAATGCTTGGCAATGTGCCTATGTGATATTTGAATATTTAATAAAGGCTGTTTCAATTGAGTGAGATCATCCTTGTAAGGAAGGATAAAATTATGAGTTAGTGTATGCTCGAAACTTCATAATGGAACTCCTATTAATTGTTTTACTTAGGTTTTCCTCTTTATTTGAACATGCAATTTTTGCTGCAATAAAAGGAATAATTTATCAAGTTAACATAAGAACAAAAAATAAATAAACAAATATTAAGAATTTTAAATAGTAACCTCTAACTTGAATGTGTTGCCACAATGATTCTTTCAATACAATTAGCACCTTTTTTCAATTGCCATATATTATAGGAATATAAATCCTAACTAAAAAACTACCATAGTTCCTTAAATCATTTACTTCAGGTCTAACAAGAATAACATATTTATTGTATTCAACCTTAGTCTTATTATTCTTTGTTAACTTTAGCAATCCTTATTTTATTGTATGATTTTTTCTTCTCGGTTTTTTGTCAATATTAGTAAGATTAATGTTTCCATTTTCATATATAATTTAATAAATCAAATGCACGTAACGGATAGACAAATAGGATTAATAAATGTGAAGCAATTAGATATCAAATTAAACTAGCTTCCCTAAAACAAATTAAATTAATGCATGAGTGAATGTAAAGCAAAATAACAATTGTAGACACTTATAATAGGTTTTATTTAGAATTATTATGTTCCTAAATACCTTCACAATCCTACCTTTCATATATCCCATTATCATTATCCATGACAAACTTATAATCATATAGTTTGCTAGACAAAGGATTGTGCAAGACTATATCATCACGCTCATCATTATTTTTAAGTTCATTAATTCTCTCAGTTATATATCATGCAATAATTTTGTTACACCCTTAAATTCAGGAGAATTTGACATATGATTTTCTTTATTTTATAGAGCTTAAATTGCATGAAAGCATTTAAAATTTAACTAGTAAGAAAGTTCTTAAATTATTCACTAAAATATTAAATAAACAAGATAGTACTTAATCTTTAAAACCTTAAAAAACTAAAGTAAAATATAAATACAAGACCTAATAAACTATGAAACTAAGTGACTCTTGAAATTTCGATGTCAAATTTACCATGTCTTCTAAAATAGTAACTTTGATGCTTAAGAATTATAATAAACTATAATAAGTGATAACTCAGTAAATGAGTTAGTATTTTTTCAACTTAAAAAAAAATATTTTTATCACATATAAAAATCCATAATACGTACTTATGTAGAATAATGCAAATGAGTTTTCTTTCAACAATAGTTTGCTAGCCTTTACTTATTTTCCATAACAAAAAAGAGTTTGAATATTTCAGTTAGAACATATAAACAAAAATATGAATATGATAGATTAAAATATATAAACAAAAATTTGATTCATTAAACAAAAATTAGAGCTTTACAAGTAAGTTCACTAAGCCTGAAAAACATTCAAAACTTTTTAACTTTCTTTTAGAAATCACTTTCATAACATGTCTTATAGCCATGCACAAAGCACAATCATCTTGTCATATACTTTGAACATATAAGAAAATCAATAACATATAGATACAAATGTGTATATGATAAATAATTTCATGATGGAAATACATACAAGTGATAAACACATCATTGAGACACTTATAACACACACGCATATACATACATAAATACATATGTTTATTGTGATTCGTTTAAAACAAAAGTTTGGCTTTGTTATCTCTTAACGACTACAACCAAGTTAACTTAAGGACTTTGGTCTATAATCAAAGATTAATATTCATAATTCTCGTATATATTATTATAAAGTATATTATAACTTATTAGACTATAGTGCTGTTTTATTATATTTATCTAGACAACTTAATATTCCTAAACTTACCTAATCTGATGTTATATTGTTTAAGAATTTTTCTTATACTTTAAACAATATTTTTCTCTCGTGAAATCATAACATAATTTGTAAAATTCATAATATAAGATTATATAAAATTATTCATCCCTAACTCAACACAAAACTATATTTTTTTATAATCCCGACTTGTTCGTATAGCAGAAAATATATTAAGTAGTTTCTGATATTTAATTTTTAAAAAATAAAATTTTTCAAAGATGATGTAGAGACATAGAGAGTAGTTTAATAAAATTTTTAGGTCTACAATCATCTATAACTATTTTAAATAAATTTTGATTTGAAATTTTTAAATTCTACCAAATAAAAATTGAGAGTGAGCTATGTTTGTTCTAAAATTCATAACCATTCTAAAATAAAGAATTTGATCTTGAAATTTAAATATGATATAATAAACATATCTAAAAATTAGTGTATAAAATGTTATAAATTTTAGAGATCGTTTAATTAATCAAAATAATTTATCATTCTAAGTTACAATAAAAACAAGTTGTTTCCAACATTCTAGAGTTAGATTCAAAAAATCATAAAAAATCACAAACTCAATATTTTTGAATGAAACAAAATTTTTCATGACCTTATAGATATTTAGATTTATTTATGTGAATTAGTTTTGTCAATCATATCACTTAATTTTACAAAATTTACGGATTAAACTATTATTATATATCAACTCTACAAAACTGCTTTTTCTTCCACTCATTATTTACATGCAATAACCATTAATCCATTATTATAGGAAATCCATGCCTAAACACCCAAAATCATATTATAGACTCTTCTAATTATCATCTTTCATGGAACATACATAATCATAATTGCATGCTAGACTCTTAATAGTAATTATTAGTATAAAAATAAGGAAAAGTCTTAAACTTACCTTTAATCTTCAAATATTCTTCTATAAAACTTAGCCTCCTTTGAACAAATATATATTTTATGAGAAATTTTTTCATAAAAATAACCTATTTATATTTTAGAATTTTTCTTGTAGTTTAGAAAAATATAATCCTTAATAAAGTAAAAAAAATCTTATTATGAGTCTTTTATTATTAAATAAGTCCAAGTCATAATAATAACCTAAAGTCTTGATTGACAAAATTCTTATAATATAAATTTAATACCATCATATTATTTATAATATTTAGGTGTAACAGATTTATTGCTATCCAACTTATCTTTCACATCAGAAACTTGCCTAGCATGTGATAAAAATAAAGAATTATTAGTTTTATGCCTTATTTGATTAAGATCAACAATGGCAAATCTTATGTCATCTATTTTAACGCCCCATGCACTATTAATCCAATCACATTTAAAAATAATAATATTAAACACGAGATAGTTTATTTGCCATATGTTGTTTATGACCAATAAAATACCATGGAATTGGACTTACGTGGCTCTCATATTAATGTAACACCTCTATTTTACGTAACTTTATTTGAGTCTCGAGCCTTTGTTGCATATTTTATTCATTTATAGGATAAGCTTTACACTTTACCATCAATGACTAAGGTTATTTTTACCAAACACCTTTATGTGGGGTTAATGGGTAGATCATTTGCAAAATCATGAGTAACCTAAATTTTAGCATTTGACATTACAAATCAAATTAGTTAGGACATGCTAGGAAGTTGCTTATTCACTATTCCAACCAATAACTAAAAATACAAATGTGCTCATTTTGCAACCACACAATACTTCTCGCATAATGTTGATTTTGTGGCGTTAAATGTTAGCTATGTTCCTTAAGTTATAATTATTAATTTGCAATAGTTTCTTACATGTTTAAAATTATAATGGTGAAAATAGTTGAACTGTTCGTGTTACATGTGTTTCTTAAGAAAACACTTACTAAATATAAGGTTAAACAATTGGTTTGTTTTCTAAAATGTAAAAATGGGCTTGTCGTAATGCTTTAAGACAAATTAACACTTTTTCTCCAGTACTTAGTTATTTTTCAATTGAGAAATTAAATTTTAGATTAGCTAATAGTTTAATTGCATCATTATAAAAATTAAGTGACTCCTCAACAAAGTAACTTTTAGCAATGCATCCTTTTAAATGATTGCAATTACAAACTTAACCTTTATATACTTTCATGCATCACCTAAATGGATACATCCTTTTAAAAAAAATTGGCATACATAACATTACTGTTTGAGATACGCCCTAGCAGTAATCTTTTCATTAAGTTCGAGGATATCATTCATTTATATATATATATTTTTCAATTAGTTGTAAAAATATTTACAATTAATAAAATAAAAATTATTTTATTTTGTAATTGTTCAGTTATTATTCTTTAATTGCAACCAAAATGAGATTTTATAATGTATTATATGGAAAATGAGATTTTATGATGTATTATACGTTGAGACTTTACCTATGAAGAGTTGTAAATATGAGTATATAATTTTTGATTTAAATATATCTACGTTTGTTCTTATTTGAGGCAGTATCATTAAGGATAATGATATTGCATGACTGGTATGTTCGGTTGCTGCCACTAATTAGTATTTGTTGTTAATAATTGGGCAATGAATCTCATGTTGTAAGAGCATGAACATAGATAATACGTTAGAGAACATATTGTTAAATGTGACCAAATATGATGAAACACATAAGTGATTATCCACAGTCAATGATTCATCACATAGTCATATTAGTATACTATTAGTCCTTTGACCTGAAATATCACGGTTGCCCTCTATATTGGATATATCGTTCACTCATGTATATCACACTGGGCAGCCATGCCTGGTAAAAGAAACTCGATAGCAATATGTTATTATTCTATAGGAATAGGTGATGATAAAAAATGAAATTTGCTAGCCTAGATAATTGAGTTTGAGATCCTAAGTGAGAATGTCATACACGAAAATAGAATATCTGGCAATTGTACTTAATATCTAAAAATAAGTTTTGTGAATATACAAATCTTGTATATGATTGAGTTCTTAATCCTATAATTGAGTTAGGTGTTTGATGATTCTATGACTCGCACTTGATTAAAAGTTAATAGCAAAGGAACTTCATTACACGAAAGTGTGACTATATAGATTTATCCGAAAATATATTTTTTGTGTTCTGAGGGATCATAATATCTTGTTAGAGGTTACTCATGATCATTAAAATTTTTGGTTATAATAAGTTATATCAAAATAATACGACAAAATTCATATTGACTAATATCCAGTTTATAGTGAACCCAAAATGTTACATATAATAATCGATTAGATGATAATAAATAAACAAATATCATTAAATTAATTAATGACTTTTAGTATTAATAAATACTAAATTGCATTGATTAGTTGATCGCAAGCTAATTTTATTCCTTAAACGTAAAGAATAAATTCTCCAGCAATAAAATGCTAGCACCCAATAATTAGATAGATGTTTTAGTAATTTATTAATATCATAAATGTGATTTAAAGCTATATAAGAGATTGATTAATATATTATTTGATTTATATATTAATAAATAGATTAGTTTATTTATTAATATTTAATAAATATTATTATAAATCAAATTAAAACTTGTTTAACAAATGGCACCATACAATGTTACCAAGTATTTAAATTAAATAAATCCTTACTTAACAAATAGTAAAATCAAATGTTGTTAAATGTGAAAATCTTCCAAATATTTATCCATTATAATATAAATCAAAGGTGTGTATTAAGACACCTAATATTTATGAATTAAATATTTTAAAATATTTAATTGAATACTTACTTGACAAGTGGCATAAGGTAAAGTGACTAGGTGTCAAAATTTTATTAATGTTTATCCATAATGATGAAAATTAATGGTAAGGATTTTGATACCTAAGTTTTTGATTTTATTATTAATATTAATCATTGCTTAATTATTAAGTAAGTTAATAAAATCAAAAACTTTAATAAATGAATTAAATTTCATGGATTTTAAAATTCACGAATGAAATTTTGTCAAGGTTACTTTCATTATTATATCTTGATACATGTGTAAGTATAAATAAAAAAATTGGAAAAAAGAGAAGAAGAGAAAGGAATTTTGGTTACCATAAGGAAGGAAGAGAAGAAAATTTTCCTTAGTACTTTTTAAGAGAGAAAGAAGGAGAAAGAAGAAAGAAAATAAGAAATAAAATAGAAATTATTTTCTCTAGTATTTTTCTTAATTCTTGACAGTTATGAACAATTTTCTACTTGTAGAAAACTATCTAAAGTTAGTTGAAGCCTACAATAGTTATATTGCAATCTAAATCAAGTCTTCCAATACTTTAACTAAAAAAATTGTCAAAAATCGATATGTGGATATGCTTAGAGACAATTCATTCATTCAAATCAATCATGGAGATATATTTCTTATATTTTTGTGTTATATTTATTTAGAACTTGCATAATATCTATTAAGATTTACTGAAAAATTTTTCACGTAATATGCTATGGTTGTAATTTCTGGCATGTAAAATTGGATTCCTAACACTTAATTCCTCAACAAGATGGATTTTCAAGTGAACCATTGTTTCAAAAAGATGGTAGAAAATATTGCTCTAACATATAAAAGGTTACTTCAAGGTCCTTTTGCAATTTGTTTAGACTATCAATATCTATCACTTTTTTCTTACATAAAGCAATGAAGAATAAACAAATTCTAATAATGGCATATCTAGTAGGTTTAGGTAAACAATTTCACATAACTAGTGATAGTAAGTGTTCCATCAAAGTGTGGTAATCATGCAACTTAAAGACTTGAAGATAACAATCATCCATTGAAACAATGTCATTAAATTTGGAAGAATATCCATCGGGTATTTTGGTTTTCAATAAGATTTGACAAAATATTTATTTCTCATTTTTAGTCAATGTGTAATGTCACAGCACCAAATTGAAAAGGATTTGAGATGTTTATTTCTTAGCTTGCATAACAAAAATTACTTAGAAGCACTAAAATTTAACTTATGTACCCTTATAAACATTCTTTAATCATAAAAAATTTATCAACGTTTAAAAACCTATGAAGCTTAGTGACAATGAAAGTCTTGGTTGTACGTTTACTACAATTCTCAAGCAAAACATTATATATTGTGGAAAACAAAATCCTCACATTTATCATTATCCTATTTAAGTTCTGAGAATTACAATAAATTATAGTGAGTAATAATTTAGTAAGCAAACATGTTTTTCAACTTTCAAAATCAAAACATCTTTATAAACCATACAAATTCATAATCTATACTTATGCAGAATGACACAAATGCATTAGGACTAATAAAATATTTTTTATCTTTTCAAAGCACTTATTTTTTCTTTCAAAAATATTTAGGTAACCTTGACTTAGAGACTTTCATAATAGAAATTAGTTAGAACAAAATGGTCGAAACATATAAACAAAACTTTAGCTATGACAGATCAAAGCATATAAATGAAAATGAAGTCCACTAAATAAAAGATCTCTATTAATAAAGTCTACTATGCCATAATAGCCTTTTAAAGTATCTTATAAAACATTTATTTAGGGATGAGTTTGGTATACTTCTTAATGGATTTGGAACTAGTTTTTAAAAAAATCTATAGAAAGTTTAGTAAATAAACATTCATGATAAATAATAAAAAAATAAAAAGGACACTTAGTATCTCTCTTGCATATATATATGTGTGTGTATAAAAAGATTTAATTTCGAACTAATATTCTTTATGATAATATTTTATTAACAAAAAAAGAGAAAAAATGTTTATAAATGTGAACTAGAGGACATGGTAGTATTACATTCTTTATTTTTACTTGAAATTATTTTGTTTCTCAAAGAATAAGAAAAAAAGAAAAAAAAAACTTCTTTCTACTTTCCAACATTATATACCATATGCCATGCTTGATATTACTTTTTAAATGGTGTTCTTGAATTTCTTTAAAAAAATGAAATAATTTTATTTTTTTTAAGAATTTGAGTATGTATGTATATGTAAAAGATATGTATGTGTAAAAGGTATGCATATAGCAATTAAATTGTATTCTTTTAATTATTATAATTTTTAAATGAATAGATGTAGATGCAGGTTTGCAGGTATTCATTTCAAACTTTGTCTGTGGTTACCCCTAAGTTTGAACATCATAATTAGAATTTATAGACAAAAATTTGACAATGGTAGATCCAAATATATAAATAGAAATTTTATCCATAAAACAAAAACTAGAGTTCCATAAGTAAAGTTCAGCAAGCCTTAAAAAAACCCTTTGAAATAAAATATTTACTTAAAGACTTTTTATAATAGAGAGGAGATTGAATATTATAATTAAAATATAGAAATGAAAATCTGACTTTGGTAGGCCAAAAAAGTATTAATAAAAATTCAATATATTAATCAAAAATCAAATCTCTGTAGACAAAGTCCATTAAGCCTTAAAAATTTTTTGAAATATCTTACAAAAC
Source organism: Swietenia macrophylla (assembly GCA_032401905.1). Lineage (NCBI taxonomy): Eukaryota > Viridiplantae > Streptophyta > Magnoliopsida > Sapindales > Meliaceae > Swietenia > Swietenia macrophylla. Next base: position 2,648,393 of record CP135559.1, on the reverse strand, counting down.
ATTTACTTAAAGACTTTCCATCATAAAGAAGAGATTAAATAGTGACGGTAATTTTACCCGTCAACTTGTTAACTTGTTAGTACTTGACTCTAATGGGATAGATTTGAAAAAAAAATAAATAAAAGCTTGCAGTGAATTTGGTATAGGTACGGATAAATATTTGTAGATATTTTAAACCAATATTTTTTATAATAATATTTTATTAACTAAAGAGAGTAAAAAAGATTACAAATGTGATCCAGAAAATTTGGCAATATTGTTTAACAATATAGCCTTTGAAAGTTGAGGATTTAACTCTTAATATCACTTTTGCATTATATGCGTGTATGTGTGTGGTAAAAAAAATTTATGATTTAAAAAAAAATTCCTTTATTTTTATTAAACATTCTTTGTTTTTATTTGAAATTATTTTATTTCTTGTAGAATTAAAAAAAGAAAAAACTCATTTTTTGTTTTTCAAAATTGCATGTCGTATGCTATGCTTGATATTACTTTTTAAATGGTATTTTTGATTTTTTGCTAAAAAAATAAAATGATGTTATTTTTTGATTTTGATTATGTATATATGTATATGTAGCAATTAATTAATTATTGTAATTTTTAGATGGCTGTATTTCTAATTATTTTTTTATTTTACATAAACCATATACTAAATTAAGTGAAGTATGGCAAAAATAATACAAATACAGTTGAAAACACAAATAATTTGTTAAAAATCCATAGATGTTCACACGAATTTTGTAAATATTAAGTACCTGTTTAATTGGATTTGGTAATAAATTATCAAACATGCTGTACTATATAGTTTTTACTAGAAATTGTGAGAATTAGTTGTTGCCCATGATTATAGGAGTTATTAGTAACAAGGACTTACTAATTGTGAGGATTCCAATATTTAAAACTACTTTTTAACTTTACTCCAAAAGGAGAATAGGGAGAGAATAAAGGGACAATGACGTGATGTACTAAAAGAAGAAGTCGATTAAAATTAAAATCCTTTCTTTCTAAAAGCATTTTTATTTTTCTATTTATAGATAAAAAATCTATTTTGATATATTCTTTTACAAACTTAAGCATTAAAGCGAGTGTTGCTCTACAATCCCACTTTTACTGGTGCTTATTTTGTAGTAAACCAAGAATGAAAAAATTTATTGGAGAACAACTTTCAAATTAAGAAAAATTCATCCAACAAAATAAAGAAATTACACATGGATATTCAAGAAAAAATTGGCATAAACACCTATTATGAGTTTAGTACAATTTGGTATTGAGTTTTTATAATGGACATGGATATGAGTATAGAAGTATTTATCTTAAACTCAGTCTATTGCCATTGTTAAAAAATATCATAGTCAGCGCATATAAATAAAAATCTAGTATAGCAAATCAAAATATATAAACAAAAATTTGATTTACTAAATGAAAATTAAAACTCTATAAATAAAGTCTGTTGAGTCTTAAGAACCTTTTAAATATCTTATAATAATTCACTTAGAGACTTTTAGTAATAGAGAGGAGTCTAAATAATATGATTATAATATGTAAATGAAAATTTGTTTCTGGCAAATTGGAACATATAAACAAAAATTAGAGCTATTAAATGAAAATTAATTCTCTATAAGCAAAATTTACTAAACCTTAAAAACCATTCAAGGTATCTTATATAATATTCACTTAGGAACTTTTCATAATTAGGAGAAATTTGAACATTAAAATCAAAACATATAAATGAATCTGACTTTAGTATATCAAAACACATAAACGGTAATCCGATCTATTAAATAGAAATCAGGACTTCCCAGTAAAATCCACTAAACCATAAAATATTTAAAACTTCCTTAACTTTCTTGTTGAAAAACCTTTCATGCTATGCTATATGCCAATGCATAAAACACAATCATGCTTGTCATATACTTTGAACATAAAAGAAAATCAAATAACATATAGATACAAACAAGTACACATACATAACATTTATGCACACATAACACATTTATACATACATGCATTTATTATAATTCATTTAAAACAAAAGTCTAGTTTACTTACAGTCAAAAATATCTTTGATATACATATAATACATAAATACATATATTATATTTATTGTGATTCTTTTAAAATAATAGTCTAGTTTACTTACATGCAAACTTATTATTGATACATACATAATACATAAATACATACATATAATATGTTTATTATGATTCTTTTAAAATAAAATTCAAGTTTACTTACTTCTATGATGATCATAACTAAAACACCTTAACCTTAAATGATGTTTAGAAATAAGAATTAAGAACAGATTTTTGTTAGGAGGCATTCAAAAGATACAATCAAGCAAATCTTGATTTTAAAGAAATAAATTAACTTTTCTTATAAGAAAATTAAGGGAAAAAATATCCCTACTGAATTTAGAGAAATTTTGTATAAAACAAGATTAAAAATACCAAATGGTGGCCTTGAAACCTTTGCCCAAAAGGCTAAAATATTTATAAAAATGATGAACTATTTGAGTGCTAACTTAATGCCCAACGACGGATCGCATGAACTTTCACTTGGCCCTTGAAACATTTATAAGGATGGTGGACCGTTTGAACATTAGTTTGGTGCTTAAAATATTTATAAAAATGATAGACTGCTTGAGTACTCTCTACTCATTAAGCTACTGACTTGGCACAGGCACTGTTTATGAGTAGTGTTCGTTATTTACTATCTATGGACATTGTTCATCACTTGTGCAATAAGTTGGCGCTCTGTTGGTGCTTAATTACTTTCCATTTATGACACTATTTACATATATCGTTGAATGCATTGTTTATACAAACTGGTTACCAAATATGTGCCAGATTTTAACAATAAGATATATAAAAATGTTAATCCTTAACTTTTTAAAAAGCATAATATTCATTATTTATACATAACTATAAAAATTTACACTTAAGATAAAAAGGGTATTATTATGCAAGGTTCATGAGGTACTTTTTTTTTTTTTTTGTATTTTCATCAGAAACTAATTTTGACTTAATTTTTATTTCCATGAAATCTTTTTTCTTGCCTAGTTGATGAAGTATTTTGCCCAAAATACTCTCATATTTAATTGATGATGAGCTAATAGATGTTGACAATATTTTAAATTGAAGAATATGGATATCTTTTTAAACAACTTTTCTGTCACCATCCAAGCAAATTCTTTTCCCCTTAAATTGTTGCCAATTTGAATTTCTTATAAATCCTAATCGGGCAAAGATCTTGGTGGATTGTCCTACTTTTGCTCACCATTAAAACCATATTTTAATTTTAAGAATGGATGATAATATGGTAGACATCTATAGTGACCCATAAACATATTTTTCTTACTATGTTTAAATTTACATGAATTGTGGCTTTCCCATAAATCAAAAGTGAAAAATAACTTTTGATGATATAGCCGGACAAGCAACTTTATGCATGAAAGTCGGTAATTGACCATAACAAAACAACACACAATTTTATCATTTCTTTCTTGCACAAATCATATACTTTTACACTTACATTTTGTTATGTTTAAAAGTCATTAGTCAAAGGTAATGGATAGATATGTAGATCATTACCTGCTTGTTTTGGTTTAGATATTAATAATGATGACATTATAAATTTTTTTCATGCATGGTTATAGAGGAAGATTGTATGTCACTAAGGTAAATGGCCAATAATTATAAGTTATGCTAAGTATGTTGTATGGATCCTCCCCATATAATACTTAGGAATATTTTAAAAAATTCAATTAAGCACCTACATAAATTTCTAGTGATTTTTTTTAAATGTCTAGTATGTTGGTATATGCTCTAAATTTAATAGTATTTTTAATATTTGACACATTTGTATTATTATATTTTGATATATATATATATATATATATCATTTAATTATTTTATTATTGCATGCCTGTATATTTAATAAATGTAATAATACCCTTTGAACAACAAGTTCAATTAGTTGGATACTATTCTTAAATGTTCCTAATCAAACATTATTGTGAATAAGGTAACAATAATTATTGAAACTAGTATGTGTGGTAGCTAATAACAACATATGCATATTATGATATAAGATAGTAAGTTAACACATACGTATAAGTTAGTAAATTAATGTACTAGACTGACCTATTATGAAAACACTATATAGATTATTATATGAGTATCTTAAGTGATTTTATGATGACAACAATAAATGTGATCTTTGGACTTGAAATCACCATGATTCCCAACATAGAAAATGCTATATTTTGATATTTTCAAACGTCATTTGTAATAAGCTGACCATTAAAAAAATAATCAAATATGCCATAACTCCTGTAAAAGAATGTGTGTAATTAAGATAGAATTTATCCCTCCTATAGAGTGGGAGTGATATTTTGGGTCCTGTGATTAAGTAAAATTTTGAAAAATACATGGCCATACTCAAATAAGTCAATATGTGGTATGAACTTTATTTGATAGAATAAGTCGACTTAAAATATTAAAAAATATATAAAATTAAACCATATGAGGATAATATATTTCATATATCATGTTCAATTAAGATATTTAGGATAAAATAATTGAATTACATGGTAACATTGATTACGGATAAGGTAATATTAAATCACTAACATTCTTATTACTTAGGTAGTTATAATTTATTGTTAGACACAACTTATTACTTGTAATACTAAAATTAAATTTTAGTATTATTACTAACGTAACAAGAATCTATTGGATTGCATATTGAGATTAGGAATAATATATATATATATATATATACATATATATAATTTTAAATGGATTTAAGGTTCGTTGAGCTATTTGGGTATTAATTTTGATTAAATTCATTGTGTAAAGATTGTACTGAATTATTAGTGCCTACTTTACTAAATAAATTGAGTTTTATAAGAAAGTCTAATCAAATAGTTTAAGTCAAAATTGAAAACCTAAAATAGTACTAAAAATATATGATATTTGTATTCTTAAAAGTGTACTTGGGGTTTATTTTTGTATCCTTACTCTTGTGAAAAGAAAAACGTACAAAAATCACATACTCAAATTATAGGAGTTAGCACTCCGATTAGAATTTTAATAATGTGGATACCATAAAGACACAAAGATAACTGATTTATGTTTATGACTTGCCAAGAATCGTCTAATTAGAGATATGTACATCTTTATAGTATTAAATTATATACATATGATAATATTAGGGTTTGTTGCATGAATTTTAGAAAGTAAACCATTTATTTTATGTATTTTTGCTGCATGTATGTACTGGTTTACTTATAGTGGTATCATATTCAACTTGCAGAATTAACCTAGACGTTATTTTTTGTATATAAATATTTATATGTGTACTTTGGTATATGATTGTGATTGAATATGACTTTAGTCATTTTTTTTCTATATAAATTCATATTTTTGTGTTTTAGTATGTGATTGTGACTATATATGATTCGAGTCATTTTTTTTATATGAATATGATTCTATTTTGATTTAAGTTATTGATTTAATATGATTAAATAGATAAAAGCATTTAATATGATTAAACATATTTGGATCGTATTATTTTAGAGAGTTTAAAGCATGAACTATGGCAAGTAAAGAGGTAGGTAAATTTGTTTACCTTTTGAGGGCTTTGCCTTTGAACCCTATAAGGGTGCTACTCTTTGACTCCACTCGCTGACCGACCAGTTAGATCGACCGCTGATGTGTCAACATAAAGTTATATTTAAAACCCTAATTTAACTTTAAATTATTGATATAGTATGATTCTATGTTTATAAATGTATGATTTATTGAGCTTGGTGCATATTTATAGCCCAAAAGACAAATGTGATTGAATTGATGAAATTATATTTACCCTAGGATTGGGAGCATCAATGTAAAATGGGCTATAAATATGTCACATTTATTTTCTTATACATGTATGAGATGCATGATATAAAAAGACATATTTAATATATATATGAGATGTATGATATAAAAGAAATTAGTTAAATAAATGTATAGGCGAACCAATGTATGACATATATGATTTATAATGAAATGATGAGATTGTTTCTAAAATTAAAACCTTTAGAATTAAAATATTAAGTCAAGTCTTCCAATGAAAAAAAATCATCAAGGCCTCGATTGGATATGTATATGCTTGCCAAAGTAAAGTATCATACTAATTTTGGTAAGAAGCGATAAAATAATAGTGATATCTAAATTACTATTATTGGGTTAGATTTAACAAGAAATACACTATGAACTCTTGATAACAAGCCTCTTTAATTTAGGTTATTCTTTCAAAAGGCTACCAACTTGTTTTTCTAAAGTTTTGTATCATTTGCATATATCTACTATTTGTTAAACATCAATTTGTAAGAAACTTATATGATACTATAATTAGTTTATCTTCTTTATCACTTCCATTAAAATTAGTTTCACTAAAACTAAGTTTTGAGTAAATCATTTTTTTGGTTTCATTATAATGAATAATTGTTGACTATGTTGTAACTAAACTAGATTTTTGTACTTTTTTTTATCGTTTTGAAAACATAAAGTAAACATTTAAAGTAATGTAGTGACTTATATTTTCTGAAATTTTATCTTTTAATTCTTTCTCACTCTAAGTGATGTTCATGGCCTTTGACTTCTTCACAAATGTGTTAGCACGGTTAGCTTAAATATGTGTGAAACTATCACATTTCATACATTGAGTACCTTTTTTTTTATTATTTTCAAAGGGATTGATAGGAACCTTGCTTTTTATAGAATTCTAGAAGTTTACTTATTTTTTTATCCAATTCTTATCAAAATTTTGTTAAAGTTTTTGGTTAAAATGATAATGGCTTTAGAATCATTATTGTTTGCTTCTATTTCATCTTTGACATCTTTCTATTTTGGCTTAAAAAGCTAAAATCTTGTCTTTTTTTCTTTGCTTCAAATTCATCTTGAATGTTCTGAGAGACCTCATTAGTTCCTGAACCTTTATTGAATTAATGTCTTTATTTTCTTTAATTGTCATGACTTTTGCTTGAAGTCTATATGGAAGTGTAATGTCTTTCTTATCAGCCTAGTTTCCAAATATATCTCACCTAAAACATAAGATTTTTTAGCAACATGATTTAATTTAGAATTAAATAACAACAAATTCATCATCTTCCATTTTAAGATTTTCAAATCTAAAATTCAAATCTAAAAGCAAGTATTTGAAGTTTAGAATGCTTCACTGTCAAATTTCCCTTATAGGTAACTTTATGAATATCTCACACTTTCTTTGTAGATTTATAAGTTGAAATCAACTTGAATTTATTCACATTTACAAACACTGAAGATTTCATTAAGAGTCTTGAAATTATGGTTTGACAGATTCTCTTCTTTGGTACTTTCTCTTCAAGTTTAAATATAATATTTTCCTTGTCATCGACCATGGTGGAAGGGGTTTAGCCAACTGGTATCACACACCATGTTTTTCATTAATGGTTTTGATGAAAGCTCTCACTTGCCTTTCAATAAAAGTAATTTATCCCATTAAGTAATAATGATTAAGAGATCGATCCTTGTTTTCTTTGTGAATCTATACCTATAATGATGAATTAAAAACACTAAAATTTCACTAGATATATTAATGACCTACTCTAATACTACATAAAGGATTCATTTAAGTGATTATTTACCAACTTTAATTGATTTAACTAATTAGTTAAAATATCATACCATTAAGTAAATAAAGAAGGCTAGAACTTTAACGTGGTTTGAATTTATCAATGGACTTAAATAATTACAAACATCAATGGACTTAAATATAAATAAAGACTTTTTTTTTTCTTTTTTATTGTCATTTCTATGTTGAATCTTTCGAGATAGTATTGTTTAATGAGATTTTCTCACTTTAACAGGCCAAAATTCCTTCATAAATTTAGCAAGATCTTCTTACTTGATGCCATTAAACTCCTTTCAGTTAGTACAAATCTTTCTCTTGAAGAATGTCTTGTTTGTCTCTTAAAGAATAATATTAAAAACATCTTCATAATAGTTAAAAGAACTAGTCACTAAGTTTATAAAAATATAAATTACAAACTTATAATTTATACCAAGTTGCTTTCACTTTAAAACATATAAGAAAACATTAACAACATGAAGAAATTAAAAGACGACAGATATATCAAAAAGCTCTCTCAAATTAACATTCCAAAGGAGTGGTTGCATAATTAGAAATATTATATATTTATAGTAAAACCCTAAACCTTATTGAAGGAATTTTTTCCTCAAATTGGAAAATAATATATCTTTCCAAATAGGAAGATCTCTCTCTTAATGAAAGCTTTTGTTTTTAAGTAATTCCTTTTGACTTCAAGTTATAAAATTGCCAACATAAATTTGGTAGTTATGCTTAAACTCCACAGTTTGCCTAAAATAACTGGTAAACTTGAATTCCTTATTCTTGAAAAATAAAATTAGGATGAACGGTAAACTATCTAATTCATTGCAACAAAAATATATTTTTTTTTTCTTTTTTGCAAGTTCAATCCCATCAAGGTAAAGTATTTATGGCCTAAGACAAGGAATGAGAATGCCTATTATTGGGGTAAGAGGTCAGATAGTTATCACTATCTTACGAAATACAAATGAGCAATAAGGGTAAAAGCTTGTGTTAAATTCTAGTTAATTTAATTTAGTTATAGATTTCCCATTAACACTTGAATAGTATACTAATAAATTGTAATATGGACAAGCATTACCAAAAGATCGATCACACGGATAATATGTTAAATTAATGCCTTTTTATTATTAAAACTTAAAATGAAGTAATGCAAAAGAAACTTGATATGAATGCAAAATAAACAAATAATATGAAGGTTTAATTAAATTAAAATAGGCACATGAAATAAAATAAACAAGAAAAATTTTAAAAGAACAAATCAAAAATAAAAAATCAATCAAAATAAAGGCACTAGGGTTTCAAGAATCTACCATTAATTAGCATTCTCATGGCAACTTTATGCAATCAAGATGTGATCTAATCACATGCTTTAGTTTTTTATTGATTATGAATTTAATTTTAGTGTGAGATTTAGACTTACCTATTTTAAAGCAACAATACTTTGGTGTGGGTTATTATGATCATGTGTAAAATGTATTAAGCACTATGAAAATAAAAAATCATGAAATAACAATGAAATTGGTAGAGTTATTATGTTATCACAATTCATTCATATTAGAAGCATTCAAGACGAAGGATTGGTATGGCCTTCAAAATCTTACAATAATATATCATAAACTATAAAGGCTATAATTTCAAATTATTTAACCATGCAATAATAATTTTTAAGCATACTAAAAATAAAAATTGCCATAATTAAGTATAAAAATTTCTTAAATTAACATAAAATCATGAAAGGCCTAATTAAGATTTTATTTATTGCCCTAATAAAGAAAGTTTAGCTACTAAAGAATAAGTACAAAATAATTAAAATTAAGAAAGAATCATAAAGGTAGAAGAAGAAAGCACCTTCTTGATCTTAATTTTCTTAAATCTATTCCTTGTCTTTCTTTATTTATATCTTGATCTTTCTGTTTCTTTCTTGAAGGTAAGAATATGCTCTCTTTATATAAAAGTAGTCATAACATAGTTATCCTAATTTTAAGTAAAATAACATATGATTTGCATAATCATTTTTTGACTATAATTTGAATTTTTTGACCTATCAAAATCTAGGACGTATATTGTTATAATTACAGCAAATGATGCATTTTTAATTTTCTAGTGAGTAAGATGTTTTTATAATAATAATAATATTTAAATTAAGATATTTTTTACATTCGTGTATTAATAATATCATTTTGTTTTATATATTTTGCATAATTTTATGTTTTTTTATATTTTGTTTACTATATAATATTTTATGCTTGTGTTTTAGAAAATGTGCAAGATTAATGCATAAATAAGACCAAGTGATGCAAACTCTAAAAATATTAATCTTATAACACCAACAATTAATCTTGATTTTCTCGGAATAAATATTGAAATATAACAATTTGAATTAAATTCAAGTCATGCGAAACTAAACTTTATATTAAAGAATCTCTACTCAATGATTAAAGAAATCAAGAACAAATGGTAAAACCCTTGATTAAATGTTTTATTAATCAAAAATAAAAAATATAAGGAAAAATGTTTGAACATAATAAGAGAAATCTTTTCATAAATTCATAAAATACTTTGAAAAAATAAAAAAAAGAGCAATTGTCAAAATCTTAATTGAGTAAAATATTATTTTTGTCTTGACAATATTATTTAAATCCTTTTATATAAAATTTATAATTAAATCTCCAAAATAACTAGAAATAAAATTCTAAAAATAGTGAAAAAAAGTATTTTATTATGTAGCATTCCTAAACCCACTAGCAAAGTAATAGCATAAAAATGTCACAAAACATATCTCATATATGTTATGCATCCTCTTTACAAATTTTTTACACTTCAAACATAATTTTGGAGTTGATATCGAATTTTGTTCAGCTTATATTTCTTGAATTAATCCTTGAAGCATAGTTTTGATCTTCTTTACTCTTGCCTTTATAATTAATCTAATTGACATGTACAAACAATCCTTGTGAGCTTGTTGTTATTGATTCTTGTCATTCTTCTTTTTACAAAAGAATGTAGCCATGAATCGTTGCCTATATTAAAAGAAAAAAGCTTAAAAATATTAAAAGTAGCACTAATAATATGCTTACTTGAAAGATCTAATCTGTACATATTATCATTAATTTGTTCAAAAACTTAGAATAGTCCATCTTCACTAGGATGTAATTTAGTCCTCTTTAAGCTAGAAATCTCTTGTTCTTTATACACACCCAATGAAAAATATTACATTACTTCAGTAAGATCTAAGGATGGCTTATATAGTATCTTGACTGCTTAAACTAACTGTAGAGATCATGGATGCCAAAGAAAACAATATCTTAGCTAGTAGGTCGGGTTATGAGACCTACACCTAATTATCAGGTTTAAAGATAACTAGTTTATACCTTTTATTGGTTTTAGTCGCATATTGCTCATTCCTTTTCTTAATGTATTGCTAAAAACACTCATGTAATTTTTTTAACTATTTCAATTTTCTTCTTACAATCAAGATTATCTCTTTCATTAATAGGTAAATAGAACAAATTTAAAGGTGTTTAAAGATTAAAACAATGAACAGTTTCAAATAGTGAATAGTGAATAGTAGTATGAACAATTTTATTACTGCAAATTTAATAAATGATAAACACTTTTCCTAATTTTTAAAATTTTTTTGAATGACAATATGCAAAAGATTAGATAAAGTTTTATCTACTAGTTGTATTTGTTTATCAATTTATGGATGAAAAATTATAGAAAATAGCAATTTAGTTTTGATCTGACCTTACAAAACCTTCTAAATGTAGTTGTGGAACTTAACATTTCGATCAAATACAATGCTTCCTAAAACACCATGGAGTCATATTATCACCTTAAAGACTAAATCCATAATATTAGTTAGATCATCAATTTAATGACAAGTTAAGAAATATGCAATCTTCAAAAATCTATCAACAATTACAAAAATTCCTTTTTGATATAAGTAAATCTAAAACAAAGGCCATGAAAATATTAACCCAAAGCTCATTTGGTATAGGTAAGTGTGTATATAATCTATGAGGTAAAACTGTAATGCCTTAGCTTAAATTTTATTGTTTTGGCCATGTCCTTAAGTGTGTGTGTCTATATATATATGCGTGTGTGTGCATGGATAAGTATGAATTTGGATTGAAATTTGGAATAAGATTATAGAAGGCCCAGGACCAAAGAAGAAAGAAAATAAAAAAAAAAGGAGAGAAAAAGAGAGAATAAATAAAAAAGAAGAAGAAAGGAAGAAAGGAAAACCAGAAAGGGAGAAGAAAGAAGAAGAAAAAAAGGGGGAAGAGATTTAAGATAATACATTCCTTTTACTTTATTTTGGAAAGAAAAATATTTATATTTAGTGTGAAAATTGTTGAAAATTGTTGAAAATTGGATGAAAATTAATGGATTTTATTTTGCTAGTTTACAAGTTAAAATTACAACTATTTTAAGTTTTTGAACTCTAAATTAATAGGTTTTGGGTTGAATTTCATAATTTGATTAAAAAATTTCTCAAGAATTGTTAAAAATTAGATAAAAATTTGTGACATTTTGATTAGCAGTGAAAATGCAAAAATTTTAAAAATTTATATTATTTTGTAAATTAAGAAGATTTATTTACAAATACTTAAAAGTTTTTGGGTCATAATAGAATTTTTATAATTTAGTGTAAAATTGTACATTCAAAAAATTTTAGGCTTAGATTATAAATATTTTTAAAATATTTTTGTAAATTTTTATATTTTAAAGGATCATTTTATAATTTATTATTATTAATAATTGTTATTAGTTCATTTTAGTGATTATGCATTAATTTTGTAAAATACTATTAGGTGGTGAGAGTCAAGAAAAAGCAGTGGGGCCACAAAAGTGCTGATTTCTTTTGATTCAAGTAGATAATGAATATATAATTGAGTACTGTAATATTTTGAAAAATTGACAAGTAGGATTTTATATTAATTTATTGTGAAAAAAGTAAATAAATAAGTAAAAGGAATTTATTTATAACATATGAATCCTTTATTTTAAATTAAATATTTTTACTTTATTTTGGAGGTATAACTTGAAAATTAATATTCAAATATCATAATAAATATTTTGTGACGTTTTGTATAAATTTTTCAAAACTTAACAATGATGTTATGATTAAATTATACTTTTGATGTTATGAAACGTTGTAAAATATCAGAAATAAATTATTTTGTTATTACTGTGTGTGTTTGGATTATGCACTAGTGTAAGGCATTTTGTTGGTACTAATGACATAGACTTGAGTTCAGTCACTTGATAAAACTAATAAACTTGAAATCATGAATGACAATCCCTAGGTATAAATTTCTAAAAGTACGCAGGCAACACATTTTTTTGAACGACAATCCTTAACCCCAAAACTATACATTGCATATGGTAATAGCCAAATTGCTTTGTTATTTGTTATCATTAGTATAGTTTATGCTTATTTATGAGATGAATAATTTGGAAGCATAATAATTATTAATTTTCTTTAGAAACCCTTTTTTATATGTGAATATCTACTAGACTTTGGCTTATTATTTATTTTTTAAGTTTTTTTATAGCAGCCAAAAAATAGGTGAACATGGAGAAAACTTTATCATTTTACTAAATATATTTTGGAAAAATAATTTTACTGTGTATATTGTATTTATCAAAAAGTTAAAAGTAATTTAGAGATTATACATACTTAGTTAAAATAATATACTAAGTTTTGATACGATAAATTTGTTATAGTGGTTATAATTTGAAATTTCATAAAAGATATTAAAAGTATTGCAATAGTTTAAAATTTGCAAGTTTATATTTGTAGTGCCTATATTATGAAAAAAATTATGCCAAAACATCCAAAACAACGTTCTTTTAGTTTAAATTATTTTAACAAACCTTAAATCACAAATCATAATTATGAGGACGTAACAACTTAATATCAGAACTTAGGTTATAGATTCTATAGGCATCTTTTTATAGTTAGATAATAGTTGTAATATAATATTATGTCTATTTCACTGTAATATTTTAACTATTATGAATTATATCATACATTTCAGTATGTTTGAGAATAATAGAGAAATCTATCATCATTTTCATAAAAAGAGGTGAGTTTGAGAAATTTTGTTAGATAATGTAGGAATTTATTAGTGAAATTCGTGGTTTTACAAATAATAGGTCATTTAATCATAGTGATGAATTTAATGAATTTAAATTAGGAGTACATTAGCATTTAATGAATTTAAAAAATTAAATCTACCAAGTTTTAGTAGAAAAGCTAACTCATTGATTATTGAGGAGCGAGTTATGTAAATTGAACATATCCTTGATGAGTTCCAATTACCTAAAGAAATTTGGGTTAAACTTATAACTTTTTAATTTATTGAATATGCTAATCATTAGTAGAATACTCTAAAGATTTCTAGGTAAGAGAAAGAATAGAATTGGGAAGCTGTCAAAGAGGCTTTCTTGAGTATATATTTTCCTAAAGTATTATATGATGCTATGTTGGATGAGTTTATACATCTAACTTAAGGTAATATGTCAATATCGTAGTATGAAGCCAAGTCTGAAGCCTTAAGTTATTTTGCTACTCCTCTAGTTTTAAAAGGAAAGGACAAAATCAAAAGATTTCTAAAAATGGTTAAAGCCTTCACTTAGACATGCATTAGTAATGTTAAACCTTGAAGAATATCCCAAGGTAGTATATTATGCCTGAATGATTAAATAAATAAGGAAGAGGTAAAGCAAAGAGTAAAGGAATCCAAAAAAAGAAGTTTTGAACAGAAAGCATTAGGATGGAGGGAAAAAAGGCAGATGAGGGTTAAATCCACATCTCAGAATAGTAGAAGCTTTTGTATGGCTACTAAACTTTATTTTGATCTAGATATTTAGGCCACTATAAAAATTTATGTCCACGCTTAAATGAGCTCAAAGTTAAATAGTTAGTTTTGGTGAAAGGAATACTCAAAATATATCGTAATAATTTTAACAAAATAGACAATCATAATAAAGACAAAATGAACAGCTGTATTAGAGATTTTAGCAATTATAAAGTCGTGATAGACTAAAAAGTCGGGGTAGGATTTTTGCACTTACACAAAAAGTGAATAGGTGAGACCATACAGTTGTAGAAGGTATTTTTCTTTTATTTAATATCAAAATTGAAATTTTGTTTGTTTCTGATACTATTTATTCTTTTGTATATTTAGTTTTAGTGTCTTGGGTTTAAAAGTTAAACATTTAGAATGAAAACTGTTAGTTAAAATGTTTATTAGACATAGTACGAATTTTGATCAAATTTATCAAGATTGTAAAATTAATGTAAAGGTCACAAAATATCTATAAGAAAAAAGACATAGTATAAACTTATCTTTTCTAAGTGTAATTATAGATTGTCAAAAAATAAAAGAGTTACTATTGCTCTTCCCTGTGGTGACAGATTTCATATCTCTAGAAATATAAATAGCAGTTAATTTTGTTCTTTTGCTGAGTATGAGGTACATAAAGATTATCTAAGATGGATAGCTAATCCATGTTATTGAGAGAGTGTTGAATAAAAAAACACAACATATTCTTGTAGTTAATGAACTTTCTGATGTTTTTCTTAATGATTTACTTAGTGTGCCATCAAAAGCTCATTGTAAGATGGCTTCAGTAGAATTGCGAGAGTTGAAAGAGTAGTTGTATGAAATGCCAAATAAAGGATTCAAAGATCTAGTACATTTCTTTAGGATGCACGAATTTTATTTGCTAAAAAAGGGATAACAACCTAAGACTGTACTTAGACTAGAGATAACTGAATCATGTGATAGTAAAGAATAAATATTTGTTATCTAAAATTGATGACTTATTTAATTATGTGTGTGGTTTCATAAAAATTGATCTTTAATCAGGCTACCACTAGCTAAAGATTAGAGAAAAAAATATTCAAAAAACTATTTTTTATATAAGATATGGAGACTTTAAATTTGTAATAATATTTTTTAGGTTAACAAATGCCCCTGTAGCACTTATGGACTTGATGCACCAAGTCTTTCATTCATATCTTGATAAATTTATATTGGTATTTATGAATAATATTTTGATTTACTCAAAAACACTAGAACATGAACATCACTTGAGAATTTTTTTTATAAGTACTGAAGGAGTATTGACTATATGCTAAATAGAATAAATGTGAGTTTTGGATGATTGAAGTAAAAATTTCTAGGACTTATGATATTCGAAAAAGGTACTTTTGTTGACCCTGCTAAAGTAAAAGTAGTGTAAAATTGGGATAAACTAAAAAGTGTGAGAAAAATAAAAAATTTTTTTGGGTTAGCAAGATATTATCATATATTTGTAAAAGATTTTTTTGAATTCCTACACCACTGATATGATTAACAAGAAAACGAGTGATGTTTGAGTAACGTGATAAATGTAAGCAAGTCTTTGTGGAATTGAAAAAGTGGTTAACTTTTACTCTAATTTTGATTATTTTTTAATATAGTATGGGATATACTATCTATTGTAATGCTTTAAAAGTAGGAAATAGTTATGTTTTAATGCAGCAAGATAAAGTAATAGTGCATTATTCATGTTAGTGAAAAACACATGAATAAAATCATCTTACTCATGATTTAGAGCTTATAGTTACTGTTTTTGCATTAAAAATATAGAGATATTACTTATATAGGAAAAAGTTTGAAGTATTTTTTAATTATAAAAACTTTTGATACTTATTCACTTAGAAAGAACTAAACCTAGGATAGATCAGATGGATGAATTCTTAGAGGATTATAATATTACTTTATAATACCATCCTAGTAAAGTTAATGTGTTAGCAAATGCATTAAGTAAAAAGTCTTAAAGCATCTTAGCTGGCTCCTTCTGTCATAGATGAAAATTCTTTAAATATTTAGAGAAATTTGATTAAAGAATTGATGAAGCAAGAGATTAGCCTAATTTATTTAATTTAATAATCCATCCTACTATTGTTTGGAAGGTGATTAAAGTTCAATAAGATGACCCTAAAATGCAAATAGTACGTGTTAAATTAAAAAATGGTGAGACAATTGATGAATGATCAATTAATTCATATAGAGGTTTAAGGTTTGCAAAAGACTATTTGTGCCATTGGTGGAGTCACTTAAAGATGATATTCTAAGTAAAGCTCATAAATCTAGTTTATTATTTATCCTGAAAGCACAAAAATATTAAGTAAACAGTGTTGGTAGAAAGGAATGAAGAGAAGTGTGGACAAATTTATGGCTAAATGTTTGGTATATTAACAAGTAAAGGTAGAACATTAGAAGTTAGCTAAATTACATAAGCCCTTCTTTGGTGTCAGGATTGAAAATGAGAGCATGTGACTATAAATTTTATGAGAGAACTTTCTAAGACTTGAAAAGGTTATAATGGTATATAAGTAATTGTGGATATGCTAACAAAATTTGTTCACTTTTTACTTGCCAAGAATACATATTTTCCTGATGCTTTAAGTAAATTACACCTTCAAAAAATAGTTAGATTGCATAGAGTACCTTTAGTTATTGTTTTTGACAAGAACCCATTATTTGCATCTAGATTCTTGAGGACTTTAAAGAAAAATATGGGTAGTAAGTTAAATTTTAGTATGGCATATTATTCTCAAATGAACAAACAGTCTGAAAGAGTTATACAAATAGTGGAAAAGATGTTCAGATCTTGTATTTTATATTTTCAAGGCTCATAAGGTAAACCTTTGGTAAAATTTGTTTACAATAATAGTTATTAGTTTATTTGGAATGGCATAGTTTGAGTCATTGTATGAAAGGCCTTGTAGATCATTAGTATGTTGGGTAAAAGTTGGTGAAGCTCTATTAGCAGGTCTTATAATGGTGAGAGAGATTACTGAGAAAGTGAAATTAATCAAGCAACGACTTCTTACAGTCCAAGGTCATTAAAAAAGTTATGTAGACTATAAAAAGAGGCCATTTGAGTTTACGATGGATGATCATGTATTCTTAAAGGCTAACCTTAACTTGGTATTACTAGGTTTAGAAATGGTGAAAAACTAACTGCAAGATTTATTGATTCCTTTGAAATATTGGAACAAGTTAGTGAAGTGGTTTATAAATTAGCATTGCCATTTTAATTATCAAATATTTATGATATTTTTCATGTTTCAATGCTTAAAAAGTATCAACTGAACTTTTCTCATGTTTTGAACTAGAGAAATTTTACTTTGACTGAGGATGTTTTTTATGAAGGAAAATCGATTTAGATTATCGATCGTAAAAAGCAATTACTTTGTAAAAAAAATATTTTATTAATAAAAGTCTTGTAACAACATTATAGTAGAGAAAAAGCTACTTGGTAACTAAAATCTAAAATATCAAAAAAAATATCCTCATTTATTTTAAAATTGAATGTATGCTTATTAAAGTTTTGAGGATGAAATTTTCTTAAAAAGGGAGAATTGTAATAACCAAGCCTAAATTTTTTTGTAAGCAAACCTATATATATATGCAATAAAAAATATATAAAATAAATGGTTTACTTTCTAAAATTCATACAATAAATTCTAGTATTATTATATGTATATAATACAATGTAGTAAGTATGTGCATACTTATTATTAAAAACTTTTACCAAATCACAAATATAGATCAATTAACTTTGCGTCTATTTGGTATTTACATAATTAAGAATCTATCTCGGAGTGCTAACTCCTATGATTTGAATGTGTGATACTTTATTTATTCTTCGTTTCTTAAAAATAAGGATGCAAAATTAAACTTTAAACATACTTTTAAAATGTAAATATTGCATATTTATATTGTTATTTTAGATTTTTAATTTAAATTTAACCTATTTAGTTAGTTTTTCTTATAAAATTTAATTTATTTAATAAAATAATGAGTTTTATTCTCATAATATTAACAGTAATACTAAAATCTAATTTTAGTATTACAAGTAATTAGTGGTATTTAACAACACATCATGACTACTAAAATGATGAGAATATCAGTAATTTGATATCACTTTATCCGTGATTAATATACCATAAAATTTAATCTTTTTATCCTAAATATTTTTGAGCACGAGATATAAATGTGTTATCCTTATATAGTTTAATTTTATATTTTTTAGATATCAAAACATCTCATTTTTAATGGTGGAGACCATGATGATTTCAAATTTAAGGATCATATACACCATTATCACTATGAGAATAATTTATGACATTCATATAATAATCCACGTATAGTTCTCATAATGAGTCGATCAAGTACATTAGTTCACTAACTTGTACCTATTTGTTGACTTAATATCTCATATCATAACACACATATGTTGTTATCAGTTACTATAGATACTAGTTTCTATGTATTATTGTTACTCTATTCATAACAATGCTTGACTAGAAACATTTAAGAATAGTGTTCAACCAATTAAACTTACTATTTTAAAAGTATTATTATGTTTATTAAATACACATATATGTAATAATGAAATAATGAAATAATATATATATAGCTTAAAAATGTCATTATACAAATATATTAGATATTCAAAATACTATTAGATTTAGAGTATATACCAACATTTTTAATGTTTTTAAGCCCAAATTTTATTGTTTTAGCCCATGTCCTTCAGTATATAGATATGGTGGATAAGTATGAATTTGGATTAGAATTTGGAAGAAGATTATGGAAGCCCCAAGAAGAGAGAAGAAAAGAAAGAAAAAAGGAAGAGAGAAAAAGGAAAAAAAATGAAAGAGAAGAAGGAAAGAAGAAAAGGAAAACGGAGAAGGAGAAGAAAGAAGGAAGAAGGAAAAAAAAGGGGGGGGGAAAGAGATTTAAAGTGATACTTTCCTTGTGCTTTATTTTGTAAACAAAAATATTTATATTTAGCTTACAAATTATTGAAAATTGGATGAGAATAAATGAATTTTATTTTGATAGTTTAAAAGTTAAAATTACAATTATTTTAACTTCTTAAATTTTAGACTAATAGGTTTTGAGTTCAATTTGATAATTTAATTCAAAATTTTCTTGAAAATTAGATGAAAATCTGTGAAATTTTGATTCGAGGGTAAAAATATAAAAATTATAGAGTTTTATATTATTTTATAAATTAGGAGGATTTATTTTTAAATAGTTAAAAATTTTTGAATCATAATCAAATTTTTTATAATTTAGTATAAGATTATAAATTCTACAAATTTTAGGATTGGATTGTAAATATTTTAAGGGTATTTTTATAATTATTCATATTTTAGAAACTTTTTTGTAATTTACTATTATTAATAATTTTTATTTTTGAGATCCAAAATTCTAGAATTTTCTAGACCGAATCTTAGATTTATTTAAGGATTAGAGATTTATTTATATTTTAATATAAGCAATATATACTATTAGTTTATTTTTATGATTATGCATTGATTTTGTAAAATGATATTACGTAATGATAATGAAAGGTAAGAAAAAGCGATGCAGCCATAAACGTACTGATTTTTTTTTATTTAAGTAGGTAATTCACATATAATTGAATATTTTAATATTTTGAAAAGTTGAAAAGTAGAATTTTAAACTAATTTGTTATGAAAAAATAAATAAAATAAATTTATTTATAGCATACAAATTTTTTATTTTGAAATAAATATTAATACTTTATTTTAGAGGTATAACCTGAAAATTAATATTCAAGTATCATAATTGCTATTTTGTCATGTTTTGTATAAAATTTTTTAAGAACTTAATAATAATGTTACGAATAAATTATGCTTCCGATATTATAAAACGTTGTAAAATATTATGAATAAATTATTTTCTTGTTACTGCATGTATTTGGATTATGCAATAGTGTAAGATATTTTGTTAGTACTAATGACATAGGCCTAAGTTTAGTACATGGTAAAGTCAATATACTTAAAATCATGGGTGGCAATCTCTGAATATAAAACTCTTAAAGTAAACAGGTGACACCTTTTTTAAACAATAGTCATTGAGAATAGTGTCCTAAAACTATACGTTGCACATAGTAATAATTAAATTATTTTGTTATTTGTTATCATTAGTATTGTTTATGTTTATTAATGAAATGAATAATTAGAGAAAATATGTGAATATAAAGAAAACCTTATCTTTTTGCTAAATATATTTTGAAAGAATAATTTTGCTATGCATATTATATTTATCAAAAAATTGTAAGAAATTTAGAGATTGTATATTTTTAGTTAAAATAATATATTAAATTTTGATATAATTAGTTTATTATAATGGTGGTAGTTTAGAATTTTATAAAGGATATTGAGATTATTGCAAGAGTTTAAAATTTATATATTCATATTTGTAGTGTCCATATTGTAAAGAAAACTCTACTAAAAAGTTCAAAACCATATTCTTTTAGTTTAAATTATTCTAACCAACTTTAAATCATGAACCATAATTTTTAAAATGTGACAAAAGCCTTCGATTTAATCTACCTACATGCTACACATCTAACATAAATTTTTTTTCACGCTACATTTCATTTTAGGTCAAAAGAAATGCTCTAATAACACATCTAAAATCTTTTTGGCATCAAAGTGTCCTATTGAATTTCCCCTATATGCCTCACAGACATATAACTTTTGCATAGATTTATTAGGCACACAAAGTTCATTCTCTTGAAAGAAGCACCCATTTAGTTTATAGAATTTTCCAAAAGCCACATTTTCACATGCTTTATATACACTAGCAAAGTTAATATCATTGACATACAACTCTTTAATATGCTCCATTCATTTGTCATACCTTTTGTTCAACTTTGCTTGTCCTATTAGGTGTTTTAAAGACTTATGGTAAGTATGTATGATGAATTTCTTTAATTAAAAGTAACGTTGTCAAGTCATTAATGCTCTCACCAATTCATAGAGCTCTTTTATTATATTTTGGATAGTTTAATTTTGTCCTATTAAGTTTTCATTTAAATAAGATATTAGTATGCTTTCTTACTTCAAAACAGTTCTAATACTTTCTTCTAAGGCATTACACTCTGTCTCAAAAATTTTAGAAAAGTTAGATAATGCTAACAAAGGCACAAAGCTTAACCTTTCTTTTATTGAGTTAAATGCACACTGTTGTTCATTATTCTATTTAAATCCAATATTTTTTTTTTTAACAATTTCAGTGAGTGGTGTAGTTAGTGTACTAAAATTTTTAACAAAATATTTATAAAAATAAGCCAAGCCATAAAAACTCCTCACCTTAGTAATAAACATTAGCATTGGCCATTCTTTATTAACATTGATTTTTTCTCATCCACTTTTATTCCTTTTGCACTAACAATATAACTTAGTAACACAACTTTTTTTATGCAAAAAAAAAAAAAAATTACTTCTTTAAGTTCGCATACAACTTTTCTTTTCTTGACCTATAAAACACACAACATAATAGACCATAATAAGCCTGCTTATAAATGCACATAATACATGATTTATTAATGTCATAAATACATTAGGTGTATTAGTTAGATTAAATGAGATGACTAATAATTTATATGGCCCACATTTAGTCTTGAAGGTAGTTTTCTATTCATCACCCTCTTTTATCTTAATTTGGTGATATCCACTTTTTAAGTAAATTGTTGAGAAAATACATGATCATGTAATTTATCTAATATGTCATCTAGTCTAGGTATAGGATGTTTATATTTCACCAAGATATTGTTGACTATTCTATAATCAATACACATTCTTAATGATCTATTCTTCTTAGGCACAAATAGTTTCAAAACTACATATAGACTCATACTATCTTTTGCATACCTTTTAGGCTAGTCAACTGCTCAACTTGCCTTTGAAGCTCATTTGTTCCCCAAAATTACTTCTATAAGCTAGTCAATTAAGTATGACAGCACTAGATATAAAGTTAATTTAATGTTCCATTCCTCTAATGAGTGGTAACTCACTAGAAACATCACCCATAACCATGAGTTGTATGCATAAGGACAACCTCACATAACATTTTATCCAAATCCTTCCCAATTGAAAAGTAACCATTACTTGCCTAATTACTCGTGCTTTTATATTTATTCAACCATTGAAGTTTATAAGGCCTATGGTACTTTATGGTAGGTAAGTTCAATTTCTTGTCCTCTTTTACATTAGTAGTCTTAATCATACGTGTTTTCATCTTATTGTGGTAGTCCTTTACACTTTTAGACCTTTGAGTAAGGCTTTATGATTTATAATACAAATTCTATAATAGTTGTTAAGGATAAAATACCTCTTTATAATAGTTTTTAGCTCACCATAAGACTTAATAGGTCTCACATGATTTTTTGTTTAATTTATTAATAATTGATTCTATTATATGATTGCACAATCAATAAATTCAATGACAAGCAATATTATAGTTTTCTCTTTTGAATAATTTTGTAATAAAAAATAAATTCTACCTTTTATACCCTTTCTTGGTAGACTTTTAGATTATTATGGTATTGAAAAAGCGATATCTTCATATTAATATTCCTCAAGTTCTTAACTACTACATTTTAGACTTTATGTTCTTTTCTAACTTTTCTATTACGCATTCCAAACCTTAGTTTAAATCCATTAATATACAACATTAACTCTCTATCCTTTTCAACCAAATTCTCATCCTTATTATTAAGTTCAAAACTTTCTGCATGTGCAAGCCTATCTTGCCTTTTAAGATTAAACACTTTATTATTTTGTCCTCTTTGTAAAGTAGTAAGGAAATTTTTTAATCTATCCATTTTTTCATATATTTCGTTAAATATAATATTCATTATCTTAAATTATTGTTGGATGGCTTCGAATGTAAAAAAGTGCTTTTTTCTTCTTTTCTTATTAGATTAGTCACTCTTATGAGACATATTTAAGAATTACAAAAAATTGTTAGTAATAAATCTCGCCACACTCCCTTACATGTTTGCCCTTAATTTAATTTTTATATATAATAAGCTCACATTTTCTTACCTTTTACCACTATAACTTCCTTTTTTAGTTCTTTATTGAACTAAATAAACTCAACCATGTAATTTTTTATAGTATTCAAGCTAACACAAAAATAAAAAATTAATATCAAAACTAAATTTTTAAAAGCAAATAAACTTAAAAAGAATTCACAAATAAACAAAGAAGATGAATTGATTGCAAAAATAATAAGGAATTTTATATCTCTTATAAAGATACTAATTATTTTTTTGTTGTAATTGATGTTTCTTCTTTCTCTTGTGTTTTTTTTCACTTTTTTTCTTGCTATTGACATTTTTGCTTTTGTTTTTTTGGTTGCTAATTTAATGCAACATGTATTAAAATCAAAAGGTGAAACTTGAACAATTATAATAATCATACAAAAATCACAAAAGACATTCAAAATTAATTTTTGTAATCTTAACAAGAATTGAACATAAACAAAATAAAAAGACACAATTTAACGAGAAAAAAATATAGTAAACAAAATAAAGTGCCATGTGAATAAGCCTTGGATGAACAATAACCTTATATGAATAGTATCTACAAACAATACTTAATGAATAAGAATTTTTTTTATAACAAGATACATAAAAGAATTAAAAGATAATTAGAGTTAATTTTAGAACCAAAGTTTTGACACGAAATTGATGTAAACTCCAAGAATAAATCTCAAAACCCAACAATTTCAATTAAAATTTAAGGTCTAAAAAAGTTAAAATTTAAATTAAAGAACTTCGTCCCAATAACTAAAAGAATCAAAAACTAGTGCTAAAAATTTTAGCCTAATGATTCATTAATCACGAACTAAAAGTATAAGAAAATATGTTTGAATACCATAAAAGAAATATTTTGATAAGTTCACAAAATTATCTAAAGAACCAAATTAGAGCAATTTTTGAAATTTTAATTGAATAAAATTCAATATCTCTTTATTATGTTGTTTAAACCACTTTTTATAAGGTTTATAATTAAAATTCTAAAACAACTAAAAATAAAAGTTCTTAAGTAATAAAAAAATAATTAATTAAGATATATACCTATTTAGTATTCTTAAACACGTTAGAAAAGGCATCACGCAAAAGCATACTTAAAATGTCACAAAACATATTCTGTATATGATACGTATCCTTATGACATGCTTATATTACATTGACAAGCTTTCGACATTTTTTTTTTAAACTCAATTTCATGATTGATTCCATCCTTGATGTTCTCAAATTTTGTTCAGTCCAAATTTGTTGAATAAATCCATTATGTACCATTTTGATCTTATTTGCTCATGCCTTTATAATTGGTCCAATTGGCATATGCAAACAATTGTTGTGAACTTGTTGTTGTTAATTGTTATCATTAAACTTCCTCTTAATTATCTTAGAAGATTAAAACCTTTTATTCACTATGGCAAAAATCCTAATGTTTATATTATGTTTCAACTTTGTGTTATTAAATGGAAATATTATTTAATGTTATATTACATTAATTATTTTAGTAAATATAAGAGTAAGTGATTATATGTTTACTTTTCCAAAACATAGCGACTTTGGTGAAGTGCTAAGCTTTTCAAATTTCTTTCATTTTATGCATTACAATGAAAAAGATTGTTGAATTTGTTATGAGACGTAGTATGCACATGTAAATATTTATTTCATTATTTTAAAAAGTTAAAATTATTGTTTGATTAATTTGATTTTTTAAAATTTCATTATGAAATTGAATTTTGATTTTATTATTTCAAAAAGTTATATTTATTTTCTACTTAACCAGATTATTTTATTTTATTTTTTAATAAGAAAGGTTGGTTAAGATATACAAATGATATTTTAATCTCAACCAATTAACAGTGAAGAGTTGCCTCGACCAAGTGTTTGGTGATAAATTATACTTAAGGGACTTGATAAATGTAATTAAGTATGCAATTATTTTCAATTTTCTTAATTTGATGATCATTATTTATGCACTGGGTTGAAGTTACTCGATTTAAATGGGAGAAAACTAAAACATTGTCGAAGATGAGTAAAAATGATTTGCAGACTACAATACATAAGTTAAATAACTTGTTATAGGAAACTTTTTTTTTTCAATGCGGCAACCCTATGCTTGCATTAACTCTTTAAGCAACACCAAAAGCCTTCACAATATGGAGGTTCTTTCTTCTATTCTTTTTGCATAAAATACACTCAATGTATCTTAGATTTCTTAAGAACTCAACCTTATTTCTCATTTTCTAAGTCACCCTCAAGTTTATCTAAATGGGAAAAAAAATAGAAGGTATGAGCTAAACATAATACTCAGTAAAAATACAATTATTCACCTATGTTAGTTTTACAAAAATCTAGGTAGATAATATAAATTATTATGTCCATTAGTATTAACATCATGGATGATACAAACTTTTAAAAAATTTAGAGTTTATATGTAATCTATATAATATATAATTAAAAAAATTATTAATGATTCAATTTAATTATTTGTATTAATCATATGATCATATATCAACGATAGTAACAATGAGACCACATAACAATTACATTAAATGAAGTGCTACAAATAGGATTATACAATAACGTATTTTGTATGGATTTAGGGACAACAAAAAAAACATGCTAATTGTAATTTTGATTTAAATTTTGGTATTAATGTCTTTAGTTTCTCTATTGTTGTTCGAAGAAAGTTGGTTTTATTAAAGAAAAAGTAGAGCTGCCAAGTAGAGTTAGTTAATATTTGTTATGTTTGTTAAATTTTAGTCTTACTGCTTGTAAGCTTTAGAAGCTAAGGTTGTAACGGATTTAAACATACTCAAGTTTGCACATCATGAAATAGAAAGAGAATGCTTTCTTTTGAATTTGGGCTTTTTTTCTTCCGTTTCTTCTTCATGCTGGAGCTTGTGCTCTATTTTTCTTTTGATTGTTTTAGTTTTACATTTCTCAATTTATTCTTGGATCAACTTTTGCAAGTTTTTAGAGTATTTTCTATTGAATATGATAACCAACTTAATGATTTCATCGCATTTTCAAAGTTAAATATACAAACCAGAATAGTCTTCAAGCAATCTAAATTACAATTTATAAAATATAAAATATAAGCTAAAAACAAATGGTATAGTCTTCGATATTCAAGTTAATCAAAATGTCCTTTTATTGATGATCTTGCTAGAATTCTTAGAATGCTTATTACCTAGAATCTTATATTGAATAAATTAATAAATAAAATTTAAAACTTGAAAGTTAAATAACTTACTTGTTTTTTTAACTTTTTAAAAAATTCAACTCTTTAAAACTTTAGAAGGGTTATGAAACCTTCCTTTGTGTTTTGTCCACCTTTGATTGAACTTACTTGAGTTTGGATAAGTTTATTTGAGATAAAATTGATGATTTTTTTTTTTTATGTTCAAAGCATCAAAAGAGAGCAAAAATTCCAAAATAGGAATTTTGAAAATTTTCTTAGGTTTTTTTATATTCTTCTCACCTTTTTATATGTCAAACTAATACATCTCATATGCAAGTCACATGCCTTTATTAAAATAAATTCGATTTTATCTCAAATTATACCCATTTGGTTATAATTGTGCCAAACACTATCTTGTAATTATGCTACTTTTTTACTTAATAAATTACACATATTTACTTTAATAATTAATAGATAATCATATTATATATTAATTATTTGCTAAATTATATAATCATATTATATTTATTTTGATTTATAAATTAATATATAATCTCATTATACATTAATTTATTTAAAAATTATTATAATAACATTTTAAGAAATACATTATATTCAAGTACTCAAACACCTGAAAATTCTCTCTAGCACTTGAAAATGATCTTAAGTAAGTTCTTTATCAATTTAAGTGTGACTCAATAAATTTACAATGAAGCAGGCAGTAGATGTATATTAAAATTTTGAATTAAATTTCTTAATGTAAGCAAACCAATACATAAATATATAATAAAATTTTACAAAAAAAATTTAGTTTGCTTTTAAAAATCTATGCGATAAACCATAGTGTTATTATATATATATATATATATATATATATATATATTTCAATACTATAAATGCATACGTACCTTTAAATAAATAATCTTTGTCAAACCATGAATACAATCAATTATTTCTACATTTTTATAGTATCCACACGATCAGAAATTTAATCAGAGTGTTAGCTTTTATAATTTAAGTATGTAATGTTTTGTGTATTTTTCTCTTCTCAAGAGTAAAGATATAAAAACAAATCCTAAACACATACTTAAAAATGTAAATATCACATATTTATATATTACTATTTTAGATTTTTAATTTTGACTTAAACTATTTAATTAAATTTTTTATAAAGTCTAATTTATTTAGTAAAATAATACTAATAAATTTAGTCTAATTTTTATATAATGGTTTAGTCCATTTAGGATTTTTGTGTGTGTATGTGTGTGCACACGTGTGTGTATATATACTATTAATCCTAATGTACGACCCAATAAATTTTTGTAACATTAACAGTAATGTCAAAATCTAACTTTAGTATTACAAATAATGAATAGTATCTAATAATACATTATGACTACCTAAGTGACAAAAATATTAGTAGTTTGACATCATTTTATTCGTAACTAATATTATCGTGTAATTCAATCCTTTTATTCTAGATATCTTAATTGAATATAAGATATGGAATATATCATTTTCATATGATTTAATTATATATTTTTTTAATATCTTAAGTAAACTTATTCTATCAAATAAAATCAATATCACTTATTAATTTATTTGAGTATAATCATACTTTTTTAAAAATTCACTCAATCAAAGGGTCCAAAATATCACTCTTATTATATAGTAGGGACAAATTCTATGTTGATCACATACATCCCTTTATACAAATTATAACATATTTAATTATTTTTTTCATAGTCTATTTTATTATAGATAACGTTTGAAAATATTAAAATATATCATTCTCTATGTTAGGAACCATGATAATTTCAAATTTAAAAATTACATATACCATAATCACTATAAGAATAGTTTATAACATTCATATAATGATCCACATAACATTCTCATAATCAGTCAGTCCAGTATATTAGTTCACTAATTTGTACTTATGTGTTGAATTGATATCTCATATAACACATACAAATTGCTATTAATTACTATACATACTAGTATTCATGCATTATTATTACTGTATTCACAACAATGTTTGATACGGACATTTAAAAGTAATGTTTAACTAATTAAACTTGTTATTCCAAAAATATTATTACATTTATTAAATATATAAATATGTAATAATAAAATAATTAAATAAAATATATAAATCAAAATATCATGATACAAATGTATCAAATAACTAAAATACTATTGAATTTAGGATATATACTAATAGTTAAATAATTTAATATTTAATAAATCATCTTATAATTAGGTAAATAAGTCTACAAATGAAGATAGACATTTAATAATATATTATAACTATCCGAATTATAATGAAATGATAAGTTTTAAAATGAACCTTTTTATAATCGATTGCCGTGCAATTTAATCTTTTTGCAATACTGTGTTTTGATTATATCAAGGTCATGATAAACTAGTTGAAACCTTTATATCCAATGTTATGTATAATAAATTTTAAGATTATGATTTCTAAATTGTATTCTCATTGAAAATTACTTCTCAATCATACACTTTACCTTAGCTAAAGATTTTTTGAATCATATCTTTATCATTCATATAAAACATACTCTTATAATGTACTCAAAGTGATTGATTCCTTATTAAACATCTACTTATCTCTATAAGTGTTGTACCATACTCAAAAACTACCTATAATAAACCTCATTTAGATTCATTTCGAATAATACTAAAGTATAACATTTCACCCACAAGATAACTATGAAGTTCTCAAGTTTAAGGATCACTTATATTATTGATGTAAAGAATATTTAATTAATAGTTAAATATAAGTACTATTTGGACATTTCTATTGTGAGTTAATTCAGTGAACTCTTTCTCTAATAAGCACCTACATATTTGTTTTAGTGTCCACACACAAATGATCTATAAAAACAATCACTCTTTTCACGTAGTGTGTACTAGTTTATTTGATACTATAAAAATCTCATTCTAAAATTCTATGAATTAAAATTTATAAGAATGATGCTACTAATATATCTATCTTATAAGTATGAACTCATTATAATTAAATATATTGCAAATATTCTATGGACTTTATCACTATATGTATAAATATATATACAAAAGATAAAAGTATATACCATAAATAAAATATTTTATTAATAATCAAAAAGATTTATAAGAGAAAATATATATCACAATATCACGTGATTGATTTGTATGGTACAACTCTAATAAATTAGTCATTGTACTACAGCAATTAAATTTTCCAACTATTGCATGATTTTTGTCGTCTTCTTCTTCTTCTTCTTCTTCTTTTTCATTTTCTCATTTGAAAAACAAGGGCATTGTTGCTTTGTTGTTTAAGTTGGAAAGGTAATTGATTTGGGCTTAATTTTCTTCTGGCCAATTAAGTCCAACACTACTTTCATATCCAATACTCTCCCTCAAACTCGGGGTCTTCTGCTTTACACTAAGTTTGTCCCTAAAAAATTCAAATTAGTCGATTATTAGAGCCTTTGTAAAAACATCAGCTACTTGTTTTTCACTCTGTATTAAACTATCTTCACTTCTTTAGCTTAAATTTTGTAAATTTTACAATGTGCAAGTTAATCTAAATATGCTTGTCTTATGCATGAAATGTAGGATTTAATGCCATGGCTATTGTATTATTATTGTTGCTTCTGATTAGAGGGATTCTTGAAGAATTCAAGTTTAGTTTACTAAGCAATGACATAATCCAAGTAATTTCTGAGCATGTGTGGGAAATGGCTTTGTACTTTAATTTAGCACTCTATTATGCAACATGTTGTTTCTTCGAACTCCAATTCGCCATATTATTACTAGGTAAATGCAATAACACAAAATTAATTTCTATCATCTTTGTCACTTCCCTAATCAGTATTATAGTAAACAATTATATCATGATTATTGCTTGAATTTAGTTTGATACCATAATCGGCTACAAGCTTTAAATATTTAAGGACTCTTTTGTAAGTAATCCAATAAAGGGTTAAAGGGTCTAACATGCATTGACTCAATTTATTTACTGTAAAAGAGATATCTAGTCTTGTTAACATTGCATATTGCCAACCCCTAACTATGCTTCTATACAAAGTACCATCTCTGAATACTTCTCTTTTGTTTTAGATAACTTGTCACTAATATTGATTAAAATCTTAGTACTATTGTAATTCATCATATGCACTATGTTTAGTAAGTCTAAGATGTAATTGAGTTTGGTTAAGGACAATTTTCTTTTCAAATCTCAACATTTGTATTTCCTAAATTGTAATGCAATTTTCCTAAGTCTTTAAATGCAAATATTTCATGCATTTTTGATATATTATCTTCAATCTACTTATTGTAATTTTGAATCACTATTATGTCATCCACAAATATTAAAACTATGATGATTTTTTTGCTTCTTCTAAAAAAGAGAGAAGAATCTAACTAGAACCATTGAATTCTTAACTTCTTAGTGCTGTTTTTGATTTCTCAAACCAAGCTTTAGGTACTTGTTTAAAACCATAGAGTGCTTTGCTTAGTTTAGACACATAATCTAATTTTATTTGATCTTTATATCCCTCAAGTTATAGCATGTAAACTATCTCTGTCAAGTCCCCATTCAAAAATGCATTATTCACATCAACTTGCCTTAGTTCTCATTCATTGATCACAACCAAGTATGATTTGAATTATTGCTACCTTTACTAAATAACTATATGTTTCACTATAATCAAGCATTGGTATTTGATGAAAATCTTTAGCCACTAATCTAGCTTTGCACCTAAATACCAAGTTTTCTAGTTTTGTACTTAAACACTAAACCATATGAATTTTGCTTTATTTTATAGACCCATTTATTGCCTACAAGTCTTATATCTAAAATGTAAGGTATCAAAGTCTAAGTTTTGTTATTTGCCAATGCTTTTTAATTCTTCTTTCATTGCTTGATTTCACTTAGAATCTAACAATGCATTCTTAACATCTTCAAGTGTTTCTGGAATTTCTACATATGCATCTTCATTAAGATAGATCTTAAATTTAAATATCCAGTTTTTTTTCCTTGTGATCATACGATGAATAGGAAGCAAGTTTGAGTAATTAACAATATTTATGATTTTAGTGTTGTGTTTGAGTGTTTGAAGAGCTGTGTTTCTGTTTATGGTTTGGTTTTGTGTCTTAAAAAGTGAAGAATGGTCGTTGAGTTATTGGTAAGTCTCTTTTG
Organism: Swietenia macrophylla; assembly: GCA_032401905.1. Classification (NCBI taxonomy): domain Eukaryota; kingdom Viridiplantae; phylum Streptophyta; class Magnoliopsida; order Sapindales; family Meliaceae; genus Swietenia; species Swietenia macrophylla. The sequence goes on along the minus strand of CP135559.1, from coordinate 2,616,426 downwards.
CTATAAAAAAATGACTATTTGATGGATTAATATAAGCTAATTCTTCTGTGTTTGATGATATGCATGTTTAAATGATGGATGAAAAAAATTGATTGAATATTTATGATTCATCTTACCCTTTTATGATATGTGTGCCTTTGAAATCACTATCATTGAAAAATAGAAAGGACTTTCCATTGAAAGACACACACCTAACTATGGAGATTTTGCTTATATGATGTGAATATAAATAACCCTTATAAATAGAACCTATACCCAATAAAGCATATTTAAAAATATGAAAATTAAATTTATGTTGATTGTGTGATCTGAGAAAAGGATAACAGTTACATCCAAAGATTTTAAACTTGGAATAATTTGATTTAGAATGAAAAAATACTTCAAATGGTGATATATCTTTAAGAACTAGTGTGGATATTTTGTTTATGATGTAGGTTGTTGTGCTAAATGCTTTCCACCAAAATTTTAGAAGCATATAGGCTTGTGCTAGCAAAGTGAGTCATATTTCTACAACGTATCTGAGTTTACTTTCCACCTTTCTATTTTGATGACGAGTGTGTGGACTGAAAAATCTAATGATTATACTTTCTTGTTTAAGAAACTCTTTAAAAACCTTAAATTCACTTACCATATCATATTGAAAATTTTTTATTCTCTTGGCTATAGTGTTTTCAATTTGTTTCTTAAATGTTCTGAAAGTATTTAAGGCTTCTTCTTTGCTAACTAAGGGAAAGGTCCAAGTGAACCTAGTGTAGTCATTCACAAAAGAAAAGTAATATATATGTCCTTAATTTAAAGGTATTAAGGATGGAACCTAAAGATCAAAATGTATAATTTGTAAGGGTTTTATGTCTTGATTTCAACTATTTTGAATGTTAGCTTATGTAAGTTTCCAAGTTGACAAGTATTGTATAAAAAAAGGTTTGAGTTTTTATTATTATTCAAATACTTACAAGATGAAAAACTATTCTCAAAGTTGACTCATGATAGTGTCCTAATCTTCTATGCCATACATCCAAATCACTTTGTGCACTTATTTTCTTACCAACTAATGCATCAACAAAAAAGAATAGCATTGACTTTGGTTTTTTTATGGCAGATTTAACTCTAATTGTTAGAAATGAAAAAGTGAATGATTGGAAGGGCTATTCAATAGTTAATAAAAACCATCTTTAACCACTCCTTGCATATGATCTCCCATACTTTTTGTCCTTGATCATATACAAATTTTGGTCAAATTCAATGAATATGTTGCTATCATCTATTAGCTTCAAAATGCTAATTAGATTTTTGGTTATAGCAGGTACATTAAGAATGTGTTTCAAATGCAAGCGTTTGGTATGAGTGGGTGCATTGTGGGTAAAAATGAATTGCTAATTTAAGAAATTGAGAGTTTGCTTTCATTACCTATTGCCAATTAATCATTCATTTTGTACTCAGTACTTGTGTTGATGTTTTCCTGGTTATTGGTGACATCACTTGTTGCATCATTGTCAAGATATCATGAAAGGTTTATTACATTCTCAAAGACTATTATATGTGATCCTCTTTGCTTAGGTTTTATAGATGAAGTAAGGATGAAGTCCTTGTTGAATCCATACCAACATTAAGCAGCCACATGACCAACCTTATTGCAAATCTAACAAATTAGTTTATTTCCTCATTTTGTTATATTTTTGCCTCTTCCTTTGTTTGAATACCTCTTGAAAATGGTACTTGAAAATTTATGTTATTTTTATTGATTTGTTCACTAATTCTGAAAGTTGCTTATGTTATTTTACCAATTTCGCTTTTGATAGGTATTTGGTCCTATTTGTACTAGGTTGGGTGAGTAGTTTTGGGGAAAGTTGATAAACCCAATTGACATATTCTTCTTATTCTTCTTTCATGCTTCAACAACAATGAGTAAACTTCTTAAAGAGGTAACTTCTCTATTCTTGAGGTGATATTAACCACTACTAAGTCACATTCACCTCCCAAACCCTTCATTAGAAACAAAACAAACTCATTATTAGTAACCTTGCAACCTGCGGATCTTAGGCTTTCAATAAGTGATTTCATTTTCATGTAGTACTCATTCATGCTCATTGCATCTTTCTTAGTATTTTGAATATTTGACCGAAGTTGTATTATTCTTGTTGAAGTTTGTGCGGTGAAAAGACTTTCAAATTCTTGCACTCCATGATGGATCTGAAAAGTCTTTCAATCATTGATGAGAGCACCAACTCACTAAAGTTTGATCTTGTCCCTCCCAAATGATGTACTCTAGATTTTCTATGGTGATTATTATTTGATCATTGTCAATGCTAACATTTATTCTCATATGAGTTGCTTTGTTTTCATCAATGAGAAATTTTAGATTGTTTGCTCGAATGGTAGCTAAAACTTGAGTTTTCTAGAGGAGATAATTCATGCTCTTGAGTTTGATGGGAGTGGGAAAAACAATAAGAGTATTTGTTGTTTGGATAATGGTAGAATTTAATGACGAGGTGTTGTTGCTTGAAGCCATTAATGAAAACAGGTAGCTCTGATACCAAATTAAAATTTTAAAAGTATTTACTGTTGAATATGGTCACAAACTTAATGATTTCATTGCATTTTCAGAGTAACATACAAGCTAGAGTAATCTTCAAGCAATCTAAATTACAGGTTGGAAAATATAAGCTAAAAACAAATTGTGCAATCTCCAATATTCAAGGTAGCCAAAGTGTCCTTCCACGGATGATTTGTCCCCGTACTATAGCAACTGAATTCTCCAGCTGTTGCATGCTTTTTGTCGTTGTCGTCGTCGTCGTCTTCGTCTTCTTCTCACCTCTAGCAAACGAGGTTGTTGTTGCTTTGTTGGTTGGGCTGGACAGATAATTAATTTGGGTTTGATTTTCTTCTCACCCATTGAGCCCAAGACTTCTCTCACTTCCAATGTTGCAATTTGGCATCTTTTAAGTGTTTCTGTGTTCTTGTGATCTCGGTGATTTGGACCTAAAGGTTCAAGACCAATGATGTCCCCACTTCTCAATCGTGAATAACATACAAAGATTCTATATTCATTTTTGTAAACATAATAATATTAAATAAAATTGGACAGCATAATGACAAAAATTCAATGAGTCCACCAAATAATTTATCAAAATAAAATGTACAATTATTTTAAACAAAATATACGATAAACATGCTAAAACTACAAGGTGAGTCACTCACGTGTTTAATTCTAAATATAACAATTATTTAAAATAATTTGTTATGATTTTATATATATATAAATTAATTTCTTTTTAAAACAAATAAAACCAAGAGAAGTAATTAAATTTTGACTTTGCTTAAATTCTTTATATTTAAAATATTATTTCATTAATTTGAGATTGAGTTAAATTTTTCTTGTAAATATTTACATATTTATTTAATATTTTTCAATATTTAATTTCATAACATTAGCATTTCGAAGACCATGGTACGAAGATATACATAGGCAAATAAATACTTATCACCAAACCCAACCGTCCAAGCTGAATTTATCTTGTATTGTTGATGTCATCATATATTAAAATAATAAGGATGGAAACAATAAAAGTCCTTCGATGACAGCAAAGTGTGGCAATCTGTCTGGGGTTCTGGCATATTAATTCTGCGTAAATGTTATATGCATGTAGATATAAGGAGAAGTAGGCGTTGTGTAACTGATTTGTTTACAAGAAACGGCCCCGGCTTCAAGAGAAAGCAGTCGTTGGAGGATCTCAGTTTACCCGAGAAATGATCCTTCTCAGGTACATTCTCTCATTTGGATTTGATACGAAAATTAATATCTAATAAAAATAATTTTCCTTCGTCTACTAGCATTAACATTGGTCTACAGGTCCTAATAGTTGTTTGTCACTGAAAATATATCATTCATTTTTATTGATGAGTAATTTGCATGCTATTTTCAGATTTTTGAGGCACACCAAGTAACACCTCTAGCACCATTTCAAGACCCCAATTAAAATGCAGTTAACTGGGCGAGAATATGAAAGGACCAAGAAAAAACGAGGTGATCGCTGCTGCTGCTTGCAAAAGAACCCGATGAGGCAACAACTCAGCATGAGGCTGGTCGACCCTGTATATGATAAGAAATGTTAATTGACGGGGGAGTTCTATGAACTTCTAATGTGGCAATGTCTTTTACAAGAGCTTGCAGCAGTTAATGACCTAATCTGCAGAAATTCATCGATGGTTTTTCTTCTTTGTTTGCTTCACCAATTACCAAAGCTTTTCTGCTTGAAAAACTACAGCTTTTTTCTTCTTTTTTTTTAAAAAAAAAAAAAACTTTCAGGCTATTCACTTTGTAGGATTTAAAATGTGCATCTGGGATGACCAAAGTAGAGACCACTTGCGGAGTTTAATGATTAAAACAGATGTGAATGACTAAGAAAATAATGGGGTACAATATAGTTTCGACTTTTTCGTACAAGAAGCATTTCATTTTTTTGATCTCTAAGGTCAGTAATGTTTTCTTTCGCACGTATGGTATACAATAGTACCGGACTGACTCATGAAATCATCCCAAATAATATTGCCAAGCAGCGGCAACTCCAGCTACTAATAAGAGTTTTGATATCAATTTAAAACTAATAAAAGATGATTCAGCCTGAGATGATTGTGGTTGCTCCTGTTGTCTTCCTCTAAGCTTGGCTGACAACTTGGACAGCAGCAGAGAAACCCGACCAGTTTCCTGGCCAGCTGCAGGCGGAACAATATAAAGAGAAAGATCCAGTGCTGGTTAGATCAGCTAGTCTTGCAACAGGAGAAATGCAATACTATGAAATATGTCTTTTGCAGGCTTTGATGATGATTAGCCCTTATTAAAGATTTGATCCATACTGATAAAATGGACCTAACCATCAGAATTGGTTAGTCATGGATGGCTCATGACATTCTTAGATTATTTCTCTGTAGAATATTCTTATGATAAAAAAAACAAAATGAAAGTCTCTTCATTTTCAAATTTTCTATTTTGATTTTTTGGGTAAGACAAAGGATAAATATACTAGCTATGAATAATTTTATGATAGTATAAACATTTAAGCCTCTGATTGTGTAACACAGTTACAGAGCAAGAAATTGCATAGAGGCATAATAACTTTGCAATTAGGTGGGTGAAGATTTAAAAAGTATATATTCTTCTAATATTTAAGATTTTTTATGGGGCATGTTCCCAGGACAAAACTCAGCTCCAGCACCAAGCTCATCCATGAAATAAGCATATCAACCAAAATTGACTTTAGTTGGGGACTGTAGATTTTGTAATCACAAACAATTTTTACCAGTATATTCAATTCTCGCTAAAACTTGAAAGTATCTTGCTACTCTTTTAACTTTTTACGTTATGAATAAAATGCCCTAGAGACATGCCATTGAGAAACTAACAAGGTCAAATTTTAGAATGTCCAGATACGAGGCAATTTCTCTCTGTTTTCTTACTTGCACACTTTCTGTAAATACTGCTAGTTACCTTATTGGCCATTTGTAATTGATTGTATCTAACCAAAACAAACAAACTCACCTCAGTATCAACACGAATATTGCTAATTGTCTGTTTGGCTTACCTAAAAGAATATTACCAGACCAGCAGAATAGAAAATCTGTCACCAATGCTAATAATGACTCATACCATGACCGTTCACTTAGATTGTTACTATATTTTAGAATTATGCATACCACTGCCCCGCGTTTTATCATGGTGGATCTGTAGTATTTCAAGAGATAAAGAGTTACCTCTGCTCTTGAGTAGTCTTTCCTCCTCTCCAACACGCTTTCACAGCACATTGAGCAATGATCCAAAATACAATGCAAATACCGTGCAAGTGATTGTGATGACATTGTAAGGCCTGCTAAAATCAGGAGTTATTAAAGGTACAAGTTATACTTCTGTGTAAGAAATAACAGGGCTGTTTTCCTGCATCACAAATTGAGTGAATAGTCCTATGACATCAAAAATTCAAATATAGGATATTTACAACAAAAGAAAAATCATTAGACCTGAAGTTTAGACAACATGGGAGCCTTGTCCAAAGAATCTCTGAAGAAATGCATCCTTGCATTGAAGTTAGGAAAACTTATTACCGTCGACGGAATGTCGTACCCTTGATTAGCATCAGGAGGATATTCATCAATGTGCAAGAAACCATATTGAGACATATTGAAGTAGAATGAAAAAATAATTGAGTACTTGCAAGAAAATTAACTGAATGCATCTTGAGTTTGGCATAGCAATTGATACAGTCCATTACATTATAGCTCCTATTTTGTAAAAAAAAAAAAAAAGGGAAAGAAAGATCAGTTAAAAGGAAAAACATGGGCATTCTTTAAAATCAGCCGATATCTCTGATCAGCATCAGTTTCTTAGTACCCTTGGCACCCTTCTATAATTACCGAAGGAAAGTGTGGTGTCACCAATAAGCAGATCAAGAGACTTTATTTAGGAGTTCATGAACAAGAGTAAGTATTAAAACCAAATAAGGTGAAATGACTTGCTTTCTATTAGTATTAACAATCTATCCATCGGAATGGAGCCATATGTTAGATATTGAAAAGTAATCTAATATTTCTTTTTCTCCTTTTCTGGGCCTTTACTCAGGGTGATAAACACTGGGGCAGGGTTGTTATAAGTCAGTGCAAAAAACTTTTCCTACCAAAGAGAGGTTGTACTTATATGTTTTGACTCAACATATGTAAAAGCATGCTTCCTAAATTTGCAGTTATATACATCCAAAGATTCTGAAATCAGTATCACAAAGGCACAAAATGACATTCTATTTTGCGCATATTGTTATTAGAACTTTTGCCTTTAAGTTTAACAGAAACTTCAAGCATTGACAGGATTCAAGGCCACAAGCAGGACATTTCGTACAACAACTAGGTTTGAGCAGATGTAAAAATGCTATTTTGATGCACCATATTTATGCAAGATAGCAGTTTGTGCCAAAACCAGAAGTTGCATGAATGAATTGGCTTCTTAATAGTGAGTTTTTTATTCCATCAAGTCCACAAATCATAATGCATACCTTATCAAACTCTAAAGTTAAAGCAGCTGATTTTATTCCACAAGGAAGCTTCACCGTTACTCCAGGAGATACCTTGCTCTTGGAAGGTGAAACCCGCATCTACCATGGCAGTGTACCATACCTCAGGTTGCCGAAGATGGTCGAAAGGTCCACTCAGAAGCAGAATAAGCAGTAGAGGACTCTAGAAAGTTAATTGAAGCACAGAAAAGACCAGGAAGAGTGTGGGTTAAATTCCTCCGGGAGGCGTCGATAAGAGATTGAGGGACATCAAACACAGCCCAGAGCTCAACACCCGGAGGCTTTGCATTGTTGCTTGATATGGGGTCAAATCCTCCCCATTGTTCGTATCTCCAGCGACCTTGGGTGAAAGACAATTCCATTTCCTCAGCACGAAATTTTTTAACCTGTAAAAGCAGCACTATTTTGAATAAAACACTATTCCCCTATGCAAATATTTTATCGGTACTGAAATTGACAGAATTTGATATCTTAAATTAATGTCAGTTATCATACTGATGACACAAATTTGCGATCTCACACAAGTCGACCCTAATCCAGAATTCGAAGATAAAAATTTACAGATTTTGTAAGCAGAAAAAGTGCACAACTGCTTTGAGTTGTTGCTGAGGAAGTGTAACAATAGCTAAGAAATTTATGTCTGCTGCACTCAAGTGACAGCTCAACCCAGACTCACAACAATCTAGAGCTTCAATCCTAAACCGACATGTAGTTACTCAATTAGAACCAGAAAATAACAAATGAACTCAAAAATCTCTACGTCATTCAATATCACACTCTTCAAACTTGTAACTAATAAAATCGAAAATAAAGCAAGAAATTTAAAGTTCAAAGTTTATTCCATTTATATATTACTAGCTATCTCAAGACCCAAAAAGAATATAACTAAACTGAACTGGGTGTACAATTTTAATCGCTTCATTTCTTATATTTTCCGAGAAACCCAAAAAAAAATTTAAAAAAAAAGAGCGTACCAGCTGAGAGATGGCTTTAGGAAAGAGGTGGTGGTGTCGGCCATGAGAGTTAGAGGAAGGAGCTCTGGTTTCGAAGTGAAAATGGGCCAACACTTTACGGCAAGGCAATGGCTTGAGTAGTAACTCCTCTGAGAATTCTTCTGCTTTAACAAGAACCGATCCAGAAGCATACAAGAGTTGACAGAGAAGTAGAAGTAGGAGAATAACAACAGCGAAAGGATTCGATCCTAGAAATAGCGCCATTAATTATTGCAGGAAACAAGTGTCGATTTTATCTCTCCAACTGTAATTTGAGGTCATGAGATAGTAGAGCACCTTCTTGTACTCTTGGAAAATTTTTCATTGACAATTGGATAAAAAAGGAAAAAAAAAACTGCTGTTTCTGGGCTTCGATTAGTGGTCCAACATTTCCGAGTCAGCCCATTGCGGTTCAGCTACATTTATATATATATATATATATATATATAGACACACATGGCTATTTGTACCGCAGGAGAAATTTTTAGAAAAAATAATTTTATTATTTTAGTATAAATAATATAATAAAATTATTTATTAAAATAAAAAAATTAAATTAAAAAAATAAAAAATAAGTCTTACTTTTAATTAATGTGATGATAGAAATTTATGAAATCTATTTTTAATTTTTTTTATTTATTATTAATAAATAAATTTCTTTTTGTTTCATTGAGTAGATAGTTATATTATATTACCTATACTAACATAATAAAACTATATTATCTAAGACTCTTGTGTGTCTATGTGTGTACATGTGTATATTTTTTTCATATATATATTTTTAAAAATTTATAGTAATTTTATTTTATAGTGCATTTTTTGATAAGCTACATTTACCTATTTTCTCATCCTAAGTTGATAAATTTAAAAATATATATTTTTAATCTATTTATTTTTTATAAAAATATTTAATTTATTCATTTTTATTTTTAATTTATTTATACTAAGTATTAATTTATATTATAAATTTTTAATAATAAAATATTTTAATAATAAAATTTTTAATTAATTTAAAATAAATATTAATAATATATTATCATATTGTTAAAAAAAATGACTTATGTTAAATTTTTAAAATTTTACAATATAATTATTGTGATATAAAATTCTCTAAATAATAATATTAAAATATTTTCATAGTATTATTAATTAACATCACTTAAATATTTATATAATAAAGTTATTTTTTATATAGATTATAAATTTTATATGAATATTTTAATATTATTATTAACTAACATCACTTAAATATTTATATAATAAAATTATTTTTTTATATAAATTATAAATTTTACACGGAGGAGTAAGTAATTCTAAATAATTAATTTGTTAAAGAATATATGTGCATGTGTATCGCTTAGTCTTGTTCATCTTCGGTGCAAGAGCGCTTGATCAGTGAGCTATTATGCACCCTTTCAAGGGTTGCTGCTTCTTGGCAAACTTCCTAGCTGTCTTTGTACCTCAATCTCCTTTATCATTGAACGATAATTTAGAAGCCTTAGCTGGTGATCCGAACTGTTTTCCTCTCAAAGATGAAGCTTGTCCCTCATCATCTCACTGGCCGACATTGGCCTTATTATTTTGAGGTCATATATAGTGTTCAGAGTTTGCTTCAATTTGGTCCTGCTCTCGCAGCGCGCACTGAAACATTGCTTTACTTCTAGATGTCCAGTTAACTACTGCGCCTCAACACATTTCGCGGAAAACCAGCTAGCTTTAGGTTCGAGAGGCATTTCACCACTAACCACAACTCATCCACTGATTTTTCAACATTAGTCGGTTCAGACCTCTACTTAGTCTCACCCAAGCTTTATCTTGATCATGGATAAATCACCAAGGTTTGGGTCTATAAGCAGTGACAATTGTTCTATGAAGACTCACTTTTTTTACGGCTCCGGTGGATTCCTTTAACCAAGTCACTACCTATGAGTCGCCAGCTCATTCTTCAACAAGCACACGGTCAGAGCCGTGGGCTCCTCCCACCGCTTGGGAGCTTATGGTTTCATGTTCTACTTAGCTATCAATCACCTAGGAGTATTTAGCTTTGCAAAGTGGTCCTTGCTGATTCACACGGAATTCCACGTGTCCCATACTACTTTGTCCGAGCGTAAGCTGGTGGCACCTTCGGCTACTAGATTCTCGCCATCTAGGGTGGAGTACTCGGCTACTTTACCTAGCAGCACGACGCTTATATTGCTCTCCTACAATCTCGTTTTTACGGTTTAACCTGCTGTCATTTTTCTCGTCGCCACTATGGGAATCGCTTTTGCTTTCTTCTTCTCTACCTACTAGGATGTTTCAGTTCGGCAGGTTGTCTGTTGCCTGGCCATGGATTCAGCAGCAGTTCAAAAGGTTGACCTATTTAGGAATCCCTGGATCTACGCTTATTTTCAACTCCCCGAAGCATTTCATCACTTACTACACCCTTCTTCATCTTTGGGTGCCTGGTATCCACTGTAAGCCTTTCCCTCTTTGAACTTCAGCCTTGACTTTAAGGCTATGCCATCCCGGGGTGCCTGCTAAATGGAAGGATCTTATCAACGTCCATGAATGATAAACCATAGATCAAATAGTCGAATCGAAAAAAATTAGCTGCTATTATATTCATATAGCTTCGTATGGGCTAAATTCATGTGTTGGAGATAAGCGGACTCGAATCGTTGACATCCACCACAAGGTAAACCACCGCTTCTTAAGCCTCCACTGATTCTACCATAGAGGCCAACGATGGACAATAACTCCCCCCGAGCACAACTTACAACGTTCATCGTACTATGCTCTCCAAAGAGCAACTCTTCTCAAAATCTCAAAAGCTGCCGGTTGGAATCCCATTCCAACTAAAGATTCTTGTGGTTTCAATGGATCCAACTACAGGACAACCAGGAACGGAGAGCTTTCCCCCCTTATCTGCCCTCATTAATTGGTCTTAAGAATGTTGGTTTTAAAAATGAATAATTTCTCCTCCTCCGACTGCAGGTTTTAAGAATGATTAATTGCCCTTCTCTAACTCTCATTGCCTAACATGACAGTAGAAAGCTAATGTATTCTACTTATTGAGTAGGATTTTAGATCGACCCCCTGGATATCGAAGGCATCCATGAGGTGATTTCGTAGTTCCTACGGGGTGAAGACGATGGATTTTTCTTTCTTTTGTCGTATTTTGCTCAAAAGCTTGAAGAGAGATAGTGCATAAAACTATTTGCGGGGCCAACTTGATGCACTTTCTCAGGGATCCCAGACGAGAGAACCCTAAAAGAGACGTCAACTCCAATCACTGTCCATGTACAATTTATAAAAGACCTGACCAACCGCTTATCCAAACTCTTCTATGCTTTTGACCGCCCCCATTTTTGTCTCATTAGTCTTTGAGTGGCATGTTTTAATCCTCTTCCCCGTTACTTAGAAAAAGTGAGTCATAAATTAAAATTACTATAAATCTCAGTAGTAATAATATGATAAAATACATATATATATATATATATGTTAATGTCACAAACAAAGAATTAAGATGATAATTTTAATACTATATTAAATTTTAATTAATTTATTTAACTTGCCAATACATTTATTAATGTACACATTATTTAGACCAATGTTGTATGTATATAAAATGTCATTTGCATTAATCAGTTATTAAAAAGTCAATAATTACTTATCACATAATATAGTCATTGGTTGATGTTATCAAATTTTAATAGAAATGACAGAAATATAAGTAAATATTTTTTTTTTCTTTTTCAAGTAATCTGGAAATTAAATTATATATGCACACCCACTACATACAAAAATAAATAAACAAATTTAATAGCAAGGTTTAGCCGACAAGTGAAAATCTTGAATGCGCAATTGTGAGCAGCACCCTATGTATTATCTCTCCGAATATTTTTCTTACTACTAAATGCAGAGAAATGCTAAAGCGTACACAACTTTTATTCTAAATTTTCATTTTAAATGATGTGGTATCTATAGAGTGATTGACAAAATGGTGTGGTACAATTTTTGCTCCCACAAAAAAAGCCCTAGTGACCATCATACGTTTTTATGTAGGTAAGTTCAATGATTATAAAAGCACGCTTTGAGAGGTATAGGGTATCTCGGTCCATGAGAACTATAGTCGACTTCTTTGGGTAGAATCCAGTTTCCATAACTGCCCAGAATTCCACCGATATTGCGAACTGTAACAGTAAGTGTACTTGATTAATGTCTGAGTACTGATCATCAGCCGGAAAGCCAGCAATATCATATCCTTGGAAATATTCCTGGAATGGTGCATTGCTCCAGTTAATCCTGTTCCGGCCTCCGTCTGTGGCCCAATTATTTGAACTTTATATGGTGCTATTTTATTAATTATTACAATACATTTATGTATGGTTGGTCAACAACTTTAATGTCCAATATAACTTTGGTAAAGGCACTCTATGAGAGGCTTAGTGTATCTGGATCTATCAGAGCAATAGTCATAATACATGTAATTCTTTCTGACGGTGTCATATTTTCTCTGCTCGGTAGAATCCAATTTCCAAAATTTCTCTGAATTCCACCAATACTGAGAAGAATAACATTCTTGACTATTATTTTTGGAATTTTGATCATCAGCCTGGCAGCCACTAATGTCAAATCCTTGGAAATGAGCCTTGAATGGTGCATAACTCCAGTTAATCTTGGTTTGGCCTCCATCTGTTGCCCAACCTTCCCCATTCCACAAGGTTGCTTCTATCTGCATTGCCTTTGATGGGTAGCCAACTCCAGTGCTTTCGTAGTTCTTGAACACTCTAATGGGAACGTCATCCACGTAAAATCTGATAGAGACAAATATATTTGAAATCCATGAATTATTTATGGGTATTAAATAAATAGATTTTATAAGAAAAAATATAATTTCTTAAATTCCAACGCTAAAATGTTTTAAATGTTATGTGTAATGATCTTCTTAAAAGGTTAGAAAAAGGAAAATAAGAAGAGAATTTGAATTTGTTTATCCAAAGAATATATATACTCACACAAGCTGATGTGGGTTCCAAAGAATTTTGTAAGTATGAAAATCAGAAGTAGGGTCAAACCAGAGGTGAATCCTTTGTTCTCTATTCCCTACACCAGTTGCAAACACATTTGTTTGTGAGGTGATAGGCTTTCCTTCTCTGTTGCCAAGAAATTCAAAGTCCACCTCATCATGTTTATCGCCTTGTGAAGTTAGCTGCCCGTTCAAACAATCCTCCAATTAATGATTTATGATACATGAATCCATGCATGCATTGAAAGGCTGATTAAAAAATTGCTTTAAAAATATGTAGTATTTAAAGATGATTGATTGGGAGGGCAGATTGTTGAAAAAGCAAGGGCCTTGTACACACGTAGAAAGCAGTGACAACTCCAGCTGAATCCTTTCCGGGTAGCTTCAGCCTTATATGAAAGAAGCCTGAACCATAATGTAACTTCGATCCAAATCCAGACCCTACAATGAAAATTAATTAATTATATGACACCATTAGCGTTAGAAATTAAAATAGGTTGTTTGCTAGCTAGAGTGTCGCAGAAGTTGATCATCTCACCGTATGTGTATGCATGTGCATGTTTGCGTGTGTTTTGCAGGTTTTCGAATCAGAATACCTTAGGGCTAAGGCAAAGTTCATTTTTAAGCAAAAGATTGTTATATAGTAGATCATAATTACTAATTAATTAATCGCTAGAGTAATGCTCTCCCGATCGAGACCGTCAAAAGAATCAAGAATACACACAATCATATAATTACTAGAGCGAAGAGGGAGAATACTGAAAAAGATGAGAATGATAACCAGAAGAGGTATCCATGGAGAGCTGAAGTTCTCTCCCTTGATTTAGAGAAAAAACATGATCGTTTCCCCAAGTAATATAATAATTCTGATCGAAGCTATTGTCAGTATTGTTTCTCTCTGCTGGAAGCACTCCAACAAACAAAAGAAATGCAAAGAAACCTGTAAGTATGGAGAATTCCATATGTATTATTTATCGGTGATCTCTCTGGTCTTCGTATACTAAATTATTGCTAGTAACCAGCCAGCAGTACCGTCTGCATGCATTCTTTGTGTCAGCTGCATGCGTAAATTGGTGAATTTATACGGCGCAAAAAGCTTGGACGTCGCCATACTAATATTTCCATGAACCCATAAAAAAAAAGATAAAAAAGAACAAAGGCATGCGGAAGGGGTGGGAGCCATGGCCTAACATAATTCCCGCACGCTGTTTGACTATATAGCTTCCTCCCATGCAAGATATGCCCATAACAAAAACCATATCATTTGTATTTTAATTAACTAGCAAATGTTAACTAAATTATAAGCAAAAGAAACGCCAAGAAATTGTCTATTTTGGACATCATTAAAAACATCATAATCATGTTTTAAAGTAAATTAGTTCTATAAGGTTAATCGTCTTCAACTCAAAGGATTATTCAATGGCCAACTTTGGCTGGCTGGCAGGAATGATGGGTTTGACATCATACACATGAATTGTCACTCGCGTCTTTTAATATACAAAGGAAACGGGTGGGCTCCTCCGCATTGCTAATGCTTCGTCATCATAACATCTTCGTTTTTGTATAATGTTATTATAATAATTTTTACCAGATTTCTTATGGCTTTTGTTACTACTATTTTGATCCCGAAGAGATCTAATATTAGATCCTGCTCCTGCACTATTGCACGTGTTTCCCTTCCCTGACCGTTAATTCACGAACTACTGAATGGTTAGGGGTTTTACACCTGAATAACCTCTTTATTTCATCAATCAATAAATCATTGTATACAACTGAACTCACACAAGTCAGAATTAGTTTGGTTGTTGCCCTTGAATCTTTAAGGATTAGTTGGCCACTATCACATATCCAATGAACATCGTTATCAGTTAATGAAAGTTGGATTCCTATATGCATGATTTCGTCATTTTTGCAAGCATATCGGCATGTAAATCTTTATTGTTACAAAAATATGCGATTCCAACTGCTTCACGGATGTATATATGAGAACCTTCTTGTAGTAATAAAATAATTTTTGGTCTTAACATTGGGACCATACAGAAGTTTTACGTTAATGGTTGAAAAAAAAATAAAAATTGAATATGCAATCAATTGTCATTGATAATTACTAATTCTAGTTTGTATGTATTAACGAAAATAGAATTTAAACTAGTATGAAAAATCATAGAAGTAATTAATTAGCTAAGAGACGACTGGATAGTGACAGTGAAACCTTTCTGATTTGCCCAGCGTATCTGCACTGAAGGTACTGAATTCTTAGTCTTCGAAAGGATTTTCTTCTCTTCTCACAAAAGAAATGAAATTAATTGATGTTAGTTGCCTGAATGGAAGTTGTATTCAAATATTAGGGTGATTCTATGTATGCTTGAAAATAATCTTAGGTTTGATTTCCTTTATATTGGATTTAGTATCTTTTTGGCCGTACATAAGAAGTGCGATTTTGTTGTTCTTACGTGCATGTTTGTTATAATTCAATTCCAGTCACTCAGCTATTTTGAAAATATCCAATTTTTTTTAACTTAACAGTAAAAAATCAGGTATTATATTCTCATAAAATTAAATAAGAATTTTTAAAATTAATCTAAATGTAAATATCTAAATAAATTTAGATAATTATAATTTTACAAAAATTTGCAAATTTGTTTTAATTATTTTTACCATGTAGAGTTTCTCTAATCATTTACAAGGGTATATAACATTTTTGACTACCAGTCCTAGATGTCAACAAGCAAGACTTCCATCTTGGTATCTCGGAACCTCACTTTATACAATGTTTTAAATTAAATTAACAAAAAATTTCTATAATTCCTCAACTGAAGGCACAAGCTGATAAACGATAAAACCGATAAAAAAAAAAAAATGACCGAGGATGGGTATGGCAGCCGACACGGCCCATGAAGTCACGATCCATGCAAACTTGTGTGTCGAGCCGACTCAGGCACGCACAATACTCGTGCCATGCCAGCGAGACTAGCCAGACACCCCTGATTGTTTTTAAACCAAACATAGTCCATTAGACCTGACCTAGATGGACCGTGGATAGCGTTGGCTAGAGGACGGGGGCGGTGCGGGGATCCTCATCCCTGTCCACGTCCTTGCTTTGGGGTGGGGATCCCCGTCACCGCCCATCTCTGCTTTACGATGAGGATCCCCGTCCCCATTCTCCTTTCCATATTTTTTATTTTAAAAAAATATATTAAATTTTTTTTTATATATTTAACATGATAATAATAGTACAATTTTTTATGTCTTTCTAGTAAAAAATATATAAATAACATATTTAGTTTATATCCAAATTATTAACAACAAGTGATATTCAAATTAAAAAATATAATTTTATTTGATAATATTTTTTTTTTTACCAATTTTAATTTATCTCCTCCTTTTTCACTACTTTTTTGAAATTTATTGGTGGCCTTTCTGTGATTTAAATTTTAACAATGAAAATTTTAAACTTTCATGGCAACAAAAAACCACCTGTTAGCATTCACACTCCTCTCACGTAGAATTGGGGCCTCAATTGATTTAATGGCAATAAAAAAACGACCTAAATAGGATGTTTATTCTATGTGAGCTACATTGACCAATGACCAACATTGCTTCATTTTGTTTGGGGGTTTGCATTGCAAATTCCAGCAACACATAACAAATTATAAGTAGTGTTAGAAATCTAAATCATCTAATAATAATGTTTACGTCCACCAATTCAACATGGTAGAAACCTTAATCAACTAATAAAGTAATTATTTTTTGAATTGCCAGAAACAAAAAAGGAAAACAGGAGGGAAGCTAGTTGACAACATCCAGTAATACAAATAAATTGATAATCAAACAAATAAAAAAATATATTTCATTTTGGTAACAATTTCATTTTGTTCCAAAGTATAGGCTTACATGTCACATTATAAACAAAATATATAGGGTGATAACACAAATCTCTTAACTTGAATTTAGAAAAATTACATTTAAAAGTAGATTGACAATTGACATGAAAACTATTTCAAAATCACCATTCAACCTACATAAAAAATTTTAAATTACATGTCTCTTTCAACTTTCATCATCAACTTATAAAATTATCAAAATCAAATACACAATTATAGCATATTTAGTTTATATCAATTATTAGTAATATAAAATTATATTTAACATTAAATAATATAAATAAAAATTTTTCTCCTGGATATCCTTCAACATCTCCTTTCAAAAATGTGGCCATGGCATTTTCAGTATATGTTAAAATTAACTTCCTATCTATATAAAAAAATTAATGAAATGAAATTATAAATTGAAAAAAAAAAGATATATTTCATACCTTCACGTAACCAACTTTGAATACACATCAAAACTTCTACTATTTGTGAATATAGTCTATTACGATGTAGGCTCACAACTCTATTACCCGCACTAAAAGCTGACTCAAAAGCGACTATAGAGATCAGTATTACTAATATGTCTCTAGCAATTTTAAATAACAAAAGATATTTATATTCATTTACTTTCTACAAATTTAAAATATCAAAAAGTTGAATGTCAGGCAAAATTTCATCTTTTAAATATGTCTTAAATTCGCTCTTTTTATGTTCACTCATACCGGTTTCCACAAAATCTCTAAATCTCAATTCATATGTAGCATGTTTCTTAGTTAAAGCCATTAAAGAGTGAGAGAGAGCAAATGAAGAGTTGCTTGCAATGAAATCTTTTTGTGATCCAAAATTTGATTCATAATTTTTTACTAAATCATGACAAAGATTATTAACTCTATCAATTTGAAATAATGAGTCATCACCATATATCATAGGATTATAATACTCAATCAACTTTAGTTTATACCTTGGATCTAATATGGTTGCTATTGCTAAAATCCCATGGATATCCTTCTAATATTTTAAAAATTTTGATATCATGATTGACACCATATTCTTAATCTCTTCATAAGTAGATCCAACCCCCTCATCTAATGATAATATAATCTTACAAATATAGACAAAGAACCAATTAGAGGTCGAGTATTTAGTCCCCAAAAAAACTCAGTAATATCATAAAATAGTTTCAAATTATTCGTTAAATTCAAGGCCAACTCCCACTCTTGCTCATTTTACAAACTTCTATATGAAAATTCAATGAGCTTCAATTTAAAAAAAAAAAAACCTTATACTTTAATGCAGTAGAAATCATAAGATAAGTGGAATTCCATCTAGTAGGATAATCAAATACTAATTGCCTGTTACTTAAAACACTCGACTTATATGCAATTTCATCAAAATTTTTTCCTTCTTTTAAGTATTCTGGTTCAAAATATAACATTATTATGAATTTTAATAATTATACTATTAATAACAGACAAACCATTTTTAACTATCAAATTTAAAATACAAGCAGTACAACAAATATGAAATAATTATCCTCTAAAAATCAAATCACTCTTATCAAGTTTCTCTAATAAAAATTAAATCATGCAACCATTACTGAAACAATTCTCAACAATTAAGGTAGATACCTTATGATCCATATTAAGATCCAATAATGATTTGAACAATGCTTTACATAACACCTCATTTGTGTGTGAAACACGAACATTCATGAACCTACACACACACACACATATAGGGAAAAAAATTTTAATTCAATAAAAGAATAAATTATTTTAAAATTGTATATTTATATCAAACAAAAGAAATTACCTTAAAATTTTGCTTACAGGTTCTAAGAATTATTAATAAAATGTCCTGTAATTACTAATATTCTTGTAATTACTAATATCCCATTGTTTGTGATCCAATAGTTTACATATCTATTGTGATGATAATTTTACTCTTACTATGCTCAAAATAGGACACATTCTTCCCTGTAAAGTTAAAGGAACGTAAAACTTTTCTAAACCATTCATGCTCTACATAATTCAAAGAATACTCATGAATAGTGATCATTTTCGCAATTAATTCCTTTGTTTTATTAGGATCAAAAGAATATGTCTCTAACATAATATTTCCTTCATCATCTATAACTAATTTTATTTTCTTTGTAAAGTGGGCTATATTCTTCTATTTTTACATGATACAAGATTTAATATGATGATGTAAATGTCTAGTACCATCCTCCACTTATGCCACCAACTTACATACTGCTTTTCTAATCCCATCACTTTCTATTCATTTAAAGTGTTCCTACACAATAGACCTTAATGTTCCTTTTTTTTGTAATGGCATTTCTTTATCTTCTACATCATCATCATCACTTTGTACCAAATGAGGTTAATGAAATGATGCCATTTTCTATAAAATAAAATAAAAATATGACTAGTTAAAAAAATATAGATATACAACAAAAATATTATAAGACATATTATATTATAACACAATTCTATTACTAGCCTTTTAAAATAACATGTACATGGTGATACGAGGAACAAACAATGAAAAACATACTTAAAGTTTGATAGCCTGTAGTTTAAAACAAAATAAGGACCTCAGCTTAATAATTGTTTAATTACCATCTAATGAAATTTAGCACATAGCTACCTTAACCTAGGTAACTTGAATATTTATAAAAGTATGCATCACTTAACAAATCAATTAAGAGGATAGAGCTCCAACAAAAATAATAACAATTGTAATAATAAAGTGAGGTACAACATGTAGCTACCCTAAACAAGGTGAGAAAGTACAAATAAATTTTATTGTATGATATTCAACATTCATATCATTCATTGCATTGATCAATTGGTAGTAATTTCTAAATTTTTTTATCTTTTCGGCTAATTAAGAGGATATTTTCAAGTGTAAAATTATTCATAGATGAAGAATAAATTGAAACACAAGTGGATTTGACATATTTTTGTTTTTCTTGATCCATGATTATATATGTCGTAGTATCTGGATTACTGAGAGTAAAATTTCAACCTTATTTTTATTTTAACTATTTGTGTTTAATAGTTAAAAAAATACGTAGATTTATTTTTTAAAAAGATAAATTAATATAGTATAACTTTTGTAAATTAATTGTCTTTAATTAATAAAATGATATTGTTTAAAAACTCTTATATAATTAAGTGGTCTCACTCATATTATAAATCAATAATGTGCTAGCATACAAATATAATTGATCATGGCATTTATTAAAATATGACTCTATTATTACAAGTTTTTTCTTGAAATTTAAATCGAGTTGGATCTCAACTCTAAGATTTCAAAATCCATTGCTATAATTCTTTTTAAACGCATGTGGGATAAGCTTCAATATACTCAAATAATGCTTTGCAAATATCATATGTCATTGTTGATTTTTTAACACTTTTTAATGAGAAGTCATTATAAATGCTCAAGAAATTTATTACCAAATATTAAAGAAAAACTTTGTGCTTGTTTACATAAAAATTATTTTTAATTTAATTTGTTGAATACATTTAATTAAAATAATATAATTACAATGAATATTATTTAATTAAGTAAATAATTAAATAAAATGAATTTATTTTTAGTCAATTTAATGAATATTTAGTGGATTAATTCATATTTAATTGATTAAATTGGTAAAATACTATAATTTTTTAGTTAATTAAATGTATGTTTATTCTTAATTTTGCCCTTTTGAACTTTGAAAACCCTAGCTTCCGTCAGTCTCGCTCAACACTACTTTTCCTCTCATCGTGCTTTCTCTCCCTCTCATCCATGATTTACTCTCACTCACAAGAATACACTATTGTTTTCTTCATTTTTGCATAAAGGCAAAGCTATTCATCATCAAATTTTATCTCAATTGATTTTGTTAAGAAAGGTAAAATTTACTAATGTTTTGGATTCTTTCTATTTGTCTGCTTTGATGGTATTAGCCATGTATAATCTTTGATTTAATGGATAATCTTCGATTGATAATATTTAATTTGAAAATTAACGTGTCTGCTTTGTGTTAAATGAATGCTTCGTGAAAATGGTTGGTGTTAAAAACGGGAGGAGATAGTCTTATTCATGTTCCCTACACCATGATTGGTGTCCATTGACTAGTCTTACACTTTGTATATGAAACCATAGATGGACGAACATGCTTTGTTAAAAAAATTTAGATTAGATTTCATCATAAAGAAATTAGATATGTTCTTAAAGTTGACATTGTCTCACATGAGAGGACTTTACCTATTAGTTACTACAGAAATTATCTAGCATCTCAATTATATAAATGACAAAAGATTATAAGAGGTTTCAATTTCTTCTGTCTATCGTCTTCATATGAACTGTTGAGTTGCACAAGTTTCGATGAGACTATTCTTGATTGCTCACTCGCTCGCTTTGCTTAGTGGGTCTACTTTTAGATCTTGATATTTATGATATGCATTATGTATTTTGTTGGGTTCTATTGTTTTTGGTGATATGTGGTATATAATGAGATTTGGGTTGTTGAAAGCTGTACAAAATACAGTTTTTTTAGGTTCAATAAATATAGATTGTTGGTGGCTTTGAGAATTTTGTGATAGTTGATATCTTGCTTTGTTTTTGCTTGTATGATTGTTTTTTCCTCATTTTATGGCTTCAGTTCTGCACCAAGTGTTTTTTTTCCTTGTGACTTAGAAATTGTTAATCTTCTTTATTTATGTCTCAAGACCAAACTGAAAACAAAATTTAATATAAAGTTTGGATGTTTCATTGAGATGAAGTGTTTACTCGTATTGTTATGTCTAGGTTCATGTATATAAATAATAAATAACCTAGCTTTTTTCTATTATTGCTATGAACTAATGTTATTTTAGAATTTATTTATTTTTATAGTATTTAATGTATTAAATACTATATATACAGACTTTAGAAATTAAGTTATGAATAATTTATTGTGCAGTGATGGATGATTTAAGTTTAGCGAAAGGCAAAAATTTGGGAAAGAAGAAATTGATTATTCTTTTTATGCATTGGTCACATAATATACAAGTAGTTGATTGTTTCTTGAAATTTATATAATCTTTTTTAATAGAACATAATAAAAACAAGTCATTAGCAAGAGAATTACATGCACTTGACTTTTTAACAAATACACAAATTGTTCATCAATTAGTTTATGAAAGTGATACTACTTGCATAGCCCAACATTGAATACATAATACTTGAAATATTTGGAAGGTTAAAAGTATCAAAACATTTGCTAATAGATGAACAAGTAGTTATGTTTTTATATATAATAGCATATCATGTTAAAAGTAGAGTTATTAAGTTTTGATTCATGAGGTCAGGGGAGACAGTTAGTAAGTACTTTAATAATGTTTTGCATTGATTATAGAATTGCTTAAGAGCATTAGACGAAACATATATTTTGGTAAGAGTATCTGCAGTAGATAAACCTAAGTACTGGAATTGAAAGGGAGAGATTGCCACAAACGTTTTAAGAGTATGTTCCCAAGACATGCATTTTATTTATATTTTAACTGGTTAGGAAGGTTCAGCAGTTGATAGTAGAGTCCTTCATGAGGCTTTACGTAGAAAAAATGGTTTGAATGTCCCTAATGGTAAGTTATATACTAATAATAAATATATTAACTAAGCAAATTATTTATTAACTATAATCTGAAAATTTATTAATTATATAGATTTCTACTATCCCGTGGATGCTAGACATGCTAATTGTTAGGAATTTCTTACTCCTAATCTTAGACAACATTATCATCTTGATGATTAGAAAGAAAACCATCAACCAACTAACCCACAAGAGTTTTTTAACATGAAGCGTTCAACTGCTAGGAATGTTATTGAAAGATATTTTGGTTTACTTAAAAGTCAATGACCTATTCTTAGAAGTCCTTCATTTTATCCTATTAAGATCCAAAATCAAATTATTATGACATGTTGCTTGTTACACAATTTTATTAGAAGAGAGATGTTATATGATCCTTCTGAGGAAGCAATTGATATTGTAAATGAGATCGAATCACACAATGGTAATAGTGTCATAACTAATATAGAAACTTTTAATGAATGGAATGCATAGAGAACAAATTTAGCACAAAACATGTATAATGAATGGAGGGTTAGTAGGCAAGCAACTTGAGAAAACTTGGTAATGTTGCACTTTTTGAAATGTAAGGTGCAAATTGCATTTTTTGAAAAATTTAGTGAAGTGCATTTGTTATATTTTATCCCTTATATTTTTGAAAAATATGAAGAGATTGGATGGTATGATGGTCAGGTAGATGTCTGGTTTGTTTCTGCACTTCTTTATTCGTTAAACTGAGCATTTTGTGCTTTCTTTCTTTGCTATGTTGTTCTGGTTTAACCATTGATAAGCTTAACTTAATTCAGTCAAATCCAAATGGTTGCACGAACAATTGCACTTGCTTTTGTGTATTCCAAATAATAAAAAGAAAAAAAAACTAATGCCTAAATTTAGTAATTATCTGTAGCCAAATTGGAATCGACAATTTGTGATATTTCTAGGCGTGTATCGCTCAATCACGTGTTTGATTCCTATGCACTTTCTCATTAGAACTATTAACCAGCATTTTAACTTATGGTTTTTTTTTTGGAAGCAACAAGCTAGGCTAATCACACCAAATCTTGTTAGTATGACATATTGGAAATTTGATCAATTTGGATGTGTAGGATACTATGAAATTATTAAAGATTTAGTTTAAGAAATTAGGAGAGTGAGTGGAGACTTGGGAACATGTTAAAAGCTTTTGTTAAATAAATTAGTTGAGCTATTGAGACCAAACCTCTTTTATCATATTTAAGTTATCAACTAATAATTATCACTTTAGTTGTATTTTTTAATAGCTGATGGGTGCATTGATCTCATATTGATTGGACTAAGATGCAATCATTGTTGCAATTCTTTGTAGTCAAACATTGTCCTTTGCATGGATCATGTTAAAAAAAAATTTCTTTAGCAAGTGCACATTTAGTTTCTTTATCTTGCTCCTGTCAGTCATTGCTTTCCTGGAACAATTAATTTGCTATATTTAATCTTGTAAGTCATTCCTTTGACATATATGGGTGTAGACTCCTAAAATTTTGGCTTGTGACAGGCTTCTTGGTTAATTTTTGATAAGTATTTTTTTATTGGATTCCTTTAGTATACTTTGAGTTGATCTTTGATTATGGAAATCTATGGAAACTATGTACTGAAGAACTTAAGGATTAGTAAATTATTTTCTGTTGCTATAATGAAAGGGGTTTCAGAGGAATGATGACTTTCTACTACCTTTGGAACTAATGTCCTATGTATGCTTTTGAGACAAGGAAACATAGAACAAGTATTTATGTCTTTATGTCCTTGACCAACCTTCAACATAATCTGACAGCAACTTTCAAACAACTAAGGTATTTGATATATGATTGTTTAGAATATAGATGTTTTAATTTTATCTAAAATCAGCAACTTGTGCATAGTATCTAAGATGAAAATTGGATTTCTTTAAATGCTTAATTTTCTTGAGCATACTAGCTATGTCAATTTTATGGTAAGTGATGTTAGAGCCGTGTGGAGTTGTTTAAAGAAAATGATCCAATGGGATGTGAACAGGTTGAAACTTACAAAGAGGCTTATATTTTATACTTACATATCTTGCTGTCACTTTTGAAGGTTGCCTGAAAAGTTTTCAAAAGGCTCACGAGTCTTTTGTGGTGGATCCTATACTGGCAACATGTATTAATAATATCTTACTAGTGGTTGGAAATTCTTGCATAACATACAGCATTTTTAAGCAAAAAGATGTCTCACTTCTTTCTTTGTTTTCCCCTCATGAAATGAAGAAATTCATGGTGTCACTTGAACATAATATTATCTAAGAATTACTTTTGCTGTGGCATTAAGTTGGGGTTCAAATAGATCTTTTCTTTTATATATTTATGTGTGTGTGTATTTATATAATATGTATTGAATGTATTTTTGATATTTATTCACTTTTTTATTTTATGATATTGTTATTTTTGTAATTGTTAGAACAATTATTTCATAATGAAATCACAAAGTTCAAAGCACGAGAAAAGATTTTGGACTGAGGATAAAGATATCAAACTTATGGACACATTAGTAGAATTACATCATAAAGAGAGATATTATGTTGATAATAATTTTAGGATTGGTTATTTGAAGTATGTTGAAAGTTCATTGGAAGTAAAATTACCTAGATGTAGTTTGAAGGCCAAGCCACATTGATTTTCGTATAAAAATTTTGAAGATGTATTTTTGAATTATACATGAAATGTTAACTAGATCAAATTGAAACAACTTTGGTTGGGATTCAAAAAAATAAAATTATGACCTCAGAAAAGTCAATATGAGATGCTTATTTATAGGTATTTGATTTTATATTTATTTTTAGTTATTTATGACTAGCATCTTCTTGCAAAATTAATTCAAAATTAGTATAAATTAGATATTTTATGATATTAAATTTTTTTGTCTCCATGTGATTTGTTAAAATTATCATGATAATGATTTCATTAAATTTTATTACAGAGTTATAAAGAGACAATCAATTATAAGCATAAGGCATTTTCATATTATGAAGATTTATATATGATTTATGGTAAAGATCATGCAATTGAAAAATATGTTGAGACTCCTGTAGATATCATGGAGGAAATTAAGAGAACGGGCGGGAACAATGATATCGAAGTAGAGAATATTAATACTGAGAATGTGGGAGATGATTGAGATGATAATATAGCATTTTTACATGTTTAATAAATGCATTCAATAACTTCAAATAGCTCGTTAAGATAAAGAAGAAAAATAAAAAATTTTGAAGCGTTGGGAGAAGTAATAAAAGAAGTAGTTGTTCTTATTGTGGAGAAAATGAAAAACTTATCTAATCACTTAAGTCGAGTTATTGGACAAAATATTAGTGACAAATAAGTGAGGCTTGGTGATAAATTGAGAAAAATTAATAAACTTATAATGATGGAGCGATTTCAAGTTACCATTCTTATTACACATGATGATGCCATGCTTAGTATATTTCACGCTTAGTATGTTACACGGTCTTTGTGAAGAAGATAAAAAAGCTTGGATCAGATTTCTTCTCAATGGCAAAATTTAGTTAAAATTATTTAGATTAATAATTTAATTTTTTACTTTGAACTCATTTTATAATTAAATTTTAAGTTTTATGTTAGTGAAAATTGAAAATGTTTTTAAAATTTTTATTTTTGGTACTTTTTTTTGTTAAATGTTGTTTTATTTAAAAATTATATTATTTATTTTTTATTTTTAATTTATGATAATCAATTATTAAATATATTGGTAGTTTAATATTAAATTATAATAAAATTAAAAATAAATTTCTTAATTAAAAATATTTATATGGTTAAATTAAAATATTTATTACTAAATTAATTATTAAAAATTTAAATTCAATTAGAATTAAAATTGAAAATTAATTTATTTTTAATTATTAAATATATGTATTATTTTATATTTTAATATAAAGGGCATATTTGTCCAAATAAAATATAATAAAAGTCACTCCTTTCATTACTCCATCCATAAAATAAACAAAGAAATATATTCCTTTCCTTTTTCCTTTTCTTTTCTTTTCTCTTTATTTTCTTCTTCCCTTTTATTTCTTAAAAACAAATATAATCTTAAAATATATCATATTTATAGGGAAACCCTAAGTTATATTTAATGAAGGTCTTTGTTTCTTAAAATTAAAAGGAATATGCCTTCATAATTAGGAAGAAACCTTTTCTAACTAAATTTTTTTGTCAATAATTCCTCTTTTCTTTGAATTATAGAATTTGCCAATAAGTAATCTAATTATGCTTAAAGTCTAATATTGACTAATATAACTAATAAACTTGAAAGAAAAAATTATTAAGAAGATATATTCATGAAAATATATCCATGAAGATATGTTATAAGCAATCAGATTGGACTAGTAAAACATCAAATTATCTCTGAAAATACTAAAAATCTCTTCCTTCTGTATTTTCATATAACATAAGTTTCTTAATATGAAAACACAACTCAAAAACAAAAATAAATACAAGTGTAATGAACTAACACCTTATTCTTAAGTTAAAACACAATAATCTATGAAAATTGTTATAGAAATAAGAATAATACTATATGACTATGAATAACTACTCCTGAATAAGTGACCAAAATGATTATATCATCATGAAGTATGTTATTTGTAACATAAAACTACTATTATGCCTTATATCACTTCCCCTTGATTTATGACTCTCCTTTTACGTATGCTACTCCACTTTTTGTTAAAAAGGGCCAAAATATTCACAATAAATACAAAAAGCTTAAAAAAAAATAATGCAGATAACATTAAGAAAAATAATACTCGAAATGATAAACTATTCAATATGCATAAAAAATAGGACATTAATCAAGTGATAGAATAAATTTCAATATAAAAATTAAAGTTAGTACCGTTCACGAGAAAAAATATTATTCAAGAATTTAATTATGAATAATAGCCAACTATCATTTTAAAATATAAAGTAAATTAACAATAAAGAAAATATTCACCTCACCGAGGCATGACATCCTAGTTCTCGACAGCAAAGAAAGTCCGCACAATGGCTCTCTCCATGTCCATGCGCACCATCGACCGTCTGATTACATCTCATGATAATCGATGTCAACCGTTCATTCAGATTCCCAAGATCTAAATGATCGTCACTTTCTCGGACTTGAAAACACTCATCAAATCCCGTTTATTAAACGCGCTCATTTCATCTCATCCACCCCCATAATCTCGCGCGTAAGAGTATACCAGGAACACGCTTTCTCCAACAAACATCTCGGTGGTGAATGTCAAAGACGTGATTCGAGACCGGGAATCTCCAAATGAGATTACCAAAACGCCCCTACAGTTTGCTTTTATATTAATGACGCGAGTGCGGCTTACCTTTGATGATGAATAGCGTGCAAAAAACGCTTGCCCTTCGTTGTGTCGTTTTGCTGCTTATTTGTAGCGAAGAAAGCCCTAACCAGAGGCACGGAGGAGAGAGAGTGTCGAAATACTTAATTATCTGTAAGAATGTCGGCGGCAGGTGGTGGTGGCGGTAGTGGTCAGGAGGAGGACAAGAAGCCCGTTGACCAGACGCCCCACATTAACCTTAAAGTGAAGGGCCAGGTATGTTGTTACTAGAGATTATTAATTTTTATATTATATAATTTTAAGGATTTTGTTGTTTAGATTTGTGTTTTTGGTATTTTGTTTGTGAGTTTGAATGAATTTGAACAGTGGTTATTATTTATTTGTTTTATTTTACGGAATTTATTATCTTTTATATGTCTATTCACTTGATCAGTGTGAAATTTGTGAACAAAAGCAAGTCTGATAAATAAAATTTCGGACTTGCCCGCGTTTAGTTGATCTTTATCTGTGAAAGGGATAGATTAGCATGATGGTGATGTGGTCTTCGCTGGTGGTTATATGATAGTTATGTCTGATGAGTAAGCATGTTTATCTGGATCAAAGCTATACCCGTGGAGATAGATTTTGAAGATTGAAGTCGAATATTTTAACTTGTGGTATCCTACACCTATGATATGATGCATATTCTCTGACACTCTTAGTATTTCACCTGTTTTACCTAGCTCTTAAAGAATGGGTACGTGAAATTTGGGTGCACTTGCACTATTGTTATTGGAAATTTTCAAGCTTTCAGTACATAATCTTTTCATATTAGTTAATTTCAGATTTTGAGTAATTTGTTGCAAACATCAAGTTAACAGTATTGGTGTGTGCGTGCTGTATTTATAAACCTTATCTATTGTATTAGTTACTTCTGTATTATGCGAGGGTCTCGTTGCATTTTGCATCTTTTGCAATAACAGTTAGGAGTTAAAAGCAACAGGTAACTGCTATGTTTTAAACTCTAATGCTCCCTTGGTTGGGATTTTTTTTAGTGTAAAGAGAGGAAGAGATTTATGCATGGATGGTTCTTTAAAATTTCTATTCCTATGGTGTTTGTTGCTGACCTGTGCTTCTTGTTTTGCTGTAGGATGGTAACGAGGTGTTTTTTAGGATTAAACGAAGCACCCAGTTGAAGAAACTTATGAATGCATACTGTGATAGACAGTCAGTAGAGTTTAACTCCATTGCTTTCTTGTTTGATGGGCGCAGACTCCGAGGAGAGCAAACTCCAGATGAGGTAATGTTTTCACTTGACACTATTGCTACGGTATTGAATACAATTATGTGGTATGAGAGTGATGAAGCTAATAATTTACAAGGATAAGATCGACTACCATGTTTTGGACCACATGAAGTGATGTTAAACTGATAGATACTCCAAAATTTCATCCATTATTTACGAATTAAACTTGTACAATCAGTCATGTCTTATTGTACATATATTACTAGTATTTGCAGTTTGATTTATTGTAGTTTGATTCACTTTTTTTTGGTGTTTTCTGTGTTTTTTTATTTTTTTATTTTTTGCAACTTTTCATGTGGAATAGCTTGAGATGGAGGATGGAGACGAAATTGATGCTATGCTGCATCAGACAGGAGGTGGACAGGGACACTTTTAAGTGCACTTTGGACTAGTTTAATATTTGCCTCATATATGACCATATTACTGTAAATGATGACATGGATCTTATAATGAGCTTGAATGAAGTCCGGGTTTTTATCCATGATATTTGTTGTGGGTTTTTTATGCATGTATGCATGGATATTGAGGGTTTCTTCTGTCACAATTGCTTCTGTTGGTATTTACGGCAAGGTACCTCAGGGCTAGATAATGTGAGGCCATTGCTGCCTGCGCTGCGAGCATTCACTAGTTCCTTGTGTTGAACAAATGCAATTTTACTCTTATGCACATGTAACAGAGGTGAGTCAGATATACCAAAGAATGTGGCACAAGAATATACATTTTCCTTGAGTGCTTCATGTATTCCTAGGCATATGCGCGTATGCTCAAGGAGACTTTAGGTAAACAGAGGAGAAAATTAGGCTGGTGACCGAAGCTTTCTGTTGTTTTTCCAGATGCAATAATGTTCAACCATAGGCTCAGACAGATATCATCAGAGGCATTCATGGAAATATTCGGGAAAAAAAAAAAGATGTGTTCCTGTCAACGTCATGGTAGAAATCAGCATATAGCTATGCTCTTAAGCAAGCACAAAAATGCAAGCTGAAACAGAGCCAACAGAACTAACGATCAATTGCAGGGGTATTTACGATTGAAAAAACCCTGAAATCCAAGCTGAAAGAACTAACAGAATGGAACATAAATTCAAGGGGCGTTCTCTGGGGAATTCACGACTAAATAAAAGTTGTAAATAAACTTGGGGACAATTCCTCGGAATTAGGCGGCTTAACAAAAGAAGTTAGTCAAATGCTCCCAAATGATCACACCAAGAATAGCAGCTTCGTGAAGGTAATTGCTGGCACAGGTACAACTAAAAGTATCATCAGGAATTACAACTAAAAATCATCTGGACTATCCGGCATTGGTAGGGCTGGGCACATGCAAACCAAATCGAATTATTCGGATCGGTTTAGAGATGAAAAAAAAAAAACAAACTAAGATAATTGAAGAATTTTGAATTTGGCTTAATTTAAATCTATTAAATTGATCTAATTTTATATATGTATAAAAAAAAAATTTTAATTTGGTATTTAATAATTTTATATTTTATAGTATAAAAATTTTAAATTTTAAATAAATTTTTTAATTAAATTATTTTTAGACCAACGATAAATATAATTTAATTTTTTAGTTTAAAAATAAATATAATTTAATAAAATAATTAAATTTTGTAATTATGATAATAATTTAAGTTTAGGTCTAACTTAATAATTCAAACTATATTTATCTGTTTGAATTAGTTTGATTTAGATTTAATTATCAGATTAGATGGACTCCATTTAAAACCGAGGATTGTAGATGAGTTTAAATTTGCTCACCCCTAGGCGCGAGGGAAACCGGTTCTGTTAGGTGCAAAGAACTGCGGTCTGGAACTACATGAAGTTGAGCTACCCATGCAAAGTCCAGGGGCTTTTCCAACCCAGCTGAAAAGTTTTCTTTTTACCAAAAACAGAGCACTTAAAATGAAAATTAACTGCCAAAAGTATTTCATGAATTATATGGAACAATCGCCTGCTTAAAACTAATTGGTATTGTATGATATGCATCCTAGCTTAATAGATGCACAGTGAAATTCAACAGTAGGATGTATAGCCATTGGCTGAGGCCGATGCTCGGCTCAATGATTCTCATTCAGAAATTTTGGCCACAGTGAAATTGCAAATATCATATAGGCAGTCGCCTTGATTACCACTGGGGCGGACATTCTGGGACCACACCTAATAAATAGTTAAATAGTTTTAAAAAATTTTTAGTTTGATTTTAGTTTAAAAATATTGAATTTTGGTTTAATTTTTTATTTAAACTTATTTCAAATAGTAAAAATCAAATTAATCTAATTATTTTAAAATTTATATCTCTATTATTTTTAATAAGTTGCAAGAATTGAATTAAATTAAATTAAGATTTTAAGTTAGAAGAGATCATCATTTGGTTTACTCAATCAAGGAAATGATTACTTGTAAAAATATATTTTAAGAAGGGGTGGGCTTTCCTTAAATTTTTTTCTTAAAGTAGCAACATTAATTTTAGACCATTTAAATTTACGGATTAAAATTTAAAGTCGAAAAATAGCATTTAATATTATCAACTCAACATTCTAATATGCATATATAATACATTGCACCTATGCTCACTCCAAGCTTGTATTCCTTTCTTGCAACAATAACATTTTTATACACACACTTTATAACCCGAGATAATCGTATTAAACTTCTAAAACTCTTAAAAGATAATTAATCTATTATGTCAAAAATTTTGTTTTCAAGTGTGTGAGAGAGTGAAATAAGGACACCATACCCTTCATTTTAACCATTTATTAATGCAAAATAATATTGACACACACACATATTCTTTATAAAAACGAGATAATCACTTAAACTTTCAAAATTTTTAAAAGATAATTAACCTACACATATTGTACCAAAAATTTCATTGTCAAGTATGTAAGGCATGCAATAAAGATACCAAACTGGTTATTTTGACCATCTGTTAATGTAAAAAAAAATATTGAATAAAAAATTTGGCTCTAATTTTTGATTTTATGTTTAAAATATTGAACCAAATTTGAAACCAGATTTATATACATTAAGTACTAAAATTTATTTATCTTTTATAAAGTCAGTATATTGAAAAAAAAATTCATATGTTTCCTGATTAAATTAAAAAAAAAATAGTAAGAAGAGAATTTTCTGTGAAAAAGTTTTCAGTCGCTTTATGTCGACATCTCTCACTTGGTTTATGTCGACTGTTAATAGCAATCGAAGCTTCAAGTTGGCTAAATTTGTTGATGTAGCCAACGGTGGTGATTAGGTAATTCATGAAGAACAATAAACTATGTTTTGTGTTTTTGTGTGTGTGCGCGTGTGTATTACATATTGGTTTAAGTAATTTTATGAAAATTTAATAATAATTTAGTGGGTTTTTGTAAATTTTTTAATAGAAGGCTAGATGAATTATGCAGTCTTGTGTACATGAAACCTAAAAATTGAAAAAATCCAAATTTTTATATTAGAAGAGTCATACATTTGGTTCAAATAAAAACTGATCACTTTAGATGAAATCAAAATTTTTACTTACTAGCCATTGGGCTGACGTGGAATTTTGTTGATATATAAAAACTCTTAAATATGTTTTTAAGTGTTTATTCACATGGTCAAGAAAGTCTTAAAAGCATTGTCATATCGGTTTATTGAGCTTATTGGGTTAGACTTAGTTATTGTGACTGCCATATTAGCATCTAGAACCTAAGTTATTGCATTTAGAGACGATAATGGATAGGATATCTGAAAATTTTAAGATATTTATATTTTTATCTAATTAAAATACTTAATATCCATGTCTTATCCATAACCATTAAAAATTTTATATTTAATATCCACAATCTTATCTAATTAAAAAAATTAAATATTTGTATTTGTCTAAAATAATTAATTAAATACTTTATAGATATCAATTTTTAAGTCAGAGTTTAAATCTAAAATTGAATTCTAATGCCTTTATTAGCCCAAGCTGTTGCTTGTATGGTATAGATTTTATTTATAATTGATTTTAAATAAAAATTACATCAAAATCCATATAATGAAAATAATATTTCAGTTTCTAAATCATTCACATTATAAATGAAATCTATCATAATTTGTAATAAAAATTTAGATTTAGAACTTAGCTATGATACCAATAAGTACGTTACTTTAAAAAAAATATGTATTAAACTTGAAACAATTTTTGTAAAACTTAAATTAAGAAAAAAGAATTGAAATATATAAGATAAATATTAAATAGTATTTAAAATATATAATAGAAAATTTGAAACATATCAAAAAAGCTTAAAACATATAATAAATACTACTTAAAATATGTATGAAAATTTTGAAATAGTTTTTGAAAAAGTTAAAAAAAAGTAGATAATGTTACCCTCATGTATGATAGTTAGACCATTAGATTTAAAAATAAATTAAATTACAACATAATTCTTAATTTAAAAGTATCAATGCACAAAAAAAATATATTAAATAATAATATAATATTTAGGGTTAAACAAAAATTTAGGACATATTTTTAATAAATTGTTATTTATTTTTGGATAGATATTGAATATTTGATAATCAAAACCACATCTGACCAAAATCAATTACCAATATTTATTCTAATATTCATTACCTATTCAATATTCATTAAAATTTGGGTATTGGATATTTTTTTTTCGAATAAATGTCATCGGATATTAATAATATCGACAAATTGCCATCCGTAATTGCATTATCTACTAACATTTTTCAATATTTTAAATAAATAAAATAATTTTATGTAAAATATCAATTGATAAATTTTTGTTTTGAATTGCATTGGATAAAAATGGATTTTAGGCACTAATCTTGTTGACCAACTTCACTTGCTTCCCCACCAATCATGTACGGTTTCTATACTCCTTATATTTTATATTTTAATAAAATAAATTTTCTAACCATATAGAACATATTTTTTACTACTTAATATTATTGTTATCAATAATTAAAATATCTAAAGACATTGCCCAACACTTAATAATGGCTAATTTTTGATACAATTCATCAAATCAAAACAAACTTGATGTAAACTAAAATAAAATTATAAGATTATTAAATGGATAACATAACATAATATAATTAATAATTGTATAGGGTTTGAATTTAGAGTTGTTGATATTTGCACCTATTTATGGCATAATTAATTATTTAAATAATTATATCATATTAACTCATTTATGAGTTGATTAATTTATATTTTATTTTTTTATTTTAAAAATTAGTTATATTTATAATATTTAAAAAGTATTTAGTTATATTTAGAGTAAAATTGATTAACATTTGAGTTGACAGAGTACAATATAAGGATTTAAATTCTAAATAATATTTAAGAGATTTTCTAGTCTATTTCTTTTAGTAGTTTTTTTATTAGTCTAATTCTTGCGAATAGTTTTTTTTAATTTTAAAAAAATTTCTATTATAATGGTTAAGCAGTATCTTTATAACAATTTCTGATTGAATGTAAAATTCAACTTATATAAAAAAAATGAATACAATTTTTAAAAGAAATAGATTACTACTCATTATGTATACAGTATACATGTATATAGGAAGGTTGAGATCCCTCTTAAAAAATAAAATTACATTATTCACAATGTAATATATCATAATAAATACTTTCTAAAAGAAAGTGGTCTATTGAGATTAAGTATGAATCTCTTAAATAGATAAATTCTAGTGAAACAAATGGTAAAATCTATTGAAATTTGTGTGTGATTAATTATTTACATCATTTATAAAATCTATCATTTTTTTTTTGTTTTTCAAAGATATCCATTTTTAACTCTCTCTCTCTCTTCAAATTCATTCATTAAGATTGTCAATTAAAATATTATTATTAATTTTTTGCTAATTTATATATTTTTTTAGCAATTTCAATATCATGATGTTTTTAATTAGTTATCTATCTTAACTATGGCTATGATGATGGCCTTAAGATACATGATATTTTAAGTTGTATGAATATTATTTTATTAATTTTTGTTGTATTCTAATTTAAATTAATCAAGGTTGCCTTACAAATTAATATATATATATATATATATATATATAAAAGTGAAAATTATATATTTTTTTTCAAGATGTTTATTATTTATTCAACATTTGAAACTTTTAGGTCTACAAATGTAAGAGTGTTGATTTTATATAATCTATTTTAAAAAAAGAGAAATAACATAAGACTTATATTCAAATTTACAATAAAAAATAAACATATTTTGTACTAATTCAAATTTTAGTTTTAAAAAACCTATAAAAATAAGAAGGCAAAATAAAAAGCACTAAATTTAAAACTTTTTCTTTTTTCTTAACCATATATCATATGTAACACCTCTGAAGAAAATACAACATTCTAATTTATTACTTTTTTTAATCATTGTTGTATATTCTCTCAACGTCTTATTTATATTTTGAACTATAACTTTTCATATATATAAACAACATGTTTTTTTAGAGAAATACTACACATTTTAAAATTTTCATCTCAAATAAGATGCAATAACAAAAAAATGGTGAAAAATAACCATTGAATTGATTATCAAAAATTATAAAATTGGAGATATCACTTACTAAATGTAGTGTTATTGATTTGTCAATAACTTTAGGCTCATTCATGGTTAAGATATTGTACATATTTATTCTCTAGCAAATCAATTTAATATAAGATTTATAATCTATATTCATAAAGAAACTTTATTTTATAAATATTCAAATGGTGTTAATTGATATGAAATATTTTTAATTTTTATTTATTTAGAGCATTTTAATCACAATAATTATATTGTAAAATTTTAAAAATTTGATATGAATTACTTTTTGAAAATAATATGATAATACATTAATAACACTTATTTTACATTAATTAAAATTTATATTTTATATTTTTAATAATATAAATTAGTACATAATATAAATAAATTATAAAACAAAAATAAATAAATAAATAAAAATGAATAAATTAAGATTTTACTTATAAAAAATAAATAAATTAACAGTAATTTATCTTTTAATTAGTCAATTTATGGTGAAAACCATATAAATATAAGGTAAGTATGTCTTTACATAGAATTTATTACAAATTAAAATTATGACAAACCTTAAATGATGTATATGATAAAACCTATAGTTTCAATTATGCCAAAATTGCAAATAGTAGAGTTTTAATAATTTAGCTTATAAATGGCTACTAACTATCTAGAAAGTTACACCTTACATTACTTTCAACATTTTCATGTCATTTTCTTTTTAAGCAATTTTGTTTTTTGTAAATTTTACTTTTCTATTAGGGAAATTTGCTAGTCAGTTTTATCAATCATTTTACATTATTAGCTTTGTTAATAATTTAATAACCAAAGAAGCCAAATATAAAAAAAGTTAATAAAAATGCCCTTTAAAATACAACAAAACCTCTTCTTCTTCATTCCTTGTTTTGTTTCCCCTTTCTCTTTCTTCACACTCTCTTTTGTTTCTCGCATATTACATACCATCATAAAGCTCCTGAAGTTCTTGGCATTGAGAAAGAAGCAGAGTTTTGTAATACAAATTAGTTAATTTTGTTCTACTTAAGCATGTAAAAGCATAAGTAGCTGCAACATAAGATTCTATTTTAGCAGTGCCCATTATTGGGCTAATTGTCCCTGTTGCAACAGAATTAGTCATTTTTGCATCAATGTATAGTTAATAGCATCAATGCATTTAGGGTGCAAGATTCAGGTTAGAATGTAGACAGTGATATAGAAATTTTTATGTCTTGCTGACTAATCCATACTAACCCTTACCTTAATTAAAGGATGCTTTTCTTTAAGGTGTTAGGTCCTGCCTACAAAACACAAAGGCTGAAAGTCAAATCCCTTTAATTTTGGGCGAAATTTGAGCAAACAATTTCTTCTTTCTCTATAAATATCTCTATAAACTAAAAAAAAAAATAAAGGTAAGTAATTTATTCCTTGTATTTACTAAAAAAATTTGAAGAAATGTTCAAACTAAGGTGATAAATTGAAAAAATGAAAGGAGTTTTATGTTTATTAAAAGATTGAGTGAAATGTTTAAAAGAATGAGTGAAATATTTGAAACAATGAGAGAAATTGAATCCATTATCACATTCCATATCGCTAGTAAGTGAATATTGGCTATGTGATATATAACTTAAGTTCTCCTAATTAAGTAAAAGTATTTTGGGTTACAAAACCTAAGAACAAACTCGTGACAAGCTGTGTGCTCAAAGCAGTCAATATCTACTCAATAGTTATTAGACCTGAGCTGTTACATATGGTATCAAAGTTAGCTTGTGATCGAATATGTGGTTGTTCTGATCTGTAATATATCTTCTAATATGTGATGTGGGATGTGACATCCATGCCTGTGAAAAATTAGGTTCTATGTTTGTAAAAAAGTAGGTTTCGCACCTGTGTAGAAGTAAGTTCTGTGCTTGTGCACAAGTGGGCTTTACGCTTGTGCTAAAGTGGGCTCTATGCTCGTGCAAAAATGGCACAGAACTTGGTTCTATGCCCGCATGAAACTTCATTCTGCACCCATAGAAAAGTGGTTCTTTGCCTGTGTGAAACTTGGTTCTGTACCCATGTGAAACTTGGATAGAATTTGGGTTTAAAGACCTATGTGTAAAGTTTTAAGGTATGAAGACCTATATGTAAAGTTTTAAAAGTTTTAGGCAAATATGATAATTTTATAAAATTAAAGGTGAATTTTGCAATTTAAAAAAATTACAAAATTATGCCTTTTAATTTCATAAATATAATTTTAATACTTTTTTTATTTTTATAGTATATATGTTTTAGACTTACTAATAATATAATTATGATGTGGTTGATAATTCTTGAGTACTAAACTTTTAGATATCATAATTATTTTGATTATAATTATATGATAAAATTAACAATAAATTTTGTAATTTAGATAAAATTTAAAATCATGCATTTTAATTTCAAAAAATATGATTCTAATGCTTTTTTTATTTTTATAGTAAATATATATGATTTTAATATTTTTGTTATTGTTATAGTATATATATATACATATGTGTGTACGCGTGTGCGCGTGCTTTACTTTTTAATTCTTATTATGAAATTTATATAGAAAAAAATAATAAAACCAACAAAAATTTTAGAAGATGACCACTTTCCAAACTATTCAAGTTTGTTATTGTATATACAGGTGAAAAAATTTATTAAAAAAATTGACTTCACAACAAATAATATTATTTCGATAAACTTGTTTTGGAAATTTTCTTAATATTGATCATATCCAATTCTCAGGTAACCTCGTCCATTGGATGTTATTACAACAGGTCATTGCAATAGATAATAATGATAGTATATTATATTTTTTAGTAAGAGACACTATTATTCAGTGTTTTCATTGGGAGTTTACATTGGTGACGGGTTTGAAAATTAGTCATTATCTAGGTGTAGTAAGTAGAAGTCATCAACTTAAGGATATTTATTTCAAAGATAAGGTGATTAAGCTTAGCCGATTGGATGATATATATATAATAGCTTCGACTTCACTGCAATAAATGATGGTGATGTAGTTAGATTGTCATTTTTTTACATGTTTGATGCCTATTGTTTGGCAAGGCATACAAAAATAATGCAGAGACTTGGTTGTTGCACATACAAATGATTTAGACTAGTTTAATATGTATCCATGAGGATATATAGTGTACTAATATTTTTACAATCATTTAAGCCGTGTAATGGAAGGAAAGGTAGCCATGTATAAGGAAAAAGCTAGCATCGATGAGGCAAACGGCAAGATGTACACGCCAAAACATAACTTATATGATTTCATTATGGCATCGCAGATATTCATTCAAACCTCACTGCTGTTACTTGTATTTGTGATATTGCAGTTGTTCAAATAATATATTTAAGATTTATAATGCTATTACTTGAACAAATGTAGATTTATGAGGTTGTCTATTATGTGGGTTTGGTTTATGCAAAACATGTCAATAACAAATTCCTATGAATGTTACGTTGGACTTCTTTGAAGGCTAATGTTAGAATATCGGATCTCATGCAACAAGTTTTTAAAAATAAACAAATAAATGCAAAATATCTTTTCTTATAGAAAAATATGTACATAAGATAATTATTCAGGTTTTATTTGTAGATGAAAGTAAAAGTTAGGTTGGAGCCTGAGAATGGAGAAATGATTAAACCATACTTGAAACAACTAACGACATTTTTTTCACTAATGTTAGGTAAATATAGGAAAAATTTGTTCTTATATAATTTGTCATTTATACAACGCGTTATACCGCACTTCTTTCGCATAGATGATGAAGATTATATGTCTATCCCACATTCATCAAAACAATCATTTGGTATACATGTGAGATATGATATTCATGGCAAACATACACATACACAACCATTAAATGCATAGTAGTAATATGACGATGATACTGTTGAGAATCCATTGCAAGATTTAATACAAAGTTTCACTGTTGACATAGATGTAGCTCGCGAGATAAAAGAGCTAAAAGGCAAACTTACAGCATGTTGTACAAAATTTAGTGACTTTTGAGATGAAATCAATGTTAAAATAGATTAGTTAATATAGATGATGTAGGCATGACACTTTCATATATCACTTTAGGTAATTAATTATTGTTACATTCATGTGCTTCATTTAGTTATTGTTGAACTTTTTAGTAATATATTTAATTATTGCTATATATTATATTACAGGTGTTTAATGAAATATACACAAACTTTGATCCACCACTACTTGAGCTGAGTGAACAAGATACTCACAAAGATTTGGATGTTGTACATAATTAATTTACCAGGATGTGCAAAAAGGAAAAATATAAAAAAGAAAGACCTTGAATTAATTTAATTAAGAGGCAGCGTAAAAAGTCACTAAGTAAACCTTTACCTATGTATAACCTATAACAATTGAACCTTAATTCAATGTATTCTATCTCAACAGAGCTTTACAATGCCTTGATGAAATGGCTTGATTGTTTGAATGCGCTTAGAGCAGGAATAATTGTTTAGATCACACTTTAATTAATTCGTTGTATTCTTGATAGTAATAGTTGGCTGGATGATTCGGTTAGTGTTTAGTCTTTGTATTGAATAAAGACTTACCATAAAAATATTCATATCACTTATATGTTGCATTATACGATTTTATATTAGTATATACATGAGTACTTATCCATGTTAGCATATTGGCAAGTGTCTTATCCAAATATGATCTCGCAGCATTGGACAATTATTTTAGCCCACTTTTATGTAAATGAATCACGATTTATATTTTATTATTTAACTTATATTTTGTTTAAGGGTGTTTAGATGTTTAAAGCATATTTATGTTAAAATTATGGTAATCAGAAGTTGAGTGAGATGATAAACATATTTAGAAGTGTATTATTATTATTATTATTATTATTATTTTGCATCATATAAATTTAGTATTCATTCATATTACAGGAAAGACTGTCAATTTTTCTAACATGTTAAAATTTTGTATTGTAGTCAACATTACTTATGCAACGGAAGGCTGGACAACACAATTCTATTCAACAACGAACATTGTTTGTTAATGTTAACATAGATCGTTATTTGGTGGCAACCGGCGATATGATTTATAAGCCATGGTCAGAGGTGGACGTTGTATACATCCGTGCAAAAGTGTGCGAGGATCATTGAGTTGCATGTGCATTTAACATAGCTAAATAAGAAATAATAATTTATGATTCATTATTGCAATCTCCTTAGAGTCTGAATTAAACTTGGCAATCTAACCATTGTGCGTGTTCTTACACTATCTTATGTAAAAGGTTGGGTTATGGCATACATCATCACCTCTTGTAAGGTACAAACATAATAAAGATGGCATACCATGTCAACTATGGTGTAGTGGCAATTGTGGAGTATCTACATGTAAATATATTGAATTTTTAGGACTTAATAGACTATTTGAATTTACTCACGAGCATCGATTTTTTTAAGGTAAAGAATGACACTTGATTTATAGATCGGATATATTCAATAATGATATGATTATAAGTTAAATTGTGAGCATGTATTTTAGTTTGTAATGAATGTCAATTTACTTCATAATTATATTAATTTGTTTTAGTAGATGATCATTAGTCATCATTCTTATTTATATAATTTATACATATCATAATAAATTTAACACATCTCAAATTAATAAAAAAAATTTTCAAAATAGCTAAATTTGTTAATGTTTCCAATCAAACTTCTAATCAAATACTAATACAATAGTAAATAATAATAAAAAAGAATACAAGGTTTATAGTTAACTATTTGAAGTACTACAAAGCTCATAATTACTTATCTCAAAAATATGAAAACTAAATGGAAGGTACATATTTTAGTAAGTACATATGTGGTTATATAATATTTAATTAGTACAATGGGCAATTACATTTCGACACATCTTTCAAGTGTGGCAGACTTGCTTGCAACGAGAATATGTCCTATGAATGACATCTTCTTCTACTAATGGCACTTGGTGTTTCCTAGGTCTTCTAATATAAACATGTCCTATTGATGGCTTAACTATAATGGCTCGAACCTCATTTGTGACCAAAACTAATAGCACTCATCACCAACAAGATAAATTAAATTTGCATACGCTGACATTAGTATACTATTTTTTGTAATATTTTGAACGTAGGGAATGGTAACTTCCTTGAATATGTCTTGTTGCTACTAGCGCATGTACTTAAGCTAGTTGTTGTATATCAAATAATCGGAAAGTATAAGTTTTATTGTGCAAATTTACAATCGAATGATTGTCCCCTTCTCCAATTTCAAACACAGCTTGGGATGTAGAATGGACTATCATTGTATAAGACAACTCTTCTTACTTATCAATCTTTTTTTGCACTCCGTTAGTTAAGTATCTTTCAAATGCTATAGCTACCTTTCTTTTATCATGAAACTATTGTTGTAATACAGTATGGATATAATTAGCCAAACCATGATAGGAAGGGTTCGTACATCCTTTAACAGTGCATTAATGCTCTCTGCTATATTGGTGGTCAACATATTATATCTTCAAATAGGAAAATGTGATTAGGTCCACTTATAGAAGCCAACTTTTATCTCTAAATAATTCGCAACTTTTGAATGCATAACTCTTAATTTTGTTAAATATTTATTGAATTTGCTTACTTTGTATACTTGACATGCAAGAAAATACCCCAGCATGAATGCATCACTCTTTGTGATTTCATCTATATTTTGCTTTCACATTTGCATAAATGTGGTAAGTACAAAATCCATGTGATGATTTAATAAATACTGTACATATCCCTTTCTCAATACTATTATGGTGGTTTGATTTAAATATTAAATCAAATACGGTCTCAACTACTTCTTTCAACTTCAAAAAAAAAAAAAAAAAAACTATTTCTACGATGTATCATTCTCTGAATTCCCAACCCCAAATAAATGTTAGGATAGTATATATATTTAATATGCATATAAATGTTGTAGGATTTGTAAAGGTAATTTAAAGTCAATTGTTGGCATATTTTTCAGTGTACATGTAAGAGAAAATTTTGAACGATTATGGAGTGTTCAGGGAAAAAATGCAAATCAAACCACTTCATTTTATTTTCATAGCTCTTGAACGTTTTAAGTTGTCCTTTGGATTGGATCATGACCAAAAAGGACAGTAAGAGAAGGAAAGATTCTTTAGGAATAAACCTATTCATGCAATATATTAACTTATTTCAAGTGCTATGAAATGTCTCTGAATCACTTGGTATTCCATATTATTGTTTATTTAATAAACGAAGTAGTGGAGGCATGCCCTATTGAAAACATTTCTATTTTTATTTTCAAGTGCCTTTAGTGCCTGATTTTAGTGCCTTCAAAAAGTAGTTTTGGGCAGGAATCTTAGAGGTACCTTTTTTCTTCATCCTATTTTTGTTCAGCCCAAGCTTATCAATACATTGACTTATGGAATACAGTTGAAGAATACATGTTGAATCGACATTATCAATTGAGTTTAATCCCCTAATATTGATTCCTTTTTTTTTTTTTTTTTTACCTATTTTTTGCTTTAGAGAATAGCCAATACATTAATTGCAGATGAAGAACGAAACTTGAGCTATGTGGACATGGCATCAGAATCAGAACTCTCTAAATTAAATTAGGAATTGTAGATTTATATAGTGAGACAACTGATGAGTGCAATTTTTGTCAAACACCACCTAAACCTCAGTTTGCATCCAACTAAACTCCATAACAAGTAAACTGAATCCAACCTTCTCGTTGATGAAATTCTAGTCTAATGAAGCTATGGATTTTACCTACCAATAAAGATGACTTGAAGGTTATGGTAGGACCTTCCCTCGTATAACACATAAGTAAACTGTTAAAATTATTTTGTATTCTAAATTTTAAGACTAGCAGAAGAATAGCTTGTACAAAGAGTTCGAAGATAAAGGAGAAATTTTGTCCCAAGTAATGTTGATGAATCTTGTACCTTCAATAAGGATAGAATACTACACTCGTACACTTTCACAATCTCATAAAGTCTGAAGCAAATGAATTTTATGAGTTGTGGACAAGCAACATTTTTCTTACTTGGCTAGAAAACGACACGTGCTAGTATACTTTGATTGAAATTTAAGTTGAGGACATAACATCTGGCCTTGTGTGGTTGAAATTGTTTCAGTTTGAACCAACACTAATAAATGCATTATGCATGATTGCTTGTGCTTTTCACCAATATTTTATCCTACAGAAATGATTACTTTAACTTGTGTCATGTCTTTAGCAATATTGGAACGAGAATTAATTTGGCTGATATCTTTTCTTTTTGTTGGTTATCATGTTTAAACATGTGGATGCCAATTATTTTGCTGCAAAAAATTGGGGTTATTAAGATGTGGAAGTGAATTAGGTTTAGGTGTGTGGCTTTTCCTGTGGGCATGTTTGGTTTACTTTTTTTTTTTTTAATTTGACAAATTTTTAACTACTTTTTGCTTGGTCAAAAATGGAGATGCACTACACTGAATGAATTATAAAATAAAACAAAAATCTTGTACAAAGTTCTCTTTGTCAAGTTGTGTGTTTTCAGATAAAATATTGTTATATTATTATATTTATTATTTGAATAACTAAATAT
This sequence comes from Swietenia macrophylla, assembly GCA_032401905.1. Classification (NCBI taxonomy): domain Eukaryota; kingdom Viridiplantae; phylum Streptophyta; class Magnoliopsida; order Sapindales; family Meliaceae; genus Swietenia; species Swietenia macrophylla. The sequence goes on along the minus strand of CP135559.1, from coordinate 2,572,110 downwards.
CATTAATACCTGTAAATGAAATGCAATTGGGTTCGCACAACTATTCCTATTACCAATTAGTCCGACAATGGATGTCCAATCATATCACTAAAAACACCATTAAAAGTTCTTTTTATGCTCAACCAAGTGTTTGCATATGATGATTAAGTTACGTTTATTTAGAAAAAAAAAAAAAAAGGGTTGATAGGTTCAGGAATTGCACATGGCTTGCTTAGGTGAAATCCCTGCACAAAGAAAAGTCTACTTACCAAAGACTTCATTGTCAAAGTTAGAAAGTAGAGTAGTCCTAAGAATTTAGGTTTAGGTGACAAGTGTTAAGTAATGTTAAGTTATTTTATTATTATTTAATATAAACATGGGGTATTATTATTTAAGTTGTTTGGGTGAATAGAAGAAAGAGAGCGAAAAAAAAAAGTAATTTAACTCTCAAATTAAGAGTCTTTTAATTTCACAAATATTTTAGGACCTATTGTTGGTTTCAGAGCATGTTCAATTCAATAGCAACAAATTAAGAACGAATTGAGACGTTAGAAACTAGATTGAGTGTTGTGCAGGAAGGTTGCATTAAATAGAGTAAGGAATGTCTAATACATTGCATCGACTTAAAGCCTCATTAAAAAGGCTCTCTCACGCATTATTCTCGAACCACAGTTCTGGTCAATGTCACTCATTAGGAAGCAAGAACATCAATTGATGAAATCATGAAGACTAAAGAGAGGGAAGATCAATTCATGCTACTCAAACTACTAAACGCAAATTTTCTTGATATGGTAGCGAGACCTAACAAATTGGTTCAACGGAGCTGCTCAGTTTTTTAATTACCAAGAAACTAGGATTAGAAAGTTTCTCTAGCTTTATTCAATCTTGAGAGGGAAGCCAATTAATAGTAACTATGGTTAAGGGCGTTCTTATAAGAAAGAAGGTTAGAGCATCGCATGGGAAGTATTTGCAGAGGCGTTTTCGGCTCGATTTGGTCCTACTAAGTGCGAGGATTTCGACAAAGCCCTTTCAAGAATTAAGCAAATAGACACGCTGAGGGACTATCAATGGGAGTTTAAAAAGCTAGGCAATTAGGTGCAAGGGTGGACACAAAAAGCTCTCATAGAAATGTTTATAGGAGGTTTGAAACAAGAAATATTGAAGGACGTTCCGATATTCATTAATATTGCATGGATGCGAGATAAGCAACTCTTACGCAGCATTGCTTCACACTACTAGTGCGAAAAGCTTGAACACCAATGGACCCTCCATCCATATCACGTGTAAACACAAACAAAACTTCACTAGTAAAGAGGCTGACATAGGAAGAGATGTAACAAAAAGAGAACACAAGGTTTGTGTTTCAATTGTAACAAAAAATTTACTACGGGTCATTGATGTGAAGGAGCCCAATTTTTATTATTCGAAGCTTACTATTATTCAGAGGAACACAAGTTTGAGAAAATTATGAAAGCACTTGCAGTAGAAGACAAATTTGACGAGTCAACGGAGCCTAAAAAATTGGAATGCTAGAACAAAACTTGGGGACAAGGATCCACTTCGAAGGGAAGGTAATGATAGGTCCAAGAGTTGCACTTGGGCTGCTTAGAGGTGGACGAACTTTCATAAATTGAAAGACTTCATTATTAAGTTAGAAAGTAGAAGAGTACTGAAAGTTTAGGTTTAGGTGATACATGTCAAGTAGTGTTGGCTTGTTTTGTTGTTATTGGAGATAAGTGTAGGGCATTATTATTTAAGTTATTTGGGTAAACATAAGAGGGAAGAGAAAAGAATTAATAAAATTATTGAGGTTTAACTTTCACACGAAAGAGTCTTTTAATTTCACAACTATTTTACGAAATCTTCCAAATGATTTCATGAGAGAATATCAATTCATTAATATTGAAGCTTTTCTACCGACAAATTCATCAGGAGATTATGTTCATTATTAATAGGCCCTCAATGAAATCATCAGGGAATTTCAGTTTTGCAACAATTGGTGTTAGTTTATTTTTTTTTCCTATTTATATTTTATTTACAGAACTTTTCATGAATTGATACAAAAACCACGTTTGCAAAAATATTATTGGTTATAATAACAAAGAAAATCATTTTGTTCTCTTTTCTTTTATCTTCTCTCTCTTCTTTTATCAACACCATTCCCTTTTTTGATCTTTTTATTTTAAAAGGAATCGCGTTGTATGCATTTTTGTCCAAAATTGATTTATTTTTGGGCGTAGACTAAAATTTTAAACAGACGTCGATTGTTAGTCATTTTGCTGTAAAACCCAACCAATAAAATGGGAGAAATGATCCTGATTCGGAGAATCCCATGATATTGGTGAAGTTTCTAAAAAATTAAAGCTTCCCCCATCTTCTTCTTGTCTTCTAATATTGAAGTTGTTACATTTTGCATGGCAAAATTTCACTCTCTCAAATCCCAGCTCCCATGGTTTTATTCTATGAAGATTTGATAGTACGAATTAGTTACTTACCAAAACAAATTATCTTAAAAAAGAAAAAAGAACACTAGACAGAGAGATCGTTTTGTTTTCATAAAATTGTCTCCACAATCAATCATAAAGAAGATGATGGAAGACAAACAACAATCATAAGAAACATTCTATTCTTCCCCCCCCACAAAAAAGAAAAAGATAAATCAAAATCAAAATATATCAAGAATTTCCAAAATGAAACCGTTGCAAAGAGGACAATTTCCTCTTTGAACCCAGAGCTCCCTTGAACACAACCTGCAAAAAGTATGACCACAAGGTATAAACGCCGCACCTTTATGCCTCACCAAGCACACGCAGCAGTTATACTCTATTCCCCCAACTACTTCTTCTGCTTCCACTTCTTCTTCTACCTCGCATTCCTCTTCTTCTTCTTCGTCATCATCATCACCCATTCTGTATCTCGATCCCTGCAGTCCCATCTGCCTGTCTGTCTCCTCTAATAAATCCATTAGTGACATTCTCACCGGCGCTGGCTCTGTCCGGGCTGCCGCATTAGCCTCCCTTGCAACGGGCTCCGATTCTTCAATCTCAGCTGACGCTTCCGCTTCTGCTGCCGCTGCCGCTTCCGCTTCTGCGGCTTCTTGGGCAGCAACTGCCTCGCGTGCCGACAGCGATCTTTCTTCGGCCAATGCCACTGCCAGGCGGCGAGTACCCTCACGCGCCACCTCAAATGGATCTACGGAATTCTCTTCCGACTCGGGGTGCGACTGCGGGATCCGGGTTGAGTTGTGGCGTGAAATCTGGGGTCTGAAGCTACGAGTTGGTGGGGAGTCAGCGGGCATGGGAATATCTGACGCGTCTTCGTGCTGAATTGACCCAGTCAGAATCGGTGGCGATGTTGGTGGTAAACAAACTCTAGTGGAGTTCCGACGCGTGAACTGTGGTCTGCTATTTGCAGGAACCGAATCATCCGGCTGAGTCATTTCCGTAGCTGACTCGCTCAAATTGTTGGAGGACGGATTCGGCTGGTACCTGACGGAGCTGCGGCGAGACAATTGCGATCTGGGATTTTTGCGAACGTTACCGTTCGGGATAGGAACATCGGAAGCCGGAACATTTACAGAGGAGGTCCAAGCGGCGCCTGCGCGCTTGAGGCGTAGACGGTCTCGGAAGAGTTTCCAGCTCTTCTTGTCCTTATTGTCAAAACCTTTTCCGTTGGGATCCTCATCACGGATAATATCGAGAAGTGTTCGGCTAGCGGGAGGCGGGGGCATCGATCTTTTGTCAGACAAGATTGCGTCCAGAGTCAAGCCGGCTAATGAGTCGCGGCGCTCTTGGAGAGTTGACATCTGGTCCAAAAGCGTTAGCCTCCTTCCCACGAGAACAACACTGGTACCTTCGCTACCACCTTCTTCCATTGCAAACAAAATTGAGAAATGACAATTAATTAAATTATTCTGATTTCCTCTCTCGGGAAAAGCAAGCAGTTTCTCTGATAGAAAGTTCTAACTTGGTTTTTGTGTAGAGATTTATCGGAAATCAAACTGAAGAAATAATATTATATATATATATATATATATATATATATATATAAACCAAATTAACCAGCAATGACAAAAGGAACAAAATTTGTAGAAGGTTGGATAACATTGGATACCTTGCTATTGAATGCGGTACTGGTACTCAATCAGAGCCGCAGATCTGATTCAATTATTTATCTGTAAAAGGAAAAGAGGGAGACATAAAAAGAGATGCATAATCAAAGCACGTAGCGAAAGGAAGAAGTTATCTTTATCCCACCAATCATAATCATCGTCTTTTTCTTTTGTTTCTTTGTGCGCGCGCGCTTGTGTCTGTCTTTTCTTTCTATTTTCTCTCTTCCGCTTTGTTCTCTCTTGTGAGAGAGATTGTTTGTCGGGAGAGAGAACGACGACGACGACGACGAGAGTTTGGACAGTGGAACGAGTCTTATGGGCAAACGACCGCATCTGTGTATGGTTTCCCTTTCTTTCATGCGATGTAACGGATTTGCCCTCCCTTTTGTTTTAAAAATCTTATCAGCATAGAATGGTATGTTCAACACGTGGTGCATCATTTTTGGTGGGTTGATGTTAACAGTTGCTCCTCTTTCAAATCAAATCACTCGGGAATTCAATGGCAAAGTATTAAATAAGATTAAACTAATTGGATAACCAATTGCAAAGTAGGAATTAAATTTTTATTTGAAATTGAAGTTGTTAGGTAGGAATTGTCGTTGTTAGGTAGGAATTGTCGTTATTACATTTGCTGTATTGTTATATTTATTTTATAAATTTTATATTTATTTATTAATTTTTTTATATTTTAAATATTAGTTATTATATATTTTAAATTTTTATTTATATATTTTAAATTTTTTTATTATAATTTAAATATTATTTATTATATATTTTAAATTTTTATTTATATTATAAATCTTTTATTAATATTTTAAATATTGTTCATAAATTATATTTATAGATTTCAACTTTTTAATGTGTTACAATTTTATGTTGACTAAGAGATATGTCATGCATCAATCCATAAATTTGAACATTTAATAACTGTTATACCCCTACAAGATATAGTTTCAAGTATATCACTTACACAAATGTGTAAGGTTTATTGTATTGCATATAAACCAAAAACCACATTTATATATAGAATATTTACAAACATAATAATTTAGAGAACCAAATTATATTATAAAAATTGTGAATCCTTTCTAGAGCTTTACATACATATCAACAAAGAACATTAAATACCTAACAAAATTTTCGATAAGATGTAAGTCACGAAATCTTGCCCTGGAGTGTGGACTAGCGATCTCCTCAGAGTTGCCTAATTTGAAAAATATTTTTAAAAGAAAAAAAGTGAGTATGAAATTTAGTGACTAAATAAACAATAATACTAAAATCAAAATATAAAAGTAAGAGTATCATATTTAAAATATAACAATTTATAAAATTTTAAGTCATACACTTATATTTGAAGAAGTCATAAAAAATAATTTTATATTTAAAATCTATGAATGATTTAATAATAGAATTTACACTTGTTGAAAAATTATTTTTTAAGACATTTTTCAATGCGTGCCTGGTTAGTATTTTGAGATCCACTAATAAGTTGTTTTATATTGTTATATAAAATTAAAATTATTAAATTCACTTATTAGCATTGGCATGGATAGAAAACATGGTATCAAACACAATCTTACTCGGTAGTAACATTTCTTTTATCTATATCAGATAGTAAAGATAAAAATGGATAATTTTTCCCTTATTCATTTTTCTAGTACGGGCAAAAAATATATATGTAAATCTTTGCATAGGTGCATTCACATCAAGTACTTACACCAAAGTCTTAAAACATAAAATCATATACATATTTTTATATCATATTCATTAAGTCAAACATTAACAAATAAAGTACACAATTCTTAAACTATAATTTTTATTAAATTCACTCTTACTCCGACATTTCTAAATTCATATTCACGAGGCATTCATAAATTTCATTATATTCATAAAGCATTTAAATTTATTTATTAAAAAATATTAAAATTTTATTCATTTGCTAACTGTTTATAGGAAAATAATTACTCTCAAAATTTAGTTCTTTCATAGAGCAGGGTCCTCCTCCACTATATTAGAGTTAAATTTTTTTTTTTCATATATAAGATATTAGTACATTAATTTCTATAACATACAATCTTAATGCATATACTCTTAGCTGATATTTATATAAGTAACTAATTATAATATGATTTAATACATAGAAAACATATCACTTTTATATTACAAAATACTTAACTTTATTATGCCTATCCATAAAATATATTTCACCAAGTTAAATTATTCAAAATACTAATGCTTATAATTTTATTTCATGTACAACTTAGAAACCTTACCGTTTCACATCATTTAATATCTTTCCATACACTTATAGAAATTGTTTGTTAGGCATTCATCTATACTCAATTATGCACAACATCATTATTTATACATAATTCAAATTAATCACCAAAGGTTATATAAAATAATCCATTATTATATATACTTGCCTACTACATTTTTGCTATTTCTACAAAGCCAATAAGTATAAATTCTTACCCAAATAAAACACTTTATATTAGCCATCATATTAAGCTTCCAACACAAATTTTTTTTACCCAAAGTATAAACCAACATAGGGCTCAAAATATACCTCAAGATAAGGAAATTGTTATAGAACAAATTATGCCAACATAGTGCGTTAATTCTTTTCTAACAATTACTAAGTATATAATATTCAACTTAAAGAAAATATCATGCTTAAATACACTAAATAAGTTCATAGATTAAATATTTTTAGCTCAAAATCCATCTCCAATTTCCTCCAAAAATTCAATCATTTTGACACTCCAATAATACTTACACATGCATCACCATCACCCACATTATTCACCATAAAATATGAATTAATTATCATTTGACATAAACATATATTCATCTACATACTCTAAATATCAATCAAATACTAAGATATAATTATTAAATTAACAATTTTTGTCATATATATAAAGAATACACAAACATGCACATACACCAAATTTTCGGCTATCCTAGGTTTCTTAGATTCAAAATCTAAGTCATACTTCCTAATTGTTTCTAACATGATTTCAACTTTAAAATAAAGTTCAAGAAACGCATCATAAAACTCCTTAGCACAAGTCTCACTTGTTGGAATTTTTCTTGAATTTCTCCTTAAATGAAATTTAGGTGAAAATCAAGTGAATCTTTAGTGTATGGCTTGTTTTCTTGGGTTTTTTGCTTAGAAAAATTCTTTGTAATTTTTCTAAGGTCTATGATAGTTTCTTCAACGGTGGAAGGTGATAGAAATGATGAAGAAAGATGAAAGCAATTGTAGAAGAGTGTCAAAACTTAAAATTCATCTAAAAATTAGACAAAAAATGCATGAAATCCACTTCTTTTTTATAACCAAGCATAAAATTGAACTCCGATGTCAATGTATGACTTGGTTACTAGCTTAATGAATTATGAAATCATTAATTTGCCCTGATTAATTAAGAAAAAGTAAAAAAATAACCTTGTTATGGCAATACATTTTCAAATTCTATATTTTTGGCTGATATACCTCCAATTTATAGAAATATCCTTATAAAATCAAATTATGACATTTCTAAGATTTTTAACACTTATTCAACATAAAGTATAATATAAAATTATGAAATTTAACACTTAAACACGCGCGCGCACACACACACACACACACACAAAATACATATCTTCTGCCTTATTTTCATGTCAATTAAGTATATATATATTTAGCATAATGCTCTTACGCGCCTAAAATATCATCATGTATCATGAATGAATATATAATGCACCTAAATAATTTCAAGAATTTAACATGAGTTCTACAAGAAATTTTACAAATTAGTTACATTCGTAAATTAACTTATCAAAATTACCACCTTCGTAATATTTTTATCAAACAAACCAAAAAAATTAAATTTGGAGCAAAATGTCCCCACGCTAAGAAAATTAAATAAATTTTTAATTTTGAATGATCCCCAAAATTTTAAAATTAATGAATAAAAGTAAAATATTTCAAACTCTTGCAAGACATTGAACTATTTTACATTTATTTGTAAAAGTTAAGTTTCTATATAAGATCACACTAATTTCTGATCGAAACTATAATTTAAAATTGTCAAATGGCCCCTAAATTATGTATACTTAATAGCTCTTCATAATTTTGTAATCAACAAAAAATTGTTAAAAATTTTAAAATCTTGCATATTGGTTCCATTCAAAATGTGTACAAAAATAAAGTTATTGCACCAATATGCAAAACTTTAAAATATTTTACTATTATTAGTTAATTTAATAAGTATTAAGATGCATTCTAAACTTCCAAAGTTTTGGATTCTATATGAAGTTTTTGAACAATCATAGTTTCAATCAGATACGGTGTGATCAAAACTTTAGTTTCTATTATATATGTAAATGATCGAAAGACAAGTTTCTATCACAGTTCATAATAATTTTTGCATTTTTTTATGCCAATATTTTTTTCATTTTGTTCGTCAAGTCAACCACTAAACACAACCAAATCCACCAAACATTCAAAAAAATTAAGTATTTGGAAGTATATGTTTGTGTAGAAGTAAAAAATACATTTAATAAGTTTGTTTTATTTTGTTAAGTTGATGGCTGTTTTGGTCCAAAAATAAGATATTTGCCTTGTTTAGTAAAAAATTATAAAAGTGATTGATTTGATAAATTACTTTATGAATAAGGTTAGTTGAAAAATATTTCTATGATAAATGCAACTAAACACTTGTAAAAATATACAAAAATATAAAAAAATAAAAAAGTTTGTTAAATTATAACATTATAATTACTTAAATAATTAATCATATTATAAATAAATTTTGAAAACTTTAAACTTATACTTGATATAATTATTAATGGTTTTGTATTTAGTTTACCTATTTAATAATAAAGTCATCTTAAAGTAAGTGGAATATACTAATTTTACTCAAGATTTAAATTAAATGGGATCATAGTGTAAACTTTGAATAATAGTAAATACCAATATAAAATGAATATATTAAAAATAAAATAATCATTTTATATAATTTATTTATTTTGATTTTTTATTTGCCATCTAGAGACTAAGGTTATTGCTATCTAAAGACCAATTTTATGTTTTATATATAAAATTTTAACCACCTAAAAATAGAAGAAAACTAATAACTAATTTATTTCTTATATATTCAACACATACATGTGTTAGAAATATTTATTCTGTTGGATGCTTGAATATGATATTNTTCAACACATACATGTGTTAGAAATATTTATTCTGTTGGATGCTTGAATATGATATTTTCAACTTCTAATTATAATGTAAGAAGCCAATCCATTTCTAAACACCATTACTTCTGAGGATAGATTTTGAACTCTTAAATCAATGTTACTAAACTTGTAATGGCTATAACCTTTGAAAGGCTGCGATTTGAATTCATTGATTTAGTTTAACAAGAGTACGTTTTTAATTCAACACTTTATAAATAAATATTTTTAGAAAATGGTCTACGGTGGGTTTGCTTACTTTACATAGGCTAAATTTTATTTTTTTAATTTTTATATTAATTATTTCAAATTTTATATTTATGTTTCAAGTTTTTCATATTACGTATTTTAAATTTTATACTAATTATTTTAATTTTTATATTTTATATTTTAAATATTTTATTTTATTAATTTTAAATTTTATATGAATTTATTTTAAATTTTTTTATTTTATATGAAATATATATTAGTCAAGTCTCATATAACTGGGGATAAATTTTCATTACAAAGTCATGAGAGTTGGTGGGCTTAACTTTATAGCATTAAACATAATTACCATTAAATCATCAATAAATTAGTTTTAAATAAAAATAAATCATGATTGTAGCTCACTAAAGTGTCAACACACTTAAATTTGATATCTACACTTATTAATAATAGAACAAACTAAGATGTGCTTGAAGTGTTATCTTTAGCTATAAATTGTGTTATTTGAAAATAGATTGTAATAAGGGTCTAACAGCTATGATTAATTTATTAGCTTAGTTTTGATAGATTACACTTCTAAAACAAAGCTTTATAACATTGATCAAATGTGTGTTGATAATTAAGCATACGAGAGAGTTTTTCAATCCAAAATCATAAGAGTCAGTAGCTTCTTTATTATTTGTGCATAAATTTAAAGTATGTTACATGTCTCTATTTATTTAAAAAAAATTATAAATTAAAAAATAATGATGTGATAATTTTAAAATATTTGATTGTAATTATTATCGCGTACCTTATTCAGTATTTCAACTAATAAACCTTGAGCTGATCTTCTTTTGAGTATTTTAGATCATGAGAAAATCTTATCGCTAATTCCTATGGCATAAGGAAGTAAATTGGATTTTAATAAATTTTGAAGTTTAACATGCAACACATTACAAAAACAAAGCGATTAATGAATTTAATAAATTATGCAATCAACACAAGTAAACGAGTGGCATTAAAAGAAAACAAACACAAAGATTTATCATGACTCGGCAATTGGCGTTATTTGTCCACTTCTCAAGTTTCTTGCTTAAAGGAATATACCATGAACAGCTTTTCACACCAAGGTTAAAGCAGCACAATAATTGATTTTATTTATCAATCAACCTCTACAATATCTCACGGACCTCTCACACCAACAATCACAAGAGTATCACATACTCAATGAGTAGAAATAGTGATTTCCTAAAATAATAAATTCACAAATTTAGTCCAAATTTGATCATCTTTATTAATTTTCCAAGTTATAGTTTAAGAACACTTCAAGATGTATTGTAACAGTAAAGTCACAAGAAGTGTTTTAAATAAGTTGCAAATGGGTTTATATCTATTTTTTAAAAAAATTAGTCATTTAAACTCATTTTTACCTTTTTGATATGAAATATGAATCCACATTTTTAAAATTTTAAATTTCATTTTATCACGTGTTAATGACCATCGGAAAACACACCTAATGTTTGAGTTTTGGTTCACTTCTCTTGTAGAGCAACAATATGCCTCAGTCTAAATTTTTTTTTATTCCTATCAGAATTTTAGTTTACTTTATAAAAAAATTTCATGTTTTATTTTTTTATTGAATATTTATAAAATTTATTTTGCACCAAGTACGAAGCTCTTACAACTTAAAAACTTTGGTGAAAATCAAATGTAAAAATATTTGGGCTCACAATTGCAAGGTAAACATAAAATTACTAGTTTTAGATTGATGAAAATTTGAAAATTGCCTAAGCTAGTGTTTTGAGTTTGAATATTTAATTTGATGGACTCATCCACTAAAATTTTTGAATTAGTTATTATTATAATGTAGAATTTTATATCTAAAGAGCTAACAAGATTAAAATGTAATTCCAAATTACTATAAAAATATACTTTGCTATCATTAAAATTTAGAGTTGTATGCAAGGGTAGGTACGATTTGGTTTGGTTTAGTTTAAAATTTAATTCAAATTAGATCGAAATGTTTTGTTTTGGTTTGGTTCAAACTAAACCAAAATAATAGTAAAGTTCAAATTGAATCAAACTTAGGGTGAAGGTCAAATCAAACCATTAGTTTGATTCAGTTTAGTTTGATTCTATCCATTTTTAATTGTATAACCTTTGAAAAGAAAAACCTAAGTTTGGACCCTCATATATATATATGGAGGTTTGGGGGGTGGGATTGGGGGAAGGTGTTGTTTACTATGAAAGACCCAAAATTAATAACATATTAAAATACATTAATTTAGTAATAACAAATCAAATTTAATGTAGTAAGCATAACCAAAGTAATAGCCACAAAGATTTTATTGAAGAAAAACTTTATAAAAAATTCTTCATAAAATAAATAAGAGCCATCTCAAAATTTCACAAATTAAAGAAAGACTTATAATTAATGATTTTTATAAAAGCTCTTGTATCATTAAATGTGACTACCTCAAGAGTCACTCACATTGATCAAATCTGTTTATTCGAAACTCTAAAACTTCCTTTATTGTGAAATCCATGAACTATTAATTCAGAAATTGGATTGTAGACTAAGAAAATAAGACAAAAGCTCTTAAGAAAACAATTAAACTAATCTCACTCACAAGGAACTCAACTAGTTTCTTTCTCAAGATAATCAACAAAAAATAACTCTCTTAAACTTAGAAGCCTAAAAATACCCAAACATTGTCACAAACCTCAATAAAAAATTCAAACCTTTATATTCTATGACATTCGCTCAAGTGGGAACAAAGCGTGCATTGGGCAAGGTGTCTTAGTAACTAGACTAGAGCAACAACCTAGCACAAACTTGACGAGGTGCCTAAGTAATTTGGCTATTAAGAAACCAAGTTAACACTGATTTGACAATAAGGTTTTATGAACCTTGGCTACTTGGGCACTAGTTGAATGCTACCTTAAGTTTAAGCTTCTAAATTGTTACAATCTTTCACTCGAGTGCCATATTGGTAGTATTATGGTGTCGAGCTTTTTTCTTCTTGTTTTGTCTTTATTTGTGTTTAGGTTTTCAGTGCATGCAATCTTAGTATGCAATCTCTATTGAGTTTTATGACTATTAACAAAATATTATTTTGGACATAAAATAAGCTAACTTAATAAGTTCATAACAATATTTCCTTTTGGCCATTCTTTGACAAAACATTTATTTAAGACAGATTAAGACATGTACTAAATGAAGAACATAAAATTTTGCTATCACAATAGATGAGATTTTGTTTATAAAAGACAACTAACAAATCAACAAAGAGCCTAGAAAATGATGCGACTTGTTGTGCTTCATTGATATGTAGATAAAACATGCTACTTGAAATAGAGTATACTCACAAAACTAAGTGAAATGTATGGGAAAATTAGGGATTGCGTGAATTTAGAGTCACAAAATTTGTATCTCTATCCTTTTCAAGCATAGATGCATTTAATACACCTTTATCATAACTATGTATCTTAATCAGACAACATTTATCTCCCTTGTTTGAAGCTAAACAACATGGGTAGTATCCTTCAATATGCTATGTCTTAAATTGACTTGCATTTACAACCAATCCATTCAAGTTTAGCTTTATCATCCCTATCATCAAGAACAAGTTGATCAATAAGAGAACCAAATATAATATCACCAATATAAATTTGTACAACAATAATGTTCTTATCTACCTAGATAATGAATAGAGTTCGGTCAACGCTCTTACGAGTGAAGCCATGACTAATAAGATAGGTGGTTAGTTAATCATACCATGCCTCAGGAGCTTGTTTCAAATCAATTAGGATTCTTAAGCTTGTATACATGATAAGAATAGTTAGGCTCTGTAAATACCTTTGGTTGCTTTACATAGGCAGCTTCTTAAAAGATCTTATTCAAAAAGTCACTCTTAACATATATTTGATACAACTTAAAGTTTAGATAATATGTTATTTACTAATAAGATAATAGTACGTGCTTGGGCTATCAACCTAGTCTTATTCTTAGTATCACAACATTTTTATCAAATTTATTTTTAAAGATCCATAAAGTACCTTTGACATTTACATCATCTGGTTTACATATATAATATACGTCATTCTTAACAAATTAATTTAATTCATTATTGAAAACATTCACATATAACTCATCTTTTAAGGTCTTCTCTACTTTTTTTGGTTTTATTTAAAACATATAACTTATACAAGATAAATTATTTAGAACTCTACTCTGAAGTCTTATTTTCTAATTTAAATCTCTAATAACATTATTTTTTGGGCAATTTAACTTAACCCTAACAAAAGGTTTTCCAGACACAATATGATCATTTAATGACAAGTATTGAGGTTTCTTCAGTGTGATCTAAATTGATATTCACAAGCTCATAAAGACTATCATCTATCACAATATTAAAGGATTCCATCACATTCTTAGTCTTATTATTGTAAACTTGATAAGTCTTATTATTTGAAAAATATCTTTAAAAAATTAATTATTACTTTATCCATAAGATTTTCTAAGGACTCTCTATCGCTTAAAATAAAATAGTTTCTTCTACATAGGCAAAAGTATTGTACTATAGACATCGTTCCTTTTCAAAACTCATAAGGAGTCTTAGCAATCTTAGGTTTAAGATAGATCTTATTTATAATGTGACAAGCATTATTCATAGCTCAATTCTAAAAATATGAAAGCAAGTTTTTGCTATGAATTATCACAAGTAATTTTCTAAATAATTCGATTATTTCTCTCAATAATTTCATTTTGCTGATGCAGAATGGGTGCAGAACACTCATGTTTAATACACTCATCATTATAATAAGTTTTAAAATAAGAATTCTCAAACTCTCTGCTATGATCACTCTTAATTCTAGTTATACTGCTCCATTTTATTTCTTAGTTTCTTGAATAAGCTTTTGGCAAATTCAAATACCTTCAATAATTCTCTTAACAATACTATCAATGTAAAACAAGAAGAAACATCAATCACATCCATGTTATATCATAACTCAAAAGGTTATTTGGTCATGACTCTATTTACTCTTTTATGACTTGATTTACATTATTTACCTACTTAACATAGACCACAAACGATCTCTTGTTTTAATAGTATAAATAAATCTTTAATTAGATTATTTCTAAACACTCTACACAAATCTTTAAAATTTACATTATTTAGCCTCTCATTTCATAGTTTGATTACTAATTTTAGCTAGGTTATAATTCAGGTAAGAGTTTAAGCTAATTTGTCATTAGCAATATTAAGCATGGATTTTCTTTTAAACTCTTTTGAGGATACTTTCATGAAAATAACTTTAACAACTTCTCTATTCCTACTTGATTCAAATAACTTATCTTTTGTCCAAACTTGAGAATAATAACTCCTTAGACAATAATAATATGTAGACACGCATTATCCATCCTTATTCATTTAAAATCTTAAGTTTCTAGTATGGTAATTGTTATAATTTTGGTTAATGAAAGGCTCACATACATACTTTCTACTATAAGTAATTCTTCTCTTTAAAGTAAGATAGAATAGATAAACCCAACTATATTCTTCATCTAGAATACAACTGGGGTCAAAAATAATAAAACAATAAAAAAGTTAAAATTTGTTAAAATTAGATTAGTTAATGTTAAACTATCCTACCAAAATAACTTAGCAATAACAATTCAAATTTAATGTAACAAGCACGACCAAAGTAATAGACAAAAAGATTTGTTATCATGGAAAAATTTTATGAAGAACTAATCGTGAGATAAAAACTTTTCAAGTTGATATAGAAGCCACCTCAAAATTTTGCAAGATAAAGAAAGTTAACAACAAATGATTTGTATAAGAATTCATGTATCCCAAAATCAGACTACCTTAAGAGTGACATTGATGAGAATCAACAATAATAAATTTACAAGGATTCTTTACACGTGTCGATTAGACTAATTACAGGGAAATAACGAACCATAACTTATTTAGGATATATATTTGTGATATTTTAAGTAAATTTTTATATTATTTTCTTCTTCTGGTGTGTTTAGGAGTGTTTCATAGTATATATTTTAATTAATTACTATTTTATTTATTTTAAAACTTTTATTCCTACTTATTTAGGATTAGAACTTTTATTCCCAAATATTTTAAAGTTTAATTGTAAACTTTATATAAAGAGGTTTAAATAATATTATAAAGAGAGATTAAATTTTGTTCAATTAAAAATATGAGGATTGTTCTTCTCTTTATTTCTTTAGACAAATTTATGAACTAATGAAAAGATTTCTCTTGTGGTATTCAATTTTTTTTTATACTTTTGATTCATGATTAGTGAATTATTAGGTCAAAATTTTTACCATTGACTCTTAATTTCTTTAATTATTGGGTTAAAGTTTGTTAATCAGAATTTTAGCTTTTTTAGAGTTTGAATACTAATTCAAGTTCTTCAGTGTCAAGATTTATTCTTAGAGTCTCAAAACTAATTCTTAAAGTTTCAATATTAATATTTTTGGGGTTCGCATTGATTATACTCTGAACAATCTCATTTTTTCAAAATTATAAAAAATTATTTATTGTGAAATCCACGAACAACCTATTCAAAAACCAAAACTCTAGTAATGAACACCTCACATAACTTTAAAGGGTGCACAGTTGAGTTTTAGGGAAAGAAAATAAGTTGAAAGCTTTCAAAAGAAACAATTAAAGTAATTTAGCTCGCAAGAAACTCAACTAGTTTCTCAATATTGACAACAATAGCTAGAAGTCCCTAGTACTGGAAGCCATGTCCCAGTGCCATATCACAGATTTTTAAAAATTTATTTTATGAAGTTATGTTATAGCCAACTATAATGTTATAAATTTATTTGTTTAAAGTAATTAAATTTATTTCATTGATTAAATGTTCTCAATATTTTTAATGGTTTAGATAATTGGTCATTGTTATGATTTAAAATGCATAATGAAATCCTAAAAAGAGATATTTATGATTTAATTCTTGTGTTAAACACCACAAAATATATGTAAGATATCGCATCCTGAATCAAGAATTATAACTGTTAAGTTAAAAAATTCAAAATTCTAATAAACATGTCAAAATCTAATAGTCAAAAGGTCAAAAAGTGCTCTAGAATCTTAAAATATATTTAAAAATAATGATAATAAAAATAAATATAATAAAATCATATAAGATTATACGAATTCCTACTTAATTTAAAAAAATAAATAATTTAAAATTATAGCAATCCATATAAATCCTGCATCATTATATATTCAAAAACTAATAATTTAAATACAAGTCAATAAAAATATACCACTAACTAGCAATAAAAAACTTATTCATTTTATCTTTTAGTACCTAAATATATTACTAGCTTCTTAATATTTACAGTACATTAAAAAAAAATACTCTTGAAGGAAAAAAATAGAGTGAATAAAACTACAGTGCTTAATAGGGATTAATATCACTTACCTAAACTGATTTTACCTAAAAGTTTGTATAATTAATTTTTAAATAAAAATTATACATAAAATAAAAATTATACATGCTAAATTTCAGTAAAATAATTGATGATACTAAAATTTAAAAATTTATACTTTTCGTAACTTTATACGTATACATATACAAATAATAAAAGTAAGTATCATCAATTTTATTTGAATTAAATCACTACTAAATACGCCGAAAGGGCACACCCACATCCATCCATCACTCCTACCCCACTCAAGTTTCACTTACCTATATGCCTTAAGGGCCTGCTATAGGCTACACGCTGCCGCTACCGAAATATCCAATACAAATATATATACACACACATTATATACTAGTACAAGGTCTAATCACTAACATACAATATATAAGTAATAAAATGTTTAATTAAAGTTTATTTGACAAATTCACCATGCAAATATTTTAAGATAAAACAATTAATTCAATACAAGTTCAACACACCGTAGTTGCAAGATATGCTACCCAATATTTTATCTCAAATGTGCATAATTAAATTTTCAACAATCTAAATTCATTTTTAAGTAATAATCATAATTATAAACTTATGAAATTCATATATATTTATATATTTAATTTATATTTTAAAAATAAATAATTAAATAAGTGATAAAATTCCTACTTTGATCGCTTTGATTTACATGCATTCAAATTTAAAAAATTATTTAAAAATTTTAAATTCACGGTTGAATTTTTTTCGTCGAAACAAGTTTAGCGGATGTTTTCAGGGTCAAAAATGATGTCTAGTAGGCCAAAAATAGTGGGGTTGACTAATAATTGATTGTTGACTAGTCAAGTTACCGGTCAACACTAGTTAACAATGCCTGCGACTTCGTCTATAAATGATGTCGATCGGAGGTCAGGAAAAGGCTCATTGGAGCAATGGCCAGAATAAGGAGGAGTAAGAAAGGCATTATAGTTTTTACCCCTTTAAAAAAAATTTCTCCTTGAAATTTATTAGATCCGTTCAGAAGTCAAATAAATAAGGATAATAATATTGAACTTCAAGCTTAAACTTTTAAGATCTCAAAAAAGTCTAATATACTTAAATTTTCACTTGTTTTTTAATCATAAATCACGAAATACTACTATAAGGTAAACCTCTAAGAGGATGAAATATTTAATCATGAACTCTTAAGATTTACTCCTTTAATGAAATAAATCCATTGTTGACTTTGAGCCATTCAGAAACAATCCCAACAACTTAAATCTCCTTAATCGTTCGCTGCATAAATATAGTCTACATGTAACATGATTTATTATTTGAGGCTAATGTAGTAGTGACTTACACAACCTATGAAATCTTATAAGGTCATGCCAATATTAAGGTTACCTGAAAAATTCAGCCACAAATTCTAAGTATATCTACAAAATTTTGTATGATCCTCTTAAACTGATTATCTGTATGAAAATATAAAATAAGACTGAGATTTAACTTTGTCTTTAAAACATCTTATAAGTTATTCCAAAATCTAAAAATGAATTGTGAATCTCGATTATAACTAATAGATAAATAAATCATACATAATCGGCTGATCTAATTCATACGTAATTTATTAAGGCTTTCTTAAGGATAATTCATTTAATAAGGATAAAACACACAAATTTGGTCACAAAATTAAGAATTACCTAAACTACATAATACTATTATTGAGTTCTTTGTAAATCAATCGCAATTTTATAAAGATACAATTCCACCTCCATCCAACAATATAAAAAGTAATGACATTTTTACTAGTATCAAATATTCAACCTGTATCGAATGAAAAGTCATACTTCGAAATTTATACTCAGTCATATCATATTTTAATCTTAATTATTCATATTGGTCTTTATGATTTTCATTTATCTTACTACTTCTCAAGCGTATATTAGGCCTGAATCGATACATTTATATGCACATAAAATCTCTAATTTAATGTCATTTAGTACTGCCAATTCTTACTAAAACTATAAATTTCGTCTATATTTATTCTTCAACTATTTAAATACAATATTGCAGTTAATTCATTTTATTCTCAAATCTTTGTCTAATCACTAGCTTTATTTTGCCACTACTCTAAGTATAGAAATCAACACCATGTTATAAATATAAGTTAGATGGGGCTCCTAATAATACAACACATCAAAACCTATGATCATCATTTATCCCTCTCAATCCTATGAGCCAAATATGTGAAACTTTTTATCATATTTATAACTTAAAGCATCAGTTATCACATGACCTTTCTATAATGATGTCAAAGAGAAAAATCATAATCATCTTAATACTTTATCTTATTATATTTATCTCATATTTAAGTTTTGCTAGTTAAAAATGATGCTTCAAACTATTATAATATATCTCAAACTTATCCTTGTAAAATAATATCTTTAAATCTTGAAGATAAAATCACTGCAACTAATCTAGAGCCCTAAATAAGATAACACTTTTTATAAAGTTTTAATTTTCTAGAAACATAATAACTTATCCCATTATTTTCTACATTAAAACACATTCTAATGCAATACCTAAAGTATTTATATAAATTACATATGGTTTTTCAGCGTTGTTAACGGCAAAAATTGAAACATTTGTTAATTGTCCCTTTAATCCCAAAAAAACCTCATATACTAGTCATCTTACAAATTTTAACTTTTTTTCTTGTTTATTTTGTTAACAGCCTAGTTATACAGGAGAAGTTTTTAACAAAACATTGATAATAAATATTCAATCTAAGAAAACTTTGTACATCGACATTTTCCAACATAATATAACCTCTATCTTAACTAATTCTATTGGTATATTGTCTGTGAAAACATGTCCTAGTAACTTCAACTTTTGATATGTATAAGTCACATTTCTTCCTTCTTAAAACACAATTAATAATCTCCTATGTTCTTTCCAAATTATAAAATAAATTAAAATATAATCAATAAATATAGTGATTATCTAATTTAAATAAAGTTATTTACGAAATCCATAGGGCTGCTAGGGTATAAATTTGCCTAAGTGATATAACTAAAACTTAAAGTGTCCACCTCAGGTTCTTATTGTTATCTTTATTACAATGCCACTTTTGATTCTCTTTTGATGACTTTTTTAAATCTAATTTAATTCTCAAAGAAAAACTTTTAATCACCTAATTAGTCAAATAGCTCTTTATATTGTAACAATAAATATTCAGTTTAGATAGTAACTCAGTTCGATTATAGTCAGCACCATAGTTTTCTCAAATAGAAATATCATGGTGTATCAGTCTCTTCTGCAATTTCGTCAATTTAGTTAACTTTACATGATACCAAAAAATATAAAAATTAAAGATGAAATTGAATAAACATAAAACTCTATCGCTGTATTTAGTGGCAACTTGAATAATTCCTTAGAAGACATATCGAGAAATACACCAACTATAATATAGAAGGGATTCATCTACATGTACCTAAATTTTCTTGAATCAAATACAAGTATTTAAACTCTCCAACTTTCTTTATCCATTATAACATGCCCTAAAACGGAACTAAGAGGTCTCACATGTAAACAAAATTAACATGCTATTAACTTTCTGTTCTTTTCTCAAAACATAACGTCCTTATTATAATATCTAAATGAAATTCAATAATTATATACCAAAAATGATACTAAACTCATGCCATCTATCAGAGTTAAATTAATCAAATTGACTGTCTAACAATTTCATATTTAGATTTATATCTAGTATATACCTCAAAACACCTCTTATAATATGAACTTTTTCTTTATGGGCTTTTACTATTTCTTACTTACAACAAGACTAGACCATTTTTTTCTCTTTTTTTTTTCTTAAAATAACAAATTTACTTCCTAAATTCTTACGCATAACTACCTTTATTAACCTCTATTCATAAAATAAGTAGTATTATACTTAAACTATCGTAATATCACATACAAAATTTCTTATAAACACCTCCAAATTTGTTAATAGTTGCAAATATATAACTTTTCTTATATCACCGAGATAATTTCTAAACATCTCTAATATTTGCTCATAAAATTTATTCCTTTAATGAATCGCAACCTATGATATCATAATAACATTATTATTCAGCTCAAAATAATTCAATAAAAAATTTATTATCAATTGACATATTCAATAATCATCCTAAAATAATAATTAATAATTCCTATAGTACCTTATAATCCAATCCATAGAATTGCAAAATCAATAGTGAAGTTATACACAAAAGATTCAAGGTATCATTTTGATCATATCATGATCTACTCTATCAATATGTCCAATTAATGCACTTCCTATAAATTATACCTCAATTTAGAGAATTCTGTAAATGGATATTTTTTCAATCATATAATTATTCAAAAACTCCACGTACATTATCTAATTATTCTAAAATATACGTGTACTAGAAGAATGCAAGATCCTTAAATAACTTGTAATAATCAATAAGGTATCTAAAAGAACTAATACTAATAATAATAAATTATAAAATTTAAACTCGACTCATCTTCATTCAATCTT
The DNA here is from genome assembly GCA_032401905.1 of Swietenia macrophylla. NCBI lineage: Eukaryota > Viridiplantae > Streptophyta > Magnoliopsida > Sapindales > Meliaceae > Swietenia > Swietenia macrophylla. The sequence goes on along the minus strand of CP135559.1, from coordinate 2,550,609 downwards.
AAATTCATATATTGAAGGTCTATCAACTATATTAGACACAAGCATTAAATCGAATTCATTATACTAATGTAAGAATTCTAAGATTTTTCGTGGAGTTATTCTATTAGCATTATATAATTTATTAGACTCTATTACTAAAATGATACATTTGGATCAAAATGATTAAAATCAAACTTTAAAATCCTGATTTTGAAGTATCGCATTCCTAAAAAAGTAAAAACCATACTCTGATATCAAATTGTTATGTTTCAAATCATAGATTATGACTGTTAAGTAGAAAAGTCAAAATTTTAATAAACATGTCAAAATTCAATAGTCAAAAGTTCAAAAAATGCTTCAAAATCTTGAAATATATTTAAAAATAATAATAATAAAAATAAATCTAATAAAATTACACAAGACTATACGAATTCTTACTTTCTTTTTTAAAAAAATAATTTAATATTTTAGTAGGGCGTATAAATCTTGCATCATCATATAGTCAAAAATTTGATAATCTAAATACAAATCAACAGAAAAGTATTACAAACTAGCGATCAAAAACTTTTTATTTTATTCTTTAATACCCAAATGTATTACTAACTTCTTGATATCTACAGTACACTAAAAAAGAAAAAAAATACTCAAGATAAAAAAAAGAATTGGTGAGCAAAATCACAGTAATCAAAAGAGATTAATATCACTTACCTAAAAGTTTGTAGAGTTAATTTTTTTAAAAAAATTAATAATTTAATCTTTTTGTCATTTATGACTAATGGTAAATTTACAACAGAGCAAAAAGAATTGCCAATTTCTTTTTTAGAAATGACATATGGAAAATTATGTGAATGGTTGACCCAGACAACAATTATAACTTATATGCGACTTATCTTGCTACCTTTCCAATTAGGAATGGCCCATAAAATTTGCTCTCTAACTTTTGATGCATCTTTTCAAAGACTGTGCGTTGGCAATAAGGATGAAGTTTCAGACAAATAAGATCACCTAATTGATATCACTCATTAAATGTATGTTGTACTATATCATTAAGAGCATCAACAAAATATCACTCATTTTAGTCAATTGATAGCTTCAATGCATCAAATACTTGAAACTCTTTATTTGACTAAAGACATTTATTGTAAATGTACTAGTTTTGACATCAATCTTTGCTTAAAGAATAGGCAAATTAGCTCTAGCTCTTTCTTCAAGCTTCATCACTACAAAATCTATTAACCAGACAAGATTATTAACTTTGACAGGTATGTCTTCAACTATTCCCATAAGATACTTGATTAATATATTTATAAGTTGAATAGATATTATTGTAAGCTTTAATTCTCTAGGATTTAGGGTTGAAAACATGAAATATAGCATTAGATTAAGTGAAACGCCTAAATCAGTACATATCTATCTAAAAGTTTTATTTTCCAAAATAAGAAATAATAAAACTTCATGGATCCCTAAGCTTTAGGAGAAGCTTTTGTTGCAAGATAGCATTCACCTCCTTACTTACCATCACTTTTTTATGCTCCTTGAATTGTTTTTTATTAGTTTTTTAGAAAATTATCATATGATGGAATTTGTTAAATTGTCCTTATGAATGGAATGTTGATGAAAACTTTTTGCATTGCTTTAACATTGCATAAGTGTAAAAATTCTTTTTATCTTTGCCACTCTTTTGGGAAAGGCAATGGTATCACATATGCTTAGTGTCCATATGACAAAAAAGGTCTCTTTTCTTCATTCTTCAAATTCAGAACTTTTCCATTCTTCTTATAATTCTTTTCAATGGTTACTTCTTCTCATCTTGTTGTTTATGTTATAAGTCTTTCTTTTGTTTAACTCTTTTTGGTGTCATATCTTCATACTTACTAACATCTTTAACAATGAGTTACGCAATTCTTGTCTTTCCTAGTTCAATGTCTATACTCGATGAATTTAAGAAACTAAATGAATTATTCCATATCTAATCTCATAGTTGTTAGTGTTAGTAGTATAAACAATGTAAGAAAGTGCATTGTTCATGTTAGCCATCTTTGGTAATGTAAAAGTTTTAAGTTGCTCACGAATTGGTATAGAACTAGGTATAGTTTTTTCTAGTATCCTTAGGATTGCTTCTTTAACTCCAAGCTTATTTGTTTCACAAAATTTTTTGATTCTTTAAAACTTAGTGAAATGTGCCTCTTTTAAAATGAAAATTCTTCTTCTGCATTCTTGAACTTTAAAAATGAGTTAAATTAAATGCATTCCTATAACGCTGATCTCATAGAAAATAAGTTAAATTAATGTTTCTTTGTTACTAAATCTTAAATGAACTAATACCAAAAAATAAAGCACCCTTCTTGATCTTTACCTTCTTAAAACTCTTCTTTTCATTCCTTCGCTTATATCTTAATCTCTCTCTTGATTTGAAGGTAAAGTAATGACATGCTCTTCTTATATAGAAGCAATCATGATATAGTTCTCTTTTCCTAAACAAAATGGAGTTTACATGAATTCTTCTTTGAATATAATTTGACATTTACTTAATTTATCAAAATTTAGAAAGTGCATTATTTTAATTACTACAAACAAACCACTTACAAATTGACGGTGGTAAATGTCTAAAATTCTCTAGATCTCCAGTTTTCATAATAAAAACCTTGCATGATTTGGATTCTGTAAAGAAAGATATTGTTGTTTTAGTGACTATTGTTCAAGCTGTCAATTCTGATATAATTAGAATTATTTTTTCTTATCTCTTAAAAAGTGACCTTATTTTTTTATTGCCAAAATAAGTTTGCAAGTCTTTGATAATGTGTTCTATAATAAGTTTTTCTATTTATTTTAGGAAAGAATACTTCAATATTTAAAAAATAAGAAAATTTTTGAAAAATACAACTTTTAAACTTGTTTCTTCGTATAAAGAACTGCAAAATAATAAAAATAAGTGAAATAAAAATACAAAATACAAGAGCTTGCTAGCAAAATTAAGGCATATATGATATAAATATATGTAAACGCTTAAATGCAAATTTGTGGACCTAGTTACAAAAGTCATACCAATTGCAACATTCAAAAAATTAGTAAAAAAAATTAGGATGCATCAACTCTTTTAAAGCATCTACACTAAGATGGGGGAAGGAAGGGCATACTTATTGCAAAAAAAAATTAATTTAGAAGAAATTTATATATTGTACTCTTTTTTCCTCCTAGATTTTTATTCTTTTAGATTTTTCCAAATTTGTTGTAAAATACAGATATATTAATGTGCTTTTTCCCCCTTTAGAATTTTTTTTAGGATTTTGCAATCAAAATTTTTTACGAGACGTGTTCTCTATATTAAAAATATCCCAAAAGGTGTTATGAATTAATTAAAATAGATATGGACATTCATAACTTTAACTCTTAACTTTCCCATAGTGATTTAATAAAGATACTTTACATCTCTTTATCTCTCTATAACTCACAAGAATTTATTATCTATGATCTATAAATTTATTAATATTGCATTTATTTTATGTTGTGATTATGTAACTATAATAAAAGAGCACATTTTTTTGTTTTGTACATACTTCAAATAAATAAAATCATTTTATTAATTGTGTGTTTTATTTACTCTCTCTCTTTTCCTTTACTATATATATTACTATGACCTACTTTTTGATTATTTTCTAAATATTTTTTAATTTTATAAAAAAAAAATCACAAAATGAATTATATCATATTTAGAGAATCAAATGGAGGGGTAGAAGCAACTCAATTTAGTTGTAAAATAAAACAAATATTAATTTGAATGTTAGTTTTTGAAATCTCATCTTTTTTTTTACTTTTATTTATTTGAACCCATTTAACTTATAATTTGTAAATAAAAATAACACTCGTTATACGTGAAAATACTAAATTTATTGATATGGTTGGATTTTACTTGAAAAACTCATTAATTTTATTTTGACTAAATTTGTTTTAACACCACTTCAAAATTTTTGTAAAGAGAATCAATGAGATTTTGACAAGTCTCTTCATATTTTTAAAATAAGATTTTTAAAAATAAACTACTTCCATGTTTTTCAACAGCTATTGTAGGATAAATTATTTTGTCAAAACTAATTTTTTAAAAAAAAAAATTTATCAAACACTTAAAAAAACTTTTGGCCCTTTCAACAACTTTAAACTGACCTAAATAAATTATTGAACAAATTATGCACAGACTGACCCTTATTATTTGTTAAAACTAACACTAAAATCTTTAAATTTTCAAAAATAGTCAACTGTACCCCTTGTGTTAAATCCAAATTATGATCCATTTAGTACGTTGGATGAGAGTTTGGGCAGAGATTATTTGTGATAAATTCACTTTCATCAATGTTTGGTGCACTAAAGGAGCTTAACTACTTTTATCGAACCATGAAATTGGAGATGTGTCAAGATATGACGCGACATAATGAAAGTGAATGGGACTAAAATTAGTCTTATTTTGTATTTATGGCAATGCAAGACTATATTTGACTGTAATTAAAATTATATATAAAAATCAATTTCAATATTTGTTTAACCTTTAATTTAATTAAGAGTAATAATGGATATTTTTCCTTATTTTTAGCAAAATAATAGGTAGATAAAACTATATAAAAAAATCATTAACATATTGTGAAGATAATCAAAAATAAATTTTTTATTGAAAATATAAAAGTATCCTTTTGCTATTAACTTGTTGAAAATATCAATGTTATATTTCTAATTTATTTATTATATTTCTATTTTACTTATTTTATTTTATTTTTATTTTTAATATATTATTTAAAAAATTAAAAGTATAAAAATTATTAATAAAAACATTTTTAAATGATAATAAAATAATGTATTAATAATATTTTAAAATATTTTATGATCTATAAATATTAAAATGTGCACTTTTTATTCTCAAAAAAACTATTTTTTCCTAATAAATTATTAAAAATATTTTTGGATTTAAACTAATCAAATATTTGAATTATTAGTTTTTAATTTACAATTATATGCTTTGTATTTTACAATTTATATGCTCTTAATTTTTCATGAATTATGTTTAGAAGGCTTAGCCAAGGACAAATATTTGAACACCTAACTGAGAATATTTATATATATATATATATATAAAGAATTTCCATGAATCAAAACATTAAATCAAATACTAAATATCATATTTATAGTTAAACTTGTGATCATTATATCCTGAATCAAAATCTTTCAAAAACGAAAAGAAAACAAAACAAAAGAAAATTGAAATATTGAATGTTAAAACGGTTGGTTTATATCTTGGATGATAAAAATAATTTGCAAGAATTAATTATCAAAATCACCATGAGGAGTTGAACAAAACAGTCTCCAAATGGACTTCAATTTTGCAATAGAAAACAACAAGAATATCAACGGGAAAGTTGCTTGAAATAGCAGCGAAACAACAACAAAATAGCAGCCAAGCAGCAGTAGCCAAACTAGCAAATAATTAGCACGAACATAGCAAGAAACAGCAACAGTAAACCAGCAAGAAAATAATAAGATACAGTAGGAACATAGCAATTGGGACAATAACAAAATGGCAGTGGAAAAACTACAAAAAACTGCAAGAACAACTTCAGAAAATTTCAAGAAAAGCAGGAAAAGAAAAAAGGAAAAATCAAACCAAAGCATGTGATCACTGTCTTAAAGAATAAATTTTGCCTTTCTAGGAATATTTTTTTATGCAACAAGGGTGAAAATTTGTGATTTGATCTCTGGAATTCAATAACTAAATTGTTATGAAGGTGCACACCTAAATACAACAATGTTTAGAATAATAAAATTTTTATTTGGTGAACAAGAGAAATTATCTTGCTTGCATTTTCAAATACTCCATCTATTTATTTATAGGAAAAAAATATGATTATTATCAACAAATTAATTATCACATTAAACCTTATATATACAAAGATAACCCGACCTAACTAGTAAGATATTATTCACTGTGGCAACTCAAGGTGGCATAATAGACTTGGTTCGGCCTCTCACAGTTTTGTTCCTAACCCTTAAGATTTCAAAATTTAGGCCTAAAAGCTTTTATAATAATTAAAAAAATCAAAATACTTATAAATCACATTATAGACTCACTCTCAAGCGATGTGAGATTTTACAATCTATTCTATTGGGGCCTAACATCTTTCTTAGTACATTTTTAGTTAGGCAAACTAATTTGATACCATTTATAATGACTCGACCCAACTAACACTATATTATCCACTTTAGCAACTTAGGATGGCATAACAAGAATAGTCTTAACCACTCACGATTTTATTTCTAATGCTCAAGATTTCAAGTACTGGGCTCAAAAGACCCATACTATTTAAAAAAATTAGAGCACTTATGAGACACATCCTAGGTTCACTTTCAAGTGATATAAGATTTCACATTTATTCTTTATAATTCTTGATATAAATTCAAATATTAAATTTAAAATGTCACATTTATTCTTTATAATTCTAAATATAAATTCAAATATTTAATTTAAAATATTGCATTTATTCTTTGATTTGAAATCAAAATTGTAACAACCATGCAATAAATAGAAAGCTTGTAACCTTTCAATTTGGTTCAAAAGTGATTTGTATGTTTTGGAAAATAACACATACAACAATCCCCTCATATTTCAACATACATAATTTGTCTTCGCCAACTATAGAATTCAACATATATAAACTATTGCTTCTTGATCTATGAACCAATCACTAAATATCTAATAATGTTTTAAAAGAACTTGGTAAAACTTAAAGTTTCTATGAATTAAAGTGTTTTTGTTGTAAAACATAGGATGACAGGTTCACATTAAACTATCACATTGTTATGTTGTTCTCTAATTTGGCACTTTAATGATCATGTGCCTTCCTAGTTTTCATGAGTGCTCTAGAAATACTTGTGTTGCTCTCACAAAAATTGACCTAATTCCTTTTCTACTTGTGTTGCTATCACAAAAATTGACCTAATTCCTTTTCTACTTGTATTGTTCTCACAAAAATTGACCTAATCCTTACTCGTATGCGAATCTCTATCTAGTTTATTTTGTAGTTTTAACACACCACCTAAAAGTTATAAAAAATATTAAGAGTATAAACTTAATCTTTTTCAATACAAGACAACAAGTGAGTTGTTCTTACCCTTGCGAATCTATTTCATGGGAATTCAAATCACATACGTTGGGTTACCATCACACTTGTCTTACAATGTAAGCATAAATCCTATTCCCCTCGATGCATTTTTCATTTCCTCCTATTTAATGGTTTGGTTAAAGGATTGGCCAAGTTGAATTCTGACATCACAAAATCTAGGCTCATTACCCTAGATTTAAGCAATTGCTTAATAATATTATTTCTTAAAGGAATATATATGTCCTTCCTATTACATATCTTACTCTTCACTTTGGTACAACGGCCTCAAAATCACAATATAAATAAATAAAAGTATAAGGGTAAATATTAATGGAAAGATATGTTAAGAAGTTTCTTAATCACTTAGCTTTAGAACATCACTTATTTAAGGCAAATAAGCTCAGATTCCATGGTAAACTAAGTTATAAAAGTTTGTTTAAATGATTTCCAAGACACAACACCTTCACCAAGTATGAATATATAACCACTTACAGATTTTATCTTATTTGATTCTAAAATCCAATTAGCATCACTATTCTACTCTAACACGGGTAAATTATGCTATAGTTAAATAATCAATGGTGCCTTTCAAATATCTTGCAAGTCTCTTTAAGGCAATCCAAAGTTCTATGTTAAAATTTTAAGTATATCTATTCAATTTGCCGACTGCATATACTATGTTATGTCTAGTCCTGTTCATTAAATACATCAAACTACCTATGATTTTGGCATATTGGTTTGATTAACACTATGTTCTAAGTTTTTCTTTATACGAACATTCAGATCATGAAGAGTGAAATCAGTTTATGATTGTAAAAATTGAATTTTTTCAAAAACATTTCAACATAGTGTTCTTGATATTAAGAAAAAAAAGACTATCAACTATTTTAATGATTTTTATACCTATTATTACATTTGCTTCTCCATTATCTTTCATATTAAAATTAGAAACTATCAATCTCTTGATCTCATTTGCAACTTTCATGCTTGAACTAAAAATAAGCATGTCATTAAAAAAAAGACATATGTTCATGTATGCATTGATGTCTATGGATTTAAAATAAATACACTTATTTGAGTCATTTATCAAATATTCATTAGATATCATTACATGATTAAATTTCCCATGCCACTACTTTGGCACTTTTTTTAATCCATAAAAAGATTTAACAAGTTTATATACTTTATGTTTAGTATCTAGAATGATGCAACCTTTAAGATTACTCATGTAAATTTTTTCATCCAAGTCCTATTTAAGAATGCAGTCTCTACATTTATTTAATGAATATGTAATTTATGAATCACATCTAGTGCGCTTAAAACTCAAATAGATGTAATTCTTATTATTAGTGCATACATATCAAAATAATTTATACTTTCTTTTCATTTTGATACCCTTAGGCAACTAAACTTGTCATATATTCATCAATAGATCCATCAACTTTTAATTTCTTTTTAAAAATCAAATAGCATCCAATAGGTTTTATAGCATGTGGCAAGTTAACTAACTCCTAAATATAATTACTTATAATTAAGTCTAATTCATTGTTAATAGCTTCTTTCCAAAGTGGTGCATCCCAAGAAATCATCACTTCGAAAAATGTTTAAGGATTATTCTCAACTAGAAAAACATAAAAATCTTTACCAAAACGAGTAGTCATTCTTACTCTTTATTTCTTTTTACTTAGATGCATGAATTTTTAAGAGGATTAACTGACTTGTTTAAAGAATAAGGCTTTTAAATAGTAATTTATTTTGAAAAGTAGATTCAAAGAACTTAGTGTTCTTAGATTCTATAATGGTATTTACTCTATATAAATTACCTTCACTTTGAAGAACAAAGAAACCATAAGCTGCATTGTTTTGAGCATATTCTATAGATATACAATCTATAATTTTAGGTCCCAACCTACCTCTTTTAAATTCAAGTTTTAAAATCTGAGTAAGACACCCCTACACTTTGAGATAAGATAGTTAAAGCTTATAACCTTTCCAAAATTGATAATTTATCTTTCTAAGTTTTTTGGAGGGTATTTCACTTTGAATGTGGTAATTGATAATATAATTTTCCCCCGCAAATTCAATGATGCTTGAGAACTTCTTAAAATGGCATTTTTCATACTTTAAGCTTTTGTTTTTCCTATCAATTATCCCATTCGATTCTGGTGAATAAGGAGGTATTACTTCATGTATGATTCCATGTTTTCCACAAATAGTATTGAATATGTTTAAATCATATTCACCTCCTCTGTAAGTTTTTAATCTTTTAATCTTTTTATTAAGTTGATTTTCAACTTCATTATTATAAATTAAGAACTTTTCACATGCTCAGCTTTAGTTTTCAAGACATAAAATTTGGTATATTTTTAAAAATCATCAAAAAAGGTAACATAATATTTATTTCTTTCTATAGTCATGGTTTATTTCAATTCACCAAGGCCATTATGAATTAAATTGAATATTTTAGTTTTTCACTTAAGAATTGGTTTATTTGATCTTTTAGTAAACTTTGATTTCATACACACCTTGCATTTTTTATCATTTGAGAAGCTTATATTAAAATCATAATTCTTCATTCTCTTAATATAAGAGTAATTCACATAATCTAATCTACCATGTCATTGATCAATCGAATCAATAATATAAGTATAAAAAGAAGCACTTTTATTCACAATAACATCAAGTACATTGAGTTTGAACAGTTCACTTAAACTATAACCTTTCCCAACAAAGGTCCTATTTTTTATCATTATAATTTTATCATTATAATTTTATCACCATCAAGTGACACTTTTATACTAGTTTTACCAAATATTAGAATAAAGATTAAATTGTACCAAATATTCAAAAAAAAATGAGCTTGATAAGAACTTTTTTTTACCTAAAATTGGCGTGGATCATGAATCGCCAAGGTAAATAAATTCTTCTTCTTTCATAGGTTCATAATCATGAAACAAATTTTTATAACAACAGTTATGTTTAGTGGTGCAAGAATCAATAACCCAATTTTTATTTTCTATAGAAACCTTGTTCACTATAAAGATCACAACAACATTTATCATATTATTATCGCCATTAACCAAATTGGCTTTTAAGGATTTTCTCTCCTTTTTGAACTTTATGTATGCGATGACTAGCATAATATCCAAGCTTTTCACATATAAATCATTATCCTTCTTTTTTGAAATTTGAATTTTTATTATTAAAAAAAGTTTATTGTTGGGGTTTGGAAAATGGTTTTTATGAAAAGGCTTACCGTTAACAACATTTGCCTTGGAATTTGATTTCTTGGCCTTTCTAACTTCATTTCTAATTCTATTCTTCTTGGTTTTTATATAAATAATTAAGTCTTCAATACTCATATGCTTCCTCTTATATTTCATATTATTTTTGAAATCTCTTCAAAAGTCTAAAAGTTTTCTCAATAAACAACTAGCTATGAAAGGATCTTGAAGTTCTATTTCTTCATTTTTTTTTTTTGAATCATTGAATAACATGTGATAATAAAATATATATATATATGTAAAGAGACATCTTTATCATTTGTCATTTTAAAATCTAAAAAATTTTCTATTGTGAACTTTTGAGCAAAAAATTAATATTTGCTACAAACATCATACATCTTAAGTGAAAAGATGTTAAAAAATTGTATACTTATATACATTATTTTTTGTTATCCAAACTCATTTTCATAATTAGTATCATTTATAGATGGCAGGTCTTTTTTGAGATAATCTAAAAGGTTGTAAACATTCAATATGTCAAAAACCTTCCCTTGCCAAGTATGAAGTGTTCTCGTCAAAAATTTCAATTTTAAAGATGTCTGGTAAGGACTTGTTGGTGACCATTGTAGTACCATTATGTTTTGTCCTTTAGATTGTTGGAACATATATCTATAAATGATATAATGGCTCATTAGACTTAGTTATTAAAATCACTTAGAGGAATTGGAAAAAAAAAAAAAATAACCACCAAATTGACTTCAATTTTACAATAGAAAAGAATAAGAATATCAACTAAAAAGCTACTTGAAACAATAGCAAAATATCAGTCAAACCAACAAAAAACTAGTAAGAAAATGACTAAAAATACCAGTCTAATAATAACAGTAAAACCAATAGAAAACTAGTAGGAAAATAGCAAGAACAGTAAAAAAAAAATAGCAACTAGAATAACAACAAAGCAATAATGGAGAAATAGCAAAAAAAAAAGTAAGAAGAACAATTGACAATTGCCATAATAGTAGGAAAAGAAAAAAGGAAAAATCAAACTAAAGTGTGTAATTACTATCTAAAAAAACAAACACAACAAGGGTAAAAATTTGTGAATTAATATCTAGAATTCAATGGCTAAATTGTTAGAAGGGTGCATACCCAAATACAACAATATTTAGAACAATAAAATTTTTATTTGCAAAAAGAACAAATTGACAAAATATGAAAGGAGATAGATTATCTTACTAGTGTTTTCAGGCATTAATGTTGTTCTATTTATAAGAAAAAATATGGTTGTTATAAAGAGATTAATTATCAAATTAAACCTCACATTTATTCTCGTAACTCTCAATATAAATTCAAATATCAATTTAAAATGTCATAATTATTCTTTGTAACTATCAATATAATTTAAATATTAAATTCAAAATGTTATATTTATTCTTTGATTTGAAATCAAAATTCTAACAATCATGCAACAAATAGAAATTTTTAAACTCTTAATTTGGTCCAAAAGGTGGTTTGTATTTTTTGAAATGTTTAAGAAAAATCATAAATGTTTTTTATGTGAAAAAAAACATATAAAGCCTAATTATCCGGAAGCTAAAAAAATTTAAAGTACACATTTTAGATAATTTACCTGATTATTTAGAAGAAGAACAAGTTTATAATATAGATAATTCAAGTAGTGATAATAAAGTGTATATAAAATATTATATTAGCAATGAAAATAGTATAGAAAGCGATAATGCAAAAAGTAGGATAGAATCATATATAAAAATGAATATGTTAGGATTTAAAATATATGGTTTTATAAAATATTGTTTAGAATGTAAGAAAATGATAAATTAAGTATATAGAGATAGTAATAATATTAATTATTTAATTTTTTATGATTGTAATAAAAGTATGAGTATAAACAATTCGAATTAAAAAAAACTAAAATACAAAAAGAGAAATTAGATGTAAATAGAGTAAGAAGCGATTTGATAAATATATATGTAGATGTTCAATATAAAAATAAGAATATAAAAACAAAAGTTATGATAGTTTAATTCCATAAGAGGATGGGCTTAAATTAAGATAACTTGTAAAAATAGGATAATATAATGGAGAATAAATAGAAATATCTCTTTATATTATAATTATACCAATATACATTAATAATGAAAAAGTATTTTACCTCAAATTTTATTATCAAAACAATATTTAAATATAAATTTATCATAGGATTAAAGTTTATTGTAAGAAATAACAGAGGAATGACTTTAACTTAGACAGAGTGTTTTTCAAGAAAGCAATATTTATATAGTTTAAATTTGAAACTAACATAGTACCCTACAAAAAAAATTAAACAAATAGATAATAATATAAAATTAGAATATTTTGATAATTTTTTAGAAGAAAATATAGAAGACGAAGAAGAAGCAAAACAATTAGATAAAATAGATATAAAAGAATATGTGGAAAATGTAGTAAATATAGAAAAACAAAGAAATTGTAAGAATGTCATTTATGGCCTATAATAATAAAACAAATCATAGAAAATTTGGTCAAAAAAATAATAAGAGAATACACTAAAGTAAGTACAAATGAAAAGTGTAAAATAGAAATAATAAATTCAAATGTAACAATAAATGCAAAAAATATAGCAAACAATTTAGAAGATAAAAAGAAATTAAAATGCGTATAAAATAATTATTAAGATTAGGAGTAATTAAAAAAAGTACAAGTACACATAAAATACCAGCATTTATAGTTAGAAATCATAATGAGACAAAAAGAGGAAAAAGTAGAATGATAATAAATTATAAACAGTTAAATGATATTACTTATGATAATGGATATAAAATAATATCTAAAATTAAATTATTAAATAGTATACAAATGTTAGTTGGTTTAGTAAGCTAGATTGTAAAAGTAGTTATTGGCAGCTTAGATTAAAAGAAGAATCCATAAAGTGAATTGTATTTACATGTAATAAAGGCTATTTTGAATGATTAGTTATGCCTTATAGTTAAAAAAATACTTTAAGTATTTTTCAAATATGTATAATTAAAATACTAAAGTCTTATTTAGATTTCTGTATAGTTTATGTAGATGATATTTTCACTTTTAGCAAAAATAAAATTAGCCATATTAATTATGTAATAAAAATATTAAAAGTTTTGGAAAAAGAAAAAAATCATAGTATCTAAATAAATTTCAGAATTATTTAAGAAATAGATTTTAAGGAATAAAATTAAACAAAAAGAAAGTAGAATTACAAAAGCATATCATTACAAAAATATTAGATTTTCTAGATAAAATAGTTAAAACAAAAGAATTTCAAAAGATTTTAGGATTATTTAATTATGGTAAAAAATTCATTCCAAATTTGAGTATATCAATAGGACATTTGTACAACAAATTAAAAAAGAATGGACATGGTTTTTTTAACAGTGAAATATAAAATTAGTTAAAAAGTATAAATCAATTGTACAAAAATTAAAATCCTTAAGTTTACCAATTGATAGTTACTACAAAATTATACAAAGAGATACAAGTAGTATAGGATGGATAGGCATATTATTACAAAAATATAATAAAATAAGTTTTCAAGTTGAAGAAAAAATAACATTATACACTAATAAAAATTTTACAAAAGCACAGAGTATAAAATCTAGTATAGACTTAGAAATGTTGAGAATTATTAATTCTTTAAATTAATTTCATTTGTATATATAATTAGAAGAATTTACAAGTAGAATAGATTATAATAATATAATTTAATTTATTAATAAAGTAAATAATATAATTTGAGTAAAAAAATTCATGTAATAATAAAAGATGGATAGAATTTTTAGATATTATATAAGGTAAAGATTAAAAAGCTAAATTTGAACATATTAAAGATAGTGAAAATAAAATAATTGATATTTTATCACAACTAATTCTTTCTTAATTGTTGTTGCAAAAAACAGCTAGTACCAATAAAAGCCTGGCAGCACAAAAGCATATTAAAATAAGACCATTTATTTTTAATTTTTGCCTTAGAATATCTTTTCAACCCCTAAATACATTAAAAGCTAAACTTAGCTCAATAGTAAATTTTAAATAGTATTTAGTATTTTAAATAATATTTAGCATTTTTAAAATCATAAAAAATATTTTCTAATGTCACAGCTTGATCCATCATATTGAATACATAACAATCGCTACATATTCGTAAGATATATTTACTGCTTGTACTTTACACGAATGTGTAAAATTTTCATCATTTTCTTTAACCAAATCATATAGAATATGTATATACCAAAAATATGCAATATATGATACTTACAAATGTAATATACCTACTGTTGGTACCCCACACGAATGGATAAAACTTTTGGTATTTTCTTTAACTAAACCACGTAAAATATATACACACCAAAATATATAATATATTATATTTACAAATGTAATACTTTACAAACCAAATATACTCACAAAAATTTTCAAATCCCTTCTAAAAAATATACTGTACAAATCAACGGAGAACACTAAATATTTAGTATGATCTTTGATAAAATACAAACCGCAAACTCTATACTTAGGAGTGTGAACCCATGATCTTCTAAAAAATGTCAAATCTGAAAATACTTTTAAGAAGAAGAAAATATAAGTATAAAACTCAATAAATAAATATATGATAGTAACTAAAAATTAAAATATGAGAGTAAAAGTATCATTTTTTTGAAAAAATTATACAATTCATAAAATTTCAATTAATCATTTATATTCAAGCAAATCATAAAAAAAAATTCTCACATAAAAATTTATGAATGTTGCAATAAAATTTGAACTCATATGAAAATTATTTCTCGAGACATCTCCTAGTGTGCACCTAGTTGATATCTTGAAATCTATCAACAAATTATTTCACATACTTATATAAATTAAAAAACTATTAAACTCACTCATTAGCATTGGCTTGAGATTCTTGTATGGTGGTAATATATTTATCCAATATTCATCTAGAGACTTGTTTTCTCACTTATCTCTTAATCCTGTAGGGAATTTACTATTTACCTTTTGCATTTTCATGCAAAAGTAAACTTCACATCACATGACACTCACTTTAGTTCTATATGATCGACCATGGGCTATTATTAATAATCAGCTATGCATAATCACGTCAATTGGCAATTCTACCAAATCTCATATTACAAAATTATTTCAATAATTTCTCATACATACTTATTAACATCAATATAAAATCATCTTATCACAATTTATTTATCTACAAGTTGCAAGCAAACCAATATATATACGTGTAGTAAAATTGCACAAAAAATAATTTAATTTTTAATATCATAAATACGTACATACCTGTAATTAGATGGTTTTTGTCAAACCATAAATATATACCAAATTCTCCTATATCTCTATGATATCTACATGATCGAGAATTTAATTAGGGTGTTAACTCTTATTATTTGAGTGCATGATGTTTTGTATGTTCTTATTTTTTCAAAAATAAAGATATAAAACAAACTCCAAGTATACCCTTTGAAAAAAACTAAATATCACATATTTATATATTATTATTTTAGATCATCAATTTTAATTTAAACTATTTGGTTTGATTTTTTTATAAAATCTAATTAATTTAGTAAAGTAGGAACTAATAAATTTAGTCAATCTTTATATAATAAGTTTAATCAAAACTAATACCCAAATAGCTCAAAAAATTCTAAATCCATTTAGAATTTTATCTATATATATATATATATATATATATATATATATTATTCCCAATTTTAATATGTAACTCAATAAGTTCTTGTAACATCGGCAGTAATACTAAATTTTAATTTTAATATTATAAATAATAAATGGTGTCTAACAACATATCATGACTACTCAAATGACGATAATGTCAATAATTTAACATTACCTTATCCATGACCAATGTTACCATGTAATACAATATTTTTATCCCAGATATCTTAATTGAATATAAAACATAAAATGTGTCATCGTTGTATAATTCAATTATATTTCTTTAATACTTTTAGTAAACTTTTTCTATCAAATGAAACCAATATTACATGTTGACTTATTTGAGTATAATCATACATTTTTTAAAGTCTCACTCAATTCAACAGCTCAAGATATCACTCTTTTTATATAAAAGGAACAAATCATATTTTAATCACACATATCCTTATACATTAGTTATAACATATTTGATTATTTTCTTTATAATCTATCTTATTACAGATGACATTTGAAAATATCAAAATATATCATTTTTTATTTTGGAAACCATAGTAATGTCAAGTCCAAGAATCACATACATCATTGTCACTATGAAAATCACTTATGACACTCATATAATGATCCATATAGTGTTCTCAAGATGGATCGATCCACTATATTAGTTTACTAACTTATACCCATGTGTTGACTTAATATCTTATATCATAACATACACATATTATTTTCAATCATTACACATACTAGTTTTCATGCATTATTATTATCCTATTTATAATAATATTTGACTTGAGATATTTAAGAATAGTGTCCAACTAATTGAACTTACTATTCTAAAAGTATTATTACATTTATTAAATATACAAATATATTATAATAAAATAATTAAATAATATATATAAATCAAAATGTCATGATATAAATGTGCCAAAATATTCAAAATATTATTAGATTTATGGCATATACCAACACAAGTAACGTACACTATTTTCAAATTATAATTTCTTTTAAATCCACTTTTACTCCAATACTTCTAAATTCATATTCATAAAACATTCATGATTTCAAATTTTATAAAATAATCAAATATTTAAACTCATTTTATCAAAAAGTATTGAAAGTAAATTTATATTCACAAAATATTTAATTTCATATCATTAAAAAATATTTAAATATACATTAATCTACTCATAATTTGCGGGAGTAAAATTTAATCTCCTTACTATATCACCACCTATATAGAATTTATTCGCATACAAACTATTAATATGCTATATTTATTCTAAATAAACGATGTTAATGAAATGTGTGAAATATATATGCTCCTAATTGACGTTTATTAAGATATGTAGTAATAGTTTCATTCAACATGTCGAAACTATATTACATTTATATCACAAAAAGATAGCATCATTATGCTGATCTATAGAATATATCTCACTAAATTTAAATCATCAAAAGTTACATAAAAATAATTTACTTTTACCAACAATTACCCACCAAAATTTATGCTATTTCTATAAAATTGATAAATACCAATTCTTTTCTAAATAAAATACTTCATATTTGTTATCATATCAAAATTGTAACACAAATTTTTTATTCTCAAAATATACACCAACGTAATTCTAAAATTTACATAAAAACAATAAAATTACCATAGGATAATTTGAATCGACATAAAAGTTTAATTCTCCTCTAATCATTACTAAATATATAATATTTATCTTAAAAAAAATATCATCATTAAATACACCAAATAAACCCATAAAATTAATATTTTTTTCACGAAGATCCATTTCCAATTTTCTCCCAAAAATTCAATCATTTAGGCATTCTAATAATAATTATATATACTTTACCATCACTATTTCACTTTAATCACCATATTACACAAATAATTTCTATTTGACATAACATATAATCATTTACATATCCCTAGCAAAATTTAAATACCAATAAGATCATCAATTCATAGTTCTTTCACCATAAATGCAAACAATACACAAGCACACACATACACCAACTTTCGGTCATCCTAAATTTCTTTAACTCAACACTCATTTCATGCATTCTACATATTTCTTACATGACTCTAAAGTTTAAAATAAAATTCAAAAGACTCAGCCGAAGCTTCTAAGCTCAAGATCTCACTTTTTGAATTTTTCTTAAATTTTTTTCTCTAATAAAATTAATTGAAATTACTTATTTTTCCTAAATATTTATGGCTTGGTTCTTGGTTGTTTATACTTGTAGAATTTTTCAACAATTTTTCTAAGATATTTTGGTAGTTCATCAATGATGGGAGATGAGAGAAATAGAGGAAGATGAGAGAAAATTGTAGAAAAAGTTAAAATTCGGATAAATAAAGGAAATGAACAAAAAAATATCTTAAATATACATTTTTCACCACCAATCATAATATTTAGACCTATATATTAATATATAACTTGGTTGCTAATATAATGAATTGTGAAACTACTAAATTACCCTTGATTTAATATAAAAAAATGAAGAAGTTTGTAAAATTTTGTAAAATTTCATGGAAAATGGGTTTGTGCCTAAATTAAGTAAATTGAACCATAAATTATTTGACCCATTTTAAAGTTTATCATTATTCAAAAATGAAAAATCAAAAATAAGCTTAACAAAATTTGCATTTTAATTTTACTCCTAATAACTAATTTATTCACCAAGTTACAAAAATATTGTTATAAAATTATGTTATGACATTCCTAAGGTTATAACACTTGTACAACATAAAATGTAACTTAAAATCATAAAATTTAGCATTTAAGTATATATAAAAAAAAATATTACATATCATATACCTCAATTCCATGTTAACTAACAATATGTATGCTCGATATAATAGTTTTATAAATATTCTATGAATGTAATGTCATGTACCTAAATAGTTTCGAGGATTTATATATGGGTTCTACATCTAAATAGTTTAAATACATCAAGTTACATGTTTTATGAAGGCAACCATTTTAAATATTATGTTGTTTTTAGAGGAAGAAAAGTAGGAATAATTTTAACATGAAATGAAGTAATTCCATAATTGAAAATTTTTTGTCATCAATTTATAAAGGTTTCTATATTTTGTAGGAACTAGAAGAAAGGCTCAAACTTTTCTTAGATAATGAAGTAAAAGATGATGTTGTGATATATCATAATAATCATCTTTATAATAGAAAAAAATTAGTATTTTTTTAATAATTTTAGAAATATTAATGAATCTATGCAAAAGGCATTGTATAATTTAGAAAACAAGCTTATGAAAAAAATTATTAGAAAATAAGATTAATTCTTTAAAAGAAAACATGAAAACATTGCATGAAGTCTTTATTAGTAAAGCCACATGTGTAGAACAAGTAAACTCATGCAATAGTTAGAAATATTAAGCCACAATTAATGTCACTCTTATCCAAGAAAATGTAAAAAAAATTATAAAAGTTGTAGATAAGCTATCAATCAATATTAAAACTGAAATTTATGGTTTAGTACAAAAAAACCATAAAAAGACATTTAAGATTACAAAAAGTACCAAGGACAACTCAAAACCCACCAATAAGAATATCCATGCTGCATTTACTAAAAGTTAGTCAACAATAAGCCATATTTAAATTTATGACTATGTAAGTTGATTTGAGTAAAAGTTTCTCAAAATTGAATTTAATTAAATCCATAAGTCCAAAAAAATTTATAATACTAGAATTATTTTATTTTAAAGTAATTGATTCAACATCTAAAATTATTAGAGATAGCATTAAGTGTATACCATAAAACCTCCAGCAAGTTATTCAATATTAGTCATGCTTTTATAGATATTAATTTTATGTTGTATTCCATGTGGGAAGCCACTATTTTTACTAACTTACCATTAAATTACATTGGTACAATTCAATATTTTAGCAAACTTTTATATAAGAAAATCATAAGTAAACATTTTATGGGTTTAGTATCATTGATCTACAAAGATGTCCAGCTAATGCAAATCAATTATAATAAGTTCACAAGAATTCTTTACACATGCTAATTGGACTAATTAGAAGGATAAAAACAAATCATAACTTGTTCAGAATATGAATTTGTGATGTTTTAGTTCAATTTTTCTATGTTATTTTCTTTTCCTAGTATATTTAAAAATGTCACATAAGTAAATATTTTGACTAATTATTATTTCTTATTTTGTCAATACTTTAATTGCTAATTACTTTTATATTAAAACTTTCATTCCTAATTATTTTAGATTAGGAATTTTATTCCTATTTATTTAAAGTTTAATTATAAAACTTATATAAAAATGTTTAAATAATATTGTAAAAATATATTGAATTTTACTCAATTAAAAGTTTGAGAATTGTTTTTCTTTTAGTTTTCAGAAAACTTTATAAACTCATCAAGTGATTTCTTTAGTTTCATTTAAAAATTTTTCTTATACTTTTAAATAGTGATTAGTGAATCATTTAATCAATATTTTTATTATTAACTCTTGATTTCTTTATTCATTGGATCAAGATTATTTAATATAAATTTTAACTTTCTTAAAGATTGAATTCCAATTAAAATTATTGTGTTTAAAGATTTATTATTAGGGACTTTAGATTCTTAGGGTTTGAAAATTGATAATTTTACGATTCGTATTACGAGCGAAAAGTATTATGATTATATAAATTTACAATATAATAAATACCCTATTCTATAAATTTATACTTTTAATTCGTAATTAGTGAATTATTTAATTAAAATTTTTATTAGTTTTCAGTTCCTTTTGTCACGTCTCTATTCACTGATTCGAGTACATAACAACCGTCACACATCCGTGAGATACACCTACTATAGTATTCCATACAAATGCATAAGGCTTTCATTATCTCATATAGCAAACCTAAATAATATATGTATGCCAAAAATATAAAATATATAATACATACAAATGTAATGTTTTACAAACTTAGTATCTCCATAAATTCTTCTAAATCCTTTGTATAAAATATTTACATATCAACCTAGAGTGCTATATGCTTAGAAAAGTCTCAAAAAATAAATACAAACTATGAACTATATACTAAGGAGTATGGATGGATGAACTCCTTGAAGCATATCAAATATGAAAAGGTATTTTTTTTTTTTTAAGGAACATGAAGACATGAATAATAAATTCACTGAATTGATGAATTATAGTGAACAAAAATTTTAATACAAAAGTAAGAGTATTATATTAAAAAATATAATAATTCATGAGATTTCAGTCATTTATTTATATTCAAATAAGTTATCGAAAAATATTCTTACATAATATCTGTGAATAATCTAAAAAATCAGGGTTCGTCTTAAAATTTTTTCTTAATATATCTCCTAATGTTCCGCTAGTAGACATCTCAAAACTCACTAATAAGTTATTTTATATAATCATATGAAATTAAATTATTGAATTTACTTGTTAGTGTTAGCTCATATAGAGACTACGGTGTCAAACATTTATTATATCCAATGCTTACTTCTTTATTCTCTCGTAAGTAATAAGAAAAAAAATAACCACTTTTATACTTTATCTCAATAAGGGAGAAAGACATATATATTAACGTATCATATATCAATATCTATGCACAAACGTATTCACAATCAAGCACTTATACTAAATTATAAATTACGAAATTATAAACCTATTTTCATATTATATTCATCAATATATATATATATATATCTACAAGTAATGTACATAATTCTCAAATTATAATTTTTAATAATCCACTCTTGCTCTGATATTTTAAATATATATTCATAAAACAATTCATAAATTCAAATTTGCATAATAAAATCAAACGTTTAAATTTATTTCATCAAAAAGTATTAAAAATATATTTTAATTTATAAAATATTTAATTTTATATCATTAAAAATATTTAAAAATTCATTCATCTACTCATAATTTGTGAGAGAGTTAGCATTCCCAAATCTAATCCCCTTTGCTACGTAAAATTTCTCACTATTGTATCCTTGTCTAGATAAAATCTTATCCACATGTAAGGTATTAATATACTATGTTTATTTCTAAATATGCAACATTAATGCAATATATGCAATACATATGCTCCTAATTGACATTTATTAAGACATTTAGTCAAAATTTTATTCAACACGCAAAAACTACATCATATTCATATCAAAATATACTTAGCATCATTATGCCAAATTATAGAAAATATCTCACTGAAATTCATATTATTTCTATAAAACTGATAGATATCAATTCTCACCTAAATAAATTACTTCGTACTTGTCAGCATATCAATTCCAACACAAATTTTTTGTAACTAAAATATACTTCAATGTAACACTTCTACCTAAAACAATGAAATTCCTATGGGATAATTTATAGTAATAAAACGCTTTAATTTTCTTATAATCATTCTTGAATATATAATATTCAACCTAAAAAAATATCATTAAATATACTGAATTAAACCCATAAATTAATATTTCTTACACTGAAATCCTTCTTTGATTTTTTCTCAACATTTTTAATTATTTTGGCATTCCAACAATATTTCACCTACAACACCCTTTATTCTCTCATTTTATTTACCATATTATATGAATAAATTTTTCAATTGATATAAATATATAATCATCTACATATCCTTAACATAACTTAATTAATAATATAATCATCAATTCAAAATTCTTTCACCACTTAGGAAACAATACACAAAAATGCACACACATACACCGATTCAACTACAAAGGTTTCCTAAACTCAACATTTATTTCAATGTTTCCTACACATACATGTCACTAAATTTACTTCTTTCTACAATCAAATATAAATTCATATCTATTTAAATATAAAATATATTTTTATTCACACTTTATCAATTTATTCTTTAACATATATTCACACAAATATTAAATTTATCATAAAAATTAAACTAAAAGCATATACCTACATATACTAAAATTTTGATTTCCTAAGATTCAAGTTCAACAATTCATAACATACTTCTTATTGATTTCCAACATGATTTTAAGCATGAATAATAATCAAGACACTTACACAAGCTTCCTAAATTTAAAATTTTCCTCTTTGAATGTTCTTTCCTTGGATTTCTCCTTTAATAAATCCTAGGTGAAAAGAAAATTTTTGGTGTAAGGCTTATTTTTCTTGATTTTTCTAGACTATAAAACCTTCCCACAACTTATTTAAAACTAGAATTTTGATTTTGCAAAGATGGAAGTTGTTACAAGCATGGGAGATAAGGAGAAAAATGATGATTTTTATAGAAAAATGGAGAAGTGTGTAGAAATTTATAGAATTTGCTAACTTAGGCTTGGGCTTAAACTTAAATAAATTGAGTCAAGATTTTTTTTTAACTCATCCAAACATTAATCTTTATCCAAAAGTAAAATCTTAAAATTAAACTTAACAAAAATTTGCATTTTTTTTTTTTTTACCTTTAAAAATCTATTCACAAATTTACAAAAATAATATTGTAAATTTCATATTATTACCTTTCTAAAGTTTGAGCACTTATATTACATAAAATTTAACCTAAATTTATGAAATTTAACGCTTACGTATATATTAAAATATATATATACTATTCATCATATGACTTTGATTTTATATTAAGTAAGTATGTATATACTCAATATAATATTTTTATATACATGAAATACTATAACATGTCTTAAACGTATATGAAATACATCTAAAAGAGTATTGAGAATTTAATACGAGCTCTACACCTTTAATCATTATGTGAAGATTTTTTAATATAAATTTTAATTTTCTTAGAATTTGAATTCCAATTCAAATTGTTGGATTTCAAGATTTGTTTTAGGTCTTAAAATTTTTGAGATTTCAATATTGATATCCTTGGAGTTCACTATATAGTAGATTAATAGCTCAAATACCTTATTCTATGGATTTATCTAATACTAGAAGAAGACAAATATTCAAATGAAATCTAAATATAAGAGGAAGTTAGAGAAGCACTAGACAACAATAATTCTAATGTCATAACAAGGTTGTAAAATAAGATTGTTTAAGAATAGTAAAGCAATATTGTATATATCTTTTATTGTATTTTCCTTTAGCTCATAAATAAATGTGTAAAAGATAGAAAAATGAAAGTGATGAGAATGCCCAAACTTTCTAAAATGGCAAGTAACTTTAATTATAAAGGTCGACTCAAGCATAAAAATGCTTACAAGTATTATCAATTCAAGCACTTGTGAAAAACTCTCTTTTTTCTTTGTGTTAAGGAAATAAAGTAACAATAAGTAATAAAGAAATTCTCATTAAATATTTCTTGCGTTTTTATCATGTTTTTATTTAAATTTTAATTCAGGGGCATAAAGAGTCAATAACAAAATTTAATCACAAAAATTATAATCCAAAAGAATAATAAAAGAAAACATCTTGATAATATTTCTCATAGAACACAATTTTTAAAAGTAATAACTAAGTAGGGATCTTATTTCTAAAAGACATTAAGGCATTTTTAAGTCTATAGGCTCATTTTAGCAGTTGAGTTGACCAGGCATTTATGACATAGATATGGCATTAAGTTCTTTAAAAAACTATTAAGAATCTTAAAATGCTAATTCAAAATTAGTTTTTAGAAACAAAATATAATCAAATGTGATTAAGAATGATTCATGATTCTTTTTAGTCAGGTTTTGTTGATGCTAGAATCTTATCATACCATATATTAAATTATATAAATCGTTCTTTTAGCTATCACAAAATAAAAAGAAAAGAAAGCTACAAGGAAGGCTCTGCCACCTTCTTTTTCTCTTCCTTATTTCTTGGGGAATAGGCATAGCAATGACTAAACGTCTTATAAGCTTTTGACAGTCATGATTTTAGAGCGCAAAGAGCGAGAGTTTGAGATAGAGAGAAGGACTTAAATTTTAAAAGTCCAGAGATGAAATGAAATAAACTGAAAATATTGCTCGATATATAAATGTATCCATCTAGCACAGACAAAAATGAATGAATCCATCTAGCAAATGTTTTCCAAGGCGATACTTTACGTTGCATTATGCCCTTTAAGAAGGGGTTTGGTTCCAAAACCTTGACGTGATCAGCGAATTTAATTTCTCTTGAGCAAAAAAGCACTTGAATGGAAAAGCTGACCTAATGTTTAAGCGAGCGTCAGTAACAGTAACTTGAACCAGCCACCGCCACATAAGGAACCCATATATTGAATCTGTAGCCATAACGTTTGGCTCTGTAGTAATCCTAAAAGGAGAAATCTTTTTCTTTTCTAATTACAGGGGGCTGTTCACAATTATGTTCATGCCACAAATCTTTTTCTTTTCTAATTACGAGGCTCTCTTGTGTGGCTCTTTAATTTTGAAAATTAAGTTGCAAATACGAGTTGAAAAGCTGAATGGTACACTGTACACACCTCGCCCATTGAAGAAGGAAAAAGAAAATGACGAGGTTACTTGGTTAATCCAAAAATGTGACTCGTATACAACATCAATGCTTCTCATCACATTTTACACAAGATCCGTGCTAACATACACAAAACATAATGTACATAAGATTTAGAGATGTTTGACCTGTGAATGTTCTTAATGTCAGAAATCTGGCTTCTTCATCCCCACATGAATCTCTTCTGCTGACTCAACAAGATGTCGGAGCTCTTTTGCATGACTAGTCATCCCACTGAATGAATAAGCTTTAACCATGGTTCTATAAGTAACCTTATCAGGCTTACATCCTCTCTGCTGCATCATCTCAAGGACTCCCTTCATCTCTGCTAAGCACCCCAGCCTCCCATAAGCATCCACCAGGCAATTAAAAAACACTGTATCCAACATTACATTTGAGTTCTCAATAAACCGCAGTACACTACCAATTTTTTCAGATTTCCCCGCTTGCCCGTAAGCCCTCACTAGAGAACAAAGTGTGACACAGCTTGGTTTGATTCTCTCGGACTGCATCAGCCGAAACAAATACTCCATCTGTTTCAAATCTCCTGCTCTCCCAAATGCGTCTATCACAATGTTGTAGGTCACAATGGTCCATGAGTAATGGTATTTTTGCATGTATTCCATGACAGCACTCATTTTTTCATAATTCCCAGCTTTTCCATATGAATCAAGAAGAATGTTGAAGGTATTGATGCTGGGTTCAATCCCAGCACCCTGGAACTTCTCGTAGCACTTCTCCATTGTTTCCGTCTGCCTACTGTTGCCAAAGGCTCTGAGTGTTGAGTTCATGGTCCAAACATCAGGCTTACAGTCTTCACTGAGCATCTTAATGAGTGTCGATTCCATCTCTGCAAACCTTTTAGGAAAAAGAAATGATGAGTTACTTAGCTCAGCTAGAATTGCAAAACTGAGCTACAGCTGTTAACAAAAGCACAGATAGCATAAAGATTCCAAAAAGAAGTTCTTTCCGGGAACAAAGTGAAAAAATGTGAAGGGCTGTGGAGGTATATACATTCTTGCTTTCCCATACGCATCTATGAGGGTGTTATATGTGACCGTGTTGGGTCTGATTCCCTGAGCCGACATGTCAGAAAGCAAAGCTTGCACTTTGTCAAAGGCAAAAACCTCCAGACATGATTTTATGAGGATAGAATATGTGTTGACATCTGGCTGGCAGTCAGGAGTGTTCTTCATCAGCTCAAGGAGAGAAAATGCTTTATCAAAGATACCACTCCTACCATATGCAGACAAAAGAGCAGTATACGATTGAGAGTTCACGACACAGCCTTCATCAACCATTGCTTGAAAGAGCTCATGAGCCTTTTCAGGTTGCTTACATTTTCCGAGCATGACAATTAGTTTGATATACACACCAGAGTTGGGTTTGTACCATAGCTGCTCCCGAAGTAATTCAAAAACCTAATGATGACAAAACCATGATAATAAACACTTCAAAATACAAAGACCTCGCCTTTTTCACAGAATCACATTGCACAAAAAATCATGGAAGTAGATAATGCCAACAGTCACACTGGATCATGATGCTACATTTAGAGACAACTCCAAACCTAGCAGAGTCCCTTAACTATTCTCAAAAGCTTTTTCAAGATAACATACTGTTCAATTCTTGTTTCTATTCTGTATCACTCTTTAACCAATCTTCCCTAATCCAACGGACAGTGCTACTACCAAATGTCTGACAAAATTCGCTGAATAACTATTCAAATTCACGTTCAATCAAATTACAATTAGACCAAAATTGATTAATTTGCAGATAAAAACTGACAAAAATCTAGAACTTATCCACGTTCCCTTTAGCTTCAAGGTGACAAAAACCGAGTACAAAAATTTAGAGTATATGTAATACAGAAAACCAAACAGTTATCTTCCATCCATAATTTCACAGGAAAATAAAAATTGAGCTTGAATATAAGAAATCCACAGTTAAGGTGTTTGACCTTGAGAGCAGACTCCCAACGCAAAGCCGTAACTCTCTCATGAAGAGCTTCAAGAACAGTCCTTGGCAAGAGCTTTTTGGAATTAATAGGTGCTCTCTTCTTATCAATCACAGCCTTTGTTGCCTCTCTCCGTAGTATGATTGAAATCGCCTTCTTTGATGCTATCTTCCTGTTGACTTCCTCTTTCCTCTCTTTTGCCTCTCTCTCTTTCAGTTTCTCCAAGTCCAGTAAGCCTCCTCCCTGGCTTTTGTCTCCATTGGCGATATCAAAAGAAGTAGCGGGTGGTGGTCTTTTCCTGGGATTGAATTCGGTTTTGGATCTGGGTACGGAAAAGGATGTACCTCGTACGGGTTTTGGATTTGCTGCTGGACGCCGGTTAAACGACGGCGTGTATGGAGAGGTAGAGCTGGAGACGGTGGCCATGTTGGTTTTTTCAGTACGGCGAACCTGCAACTCCAATGGTCTGTTTCATTTCTTTCGATAAAAAGTATGAGGCCTGATTGCTTTTCGGCTGATTACATAATACACTGCTACGGCGTCGTGTTGTAGTTATCTATTTTATCATCCTATTGATGGAATTCACGTTATCAATGGGAATTGGATTAAAACTCGGGAAGTTTAATACTAATTTGTATTAAATTTGATATGGCATTATGTTTGACGTGATTAGGGATTATTGAATAATTAAATAAAAATTATATTTCTTAATTGTTTACCATCACTTATCTTGTTTTCTAACTTTTGAAGTGGCACACTCCTACTTGTAATAATAGTTTAGTAGTGCATTAAAGGGTGATTGAGCTTTAAATCTTTGCATGAATGAATGAAAAAAAAAATACTAGATGTGACAGTTTTAATACATTAATTTAATTAATATAATAAAATTATTCAATTAAAAAATTTTATATAAATTCATTATTTAATTCATATAATAAAAAAATTTATAAAATTTACTTAATATTTTTTTCTACTGTCAATCAATAAATTTATTATATTATATTAATTTAACGGTCCTATTATATTAATTATATTAATATAATAGAACAGTATTATCTAAGTCTTTTTTAAAATAAACATGAAAAATTTTGATATATCACAAAAATTTGCCATAAACAAGATAGATAATAAAACTTTTAATTTTTTTTACTTTGTTCTTCAAAATTGAAAGAAATATTATCTTTAAAACCTCAAATTCCATTGGTTTTACTCAATATGGAATTAATAAATTTTAAAACAATCTCATAAATTAATAAAATACATGCTTACAGACAAATAAGTAGAACATTCTATTGCACCGCTCTTATATTATTTGCTCAACATTTCTTTTTAATTTTTTTTTCATTAGGATGAGAATTAATTTATTAACATTAATAAGAATTTTATTAATTATCTAAAACAAGATTTTTATTTTATTTTTGGCTTTTAATTTTTTCTTTATTAATTTTTACTAAAGAACATGAGTGACAACAAACAACTGCAGTAACTTTTTGTTAATAATTCTCCTTATATAAATATTATTTGAAAAAGTACTATTTAAAATTGATTTTTTTTTATATTTTCAAATATCTTTCTTAAAATTCGGTAAAATTATATATAAATATAAATTTTTAAAAAAACTTATAGAAAATATTTTTTAACAATAAAATCGTTATATTTGACCATTAATTGACTAACTAAAATGGTCAAATGATTAAAAAAAA